>OZ010791.1:362117603-363359270 GCA_963932465.1 Maratus speciosus | reverse complement strand
AATGTAAATATTTAATTTCCAATACATTTAAAATTTTAGAATAACTCTTTCAGGGCCAGAAGAATTATGTTCGTAAACTGGTGAAATAATTCACTGACACCAGAATATTCAAACGAATTTCTCAGAAAACAAAAACCCGCTAAATTGCACTTTCATTATAAAAGCAAAATTTTATTAAAATATTCTTGGTGCCATTTGTCAGTTTTGGAATTAAAATTAGGTGCCTAGACCGTCTAGACACCGCCCTTGAAAGGGTTAAATCTATGTCGTCGTATTGAAGAGGTTTACAATAGACGTTCCATGCTGAGAAATGTGCATGCAGAATTACTCTCACGAATACAAACGTGTATCGTGAGTAATGGCAAACTTTTCGAACATAATGAATATTAACTTTTTAGTACTGTGAGACAGTTTGTCTTTTCTTTGTGTGATGTTATCAAAATGTATTGGGATAAGTACGTATTTATAGCATAAATTGCGCGTATTTCTTCATACTTCTGACTATTCCATTCAAACGTTTACACAAAATGGAGTGCATTGATTCCGGACATTTCTGGGTAATCAGTCGAAGATTTATCTTATCCTTGTAAATCAAATGTCGTATTCTATTAATTAATTGATGCTCTAAAACTTTCTAACTGCAAATTTTGCTCTATCTCTTTTCGTTTTCGATTTGCAGTGGCTATCTTCCAAATTTCGCCACTAGGGGGCGCTGCTTTCGTTTTCTTTAAATCGGGCGTAGTCGCTTTACTATACCGTTACCTCACTTGCACAGCTGTAGCTCTCTCCGTTCACAAGTATTTTCAGGTTAAAGGTACTTTCCTTTGCACCCTGTATACTAGAAAAGTATAAATGGGTATACCATGAAAGTTCAAAGATATATGGAACCTAATAGCAAATATAGCTATTCTGTATATTTGTTATCCCATATAGTTTTTTAGTTAACCTATAAAGAGATGGTAGGTGTATTGAGAGAGCCACTGAATGGAAACTAGTCGCAAATCCCATAGTATTTGTGTGATCAATTCTTATTAAATTAGCCTGTTTTTAAAAAATTGGCGTTTATTGCTTTTATGCTGCCACTGAGCATTGCATTACATGAATATATACTTAAAATTTACCTGGGCTTTAAAAACCGATGGAGCATAGAGTACGCCGTCCCTGTCATTTTATATGTCCAAACCGTCCGTGTCTTTAAGGGTTAATATCTCGGCTAATTACCGACGATTTTTACCGAAAGTTATGATCAACAATGCTTTTATACTTCTGCTACGATAGGTTTCTCCAGCTCTGCTCAACACTTTTGCTGAAGCCCGTAAATCGAAATTTGAGTGTAACGGAAAAATGCGATTTTCTCGAAAACTAAGTGACCTAGGGTAATCTCTATAATTTTTTTGCAAGGTTTAAGTTAATTTCTACTACCTCTCATTTTTTCATAATTTTAGTTCCAATAGATTCGGAATTATAGGGGGGGGTATATTTTTGCTCTACATTTTCCACATAACTTTGAAAATATAATACATAGAGTTTAATGAAATATATTTTTGATTTCAGTGTTACGAAAGCTTTCATACGATACCCCACACGATATACAAAGAAAAGATTTTTTTTTCAAGTAACTTAATTAGCCCCTCTACATTATTCCTAAATATATTTATGAATATTTATTAATCTATAAGTATGCGGGTCAATAGTCTTTATTACATCCCCCAATTTGAACTTTCCACGTGTCGTAGCTTACGAGTAAAAGGGCTGTGACAGACAGACAGACAGAAACAGGAGTGATCTTATAATGGTTCCGTTTTTACTTTTTAAGTACGGAACCCTAAAAATCTATATTCAGCTTTTTGATTCTGGCAATGGTAAGTACTTTGTTTACAAAATGGCGTAATAAATTAGTCAAGTTGGAATTCTACGTTCTGCTGGTAAGTTTTGTTTTTATGTTATTTTAATTTGTTTAAACTATTTTTTTTTTTTTTTTTTTTTTTTTTTTTTTTTGCAATTTTAATACTGGATGTTAATACTTGCCTTATGTTCTTTATAATAAATTCTATACTTTTCCATACTTTTTCGCATTTTTTTAATTATTTTAAAGCGAGTTATGGCCTGAACATCAATTTAAATGTATATGCTATAAAACAAAATTAAATAATTGAAATTTATTAATTCCTTTAAAAACACCATTTTTGATGCCTATTTCTTAGAAAAAAACTCATATTAAAAAAATATATATGCATTATATTTTGATTGGGTCTCAGGAGGATACATAAATTCCTTCAAAACGACAACTCTTTAATATTTATACTAGTGTATAATTAATGCGTTTTTCCATCATGTGTTTGTCCTGAACACTACTAATGATCTGTGACTACTACTAGTCCACCTGAAATGAATGAAAATGTGATTAACAGAATTTTTTTTTTAAATCGTAGTCGATATTTAATACATAAAAAGTCATTGTTTAAAAAGAATATTTATAAGTGCTAGACAATGGTTCTTGGACTGGATATTGTGATTTGTAATAGTATCAAAAGAGATGACTTTATGAACTGTACCAAATTAATCCAAAATTTAAAAATATTTGCAGCCAAAAAAAAAAAAAAAAAAAGGTATTCATATAAAAGTCGAAATTAGAAGAAAATTGCTTATCCTACTACGGGTTCACGCTATTTCAGGAAACATACTTCAAATTGCAACTGAACACTGGATATTTCAGTAATCCGAAGCTATAACACTAGGAAATTGTCGTACAAATCCTACTACGGCTCAAGCCTCTGTGGCACTTTGAAATTCTTAATTTCGAATTCATATTAGTAATCTCCACTTTTCACACTGTGTTCCACTACTGGTAAACTTACCTAGAAAGCTAAAATTTATAATAGTTTTTAAATATTAAGTAAAACGTGAAAGAGAGAAAACAAAATGTAAATGAGTTGAGAACAAAACACACATATACGCATTAATAGATAGTTCTCTTTTTTACGAAAATATTTTAATGCTATTTAAAAATGCTTTTGAACTAATTGAGCTCATTTAAAAGTTACAAAAACATATAAGACCATAGTTGAAAAGAAAAAAAAACAGTATTTTTTTCCAAACACAAACTGTATTTTTTTCAGAAAAGAAATCTATTTTATTTTATTTATTGATTTATTTAATTTTATTGCACCGAAAACTTTTGTAGATTTCAGTCCAATTGCTTTAATTATGCAATTAAATGTCTAATTAGACGACATCTGCTTTTTTTTTTTTTTTTTTTTTACATTAAATAGTTTTTACGTTTTTTATTCTATTAATCTATTTTTTAACACTTTTTTTTATCATTTTGAAATTTTCTTTTGAATAAAATTAAAAATAAAATAATGTTTGCGATTTGCTTTAGTTTTTACGTATCATTTAACTGTTTTACACAAGGCAACTTACTGAATCTTTTATAATAGAGTAAATTGTTTTCGACCTTATGTTATAAAAATTTAATTACTGCATTACATCAGAAAGAATTTTTTGTATTGTTTAAATGCCTTTTTACCCACGTTTCTTCATGTACAGTGTATAAATGACAAAAGTATTACAATATATTATACGAATTATTTAAATTAAAGTACTTAATATATTATACGGTTTGCAAATGTATATCATAACCACTTTGAATTTACCCACGAACCCGAAAAGCATTCTTTATATTCCGAACCACTAAATTTCCGAAAGAAATATTTCTGAAACAAACATTTCTAATACAGAATAAATGAATAACCTGTGGCCCGCGGGCCATAAGTGGCCCGTCATAGGTTAACTTGTGGCCCGCGATCACAATTTATATAATTTCTTCTTTTTTTTTTACACAATTTCGTCAATTTATAACTGGAAAAATTGCAATTTTTGTCCATATGTCGCAAGCCTAAATTTCGGCAACTTGCCCCGGGAAGAAATTGCAAATTTCATCAGAGCCAATTAAGAATCGCAATTTTCGTTGATCGAGTTCGGAAAAATCGCGAAATTTATCGATGAGTCGCAGAAAAATCGCAAGTTTCGCTGATCAGTTGAGCATAAATCTCGAGTTCTGTCAGTTTATCGCGCGAAAAAACCGCGAATTTCGACAATTTGCCTCAAAAAAATTTGCAAATTTCGTCAGAGTCAGTTAAAAATCGTGAATTTCGTTGATCGGACCCGTTAAAAATCGCGAATTTTGTCGATTATGTAATCCTTGATCGGTTGCTGAAATATCACGAGTTTCGTTAGTTGATCGTGAAAAAAAATCAGAATTTTGTCAATCTGCAGCGGGAAAAATTACAAATTTCGTCAGAGTCAATTAAGAATCGCAAATTTTTTTTATCGGGCGCGGAAAATTTTCGAATTTTATTGATCGCGGGAGGAAAAATCACGAATTTTGTCGACTCGGCGCGGAAAAGTCTCAAATTTCTTTAATTGGGCACAGAAAAATTGCGAATTTTGTCGATGAGGTAAGGTAAAATTGCAAATTTTGTTGACGCGGCTGCGAAAAAAATCGTGAGTTTCATCAGCTTATCGCGAGAAAAAAAATGTGGAATTTCATCAATTTGTCGCGTAAAAGTTACAAATTTCTTCAGAGTCAATTAAGAATCGCGAATGTCGTTGATCGGGCACAGTAAAATCACGAATTTTGTCGATGAGGTACAAAAATTGCAAATTTCGTTGATCGACTGGGGAAAAAATCGCGATTTTGTCAATCTGTCGTGGAAAAAAAATCACGAATTTTGACAATTTATAGAAAAAATTACAAATTTTGTCAATTGGTCGCAAAAATATTACGAAATTTGTCAATCGCTCATGAAAAAAAATCGTGAATTTCCCCAAAAATTCGCGAATTTCGTGAATAGCTCATGGAAAAAATTACAAAATTTGTGTGCCGGTCCCAAAACAAAAAATCGCGAATTTTGTCAATCGTTCATGGAAAAAACTTTTTTCAAATAAATTTCGAAGATCGATCGCAGAACAAAAAGGTCGCGAAATAATTCGACGGGGGGCGGGAAAAAATCGCGCTTTTCGTTGATCCGTTATGGAAAAAAAACGCGAAATTTGAAAAGTTATCGCTGAAAAAAATCGCGAATTGCGTCAATTTATCGCAGGTATCGCAAATTGGTTGTTTGAAAAGATTGCAAATTTTGTCAATTGCCAATGGAAAATTATCGCGAAATCTGTCAATCGGTCGTTGATAAAAAATTGCGAATTTCGTCAATCAGTCGCACTTGATTGACAAAAGAAAAAAAAACGAGATTTGTTAATAATCCGCAGAAAAAATAGCATAATTAGTCCATCGTGCCTTGTTATTTCAAAAATAAGTTTCCCTTTATTTTAAATGAAGTCATTCTTCAATAATTTTTTTTTTTATATAATTTTCAATAACGTTCAATTATTTAGAAATTTTGTGTAATTTTTTCTTCAAGTTACCATTTGTCAATAAGGAACCGTTAGTCTTCATAAAGTGTTGAATGGTTATTCATACAGATGCCTAAGAAGAATGAATCCCAACATTCCTTCATACAATTATTTATTTCCGTTTGTTTATTTTTATTATAGGCAAAAAAATAATTATTCATCAAGAATAAAGACTTATTACCACACCCCCTACCTCCCTTATATAGAATTTTCTCTGTGTTACTGATGTGGCCCTCGACAACCCAAACATTTTTGTAAGTGGCCCTTTTCTTAAAAAGGTTGTGCACCCCTAGCCTAGACTTATCGAAAAAAGTCCCTATCTTTTTAAAATTTATAAATAATTATTTTTTATTTCGTGACTAGATGCCCTTGACCACTATGCTGATAGGTTTCTGTAAAACAATCACGAATCAAACGAAATATATCTAGCAAAGATGAAATTAAAAGGTACGTAAACCACATTTTTATAAAAATTTAATTATCTCTATGAGAATATGTCCCAAGAATTTTTCTAGACACTCATCAAATATTACTAATAAATGTTTCAAAAGAATTCGTTGTTTGTTTAGTTTTAACAAAAGACAAAACTGTAAAGAAGAAGAAAAAAAATAACAAAAACAACTAGAAATCAGGAATTCTGCTTTTCCAGAATTTAGTGTCGCCCCCGATGAAAATGAAATGTATAAATATAGATAGTACAAACATATTTCAGTTTTAAGACTTCAAATCAAATTATTCATAGGCATTAATTTGTTTCTAACGTTAATATGAATACTTAAAAGTAAATAGAGTTTATAGTAGCTCCACGTTTTATCAGAAATCATTCATTTTTATTTTTTCAAAATTCCACGCATTTTAATTACAATTCTTTTTTCAGTTTTTATGAAATAATGGCAAGAAAAAGATATAGTAATCCACCATATTTGAACTATTATCACTTTTACTTTCTACAGAAATAGAGTAATTCAATTGCCACCTTACAAATTGGCGTTAAAAACTACTACTACAAGAAAAAAAAATCTCAAAAATAAATTGAGATGCAGTTTTCAAACAAATGGCCTTTAAAAGTACTTTTATTTCCCATATCACGTTGTAAGAATTCGCCGTTTGGGGCTAATAAATAAAAATCGCTCTTACCGTAGGAATATATTAAATAGTAACCTCGATCTAACACCTGTGCACCAATGAGCCCGTGTTACTGATAAGGAAGGAAATACGGGCATACTCCGAAAAGTCTGATAAAAAAATATGGAATGTTTTCATGAGGATAAATTCGTTTAAAAAAAATTTGGGCAGAAACTCGATAAGGTGTCCGCAAAAAATAATGAAAATTTCGTTATTAGGCGATTTATCACCGCGTTGGCGATAAAATAAAATTTCAAAAATACTTTTTTATGTCAAATAATCTTTAAGTTTAAATTGTTTCATGTTGAACTTGTTTAAATAAATTTAATCTAAATAACTTTAGTTTTGCCAGCTTTAGTTTGTTTTAACTATCGTTTTGTCATAAAAATATTTATAATGAAATTTAACTATGAAATTTTATGAATTAAAACAAAATTTAAATAAATTAAAATTATCCAATTGAGCACTGTCGATTCAGTTTTGTTGCTATGGAAACAAAAACTTCCCAGATTTGAAATGTATAACTGCAGCATTCTTCATCTGGCCTTTATTTTGGAATGCGCTTAAATATATGGAAATATATTTTTCAATATGAAAATATTTTTACACTGATAAAATTAAATAACTGCAGCAACAAACAACATAAATATGTAATACAAAAAATATATGCATTAAACTGCCTCATTGTTTAAGTTTAAATCCATAAAATACTATTTACACGCATTCTAAAAATCAATTAACATGCAATTTTCAGATGCATTAAAATCGTTTGTGTTGGCGAGGAAAACAGTTGCAGTTCGCCAAATCGCGTCACGCTTTCCTCTTTTCGCGACAAATACTCTAAAGTATTTTATTTTTTTACAGACTTTCTACCGTAATTCCGCCGCTAAATTTGACTGATCCTTTATTACATACATAAATAGTTTTTTTTTTCAAAATATTCTGAATATGCCCAGAAAAGAGACTTTCCTTGTGCGGTACATATTAATATGACAAATGGTACCAAAATGTTGTGGTTAGAAGACAAAGTTTGTAGAATGTTTGAAAGCGCATAAAAGAGATATATTGCAAATTCAGCCGGCAACAGTCTTGCTAGGATCTCCTTTAGAAACCCTGACAGCCACATTGATTTTGAAAAAGCAAATATAAAGATTCCCTGAAAATATTACTGAAGGTCTTCAGAAAGAATCTATCGAGATATTTGAACAAGAAGTAACGTAACAAATTTTGCAATGATCATATTTCAAGTGTAATTCCTAAATTTTGATGCTTATCTTACATATATTGATCCTGCTGAATTTATATTCATTCTATGATTTAAACATTTGGCAATGTGCAAGTATGTGCATGTCTCTAGCAAGATAATGGGACGCTTTTTGTAACAGTGTTAAACTCGGAAGAGGTTATGTTCATAGTTCGTTAACTGCACCAAATTTTCGTAATCATTATGAAATTTCTTAACATTTTTGGAAACATCCGCCTTTTTCTACAGTATGCCTGCCTAATAATACAAATGAAGATTTGTCTAATAAAACGTTTTTGAATAACATAACAGTAGTTATAATAAAATTTTTAACTTAATATTATTGATTTTGAACAAGATTTTACCTTATCCAGTCATACTTGTTTCTCTTCTGTTAGTACAATTAACATAAATGAATATGCTGGAACTAGAGATTTCATTCGATTAGTCCAAATATTGAGATATCTTAAATAGCTCTAAAAATAAGCAAGAGTTTAGCCAAAACAATGAAACTGTCCCCCTAGGTTTTGAAACGTGATTCAACATTCATTCCTTATACAATGCTATCTTGTAATAATATCTCATTTTTCAGAATCTTTCCATTCTATTAAGAAAAAGAAAAATGAGTGTACGTAGTAGTGTACCATATTACTGATCGCTACGCAGGTCAGTTCTTATCCGCAACAATATAAGATAAGATATTTAAAAAAATAAAATAAATGGTTAAAGGTCAACTTATTCCGTACGGAAATAACAGGATATTATTCGAAACACATGTGCTAATCTTTCGTTATTAATAACAACTTAATTTAATATACAGTAAATTTCTTTTCAATTGATTTTAATGTGAGTATATGGGAACGTCCAGTCGTTACTCTTGTGACCCAATTTTTTATAAATAATTCCAATTATTACATTACAAAATACAATTAAGATAAAAATAGATTTAAACAGCTAAATACCATTGTGTTTCACTCACTTAACATATATCTAATTTGTAACGAAACGCATTTCACTTGTCTATATATTAAATCAAATTACGATCTTGTGACCAGAGTGCCACAGGTGTAACAAAATGTTGATTTATTATTGGCCAAGCAAAATGCTTTTTGTTACAAATTAGGTATATTTTATGCTAGTGGTGCACAAAGGTATTCAACTGGTTAAATTTATTTTTATCTTAATTGCATTTTGTAATAAAATAATTATAAGTATTACTGAAAATTTGCTCTAATGGCTTCAAGAGTAACAGTGGACGTTCCCATATCTTGAACAGAACAAAAAAAGTCCATATTTCGTAAACCATAAAATTACAGAACAAGAGATTTTAGACGTTATGACTTTTTAGACTACACCTTTAAGACAGTTATATTAGACAGTTCTAATGTGCTCATCTATTATTCTCCATGTCATGATACTTAACAAAGCGAAGTAATTACAAACTTACACTACTGAATTAAACTTAAATATTTTATATACAATACGTTGTGATACACAGTGTATTTTTCACGGAATATTCAGATTGTGACTCTAGGTTACACAATAAAATTTCCGTGTATTAATTCTACTTTCAACACTTTGGAAAATATCAATTGTCTACACTGTAAGGTTTCCCTATTTTTAAGTAAATAGAATTACAGTATTGAAATGTAAGTTAAAAAATGATATGTTCTAATAATTCGTAGATAAAAGTAAGGAATCATACAAGGAATTATTTAGCATGTGTATGTTTGCTAAATCTAGAATGTGTTAGCTACAGTAAACCTTTTTTCTTTTATTAGGATATTAGTGGATAAAGGACATGTACAAATCAATAAAAGTATTCTGCCCTCTGAATGATCAGAATCCATTCATTATTGTAAATAATAAATATATTCGATTGAAAAAAAGTTGCATAAGATTTCATTTTCGGTGTGCACAGATAAAGGTTATCAATATGTTTAGATACTGTACGAATAATACAAAGATAGCACTGAATCATCTATGGTTTGTAACTTTTTAAATCTGCCAACGCACTAATTCATGTATTTCACCCTTTATAATTTCTCTGTAGAAATCTGACAATGAATTCCGATAACATCATTTCAGGCTTTTATAAATAAAGACGATAATTCTTTACATATGGTTTGTAAAGTTTCGATTTTACTAATTTTATGGACACGTGTTTGGCGTTTGTTTTTTTGGTAGTCGCAAATTTCTCAGAGAATGCAGAAGGCAAAAGTACTGTCCAAACATTACTTTTTTTCTGTAATTTTTTTATATCGCTATTGTAGTGTTAAAATAATCCATTTTCGAAAATTTTTAACACATCTTTTTGCATTTTTAATAAAAAAATATGTAAGTTGATTTATTAATCATCATAGTTTAATTTATCAATTTCTTATTTTCATTTTTTAAAATATACTTTTAAAATTTTCCTTCTTTTTATATTTCTAGCAGAAGAATTACAAGTGTTTGTTATTTACATAACAAAGAATTATTTGATATTTTTTTTTTAATCGCGAAAAGTTTTAAAAATTTCTGTTGCAATGTGATCTTGTTAGATTTGTACAAGTAATTATCAAGTTCAAAGTTTTTGAAGTGAGATTATACTGGAACAAGACAAAGTATCATACATCAAAGACATATTTTCACAAAAGTAAATCTTAATGATATAAAAGTTTAACCAGCAGGAGTCTCGAAGTTCTGTAAAAAACTTTTCTATAAATCGTAAGTGTTATTTTTGATGGGTGTAGAAAACATTGTTATGGCACTGTATCAACAGGAGTTGATCCAATTATAGCAAAAGAAGAACTTAGAAATAACTGACTAGGATGTGTTATATTTTTTTTTATGACACTATAATCGCATTAAGCTAGCTTTTGCTGAAATACATTGAATTAAGACACATACATGATGTGATTTTCATATATTTTGTTCTTTTTAATGCTTATTTTCAAATTAGTTACAAAGAATGTTAGTCAAAAGACATCCTCACAGTGAAAGTAAAGTATAATAAGATAAATTTAATCAAAAATATTGTTTAATACAAGACAGCAAAACACATTCAAAGCAGAATCGCAAGGGACCGTAATTTTTTCGTATTTGGACACATTACCGAATTATTCAAAGTTTACTAAAAGTCTTTAAAAAGTTATTTCCTTTCCTTATAATATATTAAAATATTGTAATAAATCATGTTAATTAATATAGTAACATACTATAGTAATTGCATTACATATATTTTCTATTAGAGAAGAACATCATCGGTCACATTCTTGCAGTGATGTCCGTGGTAAAATCTTGAATGTTTACCTAATGTCATTTTAATAATAATAAAGTGCACCATGTTATTTTTTCATTATACATTTTTAGAATGACATAGATGTGTGTTTTTCGCTCTTAAATAACGTCATTTTTTTTTTCGTATTTGCTGTTTTTTTTTTTTTTTTTTTTTTTTTTTTTTTTTTTTTTTTTTTTTTGCTTCATATCATTTACCATCAAATTATCATTTAAATATATTGGTATATAGTTAAAAATTATTTCTTTGAGCTTTAAGTTCCAAATAACCTGTCGATGGTTCAGACTTTTTTTACTTATTTTCAATGGTTTCTAAGCGAAATACACAAAATTAAGATAAGGCGGTAAATATGACGGCGGCTCTCTTCCATTACGGTCGCATTTTGCTGTCGTGCGACAAAAGAACAGCCACATTAAATATCGAAATGCTGCCGCATATTTGAAGGACGAAGTTAAACGTGACTTCACTCTTAGACAATCGGAATTGAAAAAAATTAGTGTCTCAAAACATTTTTTTGCAAATGTTTAAACCCAAGAGAAATATTATATCCCGTGAAATGCGCGTCAATGTTTATATATATATATATATATATATATATATATATATATATATATATATATATCAGTAAGATTAATCAGGAAAGCGAAAAGTGTATATATATATATATATATATATATATATTAGTGAAAAAATTCAAAACATTCAAATAAAATGATCTTTTTAAATAAATATATTGCGTACATAATAGATAAAGTCCATTAGTACAAAGCGCTTCAATATTAGAAATTTCACTACTTTGATACAAAAATGATCCAAAAATGTGTGGAACCCCTAAATATTATCAAATCTTCTTGAAATTTGAGATATATATCTTGTATATCGCTGACACTCGGAGCATAATCAAAGTCATATAAAAATCACATCTTTGGAAAAATGAAACACCCTAATATACATATTTCGTAGAATAATAAATAAATAATTTGTCAAAGGAGAAGTTTAAAGTTTATATTGAGCCACTAAATATCAAGTGAGATTTAAACATGAAACAGGAGTTTCAAAGTTCCAATTTAAAATCACTTTTCACATTATTAAACATGAATGTAAAATCCCCACGTGGGCTTGAAAGAAATTTAATAATATTCCGACATATGCTTCAATAAAAGATATTTAATTTTAGTTTCGAATTGCCATATGATATAACAGAGTATTTCGAATAACTCTGAGAAATTTTAAATAATGAATGCTTTTATTAAAATAGAATTTTTAAAAACAATTATTTTGCACACCACCTGTCTCAAATATCATCAAAATCCTGCACAATACTTTTAATTAAACTAGCCATAAAATTTAAAGGAAATCTTTACCATCAGAAGAATATGTTGATAAATGCTTTCGTAAGCAACGTAACTGCGTAATAGCGACATTTATATTAATTATTAGTCATAATCAGTATTTTAAAAAATATACAATCTTGAAAATAAACTCATAAAATGTTCTATTTTAAAGGAGTTATTATGGATAGAGAATATTATTTTTAATTATATAATTCTTTATTTAAAATCTGTATATGTAATTCCTGTGCACAACATTTTTTAACGTGTAGAAAGCATTATAATAGTAGTGACATACATTAAAATATTTTCCAAAAACATTGTAAGTTCCATGAATGAAATCCAGATTCAGCATTCAATTAAAAAAAATAAAATCTAAATTAACATACAAGTTTAATTGTAACTTTCATAAAATAAAAATGCTCTGAGAAAATGTAAATGAGATCGGAACAAAAAAAAATCATACATAATATAAGCATTAAATAGCAAAATGTAAATTTTGGATACTTTATAAGAAAACAGAGAAACCGTAATATAAAATTTGTAATTCATAAAATGTAATTAGTACTGTACTTTTGGTAACTCACATAATTAACGTAATTATATGTGTTATGTTTATTCTATATAATTGTGTGAATTGTAAATTGAAGTTAATATGTTTTAATCCTTGCAACGAAAGCTTTATGCTTTACGTTTATTGCTTTTATACATTAGTCATGTAACAAAAAAGCATTTCATTGGCCCGTATTTTTCCATTTTGGGAAATCATGTTAAAATGGCTGTAGACAAAAATACTCCGAGCAGAATTATGTTTTGAAAAGTATGTATAATAAAGAGATACGAAAGATATTATTTCATGAAACTGTGATTAAATATATATAAATCATTTTTATGAAAATGAATAGAAACCTTCAGGCGTTCAAAGGGCCGAAACGGACTTCTCTGCAGAGCAAAAGGACAACTATTTGATTCCGCATAATCGTATATAACTGTTCTTATAAACATGGAATATATTTTTACTGAGTAAGTTTAAGGCTCTAATGTTTTTAATTATCATATGACTTTGAAATATTGGATTATATTTTACTCTATTAAAATTTTGTGTCACCTTCTTTTCCTAATTATAAACTGCAGTAATTTTGAAATGGGCAAGGGGCTCCTTTTTCTAGAATTATTCTTTTGAGGGCGAAAGACTTTCTGTGCGTTTAAAATTGAATTAAACTGCATTATTAATAACAAATACTGTTGGGTTTTTTTTTAAGAAACAGAGATATATAATATTCTCATGCAGTAAAGAATTCAGTTATTAAATATTATTTTGAGGTAATATAAGCTGTGAACATCTTTTTACATTACAAACTAGTCGGACGTGGCAATCCCAAAATTTTTTATATCTCATACATGTTAATACTTCCTGAAAAATGCAGCATAGCAGCGCCACCGGTTAGGTGATTTATACCAAAATCTAATCAACAACAAAATATGCCAACCTCTAATTGAATTTGAAGTTTGATGAAAATCCTTGCGTTAGTTTTTGAGACAGAGCTATTGCGGAAATCGTGAAAAGTTCTGCGTAGCAGCGGCATCGGTTACGCAATTTACCCCAAAACATTATCAGGGTCAATTTATATCACGGACTAAGTGAATCTAAAGTTTGATGAAAATTCATGCATTAGTTCTTGAGATACATCTATTGCGAGAATCGTGAAAAATGCAGCTTGTTAGCATTGCCTATTGTGCGAATTACACCAAAAACTAAACAGCACTAATTTATATGAGGGAATAACGGAATCTGAAATTTAATGAAAATTCGTGCATTAGTTCTTCAGATTGAGCTATTGCGATAATCATGAATAATTCAGCATAGCAGCACCACCTATTGGGCGATTTACACCAAAAAGCTATCAGAACCAAATTATATCACGACCTAACTGAATATTAAGTTTTATTAAATTCCGTTCATTCGGTTTTGAGATAAAGCAACCACGAAATTTGTGTCACACACAAACAGATAGGCAGACTCACGGACAGACATTTTCTAAAAACATGTTTTTGGGGATATCTGGTTCCTAAAACATGTAAATCCGTCAAAAACCGGGATTCGAAAATTTTCACGAATTTTTCTTCTTGTAAAAATAGAAGAAAGTAAAAACACAAAATAATCTTTTTTACCATAGTTTTGTTTAGATAAGCAGACATTCTTCGAGAAAATTTTGTCTCGTGCAAAACAGAAGATAATTTTCAAAGTGCAGATCTTTTAATTAAACATTTCAAAAGGAACTGACTTTGTTATCTGTTTCTGTATTTTACAAACTTTTTTTAAACATTTAATGGAGTTTGTATGTAAACTTATATGAAGTGCATTTGCTGATTTCCAAAGTGATAGTAAACTTCTTTGCACTTTTCATTCAAAACGAAAGAAAAATAATATTCTTCATAATTATTTATTAATGCGAATTAATGCGAACAAAACATTTCTGTTCTCAACGTAGCATTATAAATTGATAAATAAGAAATATATATATATTTTAAGTTAATGATATATTTAGAGATAAATATTAAAGAATTATATTATACATTTATTTAAAATTAAATTATGAACAATTAAAAAATTATGTTATGCATGTAATTAAAATTACATTATGAACAATTTGAAAATCCTGAAGCATTTTTCCGATTAAATAATACTTATTACACTTACTATAATTAAAACAAAACTTACATTTCACTGGCATATTCTGCAAATAACACCGCGTACATTTTTTGAACATTTATCATAAGAAATTTGGGATTCGCTATCAATTTTGCTGGGACAAGGTGCGACAGATTTTTCTTGAACATTTATGGTTTTTTTTTTTTTTTTTTTTTGCCGGTAGTTCTTCAAAGTTTTCATTCAGGCTACTATCTAATTTGTCCCGTAATTCGCGTGGAAGCGTTGGCTGCAAAGTTATTTTTTCAGCAAGCACTTTCAGAAGCTCTAATACCTGATATTTCAAAAATAAACTTATTTTTTCTGTATTGGAGCAGTGGTGATTTCTTAGAAATTTAGAGTAAAATCCGCGTATTTAGTGCTGCAGTATTCAAAATACTGAAAAAATACTGCCATCGGCCATTTGTTGCTAATTCTCGCAGTAGAATAAGTCACTGACATTTCATCTACTACAACTCCAGCTCTCTTTGTTAGATTATAAAATGTTATTATCTCTTGTTTTCTATCTTCTGCTGTTGAAACATCAACATCACCCTCATTGTGCATGGTCGACAAAAATACCACACATTTATTTTTTTGGGTGTAAGTAGAATACCAAAATCATATTCTTCTACAATCCAAATAATAAAAAATACACATCTCGTTTCTTCCCAGAAACGATTCCTTCTAGTAGTTCTCTTTTATTTTTCCTGACAGTTCCACCAAATGTAATTTTCTTTTCATGGAGATCATTAGCTAATGCATAACTGGTATACCAATTGTGAACTGTGAGATTACGTCCAGAGTTTTAAAGTGGTTCCATTAAGACCTTGACAATTTTATCTGGAGCATTTTCTACTTTATAGGGACTTTCCGGTTGAAACCCTGCATAAATTTTAAGATTCCAAGTATAAAATGTCCTATAATCGACTAAAGAAAATTTAGAACATATTAATCCATATTTAGTTTGTTTACCTGGAATATATTGACGAAAGTAACATTTACCTACAAAAGGTTTTAACATTTCATCTATAGTCACAAATTCTCAGAGAAACTAAACGCATGTTAACAATTTGTAACATTTTTTTTTTTTGAAAAAATAGATCTTATGGGAGTCAATTTATCCAGTTCTCGTCTAGAAGGACGATCAGTCATGTCATCGAATCTTATACATGTCATAAGGATTTAAAAGCGGTTATATTACATAGTTCAATTGAAAATTTCAACCCCTGTGTCACCGATATTCCAAATATCACGGACATTTACATGTGAAGATTTGTGAATACCCACTAAATAAAGACCCTAGTAGCAGCGACTGGTCGCATTTTGCTAGGCCTTTCATCAATTCCTCGAAAGTTGCTCGAGAAATAATACACGTATATCATTGCGAGCAACATATGAGAACCGGTTTTGATGAGGCTATATTTCATCAACTAAAGCTAACACTATGAGCTCATTTGCCGATGAAAACGTGCTGATTGTTAACTCACCAACAACAGATAACTGCCCAATATCGAATCACTGTGAAATATGGGCGAAATCGCAGTTTTTCTGGAAACGCAAATCTGATTGGTTGAAAGACGAAGGCTGCGCGAAGTCCCGGATGAAGTTGGTGTTGTTGTTTTGATGAACTCTCCAGCGAGGAAGGAGGAAGCGGACGCCATTGCTTCAGCGACAGCGTGAGCTCCTTGGAAGTTGAAAAAATACCTTTTCTCGGAAATATGTAAGTACCTATTTCATTCTTTCTGATGTTATTACTTTTTTCACAAATAAATGTTGTGAAAATACTATACAGACTTGACAATATTTCTGATTTTCCACGTTTTCCTGTACCCTTGAGTTTCATACACATTTTTTAATAGCTTGAAATTTTTATTATCATATCGGTAATTTGTCTCGAATAATAATGAAGTTCTTCATTATTGTTTTGTAATTAAACTGGTACAGAACGTGATTACATTTTTAAAATAATGTTTTTACGGGAAAAAATAAAAACCCGAATTCTGAAATAAAATCCGATTTTTCGGTCTCGGAGATTGGCAAGTCTGTATGTATATGTTGTTTCTGGTTGCTGTATGTATAAATCCTTTTACAATTACTGATCGAATAAAGAGAAAAAATATTTTAAAATAAGCAAAAAAAAAAAAGTACCAATCATTCTGGCAACCAAAATGCTTTAATATTATTAAGTCAGGATTTAAGAAAAATAAAACCCCCTTTTAACACCTTTTTTTCAATAACACCCGAAATAACCCCTACAGCTGCGATTTTCAAAAAGAAACAGGCAGAGGAGGGAGGGGGGGGATGATATTAAAATCCAAAAAAGTTCATAAAATACTCTGTCACTTAAGATAAAAAAAATTTTGGCAGGGTTCGCAAATATCAAAATAGTCAAATACTTATTGCTGATTATAAATATTTTAAGATTTTTGTGTTAAAGGAAAGAAAAGATTAATTGCTGTCAAAGCTTAATATATATATATATATTTTTAAAACTGAAAAAGGGTTATTTTGTATACTTAAAAGTAGGTGTGTGTACATTTTTCTTATACAGAAAGTAAAATTATTACAGTGCAGATAATGTATGATTTTTTTTTTTTAATTTGTCTATTTTCTGTGTTTTAAAATGTGTATTTTTGCTTTATTTTGATTGTCGCCATTTTAAAATGCACACTTTTGCGTGTTGTCTCCTAGAGTTTGGTAATCTGGGAGACAAAACGCAAAAACATGCCGATTTTGTGATTTGGTTTGGAAATGCACCAAGAAGGGGGGGATCAAAGTTTAGTTAAAATATTTTTGTTGGTTTTCAAGGGGGGGGGTCATGACCTCCAGGACCGAAACTAGCCTTTCTTGCACCCGGGGCAAACATGGATTTTGGCGCCCCCCCCCCCCTCTTCCGCAAAGTATATTTACAAAGAGAATTTTACTAACTTTATAATAGACGACTTATTTTAAAATTTAAAATATATAATCATAAAATATGTAATACTGAACAATTTACACTGGCGGATCCAAGGGGGAGGTCCCTCTGAACATCAACAAAAATATTGTACAGATCATTTTTAAAATGACATATTCAGTAGAGTCCCGATTATTTGAGTCCCGCCTAACCGAGTTTCCGCTTTCACCGAGTTACTTTTTTCTGATGGACTGATGGCTTCCATTATTATGAAACAGCCATTATAAATGAAGTGTTAGCTGAAGATAAAAGAGCAGCCGTAAAAAGTTAGAACTCTGATTTTCTGGTCAGAATAAGGAAAAAAAATGGCCATATTTTTTTTTTTTTTTTTTTTTTTTTTTTTTTTTTTTTATCTTCATCTAACACTTTATTTGTAATGGCTTTTTCATAATAATAGAAGCCCTCAGTCCATCAGAAGAAAATGATCCATTCCAAAGGTATAATCCTTCATTTGGCGCCCCTTCGTTCTGGCGCCCGGGGCACATGCCCCCTCAGCCCCCCCTTAGTTTCGGCCCTGATGACCTCTGTCACCTCCCCCTTGGATCCGCCATTCTAGATTACGTAGTTCAGTATTACATATTTTATGATTTCATATTTTTAATTTTAAAATAAGTCGGATATTAGAAAATTAGTAAAATTATCTTTCTAAATATACTTTGCAGAAGAGGGGGGGGGGGTTGCCCCGCCCGTTCCATGTTTGCACCCGGTGCAAAAAAGTCTAGTTTCGTTCCTGATCCAAGAGGGGGTGATGACCCCCCTCCCCCTGAACAACATAAAAATGCTAAAATTTATTTAAAAAATGAAATAATTTTTAATTTTTTTTAAATTTTAATGTTATTTAACTAAGTATTAAAGGAAAAAAATGATTAATTGCTGTCAAAGCTTAATATATATATACTTTTTAAACTAAAAAATGGTTGTTTTGTAGTATATAACCTTTACCGGTGCAGAGTAATTCTGTTCATAAACCGATGCAATAATGGACTGACACCGGAATTTATAAACAAATTTATTAGAAAATACGAACTTGCTTATTTTCACGTACATTATAATAGGAAAATTTTAATTAAATATTCTTGGTGCCATTTGTCAGTTTTGGAATTAAATTTAGGTGTCCTTTTTTTAAGGACGCCGCCCTCGAAATTGTTAAAAGTAGGCGTGTGTACATTTTTCTTGTACAGAAAGTAAAATTATTACAAGACTCATAATGTGTGATTTTTTTAAAAAATTTTTGTATTTCCTGTGTTTTAAAATATGTATTTTTGCTTTATTTTTATTGTCGCCATCTTAAAGTGAACGTTTTTGCGTGATGCCTCCTAGAGTTTGGAAATTCTGGGAGACAAAACGCAAAAACGTGCCGATTTGGTGATTTTTTTGGGGAAAACACCAAGAAGGGGATCAAAGTGCAGTTTAATTTGGGTACTCTAACTCAGTAGCAGAACGGCACCAGGCACTGCATTTTTTTATGCCTGGTAAACAATGGCGGATCCAAGAGGGGAGGAAAATGACACCCCCCTGAACAACAGAAAAATGCAAAAAATTATTTAAAAAATGAAATATATTTTTAACTAGTTTTGAATTCTAATGTTATTTAATTATGTATTAAAAGAAAAAAAGGATTAATTGCTGTCAAGTCAAAGCTTAATATATATATATTTTTTTTTAACTGAAAAAGGGCTGTTTTGTATTTAAAAGTAGGTGTTTGTAGTACAAACTGTACATTTTTCTTGTACAGAAAATAAAATTATTACAGGGCGGATAATGATTTTTTTTTCAAAATTTGTGTATTTTCTGTGTTTTAAAATATGTATTTTTGCTTTATTTTGATTGTCGCCATCTTAAAATGCATACTTTTGTGTGGTGTCTCCTAGAGTTTGAAAATCTGGTAGACAATACGCAAAAACATGCCAATTTAGGGATTTTTTTTTTTTTTGAAACACACCAGGAAGGGGATTAAAGTAGAATATTTTTGTTGGTGTTCATGACCCCCCCCCCCCCCTCTGACGCCAGTCATCTCCCCCTTGTATCTGCCATTGTAGATTACGTAGTTCAGTATTACATATTTTAAATTTTAAAGTAAGTCTAATATTAGAAAATTAGTAAAATTCTCTTTCTAAATATACTTTGCAGAAGAGGGGGGGGGGGTAATCCCCCCCCCCCTTGAACAATAGAAAAATGCTAAAAATTATTTAAAAAATGAAATATATTTTATATTCTTTTTGAATTTTAATGTTATTTAATTACTATGTATTAAAGGAAAAAAAAAAGATTAATTGCAGTCAAAGCTTAATATATACAGTAGACTCCCTCAAATCTGCAAACCTAAAATCCACACATCATTACAGATGTAAACAATGAAAGTTTTAGTTCAGATGCCAGAACACAATTACAGAATTTTTTAGTTTTATATAATTATTCTGCATGTATTTTAATATGAAATTATAGATAATATGACTGAACTCATGGTTTTTCATGAAATAAGTATAAATTTATTTCTGGTAAAAATCAAGATATTGCCAATATCATTGGTAATAATCACAATCTTTTTACTAAATATATATATGTATCAATCAAACTTTTTTGCATATTAAATCTGACTAAACCTTAAATACAACTTCCTTACTTTATGATTTTTATGTGAAATTATTAACATGGTACCTTTAAGAGGAAAGTTTCATTCAATAATTCATCTTTATTATGCATATTTAATTATACATTAATTATTTAATTTTTAATAATTTAACTTTATTTTTATTTAAAAATATTAATCATTTTTAAAATTATCTTACTGTTTATTATTTTAGTTTAATACTTTACTATTTTAATATTTTGCTATACTGCAAGCATTCATATAATTTCGATTACATCATTAGCTACATTCAAATTACTGTTTAAAAAATGTAAACAAAACAATAACCAGAAATCTGCAAAATTTTAAAATCAGCACAACCTCTGGTCCCAAGCTGTGCGGATTTGAGGGAGTCTACTGTATATATTTTTTAACTAAAAAAGTGTTGTTTTGTATTTAAAAGTAGGTGTGTATACATTTTTCTTGTACAGAAAATAAAATGATTACCAGGCGGATAATGTAGGATTTTTTTTTTCAAAATTTGTGTATTTTCTGTGTTTTAAAATATGTATTTTTGCTTTATTTTTATTGTTGCCATCTTTAAATGCATGCTTTTGCATGATGTCTCCTAGAGTTTGGGATTCTAAGAGACAAAACGCAAAAACGGGCCAATTTGGTGATTTTTTTGGAAACGCACCGAGAAGGGGATCAAAGTGCAGTTTCATTTGGGTACTCTGCCACTCAGTAGCAGAACGGTAGCAGGTGCTGCATTTTTTTTTTTTTTTATGCCTGGTAAACAATGGTGGATCCAAGAGGTGGGTCATGAGCATGACACCCCCCCCCCACCACCACCACCACCATCACCTGAACAACAGAATAATGCTAAACATTATTTAAAAAATGAAATAATTTTAAATTCTTTTTGAATTTTAATGTTATTTAATTATGTATTAAAGGGAAAAAATGATTAATTTCTGTCAAAGCTTAATATTATATATACTTTTTAAACTGAAAAAGGGTTGTTTTGTATTTAAAAGTAGGTGTGTTTACTACATTTTTCTTGTACAGGTAGTAAAATTATTAACAAGCGGATAATGTATGATTTTTTTTTTTTTCAAAATTTGTGTATTTTCTGTGTTTTAAAATGTGTATTTTTGCTTTATTTTGATTGTCGCCATTTTAAAATGCACACTTTTGCGTGTTGTCTCCTAGAGTTTGGTAATCTGGGAGACAAAACGCAAAAACATGCTGATTTTGTGATTTGGTTTGGAAATGCACAAGAAGGGGGGGATCAAAGTTTAGTTAAAATATTTTTGTTGGTTTTCAAGGGGGGGGGGTGTCATGACCTCTGTTACCTCCCCCTTGGATCCGCCATTCTGGATTACGTAGTTCAGTATTACTTATTTTATGATTTCATATTTTTAATTTTAAAATAAGTCAGATATTAGAAAATTAGTAAAATTATCTTTCTAAATATACTTTGCAGAAGAGGGGGGGGGGTGGGGTTGCCCCGCCTGTTCCATGTTTGCACCCGGTGCAAAAAAGTCTAGTTTCGTTCCTGATCCAAGAGGGGGTGATACCCCCTCTCCCCCTGAACAACATAAAAATGCTAAAATTTATTTAAAAAATGAAATAATTTTTAATTTTTTTTAAATTTTAATGTTATTTAATTAAGTATTAAAGGAAAAAAATGATTAATTGCTGTCAAAGCTTAATATATATATACTTTTTAAACTAAAAAATGGTTGTTTTGTAGTATATAACCTTTACCGGTGCAGAGTAATTCTGTTCATAAACCGATGCAATAATGGACTGACACCGGAATTTATAAACAAATTTATTAGAAAATACGAACTTGCTTATTTTCACGTACATTATAATAGGAAAATTTTAATTAAATATTCTTGGTGCCATTTGTCAGTTTTGGAATTAAATTTAGGTGTCCTTTTTTAAGGACGCCGCCCTCGAAATTGTTAAAAGTAGGCGTGTGTACATTTTTCTTGTACAGAAAGTAAAATTATTACAAGACTCATAACGTGTGATTTTTTAAAAAAATTTTTGTATTTCCTGTGTTTTAGAATATGTATTTTTGCTTTATTTTTATTGTCGCCATCTTAAAGTGAACGTTTTTGCGTGATGTCTCCTAGAGTTTGGAAATTCTGGGAGACAAAACGCAAAAACGTGCCGATTTGGTGATTTTTTTGGGAAAACACCAAGAAGGGGATCAAGTGCAGTTTAATTTGGGTACTCTAACTCAGTAGCAGAACGGCACCAGGCACTGCATTTTTTTATGCCTGGTAAACAATGGCGGATCCAAGAGGGGGAGATAATGACACACCCCTGAACAACAGAGAAATGCAAAAAATTATTTAAAAAATGAAATATATTTTTAACTAGTTTTGAATTTTAATGTTATTTAATTATGTATTAAAAGAAAAAAAGGATTAATTGCTGTCAAGTCAAAGCTTAATATATATATATATATTTTTAACTGAAAAAGGGTTGTTTTGTATTTAAAAGTAGGTGTTTGTAGTACAAACTGTACATTTTTCTTGTACAGAAAATAAAATTATTACAGGGCGGATAATGATTTTTTTTTTTTTCAAAATTTGTGTATTTTCTGTGTTTTAAAATATGTATTTTTGCTTTATTTTTATTGTTGCCATCTTTAAATGCATGCTTTTGCATGATGTCTCCTAGAGTTTGGGATTCTAAGAGACAAAACGCAAAAACGGGCCAATTTGGTGATTTTTTTGGAAACGCACCGAGAAGGGGATCAAAGTGCAGTTTCATTTGGGTACTCTGCCACTCAGTAGCAGAACGGTAGCAGGTGCTGCATTTTTTTTTTTTTTTATGCCTGGTAAACAATGGTGGATCCAAGAGGTGGGTCATGAGCATGACACCACCCCCCCCCCCCCCCCACCACCACCACCATCACCTGAACAACAGAATAATGCTAAACATTATTTAAAAAATGAAATTTTAAATTCTTTTTGAATTTTAATGTTATTTAATTATGTATTAAAGGGAAAAATTGATTAATTTCTGTCAAAGCCTAATATTATATATACTTTTTAAACTGAAAAAGGGTTGTTTTGTATTTAAAAGTAGGTGTGTGTACTATATTTTTCTTGTACAGGTAGTAAAATTATTACCGAGCGGATAATGTATGATTTTTTTTTTCAAAATTTGTGTATTTTCTGTGTTTTAAAATATGTATTTTTGCTTTATTTTTATTGTTGCCATCTTTAAAAGCATGCTTTTGCATAATGTCTCCTAGAGTTTTTGATTCTAGGAGACAAAACGCAAAAACGGGCCAATTTGGTGATTTTTTTGGAAATGCACCGAGAATGGGATCAAAGTGCACTTTCATTTGGGTACTCTGCAACTCAGTAGCAGAACGGTAGCAGGTACTGCATTTTTTTTATGCCTGGTAAACAATGGTGGATCCAAGAGGTGAGTCATGAGCATGACCCCCCACCGCCCCCCTATCACCTGAACAACAGAATAATGCTAAACATTATTTAAAAAATGAAATAATTTTAAATTCTTTTTGAATTTTAATGTTATTTAATTATGTATTAAAAGGAAAAAATGATTAATTTCTGTCAAAGCTTAATATTATATATACTTTTTAAACTGAAAAAGGGTTGTTTTGTATTTAAAAGTAGGTGTGTGTACTACATTTTTCTTGTACAGGTAGTAAAATTATTAACAAGCGGATAATGTATGATTTTTTTTTTTTTCAAAATTTGTGTATTTTCTGTGTTTTAAAATGTGTATTTTTGCATTATTTTGATTGTCGCCATTTTAAAATGCACACTTTTGCGTGTTGTCTCCTAGAGTTTGGTAATCTGGGAGACAAAACGCAAAAACATGCCGATTTTGTGATTTGGTTTGGAAATGCACAAGAAGGGGGGGATCAAAGTTTAGTTAAAATATTTTTGTTGGTTTTCAAGGGGGGGGGGTGTCATGACCTCTGTTACCTCCCCCTTGGATCCGCCATTCTGGATTACGTAGTTCAGTATTACATATTTTATGATTTCATATTTTTAATTTTAAAATAAGTCAGATATTAGAAAATTAGTAAAATTATCTTTCTAAATATACTTTGCAGAAGAGGGGGGGGGGGGGGTTGCCCCGCCCGTTCCATGTTTGCACCCGGTGCAAAAAAGTCTAGTTTCGTTCCTGATCCAAGAGGGGGTGATACCCCCTCTCCCCCTGAACAACATAAAAATGCTAAAATTTATTTAAAAAATGAAATAATTTTTAATTTTTTTTAAATTTTAATGTTATTTAATTAAGTATTAAAGGAAAAAAATGATTAATTGCTGTCAAAGCTTAATATATATATACTTTTTAAACTAAAAAATGGTTGTTTTGTAGTATATAACCTTTACCGGTGCAGAGTAATTCTGTTCATAAACCGATGCAATAATGGACTGACACCGGAATTTATAAACAAATTTATTAGAAAATACGAACTTGCTTATTTTCACGTACATTATAATAGGAAAATTTTAATTAAATATTCTTGGTGCCATTTGTCAGTTTTGGAATTAAATTTAGGTGTCCTTTTTTAAGGACGCCGCCCTCGAAATTGTTAAAAGTAGGCGTGTGTACATTTTTCTTGTACAGAAAGTAAAATTATTACAAGACTCATAACGTGTGATTTTTTAAAAAAATTTTTGTATTTCCTGTGTTTTAGAATATGTATTTTTGCTTTATTTTTATTGTCGCCATCTTAAAGTGAACGTTTTTGCGTGATGTCTCCTAGAGTTTGGAAATTCTGGGAGACAAAACGCAAAAACGTGCCGATTTGGTGATTTTTTTGGGAAAACACCAAGAAGGGGATCAAAGTGCAGTTTAATTTGGGTACTCTAACTCAGTAGCAGAACGGCACCAGGCACTGCATTTTTTTATGCCTGGTAAACAATGGCGGATCCAAGAGGGGGAGATAATGACACACCCCTGAACAGCAGAGAAATGCAAAAAATTATTTAAAAAATGAAATATATTTTTAACTAGTTTTGAATTTTAATGTTATTTAATTATGTATTAAAAGAAAAAAAGGATTAATTGCTGTCAAGTCAAAGCTTAATATATATATATATATATTTTTAACTGAAAAAGGGTTGTTTTGTATTTAAAAGTAGGTGTTTGTAGTACAAACTGTACATTTTTCTTGTACAGAAAATAAAATTATTACAGGGCGGATAATGATTTTTTTTTTTCAAAATTTGTGTATTTTCTGTGTTTTAAAATATGTATTTTTGCTTTATTTTGATTGTCGCCATCTTAAAATGCATACTTTTGTGTGGTGTCTCCTAGAGTTTGAAAATCTGGGAGACAAAACGCAAAAACATGCCAATTTGGGGATTTTTTTTTTTGAAACACACCAAGAAGGGGATTAAAGTAGAATATTTTTGTTGGTGTTCATGACCCCCCCCCTCTGACGCCAGTCATCTCCCCCTTGTATCTGCCATTGTAGATTACGTAGTTCAGTATTACATATTTTATGATTACATATTTTAAATTTTAAAGTAAGTCTAATATTAGAAAATTAGTAAAATTCCCTTTCTAAATATACTTTGCAGAAGAGGGGGGGGGGGGGGTGCAAAATCCATGTTTGCCCCGGGTGCAAAAAAGGCCAGTTTCGGCCCTGATCCAGTAGGGGGGGGGGTAATCCCCCCCTGAACAATAGAAAAATGCTAAAAATTATTTAAAAAATGAAATATATTTTATATTCTTTCTGAATTTTAATGTTATTTAATTACTATGTATTAAAGGGAAAAAAAAGATTAATTGCAGTCAAAGCTTAATATATACAGTAGACTCCCTCAAATCTGCAAACCTAAAATCCACACATCATTACAGATGTAAACAATGAAAGTTTTAGTTCAGATGCCAGAACACAATTACAGAATTTTTTAGTTTTATATAATTATTCTGCATGTATTCTAATATGTAATTATAGATAATATGACTGAACTCATGGTTTTTCATGAAATAAGTATAAATTTATTTCTGTTAAAAATCAAGATATTGCCAATATCATTGGTAATAATCACAATCTTTTTACTAAATATATATATGTATCAATCAAACTTTTTTGCATATTAAATCTGACTAAACCTTAAATACAACTTCCTTACTTTATGATTTTTATGTGAAATTATTAACATGGTACCTTTAAGAGGAAAGTTTCATTCAATAATTCATCTTTATTATGCATATTTAATTATACATTAATTATTTAATTTTTAATAATTTAACTTTATTTTTATTTAAAAATATTAATCATTTTTAAAATTATCTTACTGTTTATTATTTTAGTTTAATACTTTACTATTTTAATATTTTGCTATATTGCAAGCATTCATATAATTTCGATTACATCATTAGCTACATTCAAATTACTGTTTAAAAAATGTAAACAAAACAATAACCAGAAATCTGCAAAATTATAAAATCCGCACAACCTCTGGTCCCAAGCTGTGCGGATTTGAGGGAGTCTACTGTATATATTTTTTAACTAAAAAAGTGTTGTTTTGTATTTAAAAGTAGGTGCGTACACATTTTTCTTGTACAGAAAATAAAATGATTACCAGGCGGATAATGTAGGATTTTTTTTTTTTTTTTCAAAATTTGTGTATTTTCTGTGTTTTAAAATATGTATTTTTGCTTTATTTTTATTGTTGCCATCTTTAAATGCATGCTTTTGCATGATGTCTCCTAGAGTTTGGGATTCTAAGAGACAAAATGCAAAAACGGGCCAATTTGGCGATTTTTTTGGAAACCCACCGAGAAGGGGATCAAAGTGCAGTTTCATTTGGGTACTCTGCCACTCAGTAGCAGAACGGTAGCAGGTGCTGCATTTTTTTTTTTTATGCCTGGTAAACAATGGTGGATCCAAGAGGTGGGTCATGAGCATGACCCCCCCCCCCCTATCACCTGAACAACAGAATAATGCTAAACATTATTTAAAAAATGAAATAATTTTAAATTCTTTTTGAATTTTAATGTTATTTAATTATGTATTAAAGGGAAAAAATGATTAATTTCTGTCAAAGCTTAATATTATATATACTTTTTAAACTGAAAAAGGGTTGTTTTGTATTTAAAAGTAGGTGTGTTTACTACATTTTTCTTGTACAGGTAGTAAAATTATTAACAAGCGGATAATGTATGATTTTTTTTTTTTTCAAAATTTGTGTATTTTCTGTGTTTTAAAATGTGTATTTTTGCTTTATTTTGATTGTCGCCATTTTAAAATGCACACTTTTGCGTGTTGTCTCCTAGAGTTTGGTAATCTGGGAGACAAAACGCAAAAACATGCTGATTTTGTGATTTGGTTTGGAAATGCACAAGAAGGGGGGGATCAAAGTTTAGTTAAAATATTTTTGTTGGTTTTCAAGGGGGGGGGGGTGTCATGACCTCTGTTACCTCCCCCTTGGATCCGCCATTCTGGATTACGTAGTTCAGTATTACATATTTTATGATTTCATATTTTTAATTTTAAAATAAGTCAGATATTAGAAAATTAGTAAAATTATCTTTCTAAATATATTTTGCAGAAGAGGGGGGGGGGTGGGGTTGCCCCGCCTGTTCCATGTTTGCACCCGGTGCAAAAAAGTCTAGTTTCGTTCCTGATCCAAGAGGGGGTGATACCCCCTCTCCCCCTGAACAACATAAAAATGCTAAAATTTATTTAAAAAATAAAATAATTTTTAATTTTTTTTAAATTTTAATGTTATTTAATTAAGTATTAAAGGAAAAAAATGATTAATTGCTGTCAAAGCTTAATATATATATACTTTTTAAACTAAAAAATGGTTGTTTTGTAGTATATAACCTTTACCGGTGCAGAGTAATTCTGTTCATAAACCGATGCAATAATGGACTGACACCGGAATTTATAAACAAATTTATTAGAAAATACGAACTTGCTTATTTTCACGTACATTATAATAGGAAAATTTTAATTAAATATTCTTGGTGCCATTTGTCAGTTTTGGAATTAAATTTAGGTGTCCTTTTTTAAGGACGCCGCCCTCGAAATTGTTAAAAGTAGGCGTGTGTACATTTTTCTTGTACAGAAAGTAAAATTATTACAAGACTCCTAACGTGTGATTTTTTAAAAAAATTTTTGTATTTCCTGTGTTTTAGAATATGTATTTTTGCTTTATTTTTATTGTCGCCATCTTAAAGTGAACGTTTTTGCGTGATGTCTCCTAGAGTTTGGAAATTCTGGGAGACAAAACGCAAAAACGTGCCGATTTGGTGATTTTTTTGGGAAAACACCAAGAAGGGGATCAAAGTGCAGTTTAATTTGGGTACTCTAACTCAGTAGCAGAACGGCACCAGGCACTGCATTTTTTTATGCCTGGTAAACAATGGCGGATCCAAGAGGGGGAGATAATGACACACCCCTGAACAACAGAGAAATGCAAAAAATTATTTAAAAAATGAAATATATTTTTAACTAGTTTTGAATTTTAATGTTATTTAATTATGTATTAAAAGAAAAAAAGGATTAATTGCTGTCAAGTCAAAGCTTAATATATATATATATATTTTTAACTGAAAAAGGGTTGTTTTGTATTTAAAAGTAGGTGTTTGTAGTACAAACTGTACATTTTTCTTGTACAGAAAATAAAATTATTACAGGGCGGATAATGATTTTTTTTTTTTTCAAAATTTGTGTATTTTCTGTGTTTTAAAATATGTATTTTTGCTTTATTTTTATTGTTGCCATCTTTAAATGCATGCTTTTGCATGATGTCTCCTAGAGTTTGGGATTCTAAGAGACAAAACGCAAAAACGGGCCAATTTGGTGATTTTTTTGGAAACGCACCGAGAAGGGGATCAAAGTGCAGTTTCATTTGGGTACTCTGCCACTCAGTAGCAGAACGGTAGCAGGTGCTGCATTTTTTTTTTTTTTTATGCCTGGTAAACAATGGTGGATCCAAGAGGTGGGTCATGAGCATGACACCCCCCCCCCCCCACCACCACCACCATCACCTGAACAACAGAATAATGCTAAACATTATTTAAAAAATGAAATTTTAAATTCTTTTTGAATTTTAATGTTATTTAATTATGTATTAAAGGGAAAAATTGATTAATTTCTGTCAAAGCCTAATATTATATATACTTTTTAAACTGAAAAAGGGTTGTTTTGTATTTAAAAGTAGGTGTGTGTACTATATTTTTCTTGTACAGGTAGTAAAATTATTACCGAGCGGATAATGTATGATTTTTTTTTTCAAAATTTGTGTATTTTCTGTGTTTTAAAATATGTATTTTTGCTTTATTTTTATTGTTGCCATCTTTAAAAGCATGCTTTTGCATAATGTCTCCTAGAGTTTTTGATTCTAGGAGACAAAACGCAAAAACGGGCCAATTTGGTGATTTTTTTGGAAATGCACCGAGAAGGGGATCAAAGTGCACTTTCATTTGGGTACTCTGCAACTCAGTAGCAGAACGGTAGCAGGTACTGCATTTTTTTTATGCCTGGTAAACAATGGTGGATCCAAGAGGTGAGTCATGAGCATGACCCCCCACCGCCCCCCTATCACCTGAACAACAGAATAATGCTAAACATTATTTAAAAAATGAAATAATTTTAAATTCTTTTTGAATTTTAATGTTATTTAATTATGTATTAAAAGGAAAAAATGATTAATTTCTGTCAAAGCTTAATATTATATATACTTTTTAAACTGAAAAAGGGTTGTTTTGTATTTAAAAATAGGTGTGTGTACTACATTTTTCTTGTACAGGTAGTAAAATTATTAACAAGCGGATAATGTATGATTTTTTTTTTTTCAAAATTTGTGTATTTTCTGTGTTTTAAAATGTGTATTTTTGCATTATTTTGATTGTCGCCATTTTAAAATGCACACTTTTGCGTGTTGTCTCCTAGAGTTTGGTAATCTGGGAGACAAAACGCAAAAACATGCCGATTTTGTGATTTGGTTTGGAAATGCACAAGAAGGGGGGGATCAAAGTTTAGTTAAAATATTTTTGTTGGTTTTCAAGGGGGGGGGGTGTCATGACCTCTGTTACCTCCCCCTTGGATCCGCCATTCTGGATTACGTAGTTCAGTATTACATATTTTATGATTTCATATTTTTAATTTTAAAATAAGTCAGATATTAGAAAATTAGTAAAATTATCTTTCTAAATATACTTTGCAGAAGAGGGGGGGGGGGGGGTTGCCCCGCCCGTTCCATGTTTGCACCCGGTGCAAAAAAGTCTAGTTTCGTTCCTGATCCAAGAGGGGGTGATACCCCCTCTCCCCCTGAACAACATAAAAATGCTAAAATTTATTTAAAAAATGAAATAATTTTTAATTTTTTTTAAATTTTAATGTTATTTAATTAAGTATTAAAGGAAAAAAATGATTAATTGCTGTCAAAGCTTAATATATATATACTTTTTAAACTAAAAAATGGTTGTTTTGTAGTATATAACCTTTACCGGTGCAGAGTAATTCTGTTCATAAACCGATGCAATAATGGACTGACACCGGAATTTATAAACAAATTTATTAGAAAATACGAACTTGCTTATTTTCACGTACATTATAATAGGAAAATTTTAATTAAATATTCTTGGTGCCATTTGTCAGTTTTGGAATTAAATTTAGGTGTCCTTTTTTAAGGACGCCGCCCTCGAAATTGTTAAAAGTAGGCGTGTGTACATTTTTCTTGTACAGAAAGTAAAATTATTACAAGACTCATAACGTGTGATTTTTTAAAAAAATTTTTGTATTTCCTGTGTTTTAGAATATGTATTTTTGCTTTATTTTTATTGTCGCCATCTTAAAGTGAACGTTTTTGCGTGATGTCTCCTAGAGTTTGGAAATTCTGGGAGACAAAACGCAAAAACGTGCCGATTTGGTGATTTTTTTGGGAAAACACCAAGAAGGGGATCAAAGTGCAGTTTAATTTGGGTACTCTAACTCAGTAGCAGAACGGCACCAGGCACTGCATTTTTTTATGCCTGGTAAACAATGGCGGATCCAAGAGGGGGAGATAATGACACACCCCTGAACAGCAGAGAAATGCAAAAAATTATTTAAAAAATGAAATATATTTTTAACTAGTTTTGAATTTTAATGTTATTTAATTATGTATTAAAAGAAAAAAAGGATTAATTGCTGTCAAGTCAAAGCTTAATATATATATATATATATTTTTAACTGAAAAAGGGTTGTTTTGTATTTAAAAGTAGGTGTTTGTAGTACAAACTGTACATTTTTCTTGTACAGAAAATAAAATTATTACAGGGCGGATAATGATTTTTTTTTTTCAAAATTTGTGTATTTTCTGTGTTTTAAAATATGTATTTTTGCTTTATTTTGATTGTCGCCATCTTAAAATGCATACTTTTGTGTGGTGTCTCCTAGAGTTTGAAAATCTGGGAGACAAAACGCAAAAACATGCCAATTTGGGGATTTTTTTTTTTTGAAACACACCAAGAAGGGGATTAAAGTAGAATATTTTTGTTGGTGTTCATGACCCCCCCCTCTGACGCCAGTCATCTCCCCCTTGTATCTGCCATTGTAGATTACGTAGTTCAGTATTACATATTTTATGATTACATATTTTAAATTTTAAAGTAAGTCTAATATTAGAAAATTAGTAAAATTCCCTTTCTAAATATACTTTGCAGAAGAGGGGGGGGGGGGGTGCAAAATCCATGTTTGCCCCGGGTGCAAAAAAGGCTAGTTTCGGCCCTGATCCAGTAGGGGGGGGGTAATCCCCCCCTGAACAATAGAAAAATGCTAAAAATTATTTAAAAAATGAAATATATTTTATATTCTTTCTGAATTTTAATGTTATTTAATTACTATGTATTAAAGGGAAAAAAAAAGATTAATTGCAGTCAAAGCTTAATATATACAGTAGACTCCCTCAAATCTGCAAACCTAAAATCCACACATCATTACAGATGTAAACAATGAAAGTTTTAGTTCAGATGCCAGAACACAATTACAGAATTTTTTAGTTTTATATAATTATTCTGCATGTATTCTAATATGTAATTATAGATAATATGACTGAACTCATGGTTTTTCATGAAATAAGTATAAATTTATTTCTGTTAAAAATCAAGATATTGCCAATATCATTGGTAATAATCACAATCTTTTTACTAAATATATATATGTATCAATCAAACTTTTTTGCATATTAAATCTGACTAAACCTTAAATACAACTTCCTTACTTTATGATTTTTATGTGAAATTATTAACATGGTACCTTTAAGAGGAAAGTTTCATTCAATAATTCATCTTTATTATGCATATTTAATTATACATTAATTATTTAATTTTTAATAATTTAACTTTATTTTTATTTAAAAATATTAATCATTTTTAAAATTATCTTACTGTTTATTATTTTAGTTTAATACTTTACTATTTTAATATTTTGCTATATTGCAAGCATTCATATAATTTCGATTACATCATTAGCTACATTCAAATTACTGTTTAAAAAATGTAAACAAAACAATAACCAGAAATCTGCAAAATTATAAAATCCGCACAACCTCTGGTCCCAAGCTGTGCGGATTTGAGGGAGTCTACTGTATATATTTTTTAACTAAAAAAGTGTTGTTTTGTATTTAAAAGTAGGTGCGTACACATTTTTCTTGTACAGAAAATAAAATGATTACCAGGCGGATAATGTAGGATTTTTTTTTTTTTCAAAATTTGTGTATTTTCTGTGTTTTAAAATATGTATTTTTGCTTTATTTTTATTGTTGCCATCTTTAAATGCATGCTTTTGCATGATGTCTCCTAGAGTTTTTGATTCTAGGAGACAAAACGCAAAAACGGGCCAATTTGGTGATTTTTTTGGAAATGCACCGAGAAGGGGATCAAAGTGCACTTTCATTTGGGTACTCTGCAACTCAGTAGCAGAACGGTAGCAGGTACTGCATTTTTTTTATGCCTGGTAAACAATGGTGGATCCAAGAGGTGAGTCATGAGCATGACCCCCCACCGCCCCCCTATCACCTGAACAACAGAATAATGCTAAACATTATTTAAAAAATGAAATAATTTTAAATTCTTTTTGAATTTTAATGTTATTTAATTATGTATTAAAAGGAAAAAATGATTAATTTCTGTCAAAGCTTAATATTATATATACTTTTTAAACTGAAAAAGGGTTGTTTTGTATTTAAAAGTAGGTGTGTGTACTACATTTTTCTTGTACAGGTAGTAAAATTATTAACAAGCGGATAATGTATGATTTTTTTTTTTTTCAAAATTTGTGTATTTTCTGTGTTTTAAAATGTGTATTTTTGCATTATTTTGATTGTCGCCATTTTAAAATGCACACTTTTGCGTGTTGTCTCCTAGAGTTTGGTAATCTGGGAGACAAAACGCAAAAACATGCCGATTTTGTGATTTGGTTTGGAAATGCACAAGAAGGGGGGGATCAAAGTTTAGTTAAAATATTTTTGTTGGTTTTCAAGGGGGGGGGGGGTGTCATGACCTCTGTTACCTCCCCCTTGGATCCGCCATTCTGGATTACGTAGTTCAGTATTACATATTTTATGATTTCATATTTTTAATTTTAAAATAAGTCAGATATTAGAAAATTAGTAAAATTATCTTTCTAAATATACTTTGCAGAAGAGGGGGGGGGGGGGGGGGGTTGCCCCGCCCGTTCCATGTTTGCACCCGGTGCAAAAAAGTCTAGTTTCGTTCCTGATCCAAGAGGGGGTGATACCCCCTCTCCCCCTGAACAACATAAAAATGCTAAAATTTATTTAAAAAATGAAATAATTTTTAATTTTTTTTAAATTTTAATGTTATTTAATTAAGTATTAAAGGAAAAAAATGATTAATTGCTGTCAAAGCTTAATATATATATACTTTTTAAACTAAAAAATGGTTGTTTTGTAGTATATAACCTTTACCGGTGCAGAGTAATTCTGTTCATAAACCGATGCAATAATGGACTGACACCGGAATTTATAAACAAATTTATTAGAAAATACGAACTTGCTTATTTTCACGTACATTATAATAGGAAAATTTTAATTAAATATTCTTGGTGCCATTTGTCAGTTTTGGAATTAAATTTAGGTGTCCTTTTTTAAGGACGCCGCCCTCGAAATTGTTAAAAGTAGGCGTGTGTACATTTTTCTTGTACAGAAAGTAAAATTATTACAAGACTCATAACGTGTGATTTTTTAAAAAAATTTTTGTATTTCCTGTGTTTTAGAATATGTATTTTTGCTTTATTTTTATTGTCGCCATCTTAAAGTGAACGTTTTTGCGTGATGTCTCCTAGAGTTTGGAAATTCTGGGAGACAAAACGCAAAAACGTGCCGATTTGGTGATTTTTTTGGGAAAACACCAAGAAGGGGATCAAAGTGCAGTTTAATTTGGGTACTCTAACTCAGTAGCAGAACGGCACCAGGCACTGCATTTTTTTATGCCTGGTAAACAATGGCGGATCCAAGAGGGGGAGATAATGACACACCCCTGAACAGCAGAGAAATGCAAAAAATTATTTAAAAAATGAAATATATTTTTAACTAGTTTTGAATTTTAATGTTATTTAATTATGTATTAAAAGAAAAAAAGGATTAATTGCTGTCAAGTCAAAGCTTAATATATATATATATATATTTTTAACTGAAAAAGGGTTGTTTTGTATTTAAGTAGGTGTTTGTAGTACAAACTGTACATTTTTCTTGTACAGAAAATAAAATTATTACAGGGCGGATAATGATTTTTTTTTTTCAAAATTTGTGTATTTTCTGTGTTTTAAAATATGTATTTTTGCTTTATTTTGATTGTCGCCATCTTAAAATGCATACTTTTGTGTGGTGTCTCCTAGAGTTTGAAAATCTGGGAGACAAAACGCAAAAACATGCCAATTTGGGGATTTTTTTTTTTTGAAACACACCAAGAAGGGGATTAAAGTAGAATATTTTTGTTGGTGTTCATGACCCCCCCTCTGACGCCAGTCATCTCCCCCTTGTATCTGCCATTGTAGATTACGTAGTTCAGTATTACATATTTTATGATTACATATTTTAAATTTTAAAGTAAGTCTAATATTAGAAAATTAGTAAAATTCCCTTTCTAAATATACTTTGCAGAAGAGGGGGGGGGGGGGTGCAAAATCCATGTTTGCCCCGGGTGCAAAAAAGGCTAGTTTCGGCCCTGATCCAGTAGGGGGGGGGTAATCCCCCCCTGAACAATAGAAAAATGCTAAAAATTATTTAAAAAATGAAATATATTTTATATTCTTTCTGAATTTTAATGTTATTTAATTACTATGTATTAAAGGGAAAAAAAAAGATTAATTGCAGTCAAAGCTTAATATATACAGTAGACTCCCTCAAATCTGCAAACCTAAAATCCACACATCATTACAGATGTAAACAATGAAAGTTTTAGTTCAGATGCCAGAACACAATTACAGAATTTTTTAGTTTTATATAATTATTCTGCATGTATTCTAATATGTAATTATAGATAATATGACTGAACTCATGGTTTTTCATGAAATAAGTATAAATTTATTTCTGTTAAAAATCAAGATATTGCCAATATCATTGGTAATAATCACAATCTTTTTACTAAATATATATATGTATCAATCAAACTTTTTTGCATATTAAATCTGACTAAACCTTAAATACAACTTCCTTACTTTATGATTTTTATGTGAAATTATTAACATGGTACCTTTAAGAGGAAAGTTTCATTCAATAATTCATCTTTATTATGCATATTTAATTATACATTAATTATTTAATTTTTAATAATTTAACTTTATTTTTATTTAAAAATATTAATCATTTTTAAAATTATCTTACTGTTTATTATTTTAGTTTAATACTTTACTATTTTAATATTTTGCTATATTGCAAGCATTCATATAATTTCGATTACATCATTAGCTACATTCAAATTACTGTTTAAAAAATGTAAACAAAACAATAACCAGAAATCTGCAAAATTATAAAATCCGCACAACCTCTGGTCCCAAGCTGTGCGGATTTGAGGGAGTCTACTGTATATATTTTTTAACTAAAAAAGTGTTGTTTTGTATTTAAAAGTAGGTGCGTACACATTTTTCTTGTACAGAAAATAAAATGATTACCAGGCGGATAATGTAGGATTTTTTTTTTTTTCAAAATTTGTGTATTTTCTGTGTTTTAAAATATGTATTTTTGCTTTATTTTTATTGTTGCCATCTTTAAATGCATGCTTTTGCATGATGTCTCCTAGAGTTTGGGATTCTAAGAGACAAAATGCAAAAACGGGCCAATTTGGCGATTTTTTTGGAAACGCACCGAGAAGGGGATCAAAGTGCAGTTTCATTTGGGTACTCTGCCACTCAGTAGCAGAACGGTAGCAGGTGCTGCATTTTTTTTTTTTTTTATGCCTGGTAAACAATGGTGGATCCAAGAGGTGGGTCATGAGCATGACCCCCCCCCCCTATCACCTGAACAACAGAATAATGCTAAACATTATTTAAAAAATGAAATAATTTTAAATTCTTTTTGAATTTTAATGTTATTTAATTATGTATTAAAGGGAAAAAATGATTAATTTCTGTCAAAGCTTAATATTATATATACTTTTTAAACTGAAAAAGAGTTGTTTTGTATTTAAAAGTAGGTGTGTGTACTACATTTTTCTTGTACAGGTAGTAAAATTATTAACGAGCGGTTAATGTATGATTTTTTTTTCAAAATTTGTGTATTTTCTGTGTTTTAAAATATGTATTTTTGCTTTATTTTGATTGTCGCCATCTTAAAAGGCACACTTTTGCGTGGTGTCTCCAAGAGTTTGGAAATCTGGGAGACAAAACGCTAAAACGTGCCAATTTGGTGATTTTTGTTTGGAAACGCACCAAGCAGGAGATCAAAGTTTATTTAGAGGCTGAATCCATATCAACTCAGGCAGGGGGGTTACCTTCATAGTCTCAGAAGTTTTTGAATTGAACATATGTTAAAATTTAAGAAAAGTAAGATACTTGTATATTTTCATTTTGCCCAAAAAAATTCCTGGCCCGAGATACAGGCCGCCAAAGATGACATCCCGGGCACCATTTCCCATTCGCAATTTTTGATAAAAATTTTAAAGTGCTCTATCTCTAGAACGGTGCAAGATATTTTGTTGCGGTTTATTTTATTTTAAAGATAATATTCTTCTGTTTAAAATGATATACCCAATTTTGAAAAATGTATTCAACTTTTCTTGTGGCAACCTTTTGAAAAAAAAAATTTTTTTTTCAAAAAAATTTTTTTTTTTGAAAATGCCAATCCTAAAAATTTTGATTTTTTTGCTGTTGATCAATACCATTGGGAACTATCTTCACTGTAAAGGAGAACTTCCACTTTTGAGTTTAACAAATTTTAGAAACATTTAAAAAATTCAGAGAATTTTACAGGAACTGTATATATACAGTTCCAGTAAAAGTCACTGAATTTTTGCTTATTTGTATCATATTTGTAAGGATAAGCCTACTATATATCCTAAACAAGTTAGAAATTGCAATATCAAATGTGGCAAATGAGGTGCATGCATACTATAACTAGTTTTATAAATATTCAGATCTTGGTGCAATAAGGTACACTCTTGGGCAAAAAGGGCATGAATACAAAATTTATTATGTTTCTACATATTAAATTCAGTAATACGGAAGTAATATGAATTCATCTTAAAAGGACTTAATCGCCATGGCAACCTAGAATCATTGCCTATCATGGTATATCATTGAATCAATTATGTATTATAGGATTTTTAAATAGAATGAAGAAAACTTTTATTAATGTCTTTTATGTTTTAATTTGATTTTCATAGCATTTGAAGTGATACATACTTTATTTTCAATACCGAACATAGTAAAACAATCTCAATAACATATATCAATTACACAGCAATACAAATTATATTAATACAAGTTAGAGTTCAGACAGATGGGCAGACAAATCGAATCCATAAAGACTTTCAACTATGTTGGAAATTGTTAAAAACACATAAATAGGTCGGAATTTGACTTTTAGAAATTTATGTCAGTAGATGGAAGCATACTTGGATGCTTTCATACAACCTTGTATTTTACCTACATACATGCCACTATTTAGCTAATATTTAATTAAGATTAAAACATCCTTAAAACCAGTGAAATCACACTTCCAGAGATTATCATCCATAGATGGCCATGTATCTAATTCTTTGCGTGGACCTGTATATCATTTTATCTATATTCTCCAAACATATCTTAGTATACTAAATGTAGTTCAGTGTAAAAATGCATAACTCATTTAAAAATCACCTTTAAGCTACTTTCATTCATACTCAGTAAACCCTTAAGATTTCTTTTGTGTAGCCCTGTATATGATCTACAGCATTTATTCACACAACGTAATATGGAAATATTTAATTAAACTTAAAAACTCATATCGCAACTAAAAATGCACCTCTAGCAATCATCGCTAATGTACAGTATTTCCAATAAGGTAAAGTACCTGAAATCTTTTGTGTGTCCCTGTAAACACCATGCACTTTCTATGACACAGGAAGTAATTTTTTGTAAACCTTTGCAATAAAGTATGTATCACTTCAAATGCTAATAAAAATCAAATTAAAACATAAAAGACATTAATAAAAGTTTTCTTCATTCTATTTAAAAATCCTATAATACATAATTGATTCAATGATATACCATGATAGGCAATGATTCTAGGTTGCCATGACGATTACATCCTTTTAAGATGGATTCATATTACTTCCGTATTACTGAATTTAATATATGGTATTATGGTAAATTTTGTATTCATGCCTTTTTGCCCAAGAGTGTAACACTTATTGCACCAAGATCTGAATATTTATAAAACTAGTTAATACTATGCACGCACCTCATTTGCCACATTTGATATTGCAATTTCTAACTTGTTTAGGATATATAGTAGTCTTATCCTTACAAATATGATACAAATAAGCAAAAATTCAGTGACTTTTACTGGAACTGTATATATACAGTTCCTGTAAAATTCTCTGAATTTTTTAAATGTTTCTAAAATTTGTTAAACTCAAAAGTGGAAATTCTCCTTTACAGTGAAGATAGTTCCCAATGGTATTGATCAACAGCAAAAAAATCAAAATTTTTAGGATTGGCATTTTCAAAAAAAAAAATTTTTTTTGAAAAAAAAATTTTTTTTTTCAAAAGGTTGCCACAAGAAAAGTTGAATACATTTTTCAAAATTGGGTACATCATTTTAAACAGAAGAATATTATCTTTAAAATAAAAAAAACCGCAACAAAATATCTTGCACCGTTCTAGAGATAGAGCACTTTAAAATTTTTATCGAAAATGGCGAATTGGAAATGGTGCCCGGGAAGCCATCTTTGGCGGCCTGTATCTCGGGCCAGGAATTTTTTTGGGCAAAACCAAAATATACAAGTATCTTATTTTTTATTGAATTTTAACATATGTTCAATTCAAAAACTTCTGAGACTATGAAGGTAAGATTTTTTCTTTGGCTGCCTGAATTGACATGGATCATACCTAGAATATTTTTGTTGGCCATCGCCCCACCCTGGGATCTGCCATTGTAGATTACGTAGTTCAGTATTACATATTTTATGATTTTAAATTTTAAAATAAGTCGGATATTAGAAAATTAGTAAAATTCTCTTCGTAAATATACGTTGCAGAAGAGGGGGGAAGGTGCGTCAAAATCCATGTTTGCCCCGAGTGCAAAAAAGGCTAGTTTCAGCCCTGATCCAAGAAGGTGGATAATGACCCCCCCCCCCCTCTGAACAACAGAAAAATGCTAAAAATTATTTAAAAAATGAGTGCAAATTAGTGATATTTTTGCACAACCGATTGATACGTTTGCGAGTTTTTTACTATGAAAGGTTGTTGAAATTAATTTTTTTTTCCCTTGACTGATCAACAAATTTTGTGGGGGTTTTCCCCCAAGATCGATTGACAAGTTTTGTGTTATTTTTCATGGCCAATTAATGAATTCGGGTGGGGGGGGGGTGATTCTTATCCGAATTTTCAGAAAATTTAAGGCATTAAGTTCAAAAAATTATGAAAAATCAGTCATCAGTCTGGAAATTCAGACATAAAAAATATATAACTGAAAAAGCGACAAATGGTCACCAAAAAAATTGATTTTGTCAGTTGTTCGCAGAAAAAACATTTTAATCAAAGCATCATGAATAAAACGCAAATTTCATCAAAGAATCACAGAAAAAACATGAATCTCATTAACCTTCTGAGCGTCTTGCAAAAGGGTAAAATTGTAATGTTTTCTTTGCATTTTGTTTTAAATGCTAATAAAATATGATTCTTTCACCATTATAAAAAAAACTCAATTACAAATATGAATGTAATTCTTAAGATTATTAATAATTCTTCAATATATTTAAAATTCCATAAATTTATAGAATTATATTATCTTAAATATTGCTTGTATTGCTGTGAAACTTGGAGCTTAGTAAACGGAATAATACGCCCCAAACACTTAGAGGGTTAAAGGATTGCGAAAACTTAAATTTTGTCTAAAGATCGCGAAAACTCAAATTTTGTCAAAGGATCGCAAAAAATCAAATTTTGTCAGAGGATCGAGGAAACTCAAATTTCTTCGAAGGATCACAGAAACTCAAATTTCTTCGAAGGATGTCGGAAACTCAAATTTCTTCGAAGGATGTCGGAAACTCAAATTTCTTCGAAGGATGTCGGAAACTCAAATTTCTTCGAAGGATGTCGGAAACTCAAATTTCTTCGAAGGATGTCGGAAACTCAAATTTCTTCGAAGGATGTCGGAAACTCAAATTTCTTCGAAGGATGTCGGAAACTCAAATTTCTTCGAAGGATCGCAGAAACTCAAATCTCTTCGAAGTATGCTGAAAACTCAAATCTCTTCGAAGTATGCTGAAAACTCAAATTTCTTCGAAGGATGTCGAAAACTCAAATTTCTTCGAAGGATGTCGAAAACTCAAATTTCTTCGAAGGATGTCGAAAACTCAAATTTCTTCGAAGGATGTCGAAAACTCAAATTTCTTCGAAGGATGTCGAAAACTCAAATTTCTTCGAAGGATGTCGGAAACTCAAATTTCTTCGAAGGATGTCGAAAACTCAAATTTCTTCGTAGGATGCCAAAAACTTGAATTTAGTAGTCAAAGGTCCTCTTAAAAAATGCAAATTTCATCAAAGGTCATAGGGGAAAAAACGCAAATTTTGTGAATGGTTCGCAGAAAAAAGTTGCGGTTTCTTTAGAAAACAGCACACACACACACATACAAATATTTGTTTATTATTATAGGTATAGTTTTTCACCCCTTGGTGATGAGAGCCCTTTGAGGCTTAATTTTAATCTTTTACCACTGGTTTTTAAAAACAGAAAATTTTCTTTAGTTGAATCGCGAAAATCCTCTGATTAAATAAGGTAAATTTTACATTAAAAAATAACTGGTGAGAATAATGAAGGATTCTGAGTACCTTAAGTGGCACATATACCGATCGCTTGTCCCCTAGGGGTTAATCTGAAATAATAGACTGAACTAACTTTTGAAAAATTGGTTTTAACCTGAACCCAACTTGCAGGAATGTACGCTCAGCCTGAAATCGACCCGAACCAAAAACAAAGTTTACTCAACTTGCAACAAAAATAATTAGCTCCAGAAGAAAATTGATTGTTCTCCCTTCCTCCCCCCCCCCCCTCACCTATCTGCTGTAACCTTTCAGAAAATTTGTTGTAAATTTCAGATTTTGATTTTTTTTTTTTTTATTCTGAATCAACTGCAAATTTAACGGTTACTTTTTGCCATAGATTGGACGAAATTCTGTTTTTTCAACAGTCAGTTTGTTAATCAAAGAAAATGCCAGGGAGTCCTGTTTTGACTATAATTTCGTTAAGGATATAATAAAACAATTTCATTCTGAAATGGATATTCATGATGCCATCAGCAAATATACATTGTTCATGCAAGTAGTTAAAAATGGAGGCATGTTAAATATTGCAAAGTTTCCTGAAATTTTTTAAAGCGAGCATAATCATACATTTTCAATAATTTCCAAAGTTATAAATGTTGAGCTTGTGCTGTCTGTCACAATTTTACCTTCTGGAAGGAAATTCAGGGCACAAAATCGAATAAAAACTAATTTCTGAACTACATTTAACAACCCCATTGTAAGAACTCATGACATTTGATTGAAAGTTGAATAATAGACTCAGGGTTGGCATGATTTAAATCAACTGATTTAAATCAAGATTTAAATCTAGATTTAAATCAGCTGATTTTTTTAAAAAAATCATTTGATTTAAATCTTTTTTTTTTTCTTTCTTTTTTTTTTTTTTTTTTTCTTTTTACATTAGTCAGCAGAGAAATAAGAAGTGAGTGTAATTAAGTAGCAGGTGTTTTTCTGGTAATTCCAGGATTGCTATCAGAAAGAATGTGGAAGGTGAAGGTTAAGTCCAGGTGTCCCCCTCCTAATCCTTCTTTTGTAATAAACTTGTTTCAAAGTGGTAGAAAGCAAAAAGTGCAATATTGTTTGCAGCAATTCCCAACAGTGCTGCCAGATCGGGCTACAAGTAGCAAATTGGGCTACTTTTCAACTCTCGAGGCTACTATTTTTTAAATTTGGGCTATTTGCTACTTTTGGGGCAACTAAAGTAAAAAATTGGGCTACCATTACATGGTCAAACATACGAAATGAACCAATCGTATGTGCATGTGTGGTAAATAGAGGTAAAGTCTACTTAGTTGACACAATCGATACATCAGGATTTTCACACACAGATGAATATTTGACTGAACTTGTGACTAAAATGATTCTTTTAACAGAAAATAAATTTAAATGAAAAGTTCGTAGTTCCGTCACTGATAATGCTGCCAACATGGCTAAAATGCGAAATGAATTAGAAGAGAAAGGTTTTAATAATGTAATTACGTATGGGTGTTCTGCTCATGTTCTAAACTTGTTGGCAAAAAATCTACTAAGTAAAACGATCAGAGATCATATCATAAAAATAGTGAAATATTTCCAAAACACTCATCTCCCTAAAGCTTGGTACAGTAGTGAAGGTGACACTGCATTACTTATTCCAGTAGATGTAAGGTGGAATTCTTATGTTGACTGCTTTCAATCATACATAAAAAATTGGTCAAAAATAGTAAAAGTATGTGAAGAGCACCGAGAAAATATAAGTTCCGATATCAAGAAAACAGTAATGGACTTAAATATTAAAAGAAATGCAGAGTATATGATTGAAGTTTTAAAACCCATTGCTTATGCCCTAGATACAATCCAAAAAAAGGATTGTTCCCTTGCCGAATGCACATATCAATGGAAAATTTGGGGTAAAAAGTTAGAAAATATATTAGATAAAGATAGAATTACAAAATTCAAAGCAAGATATGAACAAGCTATTAATGGCTGTCATTTGGATGGAGTTTTATTAAGTCCCTCTATTTTAAATCGAAATGAAATTTCACTTAGTGTAGAGCAAAATAATGAAGGTTTGGCATTCATTAAAGAAAATTGTTCAAATCTTCTCACCACTGTAGCACATTTACAAGCAAAAAATGGCCCATTCCAAAAATTACCATTGCTTGAGAAAAAAGTTTGTTATTATGACAGATTATGATTGGTGGAAGTCCTTTTATGTAATGGGAGGTAAAGAGAGAATCAGCGAAATTGAAATTGAATTTATTTACCAAATAACAACAGCCGTGGCTTCATCTGTAGGAGTAGAAAGACAATTTTCTTCTTATGGACTAGTTCATTCAAGCCTTCGTAATAAATTAAGAGTGGACAAAGCTTCTAAATTAATGTTTTTGTTCAAACAATTAAATCCCTGATTTATTTCTATTTGCTTAAAAAATATTGAATTAATTGTGATTTTTATCCCTTAATAAATAGCTTGCATTAAATGAATATTTGTTTTAAAATTTTTACCATTTTCTATTCATTTACAACATATTTAAGTTTATTTCTTATTTAGTGTGCACAATTCAATTACAAAATAATAGAATGGCTTTAGATTAAAGCCTAGTTGTTTAATTTTTAGTACAAATCGGTAACTAGAATATAGTATTTTCTTAACTATATAATTATTTCTTATGTTATTTTTATAAATTATAAATATTGTTTATTCTTTTTTTGTTTTTTATTATAAAAAACTGCTCCATGTATTGTAAAAACATAAAAACACAATAATTAAAAATAGAATTCTAAAAAAATCAAATAAATCCGATTTAAATCAAAAAAATCTGATTTAAATCAAAAAAATCCGATTCTTTTGATTTTTTAAAAAAAATCATGTAGACTGTATAACAGCTTGATTTTCTTCCTTATTGAAAAAATTTTGCATACTAATTATTCTGAATTGTTGATTTAAATTGCTTCAATGGTATTTTGTCATGTCCGTGTTAATGTATTACTTTAAATAGCATGTAAAATAACAGTGAATTTTAAAGATTTTTTCCCTCCCCCCCCCTCCTCCCTTAAACAGCTCAACTCCACCTCCATTTATAAATGTTAGGAGGGAGACTCTCTTCCTAAGAAAAAATTTAATTTCAAGCCCTGTCTTGACCAATTATCAAATTTTTCGACCGATTTACAAATCCTGCCATTTCGTCTTCTGACTGATTCACAAAATTACTCTGTTTTTCCTCTGTTGCATTGAAAAATTGCATGATTTTTTTATTCTGAGGTGGATAGACAATTTGATATTTTTTCTCCATCAATCGATCACAATTAATTGATTTTGCAGTTATATTCTTGCATGGAGTTGGCAAATTTCTCGATTTTTCCCCTTCTCTATGACCAATTGACAAATTTCGCATTCCCTTCCCATATTCGATGAATTTTGCTATTTTTTTCCCCCTCAGCCAATTAGTGAAATTCAAATTTTTTTATTGCAGCCGATTGACATATTTTGCAATAAAATTAAATAAAAAGGGTGCATCCAAAAGAGCAGTAAGGACCACTGGGTGCATAATGTAGTTTGAAAAGGTCCACCGTGCTTTACGCCCTTCCAAATTAGCCTAGAGTCAATACTATTTGTACATTAAAATTCCTTATCTTTAAAAAAAGAATTCTATTTTATGATTCTTAACTTTTAGCATTGCACCTGAAAAACATCAAGAAATCCAGAAATTTTATGCAATTGCTTTTTTTTGTGTCTCGGTACTTTAATGAAATGCAATACATTTTATTTTTTTTATATTAATTTTTTTTTTTATCCTTAGGATGTTCTTGAAATTCCTATGAGACCACTCTCTGAGAAGGCAAACAGTGTTTCCTTGCATCGTGATTTTTAAGAGAAATCTAAGGGTAATTATAATTATGTTTATGCTAAAGAAACTACTTTTTGCAGCAGATGCTGCTTAATGTGATTATGTGTAATATCAGCCTGTTAGTGTTATCAAAATCATCATGTCCCGACCTAACAATTCATGCTAAAAGCATCGCTCTGTGTGATAAATACTTTGTTTAATGGTATTGCCTTTTCAGCAGCAGTTACAAGTGAAGTTCTGTTAAAAAGCCCTTTCAAGGCATGAATTCTAAATAAGAAAAAATGTAGCAATTTATCCCTATGAATTTTTTGTGATCACGTTGCAGATGCATGCATGACATGGGAATATGCAGTCAATTAAGGAATGTAGGTGAGTAGCTCGCAACAGCTGCTGCAAGGGGAAAGCTTCAGTAAACCTCGGAATGGGAACAAAAATTATATACCTGCTAGCAGCGTCACGTAACCATTTATTTCGTTATCAAATAAAGTTCTAGTCAGACAATAAAGGTCAAAATTAGCACTAGCCACCGGCCACAGGGCCAGTAAATGAGAAAAAGTGGCCAGTGAAAAATTGTCTATCAGCGGCCACTTTTTTACAAGGAGAGAATAAAATTTTCTTGCATTTCATCAAGGATTCTGCTTTTTTTGGGTATTCAATATATTTACATTAACTTATTTATTTGGGCTGTTCAGTTTTAGATGAATATTTATAGAAATTTTACTGTTTAGTATTTTTAAATAAAAAAGTGGCCACTTAAAAAACTAGTTCTACCGGCCAGTGGCCGCTAATGAAATTTCCCAATTTTGACCTATATCAGACAACCAGTTGTGGTAAGTTGTATATTGTTCAATTATCTTTGAAAGTCAATGGCAATGGCTACTATGAATGAAAAGGAAATGGATTTAAGTATTTAAAAAAAATTAGATTTTACATCGTTATATTTTACCTCAAATGAGCCAACACAATGCTGCAGTTCAATTAAAAATTATTCAACCTCTTATGTGCAAAATCTTTAAAAATCGAAAGATTTTTAATAAAAAAAGAAAAGAATGGTAATACAGAATATTACAAACTGAAGTGGAAAAGATGCTGACATTTTTGTTTTCAAACAATCGGCAAAAAAGATGCAAGAGTCAGTGGTCTACTCATGTGACAAAAAGCAGATGATTTAGCAGAGAAAATGGGAGAAAAGTGGATTTGTTGCATTTGATGGCTGGTTTCAGCATTGGCAGAAAGAGAAAACATAGATTAAAGCAGATGGCTTAGTAGAAAATAGGAAAAAGTAGATTTGTTGCTAGTGACGACTAACTTCGGTATTGGAAAAAATGTGAAAGCATTGTTTAAAGCAGTTAGTATAGAAAAATGGATTTGTTGCAAGTAATGCCAGCTTCAGCATTGGAGAAAACATAAAAAATAATATTTTAAGAGTCCATAGAAAACAAAAAGATGCTAATATGACAGCTACAGAAAAATTGGTGAAAGGGGAGTGGCCAAAACTTATGTTTTCATATATAGTGTTTAACCCTTTCGAGGGTGGTGTCATTAAAAAAGGACACCTAATTTTGGTTGAGTTGGAAATGAGTTGATGAAAAATGAGTTGGAAATTTTGAAATGCGGTTTACAACATTGGTCGGACAATTTTCAAACATGGTACAGATATGAAAAATTCATTATTAAAATTTTCAGGGAGAATTGTAAAAAGCAAAAATTACCGAAACCCTTCAATATATTTTATCCCTTTTAAAGTCATAATTTCAACAAGGATGAGTAATACTTTTCTACATAATAGTATTACTGGACATAGTATTATCTTAAATCACTTATTCTTATCAATTGGAAGGTTTGCGAGCAGGCCCACTTGAAAAAATCACTGTCGTTTTTTTTTTCAAATTCTCTCATGCTTTCACAGCTGTATCATTATTTAATCTAAGTAAAATAATGAACATAATTTTAACAAGAGTTTATTAAAAGTAATTTATTTGATTTTTAATTAATTAAAGAATATTTTTAATTAATCAATTCTTGATTGAATTAAAGTTTTAGAAAATGCAAAGATAAATGCCAATTTGGGGGTGGAGTGGGCGGCTAGCTTTTTCAAGTGTTTCTCTGAAGGGCATTATTTCCACTTAGAAATATTGATTTTGAAATATATTTTAAATTTTATAACACAAATTGTGAAAATTTGGCTTTTTTTTTTTTTCTCCTCGGGTTTGCAAGAATAAAATTATACAAAATTGTAGATTTTTTTTGTTTGTTTGTTTGGTTTCTGCACATGGGGCCTGAAATAAAACAGATATTGTAAAATTTTAATCTGTGTGACTGAAAATAAAGCCAAAAATGTAAAAATTTCGCTTCAAACTGTCTGCAATCTGTCTCGAATCGAAAGGTCTGTGTGACATAAAATAACGATGGTGGTGTAAACTTTTTACAAATTTTACAGGAGCTCATTGAAATTTAATTTTTTTTTTTTTTTGGGGGGGGGGGGAGGGAATTGTTTTTAGAAAAAAGTGTCATCTTTTCCAACCTTTTTTCTCTAACTGCAGTGTAGCTCAAAGAATATATTATTATTACAACAAAATATTCTGCTATTTCCAAAAAGAAAAAACGTGATTGGTTGATCCATTTAAACTGTATATTTTACATGTCAAGCTAAAAATGTTGTATATGCAACTGACAATATCTCTATCAGTTTTAAGAGTTGTTGTTGTATAATAAAAATATCTGTTATACTACAAACTATGAATAATAACTGGGTAAATTCAGTTTTTATGATACTTTATTCTTTCTATGTAAAAAAAGAAAAGAAATTGGATTACTTTTCGACACAATGAATGGTATACTGCCTTTAAAGAAAATTATAGAAAATCCAATAAAATCATAAAACCACCTTTTCTTCATAGCAAAAAGCTGGTTTTTTTTGTTGTTGTTGTTTGAAATAATATTTTGGGTGAAATCTGTAGGGTATATTGATATAAGTGCCAGGTTTCAATATGGAGAAAATCTCCAAAATTGCTTCTTTGTAAAATGGTTAATAACGCTGAAACTGTTTGTAGAAACAAAGTGTAATTTTGTATATGAAGTCTTAATTTTTTTTTCTTTGTAAATTTGCAGGTTGCTATTGGAAAGTTTTATCTTTGTTAATTTTAGCTTGTATATAGAAAAATTAACAGATGTTAAATAACAGTAGGCATTAAAGGTCTGCACAGACCAACATTTTTACAATTATTTCAAATTGTGCAAACCCAAAAAATCCAAGATAAATAAATAAAAAAAAATGCTAAGCTGGGGCCAAAATCATAAATCCACCTTCAGTTTCTATTTTTGAATTAGTATTCAACCATCTCAAAAGATATTTTTTCTTTCTTAAAAATTTCAAAATGGACTTTTTTTTTTTTTTTTTTTTAGAATGACCCCATATCTCTCCCATGGAAATAAAATACTACAAGTGTACTTAATAAAGCTAACTGAAATAAACCACACTTTTATATGTATATACATACACATGATTATGCATAAAAATTTACTGTTTTGTTCTCTTTTTGTCTAGCTTTGTGAACTGCATTTTACATCTGCTGACATTCATGAGTTCCCCCTCTACACTGCAGAAAATGGAATATGTTACCTACGCTTAAGAAAAGGTGGCATTCCGTCCTGTTTGATTCTTTGACCAGAACACTTCTAAAACAAGATACTTCATGTAATTCTCCAGATACAAAATAAAGATCAATTTCTCTTGAGAATTTTTTTTCCAAAGTTATTTTAAACGCATTAGCTTTTGTTTGTTCCTGTTGGAACATTATTTATAAATAAAAACAGTGTAATTGATGCACTTATATATTTAAACTTACTTTGAATTTCTTTTGTTGTGTATGTTATGTGTTATTTAAAAATAAATAAATCTTAAATTTATATCAAATGAGTTAATTAAAGTTTGATTTGGAAATTATTAGCTATATTTGAGTATGTGAGTTTCAAAATTTGCCTTATCCAGTAAATCAAATTTTGGGAAATTGTGAAAAACCTCTGATCGTGTCCATTGGTTTTCATTGTAAACCAAGATTTTACAATGCCAGAAATACACAATAAAGCTAGTGTTTTGCAGATGGTATTGTTTTCCAGATTCATGTCCACCGGTACCAGTAGAATGGAATGACAGAGAAAACTCTATTTTTTAACTTTTATATAAGGAGTTTTGAAACTGGTGTCCTCATTAAATTCTTGTGCATGAATATTCAATAAATATTTTATTATTTCTACTTTTTATGGGATGTGAATGTACAAAGCAACATTTGAATCATCTGTGACAATTAATTGCTTCAGAAACTTTTTTAACGTAGAAGATTTTTGTTTAGATTTATACGAAGGGTTACAGGAAGAAGCAACAACATTTTTTTTTTTTTTTTTTTTTTCTGTCATTGTTTAACCTTAATAAAACTTTCAAATAATACATTTATATTAAATGAGTAAGTTAATTGAACAGAATTTAAGTACTTTTTGTGTACGCTAATTTCAGATGTACATAGTTTGCAGCCAATCAAATAAGTTTTAGACCAATAAAGTTTATTTAAATATGTTGCATAATATGTAAAAAATAGAAATAACATAAATCTTATTTATTAAAATTTCTCAGCAGATTATGCACTAGAAATTAGGGTATTTTATTCATTTAGTAATTAAAAAATGCAGATAGTATATGTAGATTCTTAAAACAACACTTCAAGTTTAGAAACAATAAGATAAAATAGCTAACATTAATGTGATATTTTATATAGGCATAGAGATATAAAACTGAAAAAAAATCTAATTAAGATAATGTATTTTTTCAGTTATCTGCCCTAATATCTAAACAGAAAGTAACAGGAGATGGCTGTTGCTATTAAACAACAAAAAGTACATTCAAACCTCATTAACATGTACAGAACTAACCTGGTGTACTTTTAATATAAATTTTTCCTACAATGCCTGTCAAAATTAATACAACGGTTTTATTAATAATAATATAAACTGATGATAACATCAGGAAAAAACTTTTAATTTGCCTTGAGATTTATGTTAACGAGGTTTGACTGTATAACTACTACAATAGTATTTTAAATTTTGTTTCAATCAGAAATTTATGGATTAATAAACAAAATCAGTTAAATGTTAAACATTTTAAATATCACGAGCATTAAAGCCTTTGCTTATTCCACTTTGTGTGGATTTGTCCGCATTCAACTATTGTGACCTATGCATCTGGATGCATAAGTCTAGGTGTTGAAAATATTTTTTCCTACACTTCCAGAGAATGTTGATCCTGTGCTGCTTAATGAAGTCCAATTCCATAATAAATATAAATTTATGTAAATGTTTTGAATGAAAAAAATCATAACAGCAGTGTTGTGGAAAAAAAATTATCAGAAAGTCTCAAAAAGTTATTTTCAAATACATTTGACAATTAGATTGATCAATAATTAGTAATATATTAATTTAAATAGTTTTTCTGTCAATTTTTCTTAAATCATATTAAGATACAAATATTTCAGAGGGGGAAATCCCCTACCTTCCCTACAGTTAGGGTTTTCACAGACAATACAATTGTGAAGTATCAGCATGACATAAGACTAATAGAAAAGAAATTAACCGTAGGTGTGAAAGTTGTGAATATTAACCCCTTGAGGGACGATGGGATATATTTTATCCCACCTAAGTTTAATCGAGATTTGCACCGGAAACTTTTAAATAAATTTTATTTTTGTAACTTTGATGGAAAAAACTTGTAAAATTGCTTTTCTTTATTTTGAAACGGAATTTTTCAAAGATCCCGGTGTGAATTTAACATTACAGGAACGCAATCACTTGCCTCTCAAGGGGTTAAATGAAATTGATTTGACTTAAAAATGGAACTTGCAAAGCTGAACCTAATTCATACATTTGTTTTAGAAATATAATCTGTTATTACAGTGTGCTTCTTCAAGAGTTATTTTTTTGCACTTTACAGATATGAATTATCAAATATTTAACAAAGAAATTGTAATAAGTATACTTATTACCACCTTCCCACGTAGTGAAAGAAGAAAAAAACTTTAAACCAGAAATTTATTTAATGAAATAAAGTATATTTCAAATCACTACTAAATAGAAGCAAGGCACATTTAATTAAATTTTCTGGTTCAAAGTATTTATTTTTGGGAAAAACGGTTTATTGCCAAATATGGGTATGTGTTTGGACAGTTCGTGTGATAAAAAATGGTCTTTATTTAAACGAGGAGGGTGTGATGACCTTTGCTTTTGTACGTCTCTTGTCAAGGATCTCTGAACAGACCGAAATTCTACCTATTTAGACACCTGAATCCCACCAATCCCCCCCCCCCTTTCCAGTAAATATGCTTAATTAAAAATATATACTCTTTTGAGTTATGAGTGTTTATACAACAGTATAACTTACTGAATTATTCATGTACCTTGGTAGAAAAAGGCCCAATTGCATTTTTCGTCTTTTAAAGTCTAATAAAATGAAAGAAATAACCTTTCATATTTTATAATGAAAAATTTAAGGGGCAAAAACTTATCAAAGCAGAACAATAATTTAGAATTAATAAAATTCTTTTAAAATATTTCTATCAAACATAATGATAAACAATAAGAGTGGTAATTGTTAGTCGAATATTAATACTTAAAAAATGCATCTGATTTTTTTTTTTAAATCAGTTTGTTGAAAACAAGCAAACTTAATTGATTTAAAATAAAAGGCTTTAGGAAGAGGATAAATAATAGAATTTAATAGGATTATTTAAATGAAGGAGTAGTATTCGTTCAGAAATAAAAAAAATATGGAACTCTTTCTAACTCAGCTCACCCCTCCCCCTCCTTCAAAAAATAAAAATAAAATTTGGATATTTTTGTTTAAATATTTTGTTTCAAACGATTGTAGTAAAGCTAATAGAAATTAAAAGAATGTATTTACATTTTTGACGCTTAAAATTTTAATGTATGTATATTTCGAAAATAAATATTCTGAAATCGCTTTCATTTATACACCCAACCAACCAATCTATAATTCATCGCTTTCTAATCAAAATTTGCTTGATAACTCATCTAAAAGTCATCGCATTTTCATCGTTATCAAATCGTACTCCTCGGTGTTTCATCACAAATTTTTCTAAAATTCATCAGATTGCGATCATCCATAGATCTCAGGCCGATGAGATATTTCTGAGTAATTGCCGATGAAATTCATCCCTCTCCGATGAGAATGCGATAATCGGCCACTTATCGTGTCATCGGACTTCGATAAGAGGCCATTCAAGGGCCATATACATTTTGCTACTAGGGGAAGGCCAATAAATGCTCATATTTCTGTGATATTAGTCGGACGAGCATCTCTTTCTCTTTGAAAATTGCCTGCAATGGATTTTATATAAATATTTGTTCATTCAGCTATACTTGTTGCTGTTATTTCATCAAAAAAACAATTGCCAAGAATCCATTGGGCAGGATATATTCCTTGCATCGCCAACATTTCCGAGCAATTTTGGCACAATATTGTGAACAACAATTCTGACATTTCGTCTTGGTTCTTTTTTGTTCCATTTCGTTACTTTATCTTTCCCTATATAATAGTCAACGGAATCAACAATATTCGAGTCACTACATGAATCTAACTCCTCTTCTGAACTTGACTGATGATCACTATATTTTCTTTGACATCTGCTTCTATATTTTCTTCATTAATAGATTCTTCATCAGTTGAAACCTCAGCTAACAAAATCTCCAATCTCTTCATTTCATCCTTATATGTTAAATAGTGATACATTTTCAACAGTTTCCTTCACATTCACAATTCCAAATGAATGCTTGGGCGCTCGCTCCGGACCGCCGAGGACCGAACTGCAATATTCCCATCAAAGGGGAGGGGTGGGGGTTCGCAATTGGGGTAAAATGCCTGTTGTCAGTATGTAGGGGACCTTCAACGCACTTATCGTGCAACACGTCCATTTTCGTTTAAGGGGTGATTTCGCTGCAGTGTAGTTTAGTTGTCACCGGGCCTGAGAGGCTCGGTACGAGTCTTCCCTGGTCAAATCCAATTCCGGAAACTTTTCTCTCAATTAGAAAAATTGCAACCTGTTTCAATGCCTATCTGTCAGAAAAAAAAAAAAAAAAAAAAAACCATTCATCATATTATATTTAGTATATTTTCTCATTCAGAAGATGTACAGTAGATTTTTACTTTGAATATTTTAAAACTCAAAAAGTCTTTCTTAAAAAAAAAAAAATAAATAAATAACTAAATAAAAAATATTATAATTCCGTTACTGTTCCAAAGCTCTATTTTCACATAAATCCTTTCTTACACTTGCTTTTTCTGATTGGAATGCGATATTTTTCTTTTTTACTTATAATGTTATACACAACTTTCTCTGTCATACACAAAATTCAGAAGTTTTAGGAAAAGAAAAAAAACACAATGAAAATAAACATTCATAATTCCTAAACTACTTGAAATGTTAACTTCACGTTTAGTATATTTGCGTAAAGATTGCCCATATATCCAAATATGATAACGAAAATGCATGTACGTATTGAAATTTTCAGAGTTTCAGATACAGACTCAGTATAGAGAAAATCAAAAAAGTTTATCTTATCATAATTCCCCTATTACTATTAATTTCCGATTTTTTTTTTTTTTTTTTTTTTTTTTTAAATATTGCGTTATACAATGTTTAAAATGTTACAAGAAATTTTGTTACAGTGTTTTAAATGTTACAATGTTATAAATTTTGTCGATATAATCTTCGCTGAATGTACTATACGTTATTTGTCGCTTATTCGTTATATTTAATTAAATTTTATTTTTTTACATTAAGACTGTGACTACCTGGAGCATAATTTATAATTTAATAAAAGAAGACACTCTAGCTAGTATTAAGAGCGTCAGTTAAAAAATAATATTTATATATTTTTTAATAAATTCATAAAATATTTTTGCACTTTTACTTCAAATGTTTTTAAATTTAAGACAGCTGTAATTAAAATATAATAACAACAAAATATAAAAAAATTAACATATATAAGATATGATAAAAATAGTTCCTTCATATCGTTGATCAATAATTATTTTCCAAATCAGTCATTTTAGAGGTATATTTTAAATTCCAATAAATACTTTAAATGTTGTTTTTTATAAAAGAAAAATCCATTTGCTTCAAAATAGTTATATTTAGAAATTATATGAAATTTAAATCCTAATGTCCTACAAATTATGTATCGAAAAAATGTTTTTCGGCACTATCAAGTAAAACAGTAAAAATAACATTTATTTCGACTAACATTTATGGGGTTTACATTGAATTTAATAAATTATTATACTTTTTTCTCACTGAAAACTCAAAAACTCGTTTTTTGTCAACGATCAAAAGTGCAGCTCTGTCTACTATCCATACTAAAATATAAAAATTGCAAAACTTCCGCGTCGCAGTAATTTAAGATTATGTGGGTTTTGATAATATAAATAAATATGCAAAAAAGTATCATTTCAGCATTTTTGAACAAACAAAAAATTGTAAATCAAACATTCATTAAATATAAAACAAATGGATTTTTTTTACAGAAAAATAGCAAAAATGTCATTTTAATATTTTACAGATTGCTGATAGTGACTAGGATATTTTGAAGAAAAATACTAGAACTCAAGTATTGTTTTGTGTTTAACACTTTGAAATTAATTTCATGTCCATTTAGAAAATTAAGTTAAATGGTTATTTGCATTCTGTATATACAGGCACACTAAATCTATTTATTGTAAATATTTAATTTTAAATGAGGAATTATATTATAAGTATATTTTGTAGCATAATTTATTTGTCATAAATGTTTAACAAAAGATTGTAAATAGAAGAAACTTTTGACTACAGTTTTTATGGTATGTTTGTGGAAAACTAAAATATATAGGCAAAAGGGAGAGAAATAATTTTATACAAGTACTAGCAGAACCGCCCGGCGTTGCCCTGGGTCCGTAAATAATATTCTTAAACAAAACTCAAGTTTGTAAGATTTTATAGCCTTTGAAATTCTTTTAAATGAACATATTTTCGGAGCTACTCATTGCCTTCCGCAGCATCTAGTGTGTTCCCAACAAACTTCTTTCTGAACGAACCTGTACCCTGGGTCCACGATGCCTACGGCAGCATTTAGCGGAAGTACTCTGCATGTGCCTGAGACAATTGAAAACCAAGTGGAGTGTGCCAAACTTCGTAGCAATCAAGTCCATAGAATTAAAAAAAACAAATCTCGTTGAAATTGCATCCTTAAAACCCGAGGAAAGAATACATCCCCAAGCGGTGTTAGATACCTCCTCCAATTGTAAATTTCATCTCTCTTAACATTATCACGATATTTAATAGAGGGATCAAATCCTTTATTTAAAGTTACCTTTAGAATAACGCGATTTTTAATTTACGGCGGTAGAAAGCAGACATCAGTTGATGCTGAAAAAGGAAATTAATGTTCGAAATAGGTGGTAGCTGAGGTACAAAGGAAGACCAGGCATTGGGGGCCAGGGTTTAAAGTGGAATGCAGTTGGGTATAAGTAAAATTATTAGTGGATTTAAAGTAGCTGGAAAACGCAAAAATCTATGTTAAAGAAAATTTCAATAGGTTAGGATATTTTTCCAAGAATCAGCAACAAAGGCCCCAAGAAGGATATTAATATTCAAATTTGGTGGTAACAAAAGTCTGAGAAATTTTTTTGTCATTCAAGTAGTAGCAGGAGGACTTAAGAAGTTGTTTAAAAAAAAGCTAGTGAATCGGGCCGTTTTTAAGGGACCTATAACAAAGGGCCAAGAGGGGCCCGACTGATTTTAAAGAGCAGGGCCCTAATATGAAAACTTGTTAAAAGTGGTTAAAAGTTGTTAAAAGTTCTAGCACTTTTGATCTTAAATTAGTCAAAATTTAGCATAGGGTATCAATTAATCATTAGAATAAATTTTTAAAGAAGTGCGCAAAAAGTGGGAGAAATTGCTAAAAACTTGGGTAATATAAAAATAAGAGGGTATTAGTTCGGGGTGAAGTGTGCAATGCCCAAATTTTAAATTTTGCATTGATAATGCGAGAAAATTAGGTATTGAAAAATGCATGCCGCACATAAAGTTCAAGGGGCTCCAGATAGGGCCCTGTAGAACTCTTGCCGGGGATTTCAACTGCTACTAAGAACAGGGAGAATAACTAAATGAAAAAAAAAGGATTCCAAAAATGAAAATCGGATTAAAAGGAGGCAATGTATTCACAATTTATGGTGCCAAAACTTTAAGAGGACTTATACCAGGCCCCAAGGGGCCAGCGACTTAAGTGTCATGTAGTTGCGTATAAAGATACTTTTTAATAGTTTTTAAAGTAGTCAGAATGTGCTAGAAATATTTTAAAGAAAATTGCAAGCAATTTCGATCTTTTTAAAGAAGCTTCACCAAGGGCCCAAAGAAGGCGATTAATAATAAAAATTGGCGGTAGCTGAAGTCTGATTTTTTTAAATTATTTTTTTATCTTTCATGGAGTTGCTAGGTAACCTGAGAAGTTATTAGGGGAAAAAAAGTTAGTATAAGCTACCATTTATAAGGAAACTAATGTATGGGGCCCAAGAGGGGGCAACTGATAGTTAAAAATAGGGCCCTAACATGGAAACATGTTACAATGTCTTAGTGATTAATGATTTAGATCTATAATTAGTCAAAGCGAAGCGTATGGTGTGAATCTTTTGTTAGAATAATATTTAAAAGAAATACACAAAAAATTGGGTAAATGCTTCCAAAAAGGCCCTAGCCCAACCAGTGGCTGAGAGGTTCTGCTGTCGAAGCTGGTAGACGGGAGGTGCTGGGTTCGAACACAATCGCACCCGTCGGCCTAGCCGTTTCGGAGTTTTCGTGGTTTTCTTCGAAACCTTGGATTTCCCATACGTAAATACGGGTTAGGTTCCCTTAGAAACACCCCCACGGAGATACACTCACCCTTAGGCCTATATCCCTCGAGTAGATAATCGGCCATCAAAAATCAACACACAACCCAAAAAGTCCCTAAGGTCCCAATATAAATATGAGGGTGTTAGTGCTAGAACAAAAGTCCAAAACTCAACTTTAAGATTATGCACTGAGGAGATGAGAAAATTAGGGGGTGAAAAGTGCATGGTGCACAAAAAGTTCAAGCGCCTGGACTGGGCCCAACCGGACCATACGGGTCCCAGGGTCTTAATTGGAATGTTGAAACATGAGAATAACTAAATGGAAAAAGGGTTCCAAAAATGAAGATCGGATTAATAGGAAGCAATTTATTAACAATTTATGGTGCAAAAACTTCATGGGGCCTTGTACCAGGCCCTAAGAAGCCAGAGACATAAATAGCATGTAGTTGGCCATAAATATATTTTTAGTAGCTTTTAAAGTAATCAGACGACGCTACAGCTATGTTAATGAAAATTGCAAGCAATTCGGATAATTTTTAAAGAAGCTGCACCAAGGGTCCCAAGACGTCGATTAATATTCAAAATTGGTGGAAGCTGAAGGCCTGAGAATTTTGTTGTTGTTGTTGTTGTTGTTTTTGTCGCTCATGTAGTAGCTGGAGGAACTAAGAAGATGTTAGAAAAAAAAAAGATTCTGAATCGGACCATTTTTAAGGTAGCTATAATAGAGACTTCAAAAGATGCCAATTGATAATTAAAAATAGTGCCCTAACATCAAAACATGTTAAAATGCCTTAGTACTTAGCGCTTTAGATCTTCGTTTAGTCTAAATTAAGCAAATGGAATAATATGAATTATTCGTTAAAATAATATTTTAATGAAATGCACAAAAAAGGAGGTAAATGTTTTACAAAGGGCCCTAGGGGCTCAATAAAAATATGAGGGTATTGATCTGGGAAGAAGAGTCTAAGACTCAACTTTAAAATTTTGCTCTGAGAATAAGAGAAAAATAGGGGATTAAAAATGTTTGGCAAATAGAAAGTCCAAATTGCCCTGGACCGCTCCTACGCACACGATGGGGGGGGGGGGGAGGGTGGCAGAGTCTCAACTGGAATGTAGAAAAGTGAGAAAATATAAATGGAAAAGAGATAGCAAAAATGAAGATAGGATTGAAAGGAAGCAATTTATTAACTATTTATTTGCAAAAAAATTCAAGTGTCCCTGTATCGGGTCCCAAGAGGCAAGAGTCTTAACTGAAAAGTAGAAAGACGATAATCCCTAAATGGAGATAGGTCTCCCAAAACGAAGAATATTGGATGAAAAGGAGGCAAGTTATTAACAATTTAGTGCATAAAAATGTACAGGGGCCCAGAAGCTCCGGCCCTTAAAATTGAAAATCTGATCCTCAGGTGCATCAGGACATGTCTTGGACTATTCGCATCTAAATTTTCAGACTTCTATGTGCAGTAGCTTTCGCTAGCCATCGCACACACACACACACACACAGAACGATTTGTTCTTTCATTAGTACAGATGAATGCTTTTATTGCAAAACCTATTCCTAAGATCTTTTATAGTTGCCAGTAAACTTCTTTACTTCTTGTTTTAATGTTTATATATATATATATATATATATATATATATATAATACTGCTTCACTCTGCCTGTTTGCACGTTTTCTGACGATGGCTAGAAAAATATACCGCACATAGAGGGCTGAAAATTTCTATGAAAATAGTCCAAGGCAGATACTGCGCAATTGGATTTAATTTTTGGATAATTAGTCAAGATATTAATTAAAAACTCATCAAAAAACGATATTTCTTTTTCAGCGAAGGTGTGTGCGCCCATGCTGAACCATCTTCTTTCCGGAGGGCTGAAAAGAATAAACAAATTAGTTTTTCTGCTCAGTGTCCGAACGCTATTCTTCGAACAGTTCCATATCCTGAAAAAAGACATATTATTAAATTTGTTACCTTTTTCATCTTAATAGCCTTAATCAGTTCTAAAAAATATTGTTCTTAAATCTTTGAAAAACAAAATCAAAAATAAACTTTTTCGCGGCTGACATTTTCTCGCTTTCGTCGGCTCTCACCTAGGGTTCGATCTCAAAAGCTTTGATTCACAAAAAGTATTTTTTAAAGATGAGACCTTTTTCTCTTCGACAATGCAATTGGTTTTGTAAAAAAATCGATTTTTTTTTTTTTTTTTTTTTTTTTTTTTTTGCGAATGCCCGGTCATTTTGCGTCTGTTAAAAACGATGTTTTTTTTTTTTTTTTTTTTTTTTTTTTTTTTTAAGGCTAATATTAAGTAAACTTCGGTAGTTCGACGACACTTTTTATATCGTCTCGGAAGACAAAATTTACATAGTCTATGCAATGTAGAAACGTCCAGAGTGTTAGAATTATTTTAAAAGATAAAATATTAGAAATTTTCGATGAAAACTCTAAAACGCAGGTTGTTTCAGCCCGTCTGTGGATCTTATTTCCACTACTAAATATTTATATTTTTTTCACGAAATTTTAGACTCATTGGATACATTTATATTCATTACCGATTGAAATTTCACAGCATTTGGATAATAAATCCTCTTTTTCATATCAAAAGGCCTGGCGCAAAAGAAAGTGAGAAGAAAACATATTTATTTTACAAATGAATATCCACATTTTTCCCCGAATATTTTATACGGACCTCAAATTTATTATATTTATAACCAACAAAAAATTCTCAATGTTCGAACTTTAAAAGACCTTTAAAACTATAAAACGACACTGCGACTCTTTGTGTGCGCTTTTATCAATAGATATCAGTATTTTATCGCGAATTCTTGATTCATAGAAATACATACATAGGAAATTCTGTTTAAGATGTAAAATCAGACAAATTTGACTTTTTTGAAGTTCATTATCACTGGTTCGGAAACAGTCGGCCTGGTCAGCTAGTAGATAAACAGAATTTACTTTTTAATATTTATATTGTTTTTTTAATTCAAGTACATTTTCCTTTTAGAGATTATAAAAAATAAATTAATTTATATATTTTAATTCTTTATAATATGAAGAAAAGTTTGTTTAGTAAATTATATTCTTAACTTGCATTGTAAATTCAACTTGTACCTTTTCCTTATAAATTTTACATTGTTTTCAGAAATCACTTTTAAAAGAAAACTTTCATTCATCAACTCGGAATATGCAGCATCTTTCCGTTTCAGAAATGCCGGCAGTTCGATACTTTCATGAATTTTAATGTAGTGTCCTACTAAATCAATCCAGTTTAGTTTCATGATTTTTTATAGAATAAGCTATCTTGATAGATATTGAGATACAACAAAAATATATTCAAAAATCTAATGAATAAAGGTACTGGTTTACTAGAAATTCGAAAATTTTAAAACATGATAATGTAATGCAGTTTTTATGTTAGAGTCTTGTTATGCATACTCACATTTTGTATTTTCTTTCAGTAAAAGAAAAATTAGAATACCTTATTATATTGTCAAAATAAAACTGACTCAAAAATTGTGAAATTTATAAATTAATCTATTAAAACATTCTACAAAACGAACTAATAAATTTCAAATAAAGGTACTTAAAATTTCATTCTAATTTTCAAATTCTTTATTGATTGTTGAATAATCATAATCAATATTTTGATTTAGAAGTTAATAAAAATAAATTAAGCGCCCAAACCTTTAGTTTAATACTCAATAATATAATTGTATTATAGAAATCAATCTTAATTAGAAAATTAAAAATTAGTCTAAAATTATGAAAATTCTTCTTGCAATATTATTAATTTAAAATATGATTTAAAATTGTTTGTGACATTTTCAAATGTGACTGAAAAAATTACAATATCCACAGAAGTGCAGATCGGTAAAAAGGATTGTTTGGTTATATTTACTTCCACTTGGAGGCATGTAACGTCATAAGTTTCTTCCGCTTTAGTACCGATATTTAGAAGTAGACAACAACAAGTGATGGGGTGAATGGGGAGGAGTGGACGATATTAATCTGTGTTTTTTTTTTTTTTTTTTTTTTTTTTTTAGAATGAACATGAAAGTGTCAGTTGTTAGCATGTGATTCCTAGTAGCATTTGGTAACTTCTGGTCAAGGTACGAAAAACATAGCATTTTGGGTGAAAAAAAAAAAAAAAAAAAAAAAAAAAAAAAAAAAAAAAACAGTTGAAGATTGGTAGACGAAGAAGAATTGTGAAATTCATTTAAAATCATTAAAATTTTCAAATAGCTTTAAACCTGATTTTTATGTATTTATTTTACATTTAGAAGTTGCTTGGCATTTAGTTTTAAAGTTCACAATTTTTTTCTGATACTTATGGGTAACGACTATGTCAACAGACTGCACTGCTTTTTCGATCCTGATTAATTTTATTTGAGGTGCTAGTTTAAAGTAATCTCACATTAATAACTCGCTAATATGTAAAATAATGTTCTTTTCTATCCCATCCCACTACAACGAATGGATGCAGTTATACTTCCAACTAATTTTAAATCGGTTATTTAACATTTTTTCAAGATTTCTACCTCGCAAATATATATAAATCAGGTTTACGTAGATTTTAAGCAATATACATTAGGGGGCATGAGCTAACACCATGGGGCTGGATTTGATAATGCAAAAAAAAAAGTGGTACGAATTTATGTAAGAGTTATAAAGAAAAAAATGAGCATATATTTTTGCATATAGGCAATGGAAGTTTGTGTATTATGGAATGGTCGGGCAATAAGATGTATTTCAACATCTGGCTCGTGCATTACTGCCGCGTAGAGTACAACTGCCAAACGGCTTCCTAGTACTTCCACGTTGCGCAACGGTGAGTACTGTTTCGATAGTTGTTGTTGGACTGACGCAGTGAAATAAAATATTACTCTCAACTTTATCAGTTTTTTGCAGATAAGTTGTATAAAGTTCGTATTAATTATAAAACCTCTGCGTAAGTAATGTTAAGTATTTTCAGTATTAAGGTGAACAATTATTTTTATTGTTGTGTTAGTCAGTATACCTTTATGTTAACTTCTTTACGTGTGAAGATGTTATTTTTTAAGATGGCGTGACAGGTAATAAGTAATACACTCTAAAAAACTGTTTCAAGACAAGTTTATTCAAGATGAACAATCCGTCGTCTCCGACGTACCAAGACTGTACCAGTTCGTAGATCCAATGAAGAAGAGGTACTGTGCCTCATCTGAAATGGAAAATATTCAGAGGATGAAATAGGAGAGGAATGAATAAAATTCATAATGTATGGAATATGGACCATGTTGATTGTGGTGGAGCCTATGCAACATTTGTGACATATGACATCATTGACTACATTTGTGATTTTTATAAATATTAACAACATTTTTTCAAAGAATCTGATGATTTGTAGATGACGTACAAACTGTTTTCTTACTAAAAATGCTTAGTAACTCTTGCAAATCGTGGTTTTTCGGTCAATTTTAATATTCTTTATAAAACAAATCTAAATTACTAGACTAGCTCATGTTACCCGAAATGTGTAATTATTTAAATCTGAATATCGATATGTTTCTTCCATCCACATTAAAAGCTTTAAAAATAAGTTAAGAAATAGTCTAAGTTTGTATATAACAAACTTGGTAATGCATGTCAATTTTTTTACGTGTCTTACAGATCAAAATGTGAATGGTTATTATTATCCAAACTTTATTATTACAATATTACCCGAACTTTCTCTAAAATACCATAATTAAAGAAAACACAAATTCTGAAATATGTTGAGGAATGCCCGCATCTTTTCAAGATCTGGGTGTAAATTAAATTATTGTAAACAAATATAATAAAAACCTTCCGGAATTAGAAAGCTGTGTATTAAATCTTTTGTAATGATGTGCTGTTGAAGTTGGTACTTCTGCTCAGCGCCATGTAAATAAAAGCATGTTAAACATTCTTTTAGAGTGAGTAAGCATGACTATTACCATTACTGACCATAACCGTTCGTTAAACAATACAATAACCGTTAGATAGACACAACAATAGACATAAATGTTCGTTCTCGTAAAATAATTCGAAACACTGATCAACATATCATCTTTTATAGTAATAAAGCAAGAAGTTTGTGTGTGAGTGTGTAAATGTGTCGACGGTGTTCCGAAGAGACCGCTGCACGTAGAGCTAAAACATTTGAGGAGAAGGTACGTCTATATATGAAGTTTTGCACCTTGAAAGCCGATTTTCAATTTTTTGATTAGTTTTTTTAATTTAATTTTTAACTCGATATTTAGCGCTTTTTAATGTTTCGAGGTGATTTTTCCTCATTAGTGAAAATAATATGGCTTCTTTCTTTTAACCCAATATAGTAAATTGTGTTTTCTTTTCAAAAAGTTTTATTCGGAATTCGCACAGTGATTTCTGAATTTTTAGCGATTTTTTTTTTGCGATTATTGAACAGCATTTAATATATCTTCATACCTATAAGGGGGTTACCGTAGGGGATACACAGTTCTGTCGCCAAATGCCGCCAAGTTTGTGGCCAACTTGGTGATATCTCTAATATTTCGCCAAATTCCCATAGACTTCCATTGTAAACCAATAGGAAATACTTGTTTACAGAAAATGAACAAATTGAGATATTTTAATCAAAAAAAACTAATATTAACTTAATCATGTTTAAGGGAATCCAAGTAAATTAAATTATGAATAAAAGTAACATGATACAATGCTTAGAATGCTTTCCCAAACATAAATTTTAAGAGAGCCAGAGGGTCAAAGGAATTAGATTTGAAACTTTTATCCAATCATAGTAAATTTTGACTTTCGTGATTTTTGAACTTTTTGTGATTTTTAATTCGATTTTTACATTTCTTTGCGATCTTCTGAAATTCTTTGGCATTCCATTTTTGGTTTATAATACAAAAGTAATTTCTGCCCTCATTTCAATCAAATTTATTCGGATTTCGTATAGCATTTTCGAATTTTTTGGGAATTTTTTATGCATTTTTAATGTATTTTAGTGATTTCCTACCAGTTTTCCACATTAGTGAAAGGAATCAACTTTCAATCTTCGAACATAATACGTAATTTTTTTTCTCTTTTCTAAATTTCTGCAGCAATTTAAAATTTTTTCGCGATATCTTATTGTGAATTTCAGAGCTTTTTCGTTGTTCCTTTAAATCGCCCAATTGTTCTAATTAAATTAAACAAAATTTTCTGTGTTAAAATACTGGTATCCAAAAAGCAGGAGATCTGGCAGCTCTGAGACAGTCGAGTGTGACCCACCGCGCCGGCGAGAACGTGTTAAATAAAAAGAGTTATAGTCCTTATTCTGCCCCTGTTAGTTTAGTTATGAAACGCGATGAGGGTAAAAACTAGAATGTGTGTACATTCCCGTAAATTAAGTGCAAAAATGACAAATTATGCTGCACCTCTACCACGTATAGATGAAATTGTTGATAAATTAAGTCATGCTCAGTATTTTTCCACTTTGGACTTAGCCTCTGGCTACTGGCACATCGCCATTCACCCAGCAGATACTAAAAAATTGGCTTTTGCAACCAAATTTGGACTTTTTGAGAGGAATGTCCTTCCATTCTGTGTCAAAGTTGGTTCCCCAATTTTCAATAGAATTCTAAGAAGAATTATCAATAAACACAAACTTAATTTTGCTTGTTATTATTTTGATAACATAATTGTTTTTTCGTCCTCCTTAGAAGAATGCCTGCAACATTTAAACCAAATATTTGAATTATGTAGATTTGAAAATATTAAACTTAAATTATCTAAGTGCAATTTTGTTCAAGATAAAATTAATTTCTTAGGATATGAAATAATTAATGGTACCTTAACTCCTGCTAATGCTAATATTGATGTCATAAAAAATTTAAAACCTTCTTCTAATGTAAAAGAACTTCAAACATTTTCGGGATCCATTAATAATTGCCATAAATTTATAGGTAATTAAGCAAAAATCAGACACCTCCTAAATAAATTATTTAAGAAAAATACTATATGGGAATTGAATTCAAATTGTCAAGATTCTTTTCAGAAATTAAGGGATGCCTTAATTATCAAACCTGTCTTAAGAATTTATGACCCTGCATTAGCCCTGCATATGTTTGTTGATGCATCACAGGTGGCAGTAGTTGCAGTGCTTAAACAACCAGATACTAATGGGTTTTTACATTCAATTGCTTACTATTCTAGAGGATTCAGAAGTTATGAACAGAATTATTTTTTTAACTGAATTAGAGTATCTTGCCATCATTGACACATCAGACAAATTTTATCCCTACTTCCATGGTGTGAAATTCACCATTCACACTGATCATGCATATGTTGTTTGGTTAAAAAATGTTAAGCTTGTGTGGAGAGGGCTTCATCATGTTGAAACCACACTCGGCATGCATGTCAGAGAGGCAAATCTTCATACCTATCACGTACCGTGTTTGTAGCAGATGCAGTTGACGATCGCCCGTTAAGGTCCCATCGTAGAAGATGGGTCCAACAATCTGGGTTCTCCATATACCGCACCACACGTGTCGTACTGGGCGGGCTATGTGGAGGTTTTCCAGATACCAGTAATCCACATTGTGCACGTTTACAATGCCACCCCATATAAACAATGACTAATCTGTCACACAGAATGTCACAAAGGAATGACGGATTTTCCTCTAAGGTGTTGAGCATGAAATTACAATAAAAAATTCGTCGTGTGTGGTCACCCAGCATCAATGCTTGCACCAGTGTCGGATATGGTATGGATGCTCATCAAGTGCATGCAACAAATGCCAGACATGCTGACCACATACCTCGCTTATTTCCACCGAGCTCAATTGAGGAATTAAAAGGGCAAATCCCAGCACATCCTCCGGTGTCACTCGAACATTACACCTTGCCTGTCTACTTGTTATGTGTCGCGGTGAAACAGAGCCGGTCTCTCTAATATGGTGCAATGCATTAGTTACAGTTTCATGCATTGGATGTAGATCCTTATGGAAACCTTCTGAATAAACACTCGCAGCCTCTCTGGCATTCCTTTGACATTCACCATAAATAAGTATCATTTCCGCATATTGCATGCACGCGTAGCTTGCAATCACGATCTCAGTGCTGGCTAGCATGTCCACTGCTAGATGACTCGTGTTTTATCCCGAACGTGTGGTGCTGCGGTACTATTGTAATTTGCATAATCCCAATTTTCATGATCGCTGTAGTTAGGCTGGTCGTTTTTATTCCGCTGCCAATTATGTAGTCCTTAGTTAATATATTTTATTTTCCGGATGTCGATTCTACCTACTTTGCCGTTTGAAGGTTGTTCGACCCATAAAAGAGTTAAACAACACTTTGAGCAGTATATCTATTAGATTCCGTCATTTGACATATTCATTTTTTATGGTAGACCGTTTTCTGATATTATAATAAATTGATATTGATTTTTCAGTTTAATTTCAATATTTCATTCTTCGCTTTGTATACGACCCCTAAATGTCAGTTAAAATTTTTTAATGAAATTACCCTCTTTGGTGATACACTAATTTGGCGATACCAGTTAAAGGTGGTTTTGTCGTAAAAAGGACATTGCAAACTTGATTTTGATCTCGAATTACTTTAATTAATCTTTTAACTGATCCCCTCATTGAACGACAAAATCATGCGAAAAAATCTCAAACTTTGAAATTTAATAACTCTGTCAATTTTTGTAGTACAGATGTCAAACTTTTTGTATTATATCTATTATGATATGTGTAAACTTTTACTAAATATAACTATAGGGACTGGGGGACCGTATAAAAAGTTAGATTTCGTAATTTTTGTAAAATTGATTTTTTTTTTACTTTAAATAACGCCACAACATGAATATTTACCACATTTGAAACGTTTCTGTAAATGGAACTATATCTCTACGACCAACGGTTGAGAAATTAAAGGTCGGCGATAGATAACATATTGCACCCTGTATATACACACACATATATATATATATATATATAAGGGTTATTATTCAAATTAGAGACCATCATAGTCCACGACTTTCTGCCATCGTTCTGCCAGTTTCCGGATTTGCTGGAAGTACCATGGCGGCTTCTTGGAATCGAAAAACTCTTGACTTGCTTTTACAAATTCATTAAAGAAATCAAATCGACGGCCGGCCCTTGGAAAAGTGTTGCATTGATCGAAAGAGGCCATAATCAGATGGAGCCACGTCTGAACTTTACTACTAATACGATACAAATTCTGGTAACTATTAGATTAAAATTTCCCAGAACTTTTTGCTCAACCTAATATATATATATATATATAAAACCGCTTGGTTATTAGAGAATTAATATAATTTTCCTTTCTAATTTGATTTATTTTACGATTCCTAGTATATTGTCTGGAAATGCTTTCAAAGAAATTTTGTTATTAATATTCAGAGAAATATATAGAAATTTAATTTGCTGTATATTACCAGAAAGTTTTCTCTTGAATGTAACACAATATTAAATAAATTTTTACCTTTTCTCAGAGGTGTGATTTTATCATTATATATAAATGTATTTTAAAAGTTTTTATACAATACTTCTGAATAATTTTATATTCATTCACTTAGGAAATATTTTGATATTTAAACATCTTGCTCAAATAATTTTGTTATTATCCTCAACATTTAAGACTGTATATTCGAGATGCGATAAAGTATTTGTTACATTGCTGTCTTTGAGAATGTATGTGATCAAGAAATTTGCCTTTTTCTTCATGTTTACATAAAATATGTTCTTTTTAAAAATTAACATTACTATCTTAATAAACGTTTTACAGTAAAATTATAATATTTTAAACTATTTAATTAACTCCGGTCATTTTCGGTCTGATTGAATGAAATTTTAGAAACGGTTTTTAACCTAATTCTATTTTCGACAAATACATTACCAAAGTAATTTCTTTTTCTCAGAATGTTTTCAAAGACAAAAAAAAAAAACAAAAAAAAAAAAACTTCAATCTCAGTTGATTAATAATTTAGAAACATATCAAAAAAGCTTGTTTTAGGCAACAACAAGAGTTAAATAACAGAGTAGCAACAATGATTTAAACACTGAAATTAGTTCCAAAATACGTTGACTAAACTATGCAACACTTTAGTTCTGATTACATAAAAGTTTGAATAATGATTAAAACGAAGAAATTAGGAATAAAATTCTTTTACTTTTATAAGAATTCTACGTTACCGTCCTTGTTATTTTTTTTTCTAAATACATTATATCTGTATTTGGAAAAATCTATGACTTGAGTTCATCATTTCTTTTCACTAGATTTTTTTTTCATACAATAAAATTTTATGATTAATTTATGTTTTTATATGTATTTTTTTTTAAATATAAACATGGGCAGATAGCGCTGTAGGAACCAAAAATACAAATTACGTTATGCTTTTTTCTATATATTGAACTAAAAATCTTATCAATATTACAAATATCATGTGATACATTTTTCTACATTATTTGTATATCATTAAGCTGTTAAGTCTAAATTGTTTTCGAGCTAGCATAATAAATGTCGTCACATTGAAAATTGTCGTCTGAAAATCTAATTTGTAAAAACAGTGTGTTTAGTAATTAACTTTATTAATGTCACTTGCAATTCTGGTCCAAAGAGAATAAATTCTCCATTTAAATCGCATCTATGTGGATTCATTTAATTTTTTACTATTTACCAGCTGTCATTCTAGTCCAATGGAAAAAATAAATAAATAAAACAGAAATGAGAAATAACTAGAATTAATTGTTTCAAACTAATCTGTGATATTTTTTTCTTTAAAGCATAGCATTCTAGCAGAATTATTTGCAGTTTTTCTTAAATAAAACAGCGTTTAGTACAAAACGTAATAAATAAATAATAAGTATTAATTTTTAAAACTCAGTAGTGAAAATAAATATCACTTAAAAAAAAATGATTAATTTCTTAAAAGCAAAGTACGAACAGAAATGTTTTAAGGTTTCAAAGAAGTATTTTGAGTAAATGTGTTCAATAAAAAAAGTCCTTCCTGTCTGAAAAAGGTAGCTTGTATATTTCTTTATTTCTTGGTTTTCAAATTTTGCAAATTGTATTCGAAGCTAATTTTACTCCACTTTTAAAAAGCTAAAATGCGACGAACCCGATAAAAGAATACTCAGCATTACTGAATTTGAAAGAAAATTCCGCCAAATTAGTAAGCTATAGTCATGTCGGCATCATTTATGGTTACATAGATTTAGTCACCAAATTTGCCGAAATTTTGCCAATTATCGCCAACCTTGGCGTGAATTTGTAGCTAACGGGTATTAATGTATTTAAGAATTGCGAGGCAGTGCAATGCTTATTTATTTCCAGTTGTTGTTTTTATTGTGTTCCGCAAATTAAGTTTTTGTTTAATACTTGTATGCATATCATTAGGAAAGGTGTTACAATAAAAAAAAGGAGTCGTTCACTAACATTCGTAAGTTATTACCTGATTTTTAGGTAGCTTTATTAACTGTTGTCTTGTTTCAAAATGTCAAACACCCTAGAATTTCAAATTGCTATATCTCAACCATTTTTTATGTTAGAGATGAAACAAAAATTAATCCGAAATCATTGTCATCAAGGCCTAACAATTAAACTTAAAATAATTTGGATTTCTAAGTTTTTAGGATATTTTTTTTTTTAGTTTTAAACATTTAAAGGACCGGCATTTTGAAGCAAGATGGCGGATGAAGTTAGCCAACGAACTCGGTCGAGACATTTGTATGTACTATGCACACAATAAATCTCATCGAAATCAGTTTATACACGCGAGTTACAGCATGACAAAACTCGGATATATATACATATATATATATATATATATATATATATATATATATAAATACAGGGTGGTAAATTTCCCTATATATGAACACCTAGCGCCCTATCCGCTCAATCAATCGAAAAGAAATTATAGTGGTACTTATTTGAGGGAATATGCTCAAGATCGTGATGATTTAAATCAATAGAATCACGGTTACAGTTTCAGTGAAAAAAAAATCGAAAATTTCGAATGGTAACGCCCAATTTTTCTTGTGGAAATTAATCAGCTTATTGGAAAACAATAAATAGCGTTGTAATGATACACGTACGATGCAAATTGCCTGCGTAAAACATTTGAAAAAAAGACCAGTGCGAATAACGAAAACGTGGATAAAAGAAATGTTTTTCAGTAACCGATTTTTTTTTTCACTTGTAAACTGAGTAATGTTGTAAGATTTGTTTTAAAATGTGTTTTTTGAGTTGTGTTTGTGTACACATTGGGAAAATAAAAATATAATCATTCGTTTTAGAGTGCTGAATATTACGTTACATAGGAACTGGTTAGGATTGAGTGCCCGGTATTAAACCGGGAATTTTAGTCCTACGTGTATTTGTAAAACGCCACTTATGGTTTTTCAATGCACTGATGAATTTCGCAGGAAAAAAAAGCGTATTGCCAATCGAAAATTTAGAAATTGTTTCACTGTAACCGTAACTGTGAGAGATCTATTGTTTTAAATCATCACGATCTCAAGCTCAAACCTAAACCGGGAATTTTAGTCCTACGTGTATTTGTAAAAAGCCACTTATGGTTTTTCAATGCACTGATGAATTTCGCAGGATAAAAAAGCGTATTGCCAAACGAAAATTTAGAATTTGTTTCACTGTAACCGTAACTGTGAGAGATCTATTGTTTTAAATCATCACGATCTCGAGCGCAAACCTTATAACAACTAAATCTGAAATTTTCTTTCGATTAGCTGAGCGGTTAGGTCGCTAGGTATATAAATATCGGGAATTTTTTTTTTTTTTTTTTTTTTTTTTTTTTTATGACTCTATGTATATCTGCCCTATATATTTAAAATCCTAATGAAACGAATTTATGAAACGGATATTATAAAATGACTCAAATGAAACGAATTTATGAAACGATTCTTTGAAACGACTGATTAAAGAACTGATTTTGTTTCACGGCTATTTCTCCTAAAATATGGAGGGCGATGAAATTAAACTTTGCGATGAAATTAATATCAAAAATCCGTATTGATCCGCAGATTTCAAAACTGGTATATTAAAACCTGTAAAGTTGACTGCCCTTGTAAGTTGACCTTCTGTCTATGTTGAACTCTGTTGTCAGGAATCAAATTTATACTGAACAAAACTATAAGATAAACCCTTTGTAACTTTACCACTGAAATTATACAAATTTGATTAGAACTATTATAAAATGCCCATCAAAACCCTTTATAACTTGACCATCCAAAAAGCTAACATATCATGAATATTAAAAAAAAGTAACTCTCCACGATTTTGTTTTTCCTTTTTTACTAGAATTTCTAAAGGGGTGAAATAGTTCTTAGCCTGGGAAATGCTTTTAGCAGTGATAAGTGTAGGTAAATAATTCAAGCCTTATCTATTCTTACATTGTTGCTCTTGTGGATTTGGCTTTTCAACCCCCCCCCCCTCCATTCTTTGATTCTAGATTTCTTTCTTCTATTTCCCATTCTCTTATCATTCCTTCCCTTCTTTCAATAATCCCAGGTGCTACTTGGTAAGCAGAAATATTTTTTTAATGTTTTTTTTTTTTATAAATTATGTGTAATAACTAGTATAGTTTGAAGAATCACTAATTGGCTGTAGATTGATTGACAGTTTTTTTTAAATAAATAGTAGTAATACTAATTGATTTTAAAATTGATACAAAACTATTAATTCATTCTTGTAGTTACTCTTTTATTTTATAAGGTGTTAGAAATATGCATTATAATACAATATTATTTTAAAGCCTGTCAATAAATAAAATTTTTGTCGGAAAAAAAGTTATGGTATGAAAATTGCGTAAAAAAGTAAATTTATCATCACCCTTTATAAGTTGACCACTTCTCTATGTTGACCACTGAAGTGCGGCACCGCAAGTGGTCAACTTACACAGGTTTTACTGTATTGGAAATTTGAAATTCGACTTAGTTTTCGAGATATAATTTTTTTTCTAATTTTAAATTCTTTTCTCTAATGATGGCAATTCAAATTTTAATCATAACAGATATTTTATTTGGTACTTTAAAAAAGGTTATTATTTTAAACTATTTTGGCGACCAATCTGACTTCCCTTATGCTAAAAAATGTATCACGTTGCTTTTATTCATAATTCACTTTATTTGAACAAACTTTCGCCAAATCGAAAGATTCTGATAGAGAAATCCAGAACTCTGTACTTTTATGTTAGTTTGACGCAGATGGTAAATTGCCAAACGTTTTACCCGTCTTTTTGTATTTCATTAATTTCATTTTTAAAATATAATCCTTTCATTTATTTTATTTAAAATATAAAACTTTCATTTAAAACTGAAACATTTAAAATTGATGGCTTTCACTTCTTTCTTTCTTTCTTTTTTCTTTTTTTGTATTTTTTTTAACAAAACGCAAAGAAAAATATTAGGCACAGATGTCATACACGCACCGGGGTACCTAATTGGCACCAAAATAGCTTTATTTTGATTGATTATTCTGATTGGTAACATGGCTATTGTTGTTTTTTTTTTTATAATAAATGTTTATTTACTTTTATTTTCTGTTTTTAAATTATATAAATTGTTTTTTTTTCTATAGTTATTATTATTTTTGGTTATTTTCTTTTAAAAATAATAGAAAATAATTAAAAAATACGGTAGTACTTAGTTATTCCGTCGACAATTTCACCAAATTATATAAATCGCCAAACCACTCGCCAAATTATACAAATTGACATAATTTTTAATTTAAATAATGAAAGAACAATTAAAATGGTATAGTATTAATAAATATACAAATAAAACGTCGAAATAAAAATCACTTGATGATGTAAACACGTGTAACTTGCTTAAAATCAAGTGAATGTGAGATTTACGATCAACCATTATTGACATTTATTCTGACAGTTTGGTGATAGATTTTTGGTCGACGGGACAACTAAGTAGTATCAGAAATACATACGTATCAAGTATTCGAAAAAGAGGTTTACGCCAAATTTTCGTAAAAAAAAATCACGCAAACCAATGCGTATATGACATCTGGCCAAATATTAAATAATGCAACAATCGATGGCATTTAATTTCAACTTCAAAGCAATGTTTTAATTTACCACTTGTTCAACCACAAATTCTAACTGGCGAGTTGAAAAAAAAGCTATTGGCGAGATTTGCACCCAGCTAGCGTAACAGTACCGAGAATTCTTTGCAACCATGGCAACTTTTATGTAGTTTTATTAAAAAAAAAATAATAATCAAAATGGAAAACTTTCGGCACAAATGTCATATACGGCCCCATATTGGCGCATTTTTTTCTGACGCCAATATCATATACGCAACGCGTACATAAGTTGCGCCAAAGTATCGTTATGTTGCTTGATAACGTAAGTCGGATGTTGTTGTTTATGCTGTTGATGTTTTCCCCAAATTAGCGTGTAAAATTGCACCAATATGGGGCCGTATATAACATCTGTGCCAAACTTTCATATGAAAAGCGAAGGGAACAAACAGACCGTATTTATTTATGGCAGTTACATGACTTGGAATATTATAATATAGATGAAATGATGGCGATAGAATATTATTTGGCGACTTATCACTTGTGCCTGGCTAACATTAAAGTATCAAAATTTCACCTAAAATATAAAAATCGAAGTGGTCCGACCGGAACTGTTGACGATACTTGAAAACACTCGACACTCGAAAAAAAAAAAAAAAACTCATTCAAAAACTCGAAAAAAATGCTAACTTGCGAGTTAAAAAAAGAGCTATTGGCAAGATTTGCACTCGGCTAGCGTAACAGTACCGAGAATTCTTTGCGACCAAGGCAACTTTTATGTAGTGTTATTAGAAAAAAAATAGATTTTTTGACCAAAATTGAAAACTTTCTGCAGAAATGTCATATACGGCCCCATATTGGCACGATTTTTTTCTGACGCCCAGGTAATATACGCAACGGGTACCTAACTGGCGCAAAAGTATCGTTATTTTGATTGATGTTGCAAGCCAAATGTTGTTGTTTATGCTGTTGCTGTTTTTCCCAAATTAGCGGCGGAAAAAAGTCTCGCCAATATGGGGCCGTGTATGATATCTTTGCTAAACTTTCATATGAAAAGCGAAGGGATCAGACCGTATTTATTTATGGAAGTTACATGAAATACAACTTTTTCTCCTCTATTTCTTTATTATCTTCCTTTACTAAAAAATGTTTTCTCATCGATATCTCCTTAACCTTAGAAAAAGGTTACTTATTTATTTTATTAAGAAATACTTGAGATGCAAAAACACTGCTAAGACACATCGTTAAAATAAGAACTGCTGGCTTGACGAACACTAGTTTATTCACAGGACAAACAACACACACACAACGAATATTATAACATTAACTTCTGGTTATTTTAACTATTTCACAAAGACATTAAGATGCCGATGTTATCAAAGAACAATCAGGGCGACACACCACTGATTTTCACTCCATCTTTTCACTACACGATCTCCGCGGCGACTGCTCGCTGTTCCAGTTCGAACAGTTCTGCCTTGGCGAGAGTTCACTGCTTGGCGACCGCCAATATCCGTGCTTCGCAAATATTAAAGTTTAATGCGAGCCTTACACGTCCCTCCTTAAGGAGCACATAGTTCTCCTTAGAGACTATGCTGCTAAGAAAAGTACTGTTAGTTTCACAAACACAATGTTAAAGGAAGGAGCCTGTTCGCTAGCCCAAACTTTTTAAACACTTAAATAATAATTTAAAAAAAATATGTATATATGCAATACTAATGTAAACAACAGTCGTAATTAAACATAACATAAAATATCAGAATATATTATAATACATTCATTACACGATAAGTTTATATCTTTCCCTAAGGGAATCTAGAAAGTGCATCAGCATTACCATGCCTATTCCTTTCCTATAGGTAATTTTTAGATTATATCTTTGAATGGCTAATGCCCAGTGAGCTAGCTTGGCCCCATGTGGCAATCCCTGGGAACTCTCTGTTTTTGTCAAGTTGGATAAAGGTAGTACGATACTTGCAAAGTTCGGGATGCAGTCTCTATAATAACTTGCTATCCCCAGAACTGTTCTCAATTCTTTCTTGTTGGTAGGCGTCGCTAGTTTCTTCATAGCTTCCACCTTTTCTGGGTCTGGGACATGTCTTCTTGATCCAACTATATGTCCTACAAATTTTACTTCCTTTTTTCAGAAATCACACTTTTCCAGATTAACAGTAAGACCTACTTCACGAAAGGTCTGTAAAACTGCACTGATATATTTCTTGCTGTCAGTAGCAATTTCTCTTTTCTCAATTGCCTTTCTATTTCTTCTTTTGTCTTTGCGAGAGTCAAATATTTTTGGTTTTTGCAACCTATTTTCTATACTAACTTTTGACTGCTCAGAAGTTTTTCTGTTTCTTCTTGTATCATCCTGAATTTCAACTATTTCTGTTGTTTTCTTCTTATTTTTGGTATCTTTTTCTGACTGCTCCGCAGCCCTTCTAACTCTTCCTTTATCTTCTAGATTTTTAACTTCTTTCAGCACTGTGAAATCTGGTGACTTTTCGTCTGAAACAGTCGCTTCTTTTCTTTTTCTCGAAATTCTTTCAAGCGTTTCGTTTTTCAGGTGATGTTCTTCATCATCAATTTTTTTAGATGTTTCTTCCTTAACTTTCAAATTTTTATACCCATTTTCAAGTTTGTTCTTTTCCGCTTCAATCTGAATAAGATCATACTTTAATGAATTATTTAATTTTTTATACTTTGCCAGCCGTATTTTCATTTTCTCACTTGCTCGCATAAATTTCTGTATTTCTGCTTGTTGCTCCTTTGAAAATGTTTTTAAATACTTGTATCCTTTATGTAGACAATGAATATCATAATTCAGGACACGGATAATTTTTTCCTTTGCTTTGAGCTTACCTTCTAAATCCATAATCTGCTCACTATACTTAAAGTTGATCGTATGACATTGTTTTAATTTGGTTCTAGATACCGCTTCATATTCTTCTAAGATAGCAATCAACTGCTGCAAAACTGTGTTTTCTTTTTCATGATGAACAGGACTGACTGTAAAGTTCTCCTTCAACTGTTTCAAATTAGACTGCATTTCTTCGGTTTTATAAGTCTCTTTATTCTCACACTTTTCAAGTACTTGCAGAAACTCATCGACATCCGCATTTTGAGAAATGGTGACATTCAGCTTGTTTTGAAGATCATTGTTAATTTTTTTAAACTTGACTAATTCATCATTACACTTTCTGTTCTTGGATCTATATTTCCCTGTTTCATTCTTTTGAAAAATGATGCTATTAACATCTTCTTCTAATCTTTTGCACTCACATTCTAATCGTTCTTTAAACCTCATTTCAGGTTCAATTTCAAAAGAAATTTTGTCAAACTTGTTCTTAAATTTTTTCTTCACATTTTTAAAATCATTTAATTCAGAATAATATTTCTCTTTCTCACATCTCAATTTTTCCAATTCATCTTTTTGTGAATGTATAGTCCTAAGAACTTCTTCTAACTTTCGGCTCTCGATTTTTTCCTTAAAATTCATCTCACATTCAGACTTTTTATAAGCAAGCCAAAGTTTTTCTTCTAAATCACGGTTAGTCTTTTCAACATAACCACTTCATTCTTGCAGGCTAAATAATCTGCTTGTAATAAATCGAACATTCCAACTTGTTCTTTGACTTTGTCTAATTCATTAGTAAATTCGGATCCTTTCTGTTTCTGAAATTCAAGGGTTTCTATTAAAGATTGCAGTTTTGTTTGCAAGTCTTTCTTTTTGGACTCCACTTTTGATAATTCTTCTTTCAGAAATATACATTCTTCCTCTATTGAATTGATTTCTTTCTTCTGTTTTTCAATAACTTCTTTTGAATTTTCAAGGACCTCATTAGCATATTTTAATGTTTCTTTAGCCTCATTAGATTCAAATTTATATTTTTCAAGAGAATCACTTAATTTATTTATTTATTTTCGGTGAACTGTTTTCAGATTCTCAATTTCATTCTTTGTTTCAGATTCAGTTTGATGAGAAGCAAATCTAGTAATTTCAGAAACTTCTGAATTCGTTTTACGTAAAATGTTCTGTATTCCTTTTTTCTAGTCTTTCCAGTTCATCACACTTTACCGAATTTGTTTTAATCGGTGACAATACCGGCCCTGTCTTTCGAGCTGACAACACCTCTTTATTTTCTATAGTTCCTTCTGTAGTAACCAAATTACTAATAGCACTTCCAATTCTGCTTCGTGTTCTCTGACTATTATTTTCAGGACAAATCCGTGCAAAATGAGTTGAATCTCCGCATGCAAGACATGTAGGTTTAAATACCCTGGAATCCCTATACTTTTGACAAGTCCCTTGATATTTCATTTTATCAAATTTTTTGTCGTTTCCTCGATATTTATTCGTTCCTACAAAATGACTGTTTTTGGTATTTTCGAAACTTTCCTTTGATTTGTACTTATTTTTCTCTTCCAGTTGCCATCGAGGAACATCCTTTGGCTTAGTATGGACTGAGCTTTTCTTGAACACGTCTCTCAAACTTTCGTATTCATCAACTTTTTCTGCAACTTCTAGAGGGTTGATCAATTTATTCCATTGATGCAAGAAGTGTTCTTTCACTTCGTTTGGAACTCTGCGTTTGAGTTGATCCGCTACCAATAATTTCTTTAATTGGTCGAAATTCTCAACCTTTAATTCGTTTATCCATTCGTTGAAATAATTGTTCAATGCATGACTGTAGCTTCTCCAAGATTCTTCTGGTCCCTTTTGATGCCGGAAAAATAATTGCCTCAACTTTTAAGGATTTAGCTTGTAACGCTTTAATAACATATCCTTTACGAACTCATAGTGATTGGCTCTCTCAGGAGGCTCTCGAGCTATATTATTAGCATATCTGTTGGTAACAATCCCAGTAAATATGCTACCCATTCTGATTTATGTACACGCGCCATTGCCGCCCGACGCTCAAAGTTTACTAAATACAGTTGCATTTCGTCTACTTTTTCGTCATATTTAGGAGTTATCTGCATCTGTTGTACTCTAGATCTTGTTTCGTTTGAATTTTCAACTCCATCACCCAAATCTACGTTATTTCTTCTTAATTCCAACCGTTTCATTTCTAGATCGTGATCTCTTTCTTCTTTCCGGATGCGATCCTCTCTTTCTTCTTTCCGAATTCGTTCTTCTTCCTCTTTTGTCTCACGCCGAATTCGTTCTTCTTCCTCTTTTGTCTCACGCCGAATTCGTTCTTCTATGATTCTACTCAGAGATACTTTCGCCTCATCTTCGACGAAATTTTCAATTTCAGTTATTAATTTCCTAATATCTGCCCTCTTATTATCCATGCTAGCTTCTATACCCAGTTCTGTTGCTAGCTCGATTAGATCTTCCTTCCTGCCCCTACCCAGGAATGCCATGTTAAAAAAAAATTATTCCAACGAATTCAAAATGCTAGTAATGAATTAAAGACAGCGTAATAAACCTCAAGACTTATTAATTCCCACAAAAAAATGTAACTATAACCAATCATCAAATAACTTTTCAATAGAACCGTTTGGAATTTAAATGCTTATTTCAATCATTTAATTAAATAATTCTATCAACGGTATTTTAAATCTATCCAAAATGAACTTTCCGAAATAATACGAAAATAAATCATATATGTGCACACAATTAAATCAATTGTTTACTTTCGTTTTAATAGTTAAAAAAAAAAGAACGCATTCAACAATAATTAAAATGTACTAAATTTCCCTTTCACCAAATTGCTTTCAATAACCATTAACCCTAAAATAGTAGAACACCAAAGAATTATAAATTAGGATGTACATTCAATGTCTATAAATAACAAATGCACTCATAATATTTGTTTCAACACTCCGTACTCATTAATACAATTTAAATCATAATGTTAGTTTTGATTTAAAAATAATATAAAAGAATGCCTTCATAACACTAGTTTCGATTTACGAAACTCAGGATACTTAAATAAAGCATAAAGAAAAAAAAATACTAATTCCGATCTATGAAAGAACTTTCTTAAACAAACAAACAAACAAAATGTAATCACTACTTTCAACCTTCGAAATTTGGTTGCACAATCACATAATAAAAATATCAATTTCACCTCTAATAAAATATGAAATAAACAACCTTTTATTTTTTTTTTCTTTCTTTTTGTAGAATGAGGAAATCATAAATAAACACAACTTTAATTATCTTCCTGCATTTTCAAATTGCGAAGGTAATAAATAACCAATTTAAAAAACAAAACATATTTCATAATTCTATTACGTCAACGTTAAGTAATGTATTTCCAAAGCACTTTCAAATTATAATATTAATCTCACTTATGTATTTTGCTCTTATGAAATAGCAGAAAAACAAAATATTCACACCTGTTTAGTCTTTCGAAAACATTTAAAAAGAAAGGGAAAAATAATTCCATAATAATTTACGCAACCGCTATTCAACTTTAATCCCAAATCAGTGAAATATTCCCTTTATTTTACACTACATTTATCTTATTTTAACATTACTGCATATTTAAAATATAATGCAATATACACCTTATTTATTTAATGAAATTTCAGATGCAACAAACAATACTTTCGTTTCAAATTTTACATTCAAAGAAATAATCAATCTAATGATAAGTAGTGTTAATAACCTTCATTTAATTACTCATTCTGTTCTTCATGAATCTAGACAATAATATTTTTAATTATTTTACAGCATAACAGAATAATATAATTTTAATTTTGGGCTAGCATAAAAACGAACAAGACTCTTACATCTTTGATATTACCAAAACCCGTGAGAACAATCATGCCGTGCTGCGCCAATACAACTTTTTCTCCTCTATTTCTTTATTATCTTTCTTTACTAAAAAATGTTTTCTCATCGATATCTCCTTAGCCTTAGAAAAAAGTTACTTATTTATTTTATTAAGAAATACTTGAGATGCAAAAACACTGCTAAGACACATCGTTAAAATAAGAACTGCTGGCTTGACGAACACTAGTTTATTCACAGGACAAACAACACACACACAACGAATATTATAACATTAACTTCTGGTTATTTTAACTATTTCACAAAGACATTAAGATGCCGATGTTATCAAAGAACAATCAGGGCGACACACCACTGATTTTCACTCCATCTTTTCACTACACGATCTCCGCGGCGACTGCTCGCTGTTCCAGTTCGAATAGTTCTGCCTTGGCGAGAGTTCACTGTTTAGCGACCGCCAATATCCGTGCTTCGCAAATATTAAAGTTTAATGCGAGCCTTACACATGACATGGGCTATTATAATATAGATGAAATGATGGCGATAGAATAATATTTGGCGACTTTTCACCTGTGCCTGACTAACATTAAAGTACTAAAATGTCAACTGGAATATAAAAAGAGAAGTGGTCCGCTATGAACTGTTGATGATGTTCGAAAACACTCGACACTCGGAAAAAACTCACTCGAAAACGTGAAAAAAATCGAAAAAAAATAATAACTGTTTTAAAAATCCCTGCTGAAATGTTGCTCCGTTGAAAGATAATGCCGTTTGATCGTACATACAAGTTTCAGTTACAGAGAGTCAATCACATGTGAAAATCAGAGAATAAAATGAGGCACAAAAGAGAGTAACCTATATTTATAACATTTTAAAAGGATTCTAGGAAGGCCAATAGGGCCCTTTAATAAGACAGCCAATAGAAATTGCTAATAAGCGAACCAATCTGTTTTATTTAAGTTAATGACGTGATGGAATTTTAAATTATCGGTACTGAGAACTGTAAACCCCAAAAGCTTTTAGGCAAATTAGCTTCAAATAACTTCGCCCGCCATTTTTCTAAGAGACTTCTATTAGCGCGTTCTGAAACACCATTCAAACATGGAGTATACGGTGGTGAATGTTCAAAAAGAATGCCAGCTTCATTTGCAAATTTTAAAAATTGCTATCAAAATATTCTTTCACGTTGTCACACCGAATTGTTCTTACTGTAGGATGAAGTTTACAGAAACTTTTAAGTTCACTTGCTGCATCACTCTTTCGTTTAAGAAAGCGAACTTCAGCAAAACGCGAATAGTCATCTATTAAAGTCATGAAATATTGCTCACCTGTAAAAGTCTTGGGTACTATCGTTCCACATATGTCCGTGTGAATCATCACCATTGGTTCGGTTTCTCTTTTTCTGGGGCCTTTTCCAACAGCTGTTGCACATAACTTTGAGAGTGTACATATTTCACAAAAATTTGTTGAAGTCGGCAATCCTAACAGCTTCAGGTCTTGATTGCACGAGTGCCCACATCTTCTATGCCACAAATCGGTAACATCAATATTTGAGTTGAGAGCAGTTTCACTTTGCGGTAAAAAATCACTCATATATTGACCGCAATTTTTCTGACGGCCAAACAATAAACTTTTGTTTTCTTTTTCAATGAAAACTTCTTCATTTTTGAAGATAACACAAAATCCAGCAGTCTCTATATTTTTCACTGATTTTAACTGGCAGTTTAAATTGGACAAAAAGTACATCCTTTAAAATAATTAGTACGTTATTATTTCGCAGCGAATGTCACCAATACCTTGAATTTCCAGAACTGCAGATGTTGAAGCACATTTAATAGTTCCTGTTGTTGGTTTCAGTGAGCTGAACCATTCCTTCCTCGAACACATAAGGGAATTCGCACCGGAATCAATGATGAATTTATCGATATCTAAAATTCCTGCTGCGAAAGATATTTCGTAAGCTGAATGTTTTTCGTCCGAATTTCTTGTAGGACTAAATTTCGAATATCTGCAGTCGCGCTTATAGTGGCCGCTTTTCCCGCACTTAAAACATTTAGAAGTCCTCATTCTGCGAAATTTTGACTTATGGCCTTTCTTTTTACAAAATTCATAAATAATTATTTTATGCGTAGCTGTAAAGCTAATGTTATCCAGTGAAGATTTAATGCAATATTTTCTATCGCTATTCTTTGAGTCATTCATTAATGCTTCAGCATCTATTAATCGTTGAGTTATGAATTCTAAAGTTAAATTGATACTGGTTTGATTTTCTAACGCAACTTTAACCGCTTCGTAATATTTCGGTAAGGACATCAGAATGTACACAATATATTATGTATCACCTACCTCAGCACCAGATATCCGTACGTCCGTAATTAATTTTATAACTTCATCGATATGTTGTCTCATTGGAGGGTCATTACTCTTTTTCATTTTGGCTAGTCCTTTTCGAGTTAGTGTTTGATTAACAGCCCCTTTAGCTTCATAAGTACTTTTAAGACTTTTCCATACTCTGCACGCCGTATCTTCTTTTTGAAGCGAAGCTAAAATTCGATCATCTAGAAGCGTTAGCAATAGCGCATAAGCATTTTTTGATTTACATATTTCTTCAATTTTTGATAAATCTGATTCTCTTTCTAAATGACCATCCAATTCTTTTCCAGAAAATATTGCATTTACGCTTCTGCTCCATATTGGAAATTTATTGCCTTCAAATTCTGTGACTGTATATTCATTCCGTTTAAAGCCATTACTCGTATTTTCTCAATGAAGAAAAAAAAACTCCCGAGCAATAAATCCTAGTTTGATTGACCTACATTTGCGATCAACGCATTGGAAATCTTAAGAAGGACGGAGAGAATTCTCTCGCAAACCACGCTCTGCTGTTAAATATCCGTGTTGAAATGTTGCTGCGTTGAAAGATAAGGCCGTTTGATCGTACATAGAAGTTTTATTTACAGAGAGTCAATCACACATGAAAATCAGAAAATACAGTGAGGCACAAAAGAAATTTTGAGAGATTTTGAAAGGATTCTATGAAGGTCAATAGGGCCCTTTAATAAGACAGCCAATAGAAATTGCTAATAAGAGAACCAATCTGTTTTATTTAAGTTAATGACGTAATAGAACCGAAACCAACTGATTTCATGAAATGTAATGTGCGATTAGATCACTCTAACAAACTGGCGAGTTGAAAAAAATCTATTGGCGAGATTTCCACCCGGCTACCGTAACAATACCGATAATTGTTTGCGACCAAGGTAACTTTTATGTAGTTTTATTCGAAAAAAATTGATTTTTAGACCAAAATGGAAAACTTTCTGCGCAAATGTCATATACGGCCCCATACTGGCACGATTATTTTCTGACGCCAATGTAATATACGCAACGGACAATTAACTGGCACCAAATTTATCGTTATTTTTATTGATATTGCAAGCCGAAAGTTGTTGTTTATGCTATTGCTGTTTTCCCCAAATTAGAGTCGGAAAAAATCGCGCTAATATGGGGCCGTATATGATATGTGTGCCAAAATGCGAAGCGATTAGACCGTATTTATTTATTACAGTTACATGACTTGGACTATTACAATATAGATGAAATGATGGCGATAGAATATTATTTGGCGACTTATCACATGTGCCTGGCTAAAATTAAAGTACCAAAATGGCATCTGAGATTTAAAAAGCGAAGTGGTCCGCCCGGAACTGTTGATGATACTCGAAAACACTCGACACTAGAATAAAAACTCACTCGAAAACTCGAAAACAAAAATGCTAAGTGGCAAGTGTAAAAAAAATCTATTGGCCAGATTTGCACACAGCTAGCTCAACAGTAAAGCGAATTCTTTGCGACCATGGCAACTTTTATGTAATTTTATTCGAAAGAAAGATTTGATTTTTAAATCAAAATGGAAACTTTTATGGCAACTTTTATGTAGTTTTATTCAAAAAAAAAATCATTTTTAGACCAAAATGGAAAACTTACTGCACAAATGTTATATACGGCCCCATATTATCGCGAATTTTTCTGTTGCCAATGTCATATACGCAACGGGTACTTAACTGGCACCAAAGTATCGTTATTTTGCTTGATATGGCAAGCCACATGTTGTTGTTTATGCAGTTGATGTTTTCTCCAAATAAGCTTCGGAAACAAATCTCGCCAATATGAGGCCGTATATGATATCTTTGCCAAACTTTCATATGAAAAGCGAAGAGATCAGACCGTTTTTATTTATGGCTGTTACATGACTTAGACTATTATAATATAGATGGAATGATGGCGATAGAATGATATTTGGCGACTTATCATCTGTGCCTGGCTAGCATTAAAGTACCAAAAAGTCACCTGGAATATAAAAAGCGAAATGGTCCGCCCGGTACTGTTGATGATACTCGAAAACACTCGACACTCGAAAAAAAAACTTCACTCGAAAACTCGAAAAAAAAAAACAATCGAAAAAAATGCTAACTGGCGGGTTGAAAAAATGCTACCCATCTAGCGTAACAGTACCGAGAATCCTTTGCGACCATGGTAACTTTTATGTAGTTTTATTCGAAAAATAATATTGATTTTTTAATCAAAATGGAAAACTTTCGGCAAAAATGTCATATACGATCCCATATTGGCACGACTTTTTACTGACGCCAATGTCATATACGAAATGTGCACTGGAGTGGCACCAAAGTTTCGTTATTTTGCTTGATATCGGAAGTCGGATGTTGTAGTTTGTGCTGTTGATATTTTCTCCAAATTAGCGTCGGAAAATAATCCCGCCAACATGGGGCCGTATATATTTCTGCCAAACTTATCAAATGAAAAGCAAAGGAAGTAGACCGTATTTATTTATGGCAGTTACATGACTTGGACTAATATAATATAGTTGCAATGATGGCGATATAATAATATTTGGCGAGTTATTACCTGTGTCTGGCTAATATTAAAGTACCAAAATGGCACCTGGAATATAAAAAGCGCAGCGTTCCGCCCGGAACTGTTGTCCAAAGTCACATGATTTAGGCTATTGTTATAGGAATTGTTTTAACCCCTTCACGGTCGCTTAATATTTGGAAAAACCATGAAAAAAGTACCTATTTATTTTATTACAGATATTGAATAATTATAATGTTTCTAAATTAAATATGCAATTAGTTTTTTTTTAAGGCGAAAAAACAGATGTTACAGAACAAATTGATATTTGTAGAAAAGCCATTATGCGAGAATTCTGTGTCTTAATGATTGTTTTACACCGTACAAATTAAGGCGAATAAAACCTTTATTTTTCACATCTTAGATCTTTATTTATCATCATCACACACATTTTTATGAATAATATTTGAAATAATATATATACATTAAATTTTGATTATTAATTATTTTTTGAGTGTTAAATATTTCGAAACATGCATTACAAAGCCCAACATTACACGCAGCGCAAAAGCCAAACCCAAACGGCAATGTTCAAGGTCTTCACACCGAAATGCCAGTTAAATTTTTCTGGTTTCAGAAGTTTTTTCCAGCAATAAATCTCCAGCCCGGAAATATGACGGGAGCAAGAAATAACGAACGACACCTCAGCCCGTGATATTAACGGGAGCGAGAATTGAGGGGTTAAAATACCGGGAGACAACGACTCTGGAAATTTAATTCATTTTATTTTAACTTCTTTCCAAATGTTTAACTGATCCTCTTTAATAAAACACGAAAACAACCATTGGATATCTTAACAGCACCTGATTCGGCCTTAAATTTTTGCAATAAAAGGGAATTGGAGGGAAATCCGCTAACAGGAAGATGTGTGTAGCTTTTTTGAGTATAATTCAATCTTCTCTAATATTATTCAATCTTCTCTAATATTTTTAAAACCGATCAGTTTAGCGTGTTTTTTGATTCTGCGGTGGGCGAACCGGGGGTAAACGAGCGTAGCTTGCAGGGGTCAGAGTCCCCTAGTATATATATATATATATATATATATATATATATGTTTGTATATATATGAGTCAACATTTGAACGGAGATTGGTTTTGAGGTTCTGAGGGTCATCATGGGTCAAAATATACCAAATTGTTTCGAAAGTGTTTTCCTACGGACAGCTGCAATAGGTAGCTTTTTAATTTTAGTAATAGTAGCTCCCTAAAACTATAAAAAACTGCTTGTTAATTGTAAATTGTGAAAAGGGTTTATCACACAATTGTATTTCTTCAACAGTATTTTAAATGTAATCAATACTTACTTTAAAATTGCTTTAATAATAAGATTAGAATACTTATCTTATTCAGATGTCATTTTATTTATTAATAACCAATTTGTATTACTGAAAATGGAAAAAAAGCCATTTGACTAGAAATTATAGCTTCATTTCAATTATATTTAAAAGAGAGATTAGAGGTGATCTTCATACTAATATCTTACCAAATCCCAAAACTTTCAATACGAAAACCTAATTGTGACATGACTTTTCACTAAATTCTACCTTAAGACATCAAACGAAGCTTCTTTTAGTGAAGTAGTTAAGGCATACTGCATGTTTAGATTTTGGAATTCCTAATATTAGATTCATGTATAATCGTTGCATTACAGATTGAGATGCCGTTAGTTTTCTTTAAATGTAAATTAAAAACTATCTAGCGAAATGACCTGTAATTTTGTTTTCGCATATTTCAAGTCCCTAGAAATAAATTTTCCGCTGAAAATTTTGTAGTATGCAATTCATATATTTTATGAAATATTCATATAGTTAATACATATATTTCCCAAACAATTTTAAAAATATATAAATTAGAAATTGTAAGTTTATTAACAGAAATCGTTTTCCGGAGGCTTAAAATATGCGAATCCAAAGTTACAATGGTAACGATATAACAATTTAGAAGTTATGTTTAAAAATACCGCAAGCATTGCAAGCTATTTTCCAACGATTACAAATTAATTTAACATTTCGGAGTTCCAACTTCTAAGAACCCATTATTCATAAACTATTTGACAACGCATTGATGCCTGGTAATCTACGGTAAAATTTTCCAAAATGTCGCATATGATATACAGATAAATGTACGTATTGAACAGTTTAGAGTTTGAAACAATTTCACTATGAAGACGACATGGAAGACTTATTTTTATATAACATCAATTGAAAATAGACATATTTTTCTATTCGAATTGCCATTTCCGTTTTATGCTGCGACAATTTAAAGATTAACCCATTCGGGACCAGCATGTTTTTTTCTTCGGTTGGCCCACTTTTTTCGTATAATTAAATTTAGTTTATTAATCATGAAAATCGCTTAATTAAATCAGAAAAATTTAACTTTTCTTTTTTAATGGTATCAAAAACAAGTACTGCAAGCATATTTTGAAGATATATATATGCACCCATGGTCCCGAAGGGGATAAAATGCATAGAGTGTTATTTCTGTGTCTTTTGTTTTCTTTTGTTTTCTCTTTTTTTTTTGATAAATCTTTTCTTGTTTTAATTGTTAAATGTGGCATTGTTTTAATAGGACATACATTTTAAATTCTATTCCATTTACAGTGTATAATATTTTATTTTTAAATGATTTATAATGGAATATTTGCAAAACCTCCCTAAAGTATAAATAACCGTGGATTGTTTTGCTTAGATTCTGTAATATTTAAAGAATGTTAAATGTAAATGCAGCGACTTACGGCTTTAATATGCATTCTTTAGTTTGATATATTCTTTCACTAGAACTTTAATAAACAGTATGAATATTATATATTTAGTTCATTAGTTCTGGAAAACGCAAAAAGATAAAAGCTTTCATGATTTGTAAATATAACTGCAAGCGTTATTTTTATTATTATTATTATTTTTTTTTTTTGGAATTTTTAAAGATACTTTTAGTACAGAAGAAATACCTCTCTTGAGGATAAATCATTCCGGTGACAACAGATTTTTTTTTTTTTTTCAAAGACGAAAAATTTAGTTTTCCATTATATGTAATTTGAGTTTTAAATTGGATATTTTGTATTTTTGAAAATACTTTCTGAAGAATTAAAGAAGGTATTTTATATAAAAAAAGCTAAAATGATTGGAACATGTTATGTATTTAATAGTGGTTAAATTTTTTTCCCTATGAATCATAAATACACTTAAGCAACTTTTCAATAATTAATGTGAATTCGTTCATATATATATATATATATGTATGTATTATTCCCATTAGTTACATAGGGCCTGCAAAAATGGTGTTGCATACTTAGAATAATGCTGAAAAACATATGTATGGAATCAATAGCACACCGCAGATTTAGTTGACGATCTTGGGTGATAGGATAATTATAACAAAAAATCATGCGTATCCGAATCAATCTCTACTCGAAATTTATAAAAAAATATTGTCAGTGTATTCAATCCACGGTCTTATAAAATGTTTCAAGACTCCTTAAGGAATATCCGTAACAAGCAAAAAAAAAAAAAAAAAAAAAAAAAAACCCAATTAAATAACAGTTTTTATTAATCCATTTCGAAGATGAAAAGAAATCTCTTTAGCATAAATAATGCACAAACCGCTGCATTCAAGATAATGAAACCGTGAACCTTCAGTTGAGCAAAAGTCGACTTCTTTTGTGGGTGGTGGTTGGGGTGGTTGATTATTAATGAACTTTGTAATCTTATGTGCATCATTTGGAAAAACTGCATGCGATTTCAGCGATTTCTAACGATGGTACAGGCATTACAAATCTTTACACCATAATCGAGTTACAATAAAAAAGTAAATTTTATTGCAGCAGAGCACAATGGTAAATGGTGAAATTTCAAAATTTCATTCTCTGTTCTGCAGCGACTGTAACCGTTGAACACCCATTATATTACTACTCATAGTTGTAACAAGGTAGTTTAATAATAATATCTGCAACGATTGGAGAATTCTGCCAGAGGTTAAATAATAATTACTAATTATACTTTAAACTTATTTTTAGAAACTTAAAAATCACAAAAAATTTCATGACCAGTATACGTACAGTTACAGTTTATTTCTTTGTAAGATGACATTTTTACACGAAAATATTAATAGTCAAACAATCTTCAAATGATAACAACTGTCCACTGCACACACGGGTTCGACGGGTTCGGATTCTCATTGCGCAATACTCTTCGGGATCGTTCCAGCTTCGATTTTAAATCGCTGCGTTGGTTCGTATCTAAAAACAGATCCCGAACTCATCGGTATACTCTAAGTATCATTTCATAAGCTAGTGCAGTATAATATAAACTATAAGGCAATGTGTTCCAATTTTGCAGATTAATATTTAGATACACTATGACGCAAAAGTTTAGACAATGACGTCATTCAGCTTTAAAATGTAGAATTATGACGTCAGAATTACAAAAACCTATAAATATATTCAAAAACTGATTTAAAATGCTATGTACAAAAGACAGTCGTTTTATTTGCTATAATACTATTTTTTTTTTCATAAAAATTCAAATGTGCTTGTCGCAAAAGTTTAGACACTATTCTAAATTTCTTTGAATATTCGCTGGCATATGCAAATTTAGAATCGATGATGTCACAAATTTGGAGTACTTAAGTTCTGCAAACGATTGCGCTTCATAGTCGACATGCCGAGAGCTAAAGAAATTCAAGTGAATGAGGTTTCAAGGATTTGGCAGTTGAAAGGTGAAGGGAAGAGCGTTTCTGAAATTTCTGCTATTATTAATAGGTCAAAAAAATCTATTTATCGAGTTTTATGGAGTGGTTCCGAATATAAAGCAAAATGTCGGTCTGGGAGGCCACGTGTGACAAATGTACGAGAGGATCGCCTGATACAAAGACTAGCGAGTACTCAACAAATGAGCGTACGTGGAGTTCAAAGCTCATCGGGACTCTCTGTATCAAAGGATACGATTCGTAGACGAATTTTGGAAAAAGGAACAATCGTTTATAGAAAAATGCAGAAGAAACCAGCTCTGAAACCACATCATAAGTTACAAAGACTTATGTGGGCTCGAAAGCATATGTCATATGGAGAGAAATGGCAGTCAGTCATATTTAGCGATGAAAATAAGTGGAATCTGGATGGTCCAGATGGTTGTTTATCGTATTGGCATGACTTGCGGAAGGAACCTCGACGTTTTTTTAGTCGCAGACAAGGAGGGGGCTCGGTGATGGTTTGGGCAGCCTTTTGCTATAATGGACAAGTATCTCTGACCTTCACCAGTGGTCGTCAAACTTCACAGCATTATACACAGACATTAGAAGAAAACCTACTGCCATTTGCTGAGCTTCTAGGGGGTCCTCAGTGGGAATTTCAGCAAGACAATGCTTCAATTCACACTGCAAAATATTCAAAATCTTGGTTTAATTCCCATAATATAAGAGTTCTCGACTGGCCAGCATGTAGCCCAGATCTTAACCCTATAGAAAACCTTTGGAGCATCATGTGTCGCAAAGTTTATAGCAACGCTAGACAATACTCTTCTGAAAAGGAACTTAAGACATCTATTGAGAATGAATGGTACGATATCGATCCACAAACTATGCAAGATTTAGTTTCTTCCATGCAATCTCGTGTATATGACGTAATACATAAGCATGGATGCGCAACCAGGTTTTAAAAATTGTTTATTTCGATTTTATTTAATTTGTGTCTAAACTTTTGAGACAGCAGTTTATTTTTGTTACCATTTAATTTATTGCAATATGCACAATTCCACTTTTCTTTGTTATAAATATTGTTTATATGTACAGCACATTAATTTCAAGCAGTGATTTGAAAATTGAATAAATATTTTTCAAAGTATGTAAGAATTTCTTCATTGTCTAAACTTTTGCGTCATAGTGTATATATGTGTGTGTGTGTGTGTGTACCAGGTGTTTCAAAAGTTCGGTGCGAAAGTAAAACACGATAAAAAAGATCTATATGCCGGAGGTACATTCGGTTTGCAAAAAAATATGCAGCAGGGTACGAGATTTTGTAGTCCCATAGAAAAACGCTGAATACTTATCTGCAAACCGCATCTCCCCCCGACCCACAGATATTTTTTATTGCGTTTTACTTACGCACCGAGCTCTTGAAAAACCTGCTATATATACCGGGTGTCCCAAAAATGACCGACTATTTTAAAATTCATTAACTTGCAAATGGTGACAGATATTAAAAAATTCTTGCAGGAGACTTGTGTATGACGTCAGGAGTTTTTTTACTGTGATTATTGAATTTAGTTCGAATTTCAAACAATAGATGGCGCTGACAGCAATTGGAGTTCAGTAGAGACTGAAACTAACTTCACTCAGCATTGATGCGAAGGAAGGAGATAAAGGCTATGGAGTGGGTCTCATTCGCAAATAAAATTTTTCTCATTAGCCCAAAATCTGAACTAATTCGATATAATTTCAATGGAATGCATTGTTGCCATGGGAAGAACAAATTATTCGATAGTGGAATACAGCGTTCAGAACTGCATTGTTTCATGTATTTCGATTTGGCCGAGGTCCGCATGAAATAACTTTTATTTTTCAAATATGATTTTTTCTCTGAAATTGAATATTTATGGATGAAAAACAAGAATAAACTTTCATATTTAAAATCCAAATTCATCGAATTTCAGTTTTTATTCTTATACATTCTTTTAATAAAGAATTAATTTTTCATATGTTTGGGTAATATTTCAACATATATTATTTATTTTCTATTATTCTGCAATTAAAATATTTTAAAATAGTCATGCATCGGATTTGACATAGAATTTCAATGCCAGCCACGTGGATTGAGTATCTTGCTGAAATTGATTCAATATTTATGTCTGAAAAGAAAGAAAATCTTGAGGTTAAAATCAAAATTCACCCATTTTAATTTATATTTTTATGCATTATTTTGGGGAAAAATTAATTTTCACATGTTTTGGTAAAATTGGAATATTTTAGTTTTAATTTATTATTATTTTGTAATTTATTAAAAAGAGTTCTGTAATGAGTCAAGTAACTTGATTTTTCAGCAGAATTGGGGAGTGGTGGAGGGGGCATTCATTAGATTTTACTGCATATCTGCGATTTTCTGCTTTTTCGATATTTTGTTATCATTTAAAAAATATATATTTTAATATTTTATTTTATTACTAATCTTACAGTGTGCCAACATTTGCGAAAAAAAATCAGCAATTTTAGAAATGTGCTCCGAGGCTCACACTTTAAATCCTCCTCCATCTACTATACGAATGTCAGCAATTATATTAAACAAATTTTATTATAATCTAAAAGTTAGAAAAAAATAAAAGTGCACCTTATTTCTTATTTATTCCTACTTCTTCTTCTTCTTTTGTTGAACATTTCTCATGGTAAATACACAGTTAAATTCATCATTAGATTCGTTGAATCTGGTACGTTTTTTTTTTCCAATAAGTTTTTAATTCTGTGTCTGTAAAAAGAGAAAAGAGTGTGTGTCTTATTAATAATGAGTTGCTATTTGAGTAAATTAGGGAAAGTCCGCCCCCTCCCTTCCCATTAAGAAATTTAGATTAAAGCGGCCATAACATGTCAGAAAAAAAAATTATTTTTTTAATATTTCTTAAAGAATGAGTTTATAAAATGTATTAAAATATGACACTAATTTTTAAAATGAAAAAAAAAAGTGTTTTGGGGCCTCAAGGTTTTTTTATATGTGAAATGTTAACTCTTTTCAGAGGTATTTGAAAAAAATAAAACCAAAGTATACTAAATAATACAGGAGGGGAGGGAGATAAAAAAGACTGTATTTTGTTAATTTAAAAAAATGGTCTTCCATATTCTAAATGGTAAAATCTGTTAAATCGCAATTTAGTGCTGAATCGCGATGTTATACGAATGACAAATCGATTTAATAAATTTCTATACAGCCCAGTCCTACAGGTCACCTAATCAGAATGCAGCAAACCGTACATTTCTATCGCTATCCGATTTTCTTCAATTGATTTTTCAAATCGTCGGTCATCTTTGGGACACCTGGTACAGTCTAAGAAATTTTAGATCTTTCAAGGAAGTTCGTCAGTAGATTTTTATGAATGTTGAAAAATAATGGTGAAAATGGTTAATAGTATATCGTTAATCCTAATACCTACCTCAAAACGAATAATAGAAGTTCCCTTGTTTAACCAGTTCTGAACGCTGCTGTATTCCTCTATGGAAGAATTTGTTGTTACCATGGCAACAAGGCATTTCATTGAAATTATTCGAATGAGTTCAGAATCGAGTCCTAAGAACAAGATTGTACTGGCGAATGAGACCCGTTCCATAGCCTTAATCTCCTCACTTCGCATGTTGTACTGGCGAATGAGACCCGTTCCATAGCCTTAATCTCCTCACTTCGCATCAATGATGAGTGATGTCAATTTCGGCCTCGACTGAGAGCCATCTATTGTTTGAAAATCGAACTAAATTCAAGAATCACCGTAAAAAAAAGTCCTGACATCATACATAAATCTCCTGCAAGAATTTTTTCTATATCACCGTTTTCAAGTTACTGAATTTTAACACTAGAAGGCCCGGAAGTTTTACTCAAGTTTCATAAAAATATCTGACACCAGAGTTTTTATTTAAAGTTATTTGACTGATTTATTTAACGTAAATCTGCGTCTTTTAAATTTAACTTATTTTATGAAAGAATTTCTGGTTCCAGTTGACATTTAATCATACAGGGTGTCCGGTCTCAAGGGTGTCCAATGGCTAATTCCTAAACCGTTAGTCATAGACATATAGTTCCAATTACAAAAATGTTTTAAATCAGGTAAAGAAATATTTTAAAAGTGATTTTGGTCAATAGAAACATTTCTTAAAAAATTACGAAATTTAAATTATTATACGGTTCCCCGGTCCTATAAGTTATATTTAGTGAAATTTTCCTTTTACACTGACAAGTAATACAAAAAAAGTCCCGTTATTCTACGATTAAAATTGACCGAGTAGTGTCTGTTTAAAGTTGGAGCATATTTTTTGCTGCAAATTGGGGGTCATTCACAAATTTAGACGAAAAATAATTTCGTCAGATATAAAAAATGTTTGGGAGTAAAATTAACATTGCAATATAAATTTGAAATCTTTAATCATTCTGGCATATTAATGGAAAATATACAATTTGTAATAAACATTTAAGAAGAAAGAAAAAACAGAATTTTTGTTAAATAAAATGATGCTAAATTAACAGCCTCAATTCTTTACAAAATGATACGTATTTTAAAATATTATTAGATTGCACAAGCCTGCAAAAGTTGGGTTATGTCATGTTTTTTAGCTTTTGATAATTGATTCTTATATATTCTGCACCCCTGAATCCGAAATTGACCTTCATTTTTAACTATCATATTAGGATTTTTCGCAAATTGCAAATTTTAAAGTTAAGAAGTTCAGTGTTAAAATTGAATTTTCTCCCCCATCTCATCGGACCACTCAGCTGTCTAGCTGTAAGAATACCAGGATAAGCAAAAATATCGAATAATTTTTTTAATAAAATAAAATAATAATAATAAAAAAAATGTTTTACATATGTTTTATAGTATGAGATTTTCGCTATATTTTAACTTACACATTTGCGATTTGCAAAAAAATCCTAACGTGATGGTTAAAAATGAAGATCATTTTCAGATTCAGTGCTAAAAAGTACGTAAAAATCAATTGTCAAAATTTAAAAAACACAACCATCTCCTCTACTTTATAGTATTCGATTTTTGTTATTCTTTAAATTTGAAAATTTATGATTTGAGAAATATACTGACATGATGGTTAAAAATTAAGGTAATTTTCGTATTCAGTGCTAAAAAATACATAAAAGTTAAAAAACCGAACAATCACAGTCTTGTATTATCTAATCTAAAACTTTTAATTAAACTCCTTGGCAGAAATCTATCCGAAATTTTTTGTGTTATCCTGTAAAATAAGTATAAATGGTAACCACCGAAAATCATTATAATATTAGATTGTCATCGGATTTGCGCCAGTATTTAAAATGCAATCTCGATCGGATATTTAAAAGTGGGTTAAAGTTCGAGTACAAATTTTGAACTGGAAAAACATACATACGATTGTTGAAGTATCATAAAAACTTATAAAAAAACATAATTTTTGTTAAAAGAAATCATAAGAGAAACAGTCTCAAATCCTGACAAAATAAAACATATGTTATTTTAGGCAATTTGAGACTTAATCCTAATACTTGTAGGATTTTTTTTTCAAAGCGCAGATACACATGAAGTAAGATTTTCGAATACTTTAAACACTTGGTATATGATCCCTCAAAGCCAAGCCGAACTCATTTGTTTTCAGAGTAGAAAAGTGGCATAAGTCATGCATTTTTAAAGTTTCATAACTCGCTCAATTTTAGCGTTACATGAATGGGACTTTTTTTGTCTTACTTGTCAGTGTAATAGGAAAAAATTACTAAATATAACTTATAGGACCGGGGGACCGTATAAAAATTTAAATTTCGTAATTTTTTAAGAAATGTTTTTATTCACCCAAATCGCTTTTAAAATGTTTCTTTACCTGATTTAAAACATTTTTGTAATTGGAACTATATGTCTATGACTAACGGTTTAGGAATTAGCCATTGGACACCGTTGAGACCGGACACCCTGTATAGTCGGAGTCGGATCGACTCCTTCCGGGCGTTCTAATGTTATAATCGTCGGTCATTTTTGGGACACCCGGTATATAAGTAATTGAGTTTATTTTTCGAAGTTCATTTTAAAGTCTTTATTATATAAATTTTAATAACATTTATAAAAATTAATGCATAGTGTGCACATGACTGAAAAAAGCCGAATCAGAATAGATTCAAGTCAGGCTTTTATTTAATTGGAACTAATGTTGAAACGGAATAAAATAACTTTTTAGTGTGAATTTATCCATTGTTCGTTTTGAACGTGCCTGAAAAGGACTTTGAAAAATTCAGTCTTATATTAATGATAATAAACTGGAAAATAAAATATTCTGGGAATGACAGGGGATTTATTTAATCGCTTAAACGCTTTATTGAGTTGAAATAATATTTTTAGGTGTCTCTTCGTTTAAAAATATACAGTATTTGCGCATTTTAAGAAGTAAACAAGAACTCTATAAATTATACAAAATATGTGACACATTCAATTTTTATAATCGTTAATACACTGAAAATTACAATAAGAAATTGGGCTTGTCATTTTCAAACGTATCATCATTTAATTTTTGTGTCAAAATTATACTCTCATAGTATAGTACAAGTTTAAAAATTATGTATCACAATTTCGTATTCCTTTGTATTTTGTGTACAAGCTAGTGTTGTTAACTGTTGGAGTATTAGTGAATGATGTTAGTAACACAAACACAGTAGATCACAGATTGATTTAAGGCATGTTTTGTTTAGTTTTGCATCCAAGTTGAACTCCGAGGTCATGGTATGAATTTAACAATTTCCGCCATAAAACATCCATCTGCACGTGTTAATTTTTTGCGATATGATTCCGTAAGTCCATGTGGCCTCAAACAGGTCATAAACTGAGACATCGACAGTCATAAATGGAGATATAAGGTATACTATAACGGGAATGCGGTGCCCTTTGAGAAGATTCCAGAGGAATGAAGCTTATTCCGAGAGCTGTCCGCGATGAACCAGAAGTTCAATGACAAGAGAATATCATTGATTTAGTAAAAGAAGAAATACTGGGCATGATTTTATGATAAATTATTGTCTGAATAAGTCAAAATATCCACACTGACATGAGAGCTTTCTCTAATGAAAAACAAGATTTCTATCCGGAAGCAAAAGAGCGATATTTTAAATGTATGCAAATGCCTGTATATGAATCATATTGCAAACATACTCAAATAGGGATGAAAAATGTAATGTATATGGAGAAAAAAAAAATGTTTACCATACTTCCTTTTTTTAATATATTTTTTTTAAACGTTAGACTTACTACTTGAAAACTCGACAGTTTACCTTGCCAAAACGAATTTTATTTCAGCCATTATTTATTTTTACTTTCTTATATCTCTAATAGAATTAATAGAATTACTATTGTAATCGAAATATGATTCGACTTCCGATTTTGGACGGATTTACACGTTTTAGGGGCCAGATAAACCCCAAAAAATATTTATAGAAAATGTCTGTCTGTCCGTGTATCCCTATGTCCGTGTGTCTGTCCCCATTGTAGCATCAAAAATTGTATGAAGTTGTGCATACTAATGAACATCTTTTTTGTTTTTGGCTATGTTAAGCAGGTTCTCTCTTAATTTGGTAAAAATCCACCGGAAGGTGGCGATGTAATAGGACATTTGTGCCATTTTGAAAATTGTACCATCAAAATGTGTTTGAAGATATGCATAGAATTGAACCAAATTTTTGTGCATGTTTTGGGCCATGACAACAAAGTCTTCCCTGAATTTGGAAATATTCCGCCGAAAGAGAGCACTATAATAGCTATTTTTGTGTAATTTTCTTAATTTTTCGTAGTTCTATTGCACACTATTCACAAACAGCTGATATACAACAGAATAACGGAAAACTATCGATTTTAATAATTTTCATGACCAAGTTTAATTCTTTTTACTCCGATTAATTGACTGAAGCAGAAATTTAATATGAAAGTCAAAGTTGATATAACGTTGAACTAATAAAAATGAACTATTGACATTTGCAATAATATTTTGAAATATTAAAATATATGAGATAGAAGAAAGTTTTGGGATTGGCACATCCAACTAGATCTGAAATATAATAACTGGCATTGTTTTGGGATACTTTCATCTGTGAAGGAAAGTAATTATTACTTATGTATCTTGTTTTACACAATTACTGATTTAGAAGTTATTATATGTACATTTGTTTATATCTCTTAAAGTTGCTCACAAACGATCGCTACTTTTGGAATTTTAGTAGATGGAACAATCCGACATACATCATCATGTAAGATGTACAGTCGTGGAAGAAAAGAAGTAAACACCCGCCCCCACTAACTCCACAACAAATTATCGTAGACGAAAGTTACTGGTACCGAGCGATTGGAAATAAAAGTCTACTTTTAAATGATGTATATAAAATTTTGTTAAGGGGCTATCTACATATTAAAACGAATCCCAACTTCGTTTTTTTCAATGGCAATGCCCAATTTTAGCGCAATATTTCAAATCTTCGCTTCAAACTATGCCTAGATACCAAATTTAAAATCATTTGAATGATAAGTTTTTGAATTATAAACATTAAAAATTTTGTGCTTCAAATGTTAAATTACATTTTCATATTTTTATTTATATCTCCTGAAATTATGTTCCTTATGTGCTAATTTTTTTGTAGCAATATTACTAATATACCCAAACACAAATACTCTGAATTTGCAATTTTTATAATTTTATGATATGAATTGAACCACCAATTGGAAGAAAGGGATAAACGACACTTTTTGAAACATTAATTTTTCTACACTTTTACATTCTTTAGACGTAGTGCTTAGTTGTGAGTTCGAAGAAAATAATTAAAAAAAAAAAAAAACATACGAAGCGTATGTTTTTTGTTATTTTCTTCGAACTCACAAATAAGCGCTAAACGTTTAAAGAATGTAAAAACATACGAAGCGGATGGTTTTTTGTTATTTTCTTCGAACTGACAATTAAGAGCTAAACGTCTAAAGAATGTAAAAATGTAGAAAAATGAATGTGCCAAAAAGTGGCGTTTATTCCCTTCTTCCAATTGGTGGTTCAATTATGAATTATGAAATTAATATTCGAAAAAAATATGACTTGGAACCTACAATTTTTTTGATGGATTTAGATTTATTAAGTCATGCTTTATGGAAATCCAAAATTTCACATTTTTCTTCCAAGTCGTTTTCAAATTATGCTTAAAAAACGGCCAAATGATGATTTAAGAGGCTGTCTATGATAGAAGTTCGTAGATATATTGAAAATTATTCTGCTGTCCTGCAATCTAACAGGCTTCGTTGACTCCTGGAGTGCGTTTAATGTGCCTTGATCAAGAAGGGGGCTCTCTCGGATAACAATCGAATATGGGAATTCAATTTGGATACAGGCCTTAAAATACGCTCGTTCTAAATAATTAATTTCTGGGAAACTTATTGTTAGAATTGCATAAAAATTTGATTTTAGGCTAATTGAAGGGTGTAGATTTCATTTATGCTGTTAGAATTAGGTACTGCTATTGAGAAAAACAAAGTTATGGTTTGTTTGAATATGTAGATGGATCCCTAAGCAAATTTTATATGCGTCATTTAAAAGTAGATTTTATTCCCAATCGTTCGGTGCCAGTAACTTTCGTCTACGATAATTTGTTGAAGAGTTAGTAGGGGCTGTTTCCTTTTTTTCCACGACTTTACCTGCTTTGATATACTTATACACCTTTTCTAAGCTTGTAGCTAACTCAGTGTGGGGAGTGAACCACATTGAAATAAATCGGTGAAGTGCGAGTTTTACTTGCTCACAAAGGGTTCCGTACGTCGACTATTTATCACCATGTTTCTCTTTACATAAAACAAAGTCCTCGTACAAAGTTTAAATTAGAAATTGTGCAAAGCGGGCTTCAAAAGTAGGTTGAACAGCATTGATTCTTACAGGATTTTTCTACATAGTTTTTTTTTTTTGTTGTTTTGTTTTTGTTAGTATCTCGGCCAATAATCAACATTTTTTTTCGAAAATCATTATCAACAGTCCTTGAATGTTTCCACTGCGATAGATATCTCGAGTCACTATTTCCCTCTGTTGAGTACCCGAAATCTAAAGTTTGTGTTTAACGAAAAAATTGGGCTTTATATGTAAAAAAATATGTGTTACAAAAGGTAACAGCTATTGTTTTCCTGCATGGTGTTAATAAACTTCTACTATCCCTAGTTTTTTATAGTTTCAGTTTCAGATTCGGAAACAGGGATGGGAGAGGATTATTTTTGCAGTACATTTTGACGATACCTCTGAAAAAGCAACATCTAAAATAAAAATAAATTATATATTTGAGATCGGAGTTACGAGGTTGATCGAACGATACCCCATACGATAATATAAATATAACCGTATAAAAAACATTACCAATTACTAAAAAAAAATGTAAAATTATGAATGCAACAAAATTAAGTAATTGACAAAAATGCAGTTCCCCCAACACACTCAACATAGATTCCAAAATCGTAGTAATAAAGAGCAGAAATGAATAATTGAAATTTGTAGAACTAGACAAATCGTCAGGTCCCAAATGTCTACAGTTCCACAATTAATGTGTGTGATTTCATCTTCATATTAGCCATAAAAAGCGCTAAGGGATATGAATTTGGGAGAACCACACCCATTAAATAGAAAAATAAACCATTGAAAAACAAATATGTTCAAAATAAAATGAGATGAAAAACTTCACCATGCATTCCATATATATATATATATATATATATATATAGTTAAAGTAACTTAATAAGCTCCCCTAAATACTTCCTAAAACGCTTTGTGTAAAGCAAATACACTGCTCAAAACAATTAAAGGATATTGCAGTTTTAGGTGGATTTTGTATCTAGTAAACTGTTTAGCTGATTGATACATGGTCGACAGACATAGTAGGTTATATGAGAATAAATTACACATGTTTGGCAGAAAAAAATGCATTTTATTGCGCATTTGTGTACTAACGGAAAAAAACACAATTTGTGCATATGAGAAAAAAAGAATAAGAAAAGGTGTTTTCTTCAAAGAAAATCATTTTCAGTAGGGGGTATGGTTTCCACGGGCGGCCAGCAACGTTGAAGACCTTTGAGGCATGGACTCAATGAGGCTATTAATGACGAGTTGGGGTATTCTGCCCCACTCTTCCAGAAGAGCTCTTTCCAGTTCTTGGAGAGTTTGTGGGGGTTGTTGGCGGCCAGAAACTCGTCTTCCTAGAGCGTCCCAAACGTGCTCGATTGGATTCATGTCTGGAGAATACGCTGGCCATTCCATTCGAACGATTCCTTCCTCGAAAAGGAAATCCTCCACCAGGTTTGAACAATGTGGCCTGCAGTTATCGTCCATTAAAATGAAGTTATCTCCGATTGCTGCAGCGTAAGGGACTACAATAGGTCTGAGGATCTCATCCTATATCGGCGACCAGTCAGAGCTCCATCTCGAATGATGTAGAGGTCAGTGCGCCCGTCAATGGAGATGTCACCATACACCAACACTCCTCCAACGCCAAATCTGACACTTTCGTGCACAAACGCAGGATTATTCCTACTGCCACGGTCCCTCCAGATGAAAATACGCCTATTATCGGATGCACAGTAAAACGGGACTCGTCAGAAAACAGAATATTGCTCCATTCATTTCTCCTCCAGTTGACATGCTCGGTTGCCCAATCCCTGCGGTCGCGACGATGCCTTGATATTAATCTAACACATATCATCGGTCGGCGAGCATACAGACCTACAGCATAGAGCCGGTTTCGGATAGTCTGAGTTGAAATCGTGGTGCCTGTAGCCGAGCGAAGGTGTTGTTGGAGAAGAGTAGCGTTCATGGTTCGGTGTCTCCGAGCTGTTAACGCTAAATACCGATCTTCATTGGACGTTGTTGCCCGTCTACGACCTTGTCCTGGTCTTCGGCTTGCACATCCACTCTCCAAAAAACGGTTCCAGATACTGGAAATGACACTTTGTGACACTCCAATGGCTTGCGCTACTTCGGCTTGAGTTTGGCCCCCTTCTAACCTACCAACAATTCTCAAAGCTTCCGAATCTGTCAAATGACTTCGCTGAGACATCGTACTCATCGAAACAAAGCAATCACTGAATGCCGATCATCCTTGTCTTCATTCTCTTTTATCCAGTTGAAAGTCAAATTTCATTCGCTGCCGCTGAAGCGACGTTTTTGACGTCGAACTCAAAATTTGCATACTCCACAGTTTGAAAACCAGAAAAATTTGCATTTGTGATTCTCTTCTTCTATTTTCGGCAAAAAAAAATTCGTTTATGTCTTTATTTTATATAAAGCTTCAAATATCCTTTAATTGTTTTGAGCAGTGTAGTATAAAAATATGATTGTCAATAAATTTTATAACTCTACTAACTTTGGACTTTCAACATTCCATAGTTTTTGAAAAAAATGTCTATGACAGACGGACAGACAGACAAACGAGTTTTCTTATAGTAATTTCCTTTCCACTTTTTAAGTACGGAGATCTAAAAATAATTTTGATTAAAAAAAATACTTGATTAATACTTTCTACCCTTTTTTATAGACCCTTCAGTATTCATCTAATGAAGTTCGACTTTCTATGGTCAATGTATTTATTTAGTATAATGTTAATGAATGCAACGCATTTCTGTTTTTGTAATTTATTCGACTGCCTTTCTGGATTAAATTTTCGTTCAGTATAAATGCGATTTATTACTTTAAACTAATTTCATACTGTTATTAAACATTTCATTAAATATGATTATAGTTAAAGTTCATTCGTCTTTAAAAGGATTTGATTCATCACGTGCATAGTTGAAGTCATCTTGTAATTATTTCTCTTCTATACTATATTATTGTTAGCTAAATTAGTCAACTTTAATAAATATATGTTTCTTATTTTTGATTATATTTATTACATTTGATTTAATACTAATGATATTTCAAAAAAACAAGAAAGTTATTAATATGATATTTAAGCTTTAAATGGCGTTATATTTCAAGTACGACCCACATGTTTTTATGTCACCATACACTTACTGTATATTTAGAGTTAAACTACTTAAAAGTATTGAGAAATAAAAAGTTGAAAGGATTGTTAGAAACAGTGGAGCTTTTATTTTTCTTTAAAATATTGGAAAGTTAGGCAAATTTTAAGTTGTAGTAATTAAAATACTTTAAATGATTTTATAGAATATGGTTTGAGATTAAAAAAAGTATAGACAGTATAGTAGAGACTTCTTTTATATCGCACATCAATACCAATAAACTTTACTTCTCATCAATTTTAAGAAATATCTTCAATCCGGTACCGTCACAAAATTTGAAAGAATTCTTCTATAAATCAAACCAATTATTTATTCTGGATTGGACTAAATTTAGTTATCTTATTTATATCGAGAAAAAAAAGTGCAATGTAATATCCTTGATGAAAATTCTAAGGAATAAAATTTACTGTTTTATGCTGAAATCCGAAAAACTTTAAAATCCGATAATGTTAGAAACTGGAGTTAATCAAAATTAAATTTTGTTGCATATTGTAAATTCAATTTGTCTTATAAAGTTTTCATTGTTTTAGAAGTTGCTTTAGAAACATGTATACTTTTGATATTGTTTACTAGAACTAAGAAAATACAATATTTTTCTATGTAAGAAATATCTAAAATAAATGTGTTGTTCTACTGAAACAATCTAATTTAGTTTCGAGAATGATTTTAAAATAAGCTATACTGATTACATTGAGATAAATTTGTATAAACTCAAAATGCTGATAACTTAAATTTGTATATTTTTGTATTCAAAAATATATAAAATTAACTGAATTACATATTGTAAATCAGTTGTACTGACACACTCATTCTCATGCAGAAATTAGCGTTGTTTGGGAAATTATGAGAGAATACTCGATTAGCATTGTTCTTTTTTGTCAAAAGAAAATCCTTGCAAACTCGTGCATTAGTAGACACTGCATATGGTTGATTAGGATATCTCTACTCGTGATGTTCTGCTATCATTCTAGGCGTAAAAAACATTGGTTTACTATGCGAAAAATGAGGATTTGGCGATTTAATCCAATTATGGCAATGCAGGTGTACTTACACATTCAACTTACAACACATTGTTGCATTTATTATTTTATTCAAAATTAATGAGTTTTTTTTTATTTATTTTCCTTTCTTTTGCTAAAAGCCTGTATTATAAAAAGCTATATTTTTATTTCTAATCTAAGGGTAATTTTATGCATAAATTAAATGAATTATTTTTTATTTAATACTCCCTTCGTGATATTAAATAAAGTTGTTGAGAACAAAGAGGCTATTACGAAAAGCAAACGCAGATCAGATTATCCGTTTTCTAGATAAAACCACCAGGCAATGATTCATATTAAACAGTTCCGTGGAAAAATATTTATTTTTACAAAAATAGACAAAAGATGTATAGCAGTAGGCGTCTCCCTAAATGTAGCGAAATTTTTAGCTCTTGCATTTCTGGAGATCAGAAGAGATATCCGCTCAGTATGAGAAAGTTAATAAAGCCAAGAATTCAGATGTATCAAGTCAAGACGCCAAGTACCAAATTATCAGTTAGGCCGCGAGGCATATTAAAATTTGAACGCGACAAGTGCCAATTAGGGGTGGTGGCTATCGATTAAAAAGTAAAATAAATAGACAAAACTATCATTGCTTACAGAAAACTTAAACGGCCAGCAGAATAAACGATAAACATCTTCTTACAGGCAGATGCAAAAATACACGTTATTGGCATCTTTTGTTTATCCAACACGCTAGTTAACTGAAAGCAAATGTCCGATTTAAAATTGCTTGAACCACGAGAGAGGATAGCTCACAGAGTGCCATTGTTCTAAATAAAAGAGTATTTTTGCAGGGCTAAAATTGATATCTAAAAAGATAGCTTTTTAGAATGCAGACATTTAACAGAAGAAAGGAAAATAAATTTAGAAAAAACATTATATTTAAATAAATTATAAATCCTATATTTTCTGGTAGACACAGTAGTTGAGGACGATACTACAACAAATTCTAACCATTCTATATCACACACTTGTAATATTTGGAGGGTGCACAATTGTAATATCAGATATTGCGCGTTTAAACCATCAGTTAGACACCGTACACTTAATCGTTCAGAGTCACTTATCTTCATATATATATATAGAATTTCTTGTCAAATTATTCTTCAAAATTAAAAATATTTTAAAAATGTTTAAATTATTTAGAATTTGCATATGAACGTTGAAGAATTTTTCAAAGATAATTTCTATAACATATTTTTAATTTTCACATTTTAGACAATCTTTAACAAAAACAGTTATAGCACCGCATTCAAGAAATTTAGAGATATATTAATGCTCCAATCATCATATGTTTTTTATTTATTGCAAACAAATGATGAAACGAAAATATTGAACTTTCAAACATCATTTAAAATTCTAAATTAATGGAGACATGCTTAAATTAATTCATCTTATCAGCGGTATTTAAGTTAATAAAAGATCGTACCATACTTTCAGTCTTAATTCCAGATATCAGTTTCATAAGTATTTAAAATTGCAAAGTGGACACAATTCAATCACACAAAAACTCGTGTTTGTAAAATATTTCAACGACTGGTATTGTTACAAATAATTGATTCCATTTTCGAACCAAAAAAAAAATATTAAGTATCCGAAATCAGTATTTGGTGTAGTCACCACGCTCAGCATTAAGCACTGCTATCGAAGTGTCATGGAGTCACAGAAATTTTGAATGTCTGCCTGGGAAAGTGTATTCTATATTATTTGCATGCTTATCCAAAGTTCAACTGTAGATGCTGCAGAGGGAGGATCGCAAACGAGACGCTGACCAACGGAATCCCGTACATGTTCACTAGGCGAAATATCCGGCGAATAGGCAGGCCACGGAGGAAGCTGTAAGTGTTCTGTTGACAAAAACTCTTGAACATTCCTTGCAACATGATGTCGGGCATTATCCTTTTAAAGATAGCTCCAGGAATGCCTTGAAAGAACAGAACGACTTCGAACTCCAGTATTCCCTGATGTACCTGTTGATGTTCAAATTACCCACAATCCGTAGCAGTTGTGATTGTCCATGATGAACAATCGCACGCCGGACAATAACTCTGGGTGGTATTCATCCACCATGACGTTCGATAAAGCATACCGGAATGTAGCAATTATCGGGATAGCGTCTAACGTGAATGCGGTCATCATGTTACCACTAATTTAAGCGGGATTCTCACAAAAACACCATTTGTTGTCAATATGTACACTAGTTTCTATGTTCATGAGCTCATTGCAGCCGTAGGCGTCGATGGTTTTGGGTGAGGGGGGATCCTGTATAGAGGAGTTCTTGCACGCAGTTCACGGTGTAGTAGACGTCGAAAGATAGACGAAGCAGACAGTGATACATATTTAGCAATTGTCAAATAGGCCGCCAATTGTCTAAATGAAGTTATAGTGTCTGAAAACGCCATGTATACTAGGGGTTTAACATTGCGTTTTGATATGACCTTTCAAAATCCACTCCCCGATATCCGAGTTGCCCAATTTTCGTCGGTCCACTGCTTCCAAAGTCAAATCACTGCGCTGCTGACTGTCTCGCTACAAACGAGCTGCTCTTGCACGTTAGGAAAATCCTTCTTTTTGAAGGCCGACAATATTCCCACGTTCGAACTCCGACACGTCTTGAAATGTCGCCACCTTTCGTCGAACAGGCATAGTAACGTTTCACCTAATATTTACCCCACTAGGGGATAACCAGAGACTATTTTTAATGGCCCGAGACAGCCCTCAATTAATGCGATTTAATAACCCGCAGCTGTCCAGAGGGCCTGTTATGCCGACGCATGAGTGCTGACTCTGAATTGTGAATCATTTTCATAATACGCAGTTCTTTGCATTTTCTGAAAATTTCAGTTCGATCCATTCCTTCATAGTGTTGCATTTTTCACAAACGGGAATATACTTCGTGACGCATAGCAATTCTAAAAATAAAATCTTATCAGTAGTATTTAACTCAAAGTACTTTAGTAAATCTACTGTCACTGTTATATCAAAATACGAATTTTTTTATTATAATTATTGATTATTTGATTATTCTTAAATTTTAACTGTTTAGTATGGAAATACGAATTAATATTTTGAACAACCTCCTAAAATTTAACAATAAGAATCAAAAAGAGTGATAAAGAAAATAGTTATTTTGTAATTACAACATTTATCGGAACAGTTTCATATTTTTGAATGGGTTGGTGATTTATAAGAAATTTCACAAGAGCAGTATTAAGAATAATTTGAAATAATTACAACTTTGCATTATTGCTTAACCAGTTGAGCATGGTATACGACATTATCCGATTGTATCTATATATAAAGATGCTCGATACGTCAACTCTGCAAGTAGTTGTTTTTATTCTCACGTTGCATATTACTATATATCTTACACTATGCAATTGGATTTTTAAAAAGTCATATCTTCCTTTATAAGCATATAAGATTACTATACAACTTCTGAAAATTATAAACGTCACATTAATCACGGATTACTGGAATATTTTCTAATAAACTGCTTATTCTTGTAATTGTTTTCAGAAAAAAGTACATTTTGACGTGGCGATCAAATGGGCGGGACCCCCTGAGCATCCGTTGGTCTCATTATTTTTTACATTCGCAGTTTCGTATTCATTGTGCTATTATAATTATAGCATACATTCAATTTTATCTGGATAAACATTATTTTGGAAAAAAATGTTATTTATTATTAATATCAAAATAGTAATCCTTACTTACCAGCCACAGATGAAACATCTGCGTCTGATGGAGAAGTTGAATGAAATCTCATGGAAAAAATGGACTTAAGGAAATGGAAACTCAACTTATTATACTTATACACAACTTAGGAATTTAATGCTTTTACAATTTGTATTTCGATAGTCAAACTACATTTAGATTAATGTCTTATCTTAATTCATCCTAATGCATTCAATAGCAACAGCATACAAAAATCACCGAAAGCAGTCCTATCTGGAGACTTTGAAACTAGTTGAGTAATGATCCATGATTGTATTCACTGCAAATTGACAATTTTACAAAGCGTGTTTTTGTGCTATAAAGTGGCATATGTGAAGATCTTCTAATACTCTCTACTTATAATTTAAGCATATATCAAGATGCCGTTGTCCCTATAAATCTGTCTTGTAGAGTCAATTACGAAATATTATGTACCCGTTTATTTTCTTCGTAATTTTTTTTCTTTATATTCTATAATCGGATTATTTTAATCATTTTTATAGTCTATATAGTGGCTATGAAATTCTTGCGTCACCTTTTCGGAGGTATACTCCGTATACCCTCTGGATTGTTTTAAGGAACACCGTATACCCCCTTTTTCTCAAGAAAGCTATAGTATATATACACTAGGCCTCTACCATGAGCGTATACCTGCTTAGAACTTATAATCACTGTTTTTTACGGCTACACCGCTGAGTAAAAAAAAATAAAAAACAGAGCGTGTGCGATATAGGCAGAGGGTACGCTGACGTCATGAAGTTCATAGTTAAGGTATACGATAATGCTTTATTTGAGAAATAGAACGTATACGGGACATCTTAAAAAAAAACCAGAAGTTTTACAGCGCATACCCCCGTATACCCTCCCCTACATCCCTAGTATGCCCATATACCTAATTACTATAATATAATTCTTAATTTTAACCAATGTTAACAATTTAATTTTCAATTAATGATGTAAATTCGCAATTATATCGGGACAAACGTTATTTTGGACATAGATGTTATTTATTGTTAATATCAAAATAGTAATCCTTACTTACCTGCGAAAGATGAAATATCTGCGTCTGATGGAGAAGTTGTATAAAATCTCATGGAAAAAATGTACTTAAAGAAATGGAAACTCAACTTATTATACTTACAAGTTAGGAATTTAATGCTTTACAATTTGTATTTCGATAGTCAAACTACATTTAGATTAATGTCTTATCTTAATTCATCCTAATGCATTCAATAGCAACATTATACAAAAAATCACCGAAAACAGTCCTATCTGCAGACTTTGAAACTAGTTGAGTAATGATCACTGATTTTATTCAGTGCAAATTGACAATTTTACAAAGCGTGTTTTTGCGCTATAAAGTGGCATATGTGAAAATCTTCTAATAGTCTCTACTTTTAATTTAAGCAGAAATCACGATGCCATTGTCTATATATAACACACATCTGCCTTCTAAAGTCAGTTACGAAAGATTATGTACCCTTTTATTTTCTTCGTAAAAATTTTCTTTATATTCTGTAATCGGATTATTTTAATGATTTTTATAGTCTATATAGAAGCTATGAAATTCTTGCGTCACTTTTTCTAGGGAAAATGTAGCTATGCACTAATTACAATCTCTAACATCTCTCAGGGATGCAGTAGAGGGTATACGGAGGTATACTCCGTATTAGAGCTGGACGATATCAGAAATTTAATATCGCAATATATCAATGAGTTAATATCGATATTGGTGATATATTGCGATAACTACCTCAAAGTGTATAGGAACAGAAAAAATGCCCAATTTAGAAATATAAAAGATAGGTCGCAGCAATTTCTGTAAAAACAGACATAGGAAGCAACGAATAAATGTTTTATACCTATTTGCTCACACAGCATCACTTAAATACACATGTATTTATACAAATTAGAAATATCTTAGGAAAAGGAAAGAATGTTCGATATCTATTTGCACTTATACCATTGATTGCATAGCATAGCGTTTTTCTTTAAAAATAGTACATTCCCCATCCTTCCTATTTTATACATTATTCATTAATAATATTATAACTTTAATTTCCTCATGAATTACTGAGTATATTATGAAAAATAAATTAAAATGTAATATTCTTAAGGACGTTGCGAATTTTGAAATTATAAAATAAGTGAAAAGCAAAGGCAAAAACTGAAATAGATTTAATGTCACATGTCATGCTAACATACATGTAATGATATGGCCCACATTACATTAGATTACATCAATTGGATGCCAGACACAGCAGAAATGTTGTTTTTTAATCTTTTACTAAGTTATCAATACATTCTTAATATAAATGAATAAACAAGAAGGAAGCAGAAATTCTGCATTTTCAAAAATTAGTGTCGCCTCCCCCCCCCCCCCCCCCCGAGGGAAAGAATATTATTATTACGAGGCGGAATCCATCGAATTTCGACGAAATAAAATGCTTACGAAGGAACTGTTTTATTAATTTATAACAAACCTGCAAAATTAGTTACAATAAAAAATGCATAGTTTAACTCTCAAACAATATTATTTTAACACAATAAAAACACTATAAAGACACTATATGCTCTATAAAGACAATCTTAAGTTTTTGTAAAACTTTGCTCTTTATCAATGTGTGATTCCAATTGCGTTATTTTTAAAAGTGAAGCCTTTCCACCTGTGAACAATTTCAGAGCTACTGGAGTGAAAATGATGCACTTCTCAAATACTTATTTCCATTTTAAGACGAAATGCACGCTTTTATTTTATATAAAATGACGTAATTTGCATCCGCTGAAGAATTCCACATTTAAAATCCAGTCATAAGCAACATCTATAGAAAAGTCTGCATAGGACGTCACTATAGCGGAATATTGCACAAATCCAGCAAAAAGCGATGTCGTAAACTCATCAGAAAAAATCAGCTATCTAATGACTCATATGCCCTCATTTGTTTGTAACATTAATATCGATACTTAAAATAAATATAATTTATAACAGCTCGATGTTTTGTCAGGAATAATTTATTTTCATTTTTTAAATAGCAGGTATTTTAATTACAATTTTTTTCAGTTGATTTGAGAAAATGGGAACAAAAGATATAGTAATCGACTATTTTACCTTTACTTTCTACATAAATGCTAGTACTTCTGTTGCCACCATTACAAAAATGGGTACTTTTCGCTTAGCCGGGCGTCAGTGATATATATACATATTTACATACATACATATATGCATATATACATATATACATGTGTGTATATATACAATATGTGTATATGTATATATATGTATGTTTACATATATGTATGTATATAAATGTATATATATCACTGACGCCTGGCTAACCGAAAAGTACCCAAAAATGTTATTAATAATTACAAAAAATTTAATGTCTCAAAGATAAATTGAAATGCAGTTTTCAAACAAATCGCAGTTAAAAGTACACCAGCCCCTCTATATGAAGATATAAAAAAATGTGCGATGCTTAGAATTAAAAAAAAAAATTACAGTAGAGATTATCAATATTTAAGGGGAGAATTTACCTCAAAAATTTTGAAAAAGTCGACTTTCTTTTTTAAACATTAAATGGAAGCTTGTTTAATTTTGAATATTTTAACACCTCATTTTTACCCATACGGCAATAATATCGCGAGATATTGTAAATTTGTTAATACACCAAGCGCAATTACCCGTTATAATTAGAACTTTAAATGGCTTTTTCTCCATGTTCATATTTTTGTCACTTTCCAGTTTTAAAAGAGCTAAGGCATTTTTTGTATTTAAGTTAGAGATTTTTTTTTGTGTGGGTGTGTGTAAATTCTTTATTGTATATGTGATAAAACTACGCATGGAATTAGACTTCAGTTTTTTTGTTAAATTTTTAAAAAAAATAAAGTACATGAAGATGTGTTAGATTTAATCATTTTTCACTATATACACGTATATCAGTAAATAAAAAATTATATTAAATGTAATATTAGATGTATCTGAAAACTCATTCGTAGTCTTACGTTATACACATTTAAAATCTTAAAATAAAATATTGGGCAAAAACATCAATATTTAAAAAAATAGTAGCGATTTTAAAAAAATGTATTTTTGTTAAATGTTTTAAATTTGTAATTAAATATATAGTTATTTTTTTTCAAAATTCACTGTTATTTGAACATTTAAATTCAGTGAGTTCACCAATTGAACAATATTTAAGGAAATGAACAAAGTTGTTGAAAAGGTAAACTGTCCCTTTCACCGTACAATGAAACACATGCTTCGTTTTAAGTTGGCTAATGTAACGTATTACTTTTTAGGGACGCCACTTTAATTGCTGCCCGAAAGTAAAAGCATATCGGGGGCTAATAAATAAAATTAAATCAAATTTCGCAGTATTTATATCTTTCACTACATGAATGGAACAATGAAACCTTTTTTGAAATATGAGTCTTCAAATCACATTTGAAAATAGTTTTATACTAATTAAAATTTCGTTTTTTTTAAATAAAAATTTTAAAAACATTTAATTAAACATTAAAAAACATATTAATGAACATTTAACGCTAAAATTTCAAGACAGGATATAATAAATTCACACTGGATTCCTTTATTTTACCGATACTAGAGAAAAGATAAAACGAATGATCATTGAGCGTAGCATAAACGTTTCTAGCTAGAAAGCTCAGCTTAAAAGCAACCAATGAACGATCAGAGAAGATTCGCCAATGTAACGAAAAAAAGCAGAAAGAAAAACTTTACCATTAGCAGGCTCTGATTGGTTGTTCTATAGTCGATCTTTTCAGCTGCTAAGGTATAATAAGTGATAATACGTAATACAGAGTAATCAGCACGTATTTTATTTGTTCATGTGTGTTATTGAATATATCAATGCTATGACCTATCTTGATATGCCTTGATATGTCTAGACTAATAGCATCAGCAAAATTAAATCAAGGATGATAACAAGCATTCATTATTCAGTAACGATTGAAACATTACGGAGAATGAAATATGCGGTTGAAACATAATGACGTAGAGAATATGTGTTGGAGATACATTGGAATAGTTAGTATTAACGAAAGACAGATAATCACTGGAGGGGGATACCGCGCTTTGAAAGTAGCGGGGAATGGACGACGCTAAGGAAACGATTGAACGTAGAGAATGTATCGGGGATATATTGGGATAGTTAGTATTCACGAAAGACAGATAATCACTGGAAGGGGATAGATACTATGCTTTGAAAGAAGCGGGGAATGGATGGCGCTAAGGAAACGATTGAAAGTAGAAGATATTGCTTTAATGGTTCTGAATATTCGGCGATTTTTTTCGGTGTTCAAAGTCGCGGACGGTATAAAAAAGGATCTTGGGATGTATGGGTTAGAGAAAAAACCTAGGTATCGGTATTGGGATATATTCTTAGAGTCAGAACTCTGATATTGTTATTGCGATAATTAAAAAATATCAATATTTGGTGATATATTGATAAATAATCCAGCCCTACTCCGTATACCCTCTGGATTGTTTTAAGGACCGCCGTATACCCTCTTTTTATCACGAAAGCTATAGTATATATACACTAGGGCTCCAACTTGAGCGTATACCTGCTTAGAACGTATAATCACTGTTTTTTACGGCTACACCGCTGAGAAAAAAAAAACAGAGCGTGTTCGATATAGGCAGAGGGTACGCTAACGTCATGAACTTCATAGTTAAGGCATACGATAATGCTTTAGTTGAGAAATAGAAGGTATATGGGACATCTTAAAAAAATCCAGAAGATTTACAGCGTATACCCCCGTATACCCTCCCCTATATCCCTCGTATGTCCATATACCTAATTACTATAATTTAATTCTTAATTTTAACCAATGTTAACAATTTAATTTCGAATTCCTGATGTAAATTCGCAATTCTATCGGGATAAACGTTATTTTGGAAATAGATGTTATTTATTGTTAATATCAAAATAGTAATCCTTGCTTACCTGCGAAAGATGAAATGTCTGCGTCTGATGGAGAAGTTGTATAAAATCTCATGGAAAAAATGTGCTTAAAGAAATGGAAACTCAACTTATTATACTTATACACAACTTAGGAATTTGATGATTTTACAATTTGTATTTCGATAGTCAAACTACATTTAGATTAATGTCTTATCTTAATTCATCCTAATGCATTCAATAGCAACAGTATGCAAAAATCACTGAAAACAGACCTATCTGCAGACTTTGAAACTAGTTGAGTAATGATCACTGATTATATTCACTGCAAATTGACAACTTTACAAAGCGTGTTTTTGCGCTATAAAGTGGCATATGTGAAAATCTTCTAATAGTCTCTACTTTTAATTTAAGCAGAAATCACTATGCCGTTGTCCATATATAACACAAATATGTCTTCTAAAGTCAGATAAGAAAGATTATGTATCCTTTTATTTTCTTCGTCAAAATTTTTCTTTATATTCTCTGATCGGATTCTTTTAATGATTTTTATAGTCTGTATAGTAGCTATGAAATTCTTGCGTCATCTTTTCTAGGGAACATGTAGTTATGCACTAATTACAATCTCTACCAACTCTCAGGGATACAGTAGAGGGTATACGGAGGTATACTCCGTATACCCTCTGGATTGTTTTAAGGAACACCGTATACCCTCTTTTTCTCAAGAAAGCTATAGTATATATACATTATGGAACACCCTCTATTTTGAGCGTATACCCACGTAGAACGTATATACTCTGTTTTTTTTATGGCTACACAACTGAGTTAAAAAAAAAAAAAAAAAAAAAAAAAAAAAATAGAGCATATGCGATATAGGCAGAGGGTACGCTGACGTCATGAACATTCATAGATAAGGTATACGATAATGCTTTATTTGAGAAACAGAGGGTATACGGGTCATCTTAAAAAAACAGAATGTTCACAGCGTACACCCCCGTATATCCTCCCATACATCCCTCATATGTCCATATACCCAATTACTATAATACTATTAAATCTGCAGATCAGGAGCCTCAACGTCATCTTTGCAAGTCATTGTTTTTTAACACTCATTGCGTAATATTCAGCTTCTTACAAATCGCTTTTTATAGTTTTCAAATTACATAAATATTTATAAGAATACAAAATACTTCGTAAAGTTTCAGAAATTAAAAGTGTTAAACAGGTGGTTATACATTGATGTTCTGAAATTCTGATAAGCTACTTATTCTGGTAACTTTTTAAATCAAAAATTGCTTTTCTTCAGGGGGGGCTCTGCCCCTCTGAACCCCCCGTAGTCTATTTAAATTTACATTCGTAATTTTTAGGGTTCGTACTTAAAAAGTAAAAACGGAACCATTATAAGATCACTCCTGTATCTGTCTGTCACAGCCATTTTACTCGTAAACTATGGAACGTGGAAAGTTCAAATTCGGGGAAGTAATAAAGAGCATTGGCCCACATATTTTCAGATTAATAAACATTCATAAATATATTTAGTAAAAAGGTAGAGGGGCTAATTATGCTACTTGAAAAAAAAATCTTTTCTTTGCATATCATGTGGGGTATCCTGTGAAAGCTTTTGTAACGCTGAACTCAAAAATACATTCCTTTTAATTTTAGGTATTATATTTTCAAAGATATTGCTGAAAATGTAGCGCAAAAATATGTCTCCCCCCCCCTCTAATTCCGAATCTACTGAAACTAAAATTATGAAAAAAATACAGGTAGTCGACGTTCATATAAACGTTACCGGAAAATTATAGCGATTACCCTAGGTCACATAGTTTTTGAGTAATTAGCATTTTTCTTTTATACACAAATTTCGATTTACGGGCATTCAGAAAAATTGTTGAGCATCGCCGAATAAACCTATCGTTGCAGAAGAATAAAAGCATTGTTGATAATGATAAAAAAAATCATCGGTAATTAGCCGAGGTATTAACCTTTAAAGGTGCGGTGAGTTTTGACATACACAAGGACAGGGGCGGCGTACTCAAAGCCTAGTTAACAACTTTTAATGATATATATGTGTAATGTAATGTCCAGTAACAGTATAAAAGCAATAAATGTCAAATTGCTAAAAACATACTAATTTAAGCGGTCTCGGGACACTAAAAAGTGGAAATAATGAAAAAAAGACCATTTTCAACATTTAATGTCTTAAAATGTATATGATTTTAAAACACAATTTTAATTGGGATAAGAAAATACGAGATACAGAATTAGTATTTATAGGGGGCTCGAATTTGTTAGACATTTGTCGAACAAAAAATTGGCATAACAGTTTACGCGCAGGATTACAAAATAAATATTGCAATTAGAATGAAAATTTTGGTGCTTGCTTATACTTCAGATTGTAATAATTTTCCTGAACTTAAATAAATTTGTATTTAAAGCATTTTTATATTTTTAATGCAATGTTGTATTTAGCTAATACACAATTTTGAAAATTTCAACAGTAAAATCACCTAAAAAAAATATTTTTTTGAACATTAAAAAGGAAATTTTAGGTTCAGTGTATACAGACTAACATGAAATATATGCTTTGAAAATTTCATGAAAATATATTCAGAAGTTTTTGAGGTATCCTGCGCGTTATGCCCCAAAAAACGACATTTGGAAAATAATGACTTTAAAATTTCGGAAACGCCGCTTCAGCTATTGAGCGGGTATAATTCTAAAAGCCAAAACTTCTGCTCTAATGGGAATTTCAAGGAAACAATTATATCAAAATATTCAGAAAAGATAGGAGTTTGACATCTACAAAAATTAAAATTTCTTAAATTTTGAAGCTTTAAGAGTCCTGCGACCACTTAATCCTTTCCGACACGGAGTAATTCTATTTATAAACTTATGAAATAATGAACTGACACCAGAATTTATAAACGAATTTATTAGAAAATGCGAACTTGCTTATTTTCACGTACATGATAAAAGGAAAATTTTAATTGAATATTCTTGGTGCCGTTAGTCTGTTTTGGAATTAAAACTAGGTGTCCGTTTTTTAAGGGCATCGCCCTCGAAAGATTTAATTAGAATGAATCGCATAAATACTGTGCGAATCGCCATAGTTTGCATTGATTGTATCTCTCAATACGCCTCGAGTTACTTTAAAAGTCATTTAAACTCCTATCTGGAAAAACGCTGCACTGACCAAGGCGGCGTTGCAATTTTGAGAACTCAATTCGAAGCGCGCTTAGCACAATGCCAAATTTAAACTTTGAACAAAGGTTCTGTTTTAGCTACACTGTAGAAATAAAGGTTATTACTACGCTGAATTTATTTTCATGAAATGCCAAATTAAGTTTAACTATGCACTGTTTTTTTGTCAGTACCGAATTAAGTTCATCATAAACAGATTAGGATAATATTAAAAGAAGAGTTATACGAATAGCTATATTTAATATTATTTAGGTTCCATATCACTTTGAACTTTCATGGTATACCCATTTACACTTTTCTAATATATACATTTATACCCAGCCCCACGTTGTATAGTTTTTTACAAAATCTTATAATTCTTTTAGCAACGTTTTTTTTTTTTTTTTTTTTTTTTTTTTTTTTTAATAATACAATTACAAATTCATATATTTATTCTACGGAACCGTCTGTGCGCGAGTAATACTCGCACTTGACCGTTTATTTATTGATTGTGCGGATGGTTATAGTATGTCTTAGATTTTTCTTTTTTACGCTGTCATTTATAAGGATAAGGAAAGTTTTTTTTATAATTTAATAAAATTTAAACTTAAAATAAAATCTTCATGTTAACCGTACGCAGACAATAAATCTTGAAGTGACGCCAAAAATGTAACCCTAAAATCCGTTACATTCGGCACACGTGCTTTAAAAAAAAAAAAAAGTAATACAGTTTTTAATTAATAATGCAGTGAAATGCTACCTTAGAATGCTTAAATATAAGCAGATCTATTTTATTTTACAGAAAAAATGCACGGAAGAAGTCAAAGAATTCGTAACTGTTCCACGTGCTTGTTTTTTTGGGGCCGAATGAGGGCATTTAAATCTGAGCGATAACGCGCAGGATATTGCAAACCGTGTTTATGGCATACTACATCTCCATCTATCTCTTTCCTCCGTGAATAATAGTTAAATTTATTTTACCCAAGGTCTTTTTATTCCAGCATATTTGTTTTCGATAAATGACGTCTAATTCACCTGATGTACGTACTTACTCAAAACGTTTCATCTTGTTATATTAAGAAATACTCGAAAGTTTTCTTTTTATTTCCAATATGCCGCCATATTAATTTTTCTGTTTTTATTTTTTTTTTCATTTTCCTGTTTCACGTGAAAATATTTCAATTGAAAATTGTTTAAGAAAAAATATTATTCCGGGTTTTGATTTTCTTGGCAACAATTAAAGAAATATTGGTAAAAGTTTTGGAAAAATGTCACATTATTCTCTATGAAAATAATGAACTGTATGATGAAATGTATTTTTAAGGAAAATATTTGAATAAAATAAATAAAATATTGCCTATTTTTATTTCTGGGCTAAAATCCATCTATATGCAAAGATACAAATAGATTAATTCACAAGTTTTGACGTTGGCTTTACTCAAACATTATACACGCAAGTATACTAATATTATTAGGACCAAATAGGTTGCTAGGCAACATATGAAAGAAAAGGAAAAAAATGAAATATGTATTATGTCAAATTGATAAAACAAAATGCTTTATATTATTGGAAAACTTGCATAAAATTCCCCTCAAAATTATAAACCTAATTAAAAAAATCTCGCAAATATATTGACAAAATTTTAAACTAATTGGAATACTTTAATAATCTTATTTAAAAATTTCAGAATACAAAATTTACCATTTACATTCATTTTTCATATGAGCCATTTCTTTCAACAAATGAAAATCTGAAAATCGTCTGACTTGCCATAGAAAAGCGTTATAGAGCAAAATAAAATGTTCTATATTTCCCGAACGAATGAACCAAATTTAACCAAAAACTATACAGCAAAGTCAGAGTACCTCATCAACATGCCCAGTTAATTTTAAGCCGATCGGATGCTTTTTCCGGCAGTTATCGCGAAACAGACAGACTAACAGACTAACAGAAACCAAAACTTTTCGTTTCTCCACAGTAAGCCTTCACTGACGTTTCGGCAATAATTCTTAATTTTAACCAAAGTTAACAATTTAATTTTGAATTCCGAATGTAAATTCGCCGATAGGAAAGGTTCCTGAAAGTGAGGTGAAATTCCGTAAACCAGATGTACAGAATTCTAATGTTGTATCGGGTTTATTTAATTAAAAAAATTGTTGACTCTCATTCAGAAATTTAAGTTAATTGCCTTGATGCGAATACACAACATAAGCACAATGTCAGAAATCTATAATTTGATGTGATATGCGAAGTAAGAGAACCACTAGAAATCATAGAATTCGTTCGACAACCACTCGATGTTTCACAGATGCACACAGAAACCATGAAATAGACTAAATTTTGTAAATTCCAGTCTTTACAGCACAGCTAAGTATTCTCTTCTAAACATGTTTTAAAAACACAATATAATTGAAGATATCATATCCTTAATTATTAATTAAAATCAATTTATGAAATTCAGCATTTGCATCACTTCACTAGCGCTGCAAGTATTGTTAAAAAGACAATAACACAAGCATTCTAGGCTCCGAGACCTCGCCAAATCTTTTAGAAACACCGCGCAAATCTACAACACTTCCAAAAGAGTACCGTGTGAAAACGGCTCTAAACCAATTAAATCTTTCTGTTGAACGAGAAGCTAAGGATTCTTAAAACTAAAGGTTTCAGCTTCCAAAAAAGTTCAAGAAGAAAGTTCTATACACATCTAGAACTACATCTCAAACTTCCGTTTGGATTAGAATTCATGCAAAAGAGCAATATTCACTTGCGCATTTCCTAATGTGAAAATAAACTGACGCGATGAAATCAAACATTTTTTCAATAGAAAAAAGAATAATATAATTTTTTAGGACGAAATATAATAAAATAAAAGCAGAAGAAAGTAGATTTATTTTGAGAAAACTCTATTTAAAATATTTTTTATCTATCTGTCTATCTATCTATGTATCTATATATATATGTGTATGTATGTATATATATTAAAAGTATCCCTTAAATAAATATTGTCATATTGTATGCGACAGAAATGTACGTGGGGCATTTCAAAATAATAAAATTATTCGTTATTATGAAAATTGAAAAAATTAATAATTTAAAACATTTTTTATTATTTTAACGCCAAATTTTGAATATAATTATTTGAGCTTGCTATTAACAAGTTGGACTATTAAAAAATACATTGGAAACGGATTTTCAAACTCATTATATATATATATATATATATCTTCCCTATATATATAAAATCCTAATGAAACGAACTTATGAAACGAATATATGAAACGGCTGAAATGTATCGATTCTTTGAATCGACTGATTAAATAACTGATTTTGTTTTACATCGATTTCTCCTAAAATATGGAATACTTTGCGATGAAATTAACACCAAAAATCCGTGTTTATCCACAGATCTCAAAACTGGTATTAGAATTTTTAAATTCGAATTAGTTTTCGAAATATTAATTTTTTTCTAATTTTAAATACATTTTTCTAATGATGGCAACTCAAATTTTAATCATAACAGATATTTTTTTTTCATTATTCAGAAAAGGTTACCTTAAATGTATGCTAAGAAATGTATCATGCTACTTTTATTCATAATTCAATTTACTGAAACAATCTTTCGCCAAATCGAAAGATTCTGATAGGGAAATCAATTCTGACGGTATTTGTATGTTAGCGAGACGCAGGTTATAATTCGCCAAACATTATTCCCATCGCATTTCTTCATATTTCATTCATTTCATTTAAAATATAATCCTTTCATTCTTTTTATTTAAAATACACAACTTTCATTTAAAATTGATGGCTTTTACTCCTTTCTTTTTAAAAAAAACAAAACGAAAAGAAAAAAATTAGGCACAGATGTTATCTAGGCACCGGGGTACATAATTGACGCCAAAATGTCATTATTGTGATTGACATGGTAACCCGACTATTATTGTTTATTTAATAATAAATGGTTATTTACTTTTATTTATTTTTTTTTAATTTATATAAATTATTTTGTTCTATAGTTATTAATTATTTTTTTGCTTTTTCCTTTTGAAAAAAATAGAAAATAATTTAAAAATACGGTAAAATGTAGTAGTTATTCCATGAACCAATTTTGCAAATTATATAAATCGCCAAACCACTCGCCAAATTGTACAGATTGACAAAATTTTTATTTTAAATAACGAAAGCACAAATAAATTAGTATAACATTAATAACTATAAAAATAAAACGTCAAAATAAAAATCACTTGATGACGTAAACACGTGTAACTTGCTAAAAGTCAAGTGAATGTGATATTTACGATCAACCATTATTGGCATTTAATCTTATAGTTCGCGATAGATTTTTGGTCGACGGGATAACTAAGTAGTACCAAAAATACATATGTAACTGGTATTCGAAAAAGAGGTTTTCGCCAAATTTTCATTAAAAAAAAAAAATAAATAAATAAATAAATAAATCATGCCAAACATGCAATGCGGCATCTGGCGAAATATTAAATTATGTAACAAACCATGACATTTAATTTCAACTTCAAATCAATGTTTTAATTTACCACTCGAACAATAAAAAAAAAAAAAAAAAACAAGTTGGAAATTGCTCGTCAAACGTGGCAAATGGGGTGCGTTCGTACTATAACTAGTTTTATAATTATTTTTTGCACTCCATATTGTACTGAATGTATACTTTTTTGCACTTCATAAAGCGCATAGTCTGATACATCATTAAAATGCACATCCAATAATTTTTTCCCATTCCCCGTAATGTAACGGAACAATTTTGACTGTCCCTGTAATTAAACTATACATCCGATTTTCCTAAAATTTGAAATAGCTCAACAAAACTTTGCAACAATTATATCTTTAAAATTTCAGACCATTCGGAAGGCTGTAATATCATTAAAATGCACTTGCAATAATTTTTCCCATTCCCCGTAATGTAACGGAACACTTTCGACTGTCCCTGTAATTAAACTATACATCCGATTTTCCTAAAATTTGAAATAGCTCAACAAAACTTTGCAACAATTATATCTTTAAAATTTCAGATCATTCGGAAGGCTGTAATATCATTAAAATGCACTTGCAATAATTTTTCACATTGGCCGTAATGTAAAGAAAAACTTTTGACTGTCCCTGTAAGTAAACTATGCATCCGATTTTCCTAAAATTTGAAATGGCTCGACAAAATTTTGCAACAGTTATATCTTTAAAATTTCAGATCATTCGGAAGGCTCTAATATCATTAAAATGCACTTGCAATAATTTTTCCCATTGGCCGTAATGTAAAGAAAAACTTTTGACTGTCCCTGTAATTAAACTATACATCCGATTTTCCTAAAATTTGAAATGGCTCGACAAAATTTTGCAACAGTTATATCTTTAAAATTTCAGATCATTCGGAAGGCTCTAATATCATTAAAATGCACTTGCAATAATTTTTCCCATTGGCCGTAATGTAAAGAAAAACTTTTGACTGTCCCTGTAATTAAACTATACATCCGATTTTCCTAAAATTTGAAATGGCTCGACAAAATTTTGCAACAGTTATATCTTTAAAATTTCAGATCATTCGGAAGGCTCTAATATCATTAAAATGCACTTGCAATAATTTTTCCCATTGGCCGTAACGTAAAGAAAAACTTTTGACTGTCCCTGTAATTAAACTATACATCCGATTTTCCTAAAATTTGAAATGGCTCGACAAAATTTTGCAACAGTTATATCTTTAAAATTTCATATCATTCGGAAGGCTCTAATATCATTAAAATGCACTTGCAATAATTTTTCCCATTGGCCGTAATGTAAAGAAAAACTTTTGACTGTCCCTGTAATTAAACTATACATCCGATTTTCATAAAATCTGAAATGGCTCGACAAAATTTTGCAACAATCATATATTTGAAATTTCAGACCATTCGGTTGGGTAGTTTTTGCTCTGTTACATGCGGACAGACGGACGGACGGACAGACGGACGGACAGACGGACGGACGGACTGAACGACGACTATAGGTGCTTCGTATTTATATAATTACGAACGCACCTAAAAATGCTAACTGACGTGTTTAAAAAAAAAAGAAAAGGAGAGATTTGCACCCGACTTTTTCTTCTTTCGGCACAGATGTCATATACGGCCCCAAATTGGCGCGATTTTTTTTCTGACGCCAATGTCATATACGCAACGGGTACTTAACTGGCTCCAAAGTATCGTTATTTTGCTTGATATGGTAAGCCGGATGTTGTTGTTTATGCTGTTGACGCGTTCCCCAAATTGGCGTTGAAAAAAAATCGCGCCAATATGACATTAGTGCCAAACCTTCATATGAAAGGCGAAGGGATCAGATCGTATTTGTTTATGGCATTTGATGACTTGACCTATTATAATATAGATGAAATGATGGGGATAGAATAATATTTGGCGACTTATCACTTGTGCCTGGATAACATTAAAGTATCAAAATGGCACCTAGAGTATAAAAAGCAAAAGTGTTCCGCCCGGAACTGTTGATGACAGTCACATGATTTAGGCTATTGTTATAGAGAGTGTTTTAAAATATCGGTTGACAAAGACTCTGAATACTTAATTCATTTTATTTTAGCTTCTTTTCAAATGTTTAACTGATCCTATTTAATCAAAAACGAAAACAACCATTGGATGTCTTAACAGCAAATGATTCGCCCTTAAATTTTTGCAATCAAAGGGAATTGAATGGAAATCCGTTTACAGGGAAATCTGCACAGCTTTTTTCAGTATAATTTAATCTTCTCTAATATTTTTAAAACCCATCAGATTAGTATGTTTTTAGATTTTTAGTTTCTGCGGTGTCTGAATGGGGGTTGGCGAGCGTAGCTTGCAGGGGGCAGAGCGCCCTAGTATATATATATATCTATATATATATATATAACGCGTTATAGTCAACATATTTTTACTAGAATTTTTCTAAATTTAATTACATCTTTATAACACTTGAAATAAATTCAAGCATACATCGATTAGTTTCATTTTGTTTTATTTTTGTCATAAAAATTACTTCAAAAAACCTAATAAAGACACAGACATTGGTAAAATAATTTCTACAATTCTAAAATTAAATATAAATTATATTTCAGTCTATCTTTTATCCCCTCTGTCAAAAAAAAAAAAAAAAAAAAAAAATACAAACACATTTAAAATAATATGGCCTATATATTAAAAAAAAGAATGATTCTAAGAATTTTGTGAAATAAGATAAATTATATTTTCGCACTTACTACATAGACGTATTCCTTTCTATTGCCAGTGTTACATGTATATTGTTAGTTTCCGCTTTATGAATTAAGAGTTAAAATAAATTAAAGTAATATTCAACTTTTTAAAAATTATGGTATTTATACATAAAATATCTCCATTGGCAATTAAAATAAAAGTTGCATTTAGACGTACAAATAGACATACAATTTTACATTACAAAAATTTATGTTGAATATTTTCTTTTTCTTTACTAGGGGGCTCTGCCCCCTACGAGCTACGCTCGTCAACCCCCGTTCAGACACCGCAGACTAACAGCACGCTAATTTGATCGCCTTTAAAAAGATTTCGGAAGATTGAATTATAATTTGAATCTGACAATTATAATCTGACGTAATTTTCACCAAACTTTTCTTTCTCTTTTTAATATTCACGTCAAAATACTTTTGTTAGAAATGAAATATTATGATCATCTTAAAATGTCAAGTAAATGTCTCGCGCAATTTTTAAATTAAAACTGTTTTCCAATATTATTTTTTGTTCATTTTACGTAATAAGTGTAATATGACGTAAATTCTCCTATTTAGGACTTCTAACGCATGTTACTGAATTTATTATTTTACAATATTCTTTCTCATTTAAAATTCACGTGTAACTATTGTTTTTATGACGTAGTTTTCAATGAGTTCCTGCTTTTTATATTTTTTGTTTATAATAGTCACGTGTAAAATAAATTTTTAATTTGAAGCAAACGTTACTGTTTGCGCTGTTTAAATTAATATAAGTTGGCAACAGTTTAAATTAATACAAATCTCTCTATTCTAAAAAAAAGTAAGTACCGCTGTCACCGCCGCCGCCGCCGCCGCCGCCGCCGCCGGTTTTGATTTTTTTGTGACCGGAGGCCTTTCTTCGTTAATATTAACAAAAATAATGCATACAAAAATATCAAAATCGGTGGTTTTATACAGAAATGTTTGATAAACACGCTGATGCAGACAGTTTTCAAATCGAAGAAATATTTTAAGAGTTATTTAATGCTAAAGTTGGACAAAATCGTTAAACTAAAAATGTTTTATAGCAGCAAAAACTATACATGGCAGTGTAATCCTTTTTAGATCATTTTATGCGTTAGAATTTGCCGGAGTGCAGATTGCATTAATTTTTTTATTTTGACTCATTTTTTCAGGTTTTATTTCTATTTTAAATTCAAATTTTCAGCATTTCTAGGGATATTTTTTACAGATTTCAGAAAATTGTACTAATTTAAATTGTTGCCAACTGTATAAAAAGCGCAAGCAATAATGTTTGCTTCAAATTAAAAATTTATTTACACGTGACTATTATAAACAGGAAAAAAAACTTTCAAATTAGACTTAAATAATTACGTATAAAAAGCAGGAACTTATTAAAAATTACGTCATAAAAAGTATACACGTGAATTTTAAAAGAGAAAGGATATTGTAAAATAATAAATTCATTAACATGCGTTAGAAGTCTTAAGAGAAATTACGTCATATTTACGTCACATAATAGTTGTTACATAAAATGAACACAAAATAATATTGCAAAAAAGTTTAAATTTAGAAATTGCGCTAGACATTTATTTGATATTTTGATAATTAATTTAAAATGTCTCATTTAAAAGAACTTTCTTTTCGCTTTGTTAAAAAATACCAGGAGACAAAGACTCTCTTTACTTAATTCCTTTTATATTAGCTTATTTTGAAATGTTGTTACACGTGTATACGTCATCAAGTTATTTTTATTTCGACGTTTTATTTGTGTTTTTATTAATGTTGTACGAATTTATTTGTTCTTTCGTTATTTAAAGTAAAAATTACATCAATTTGTATAATTTGGCGAGTGGTTTGGCGATTTATATAATTTGGCGAAATTGGTCGACAGGATAATCAAGTAGTACCGCAGGGGATTTGGCGTTAAAATTCCCCAATCAAAGAGAAATGAATAGAAATTCGTTTATAGGGAGATCGCCACTGTTTTTTAAATTACTAGGGGCTCGGCCCCCTACGAGCTACGCTCGCCAACCCCCATCCAGACACCGTAGACTCTAAATGCACGCTAATTTGATCGGATTTCGAAAGATTGAATTATAATTTAAAAAACAGTGGCGATCTCTCTATAAACGGATTTCTATTCATTTCTCTTTGATTGGGGAATTTTAACGCCAAATCCGTTGCGGTACTACTTGATTATCCCGTCGATTCATTTCGCCAAATTATATAAATCGCCAAACCACTCGCCAAATTATACAAATTGACATAATTTTTATTTTAAATAACGAAAAAACAAATAAATTAGTACAACATTAATAAAAATACAAATAAAACGTCGAAATAAAAATAACTTGATGACGTAGACACGTGTAACAACATTTCAAAATAAGCTAATATAAAAGGAATTAAGTAAACAGAGTCAAAATCAGATATCTCCTGGTAATTACAAAAAGTAAAAATACAAATAAAACGTCGAAATAAAAATAACTTGATGACGTAGACACGTGTAACAACATTTCAAAATAAGCTAATATAAAAAGAATTAAGTAAACAGAGTCAAATCAGATATCTCCTGGTATTTTTTAACAAAGTGAAAAAAAAATTTCTTTAAATGAGACATTTTAAATTAATCGTTTTTAATCTGACGTAATTTTGACCAAACTATTCTTTCTCTTTTTAATATTCACGTGAATGTACTTGTGTTAGAAATGAAATATTATTTGCGCTTTCCTAACAAAAATAGTTGAAAAGTATACTCTTAAAATATCAAATAAATGCCTAGCGCAATTTTTAAATTTAAGCCGTTTTGCAATATTATTTTGTGTTCATTTTATGTAATAACTGTAATGTGACGTAAATATGACGTAATTTCTCCTATTTAAGACTTCTAACGCATGTTAATAAATTTATTGTTTTACAAATTCCTTTCTCTCTTAAAATTCACGTGTAATTATAGTTTTTATGACTTTTTAATAAGTTCCTGCTTTTTGTACATAATTATTTAATTCTAATTCCAAATGTTTTTTTCTGTTTATAATAGTCACGTGTAAATAAATTTTTAATTTATTTACACGTATAAATATTTTTTTTGAAGCAAACATTATTGTTTCCGCTGTTTCTACAGTTGGCAACAGTTTAAATTAATATCACTTTCTAAAATCTGTTAAAAATATCTCTAGAAATGCTGAAAATCTGAATTTAAAATAGAAATAAAACCTCAAAAAATTAGTCAAAATAAAAAAATTAATGCAATCTGCACTCCGGCAAATTCTAACGCATAAAATGATCTAAAAATGACTAAATTCCTATGAACAGATTTTGCTCCTATAAAACTTTTTTAGTAGAACGATTTTGTCCAATTTTAGCATTAAATATCTCATAAAATAATTCTTCGATCTGAAAACTGTCTGCATCAGCGTCTTTATCAAACATTTCTGTATAATACTACCGATTTTCATATTTTTGTATGCCTTATTTTTCTTAATATTAACGAAGAAAGACCTCCGGTCACAAAAAATTCAAAACCGGCGGCGGTGACAGAGGTAGTTACTTTTTTTTAGAATAGAGAGATAATTCAATCTTTCGAAATCTTTTTAAACCCGATCAAATTAGCGTGCATTTAGAGGCTGCGGTGTCTGGACGGGGGTTGGCGAGCGTAGCTCGTAGGGGGCCGAGCCCCCTAGTTTTCTAAAATTTGTAAAAAATATCTCTCGAAATGCTGAAAATTTGAATTTAAAATAGAAATAAAACCTCGAAAAATTATTCAAATTAAAAAACTAACTGCAATCTGCACACCGGGAAATTCTGACGCATAAAATAATCTAAAAATGATTTAATTCCTATGTACAGCTTTTGCTCCTATAAAACTTTTTTAATGGAACGATTTTGTCCAACTTTGGCATTAAATGTCTCTTAAAATAATTCTTCGATTTGAAAACTGTCTGCATCAGCGTGTTTATCAAACATTTTTCTATAATACTACCGATTTTCATATTTTTGTATGCAACAGTTTTTTTAATATTAACGAAGAAAAACCTCCGGTCACAAAAAATTCAAAACCGGCGGCGGCGGCGGCGGTGACAGCGGTAGTTACTTTTTTTTAGAATAGAGAGAAACATAGATTTTTTTTTCATGGCATTCAATTTCCTTCAGTGAAGGAAACTCATGGGAAGTTTAATAAAAAAGAAGGTAGGTATTACGTTGATATTTTTTCATTCTAAATTCATTCTTATTTAATAAAAGCAATTCATCATAAAACCCAAATTGTTTAACGAACTCTATATATATATCGATACAAAATCATTTCCCTATCGATTCAATTGATTATTTTTCACAAAACCACATGAAATAAAACAGCATTTTTCATATTTTATGAAGTACTTCAAGTATAAGTCAATATTGAGAGAATAAAAACGATATTTTTGAAGTGGCTAGTGCGCGTTTGAATACAATTTTCAATGTAAGAAATTTCAATTTTTTACTTGAAAAATAGAATTTTTCAATTGGATGGATAAATTTATTGATGAAATGTAACATAAATATGATAAAAGTACTTTGGAAAAACTAAATTTAGAGAATTATTCATTAGCATATATACAAACAACTCGTAACTGTATTAAATTATTTACAACTTCTGACATCTTGACATACTAATATAATATACAAAACACAATGTGTGTATTATTATATTAGAAAATTAAATAAGTATATAATAAAATTACCCGATTATACAGACATAGTATATAAATATTACAGCTTTTAACAATACTTTGAAAAAAAAAATGTTTAACGTAACTTGCAGAGAGCGATTAAAAAATATACATAACCAAAATTAAATTGTTTTACAAAGAAGGGAATTGTCTAAAACATACAGATAAAATATTTGAGGTAGCAAAAGCTTATATTACCTTCGATTTATATTTGTTAAAATTTACTTTAAGCATCGCAACCTGCGCTTGTTTCAGTTAGTTATTTTAGATTTGTGATAAATAATGACAATAATTAATAAACAATATGTGCAATCTGTTTTACTGATCAAATATCCTACTTCAAGAAAGCTAAATAAAAGAAAGAAACATAAATTTACAAACTATACTTTCTCAAATGATTACATTTTCATCATGCACTTCAAATTCTTATTTTCAAATATATTCGTACGTTGCCTTTACTAGATTATATCGTATTCGTGGAGATCGAAGTTCGATGATATTCCCAGGAGTCCTCTGAACCGTCAATATTATTTAAATTATTTCATAGCTGCTAGGAAAACTTCAAAATCTGTAAAATCTGCTATTTTCTCTAGCGGTCTTGCTTTTTGATCCAACACTTGTAATATTTTCGAACGGGGACGAAGGTGCAAAATTTTGAGGAAATATGATTGTGCAGTAACTTTTGATTGATATGAGGTCATTCAAGGAGCTCTGATTATCCACACTATAAAAAAAATACGAAAAGTTACTATATACAATTAGTGGCAACATACTGCCCCCAATTTTATTGAGTAATTTAACTTATAAAATAGTGTAATTTAAACTGATATAAGTAGTGTAATAATGCACATTAGTGTAACGCAAAACCAGTTATATCGGTTAATTGACCCAATAAAATGAATGCAGCGAGGCTGTCACCAATTTAATCGAGTAACCTTAATTTTATTTTTTACAGTGCAGGCGTCAATCACAATCAGCAAAATATTGCCTTTAATTTTGTATTTTAAATCTTTAAATTGGATACAAGATTAAACCTGAGAGTAATATTTATTGCGCTATGAGAGCAATTTAAATGGGGCAGACTCAGAATAACACATTAAGAATTAGAAAATATTTCATTGGAAATTAATTTAAACTTTAGATAAACGAAGTTTCAATATTTTGATACATTTGATATATATGCATTAGGGTGGAGCGAAAAAAAATAATTTTTTAAAATCAAAAATGGGTAGGTGCCAAAAGTTGCCTTTATACTAGTACATGATCTTTGTGCAATATTACCGCTGAAAAAAAAATGGCTTGAGTCTGCGCTTTTGGTCCAAAAGTCGAAATTTTGGGTAAAATTTGACATTTTTTTCAAAAATTAAAAAAAAAATTCTATAGAGATGGTTATTATTTAAAATTGTTATTTAAAGTTTTATTATTAATGACTTAACATATTTAAAGGAAAAAAACTATATCTTTGTTCTGTATAAATGGAACAAAACTGACAACTTTTGGTGAAAAAAAGGCGTTTCCACTCTGTTGTGTCATACAACTAATTGTTGTTTGAAATACAGCTCTTATCTAGCTGCTTTCAAAACTACCCAGGAGGTACCACGTGGAGGTGGCTTCATTTCATGTCACAACAGTGCATAGCTCGACCACCCTACCATCTGAACTCAATTTTTTATTTATACATTGAATTGTGATTTTTTATCAAAGACTGGCATAAGTTTTCTATGTATCAATCTGGTACATCTCTTCTTTGGATCCACAGACTTTGAATGCTGCTGCTGTGATCTCATTTACGTATTTTTCTACTGTTTGTGTAAGAGAAGACAAACAGTGTAATGCAGTGCGGATGATATTAATGTAATGTATTCAGCCTTCTATTATCTTCACAAAGATTGCACACGATAAATGCATATTGATTAGAGGTTCTGTTACCACGACACTTTTCCAATGAGTTAGATTTATATAATTATCCGCTTCAAAGTTGATTGTCTATATTTCCGATTTGCGTATGCCATCATTTACTTTCATCTTTCGACTATTATGTGCTGAACAGCTAGCTGTTTAATGTGATGGCAATCGTCAGAGAGCATTGAAATAAGAATTTCCTCTGTGTATGCAAAGCAACGACTGTCCTAAATAACCTTTTTATCAGTATTTTTTTTATTCCGTTTTGTGTGTTGTTTAGTATCCAAGTTGTTTTTGTGTAGCCAATTTCCCATGAGTTTTTAGATCCCTTCTTTAGCTGTGGATTACATTTGATTGTAAACTATTCTGGAGCCAAACTTGGATAACATAGTACTTTTTGAGTGAACGTAGAGACTCTGATGGGTAGTGAGTGCTCATTTGAAGGCGGATAATTCTGTTAGTCGTTGTCATCCATTCTGCGAGGGCCATGTTTAGAATGAACCATTACAATTGATCATATGTCTCCTCCAAGTCCAGTTAATTTCCTCTGCATCATTTATTAGATAAAATCGTTGGCAAAAATTAGATTCTAACCCACAGGAATGCGCCGGACCAATAGGAAAATCTTTGTCCACGTGCTTATTCCCTTCTTATTTCAATTCTTGAAGCCATAAAGAGTATTTTTTAAACATTATTTCCTGAAATCAAGAAAAATGTACTCAGCACATACCAGAAATACCTGATAGATATCTGCAAAGTTATTTCATCAAGATACGCTCAGAAGAACTAGCGAATAGGAACCCAAGAAACTTGTCCTACGCAAGATGGCCTACAACGGCGCATAAAATTATTCGCCTTTATATAAGCACTGAACTGATTGACCATCAGAGTCTGGTTCACTCACAAAGTATGTAATCCAAGTTTATACCACATGATGGCTTACACCAAATAAAATTCACATCTAAAATATTGATCTAAAAACTTATGAGAAATTACTCGGCTACAAAACATCACAGAAATCGGCAAAAAACAAATACTAAAAAAATTCATTTAGGACAATGGTAGCTTTTCGCATCGAGAGCAAATTCTTATTGCAATTTTGATGACGATCGCCATCACATTAAACAACAAGCTTATCACCATAAAAAAAATTCAAGAGGTAGAGTAAATGATGGCATACTCAAAGATGAAATACCTAAATGTTGTAAAATGTTGTAGGAACGGAACTCCCAAACACTATGGAGTAACTGGATGTAATTTTGGTGATAGATACTAGAGGGCTGAATAGATTCCATTAATTCCACTGCATTACTCTGCTTGCCTTATCATACACAAGAAGTAGAAATATACGTGAAGAAGTGTCACAGCAGCACCCAACGTCTGTGGATACAAAGAAGAGATGGATTAGGTTGATACATAGGAATCTTATGTCAGTCTTTGATAAAAAATCATAATTCAATATATAAATAAAACATTGTGCTCAGATGGAAGGGTGGTCAAGCTATGCACTGTTGTGTCATGAAATGCAGCCACTCCCACTTAATACCCCCTTGGTAGATTTCAAAGCAACTACGTAAGAGCTGTATTCCAAATAATAATTAGTTGTATGACACAACAGAGTGGAAACGCCTTTTTTTCACCAAAAGTTGTCAGTTTTGTTCCAGTTATACAGAACAAAGATATAGTTTTATCGTTTAAATATGTTAAGTCATTAATAATAAAGGTTTATATAGCACTTTTAAATAATAACCATCTCTATAGAATTTTTTTTTTTAAATTTTTGAAAAAATGTCAAATTTTACCCAAAATTTCGACTTTAGGACCAAAAGCGCAGACTCAAGCCATTTTTTTTCAGCGGTAATATTGCACGCAAATGATGTACTAGTATAAAGGCAACTTTTGGCACCTACCCGTTTTTGATTTTCAAAAAATAATTTTTTTCGCTCCACCCTAATATGCATATAAATGCGTATGAATAATACGTTGAAATTTTTTTTATAGTCTACACTATCGTTTTGTTTGTCAGTAAGTTGTAGAAACTATTTCAAAACAATCGATTTTTTTTTCTTTTTTTTTTTTCTACATTATGTTAAAATATTCGAAAATAACAAGAAGGGTATTTATAAATACACCCTTTTTTGAGATAAAAATACTTTGAAAAACACTTGTTTGTACACCAACTTTCTGTAATATCATGTATGAAGCTATAATATGGAGAAAATGGATGAATGGATTTAACTAAGAAAAGATTTATATCTGCAGACAAATATGTGAAGCATTTATGTAAATAGAAAATGACATTCTAAACTGAGATTTTAACATTCAATCCATAATTTAAAAGATTTTCCCCTTTATGTTTAATTCAGGAAAATAATAAACAAATAAATTGATCTGGATTAAAATTTCTTGTATCAATACATATTTAAAATTCTAAATTGCTAAACTATAAAGTCAGTATAACTATAATAAACTTGACACTTGTTGAGATAAAAAATGTATTTGAATTTTAACTAAACTACTACCAGTGTTTAATTTTCTTCCTTTACTAATTTACCGCTCTGGTTATAAAGAAGTAAATACATTTAATTTTTAGTTCTCTAAATTACCATAACCAATTCTTTAAATATATGTGTATATTTTATATAAAAATTTTAGTCGCGATATTCCTTAACTCATTGTATTTTTCAGCATATTCAATATTTCCTCACTATAATAATATCTCTCATTTATTCTTTTTTTAAATCCTCCTTAATATAAAACGCGTATATCAATAATATCTGATTCAGAAATGTAAATTTAAAGCTTTAGATTTCTCTAAACATTTATAAGCATCCCTATCTATCATATTCTGAGTAAAGTTAATTTTTATGTTCGAATGTTTTCAGAAGCCATTTTCTTTCCTTTCCGAATCTCCATTCTACGAAACACATTTACTGCGCTTGACTTTTCTTTCTAAAAACTTCAGATCTAAAAAACTGGAATTGTTTTTATTTAAAAAACTCGCCCTCAATCCCGATTGGTTCTAGACAATCGTCTGAGAGCGGCCACCTTTTTCATTCGTCCGTTTCGCGTGCTACGTAATCAATATAAAGTGAAATACGTTTAACACGAAATTGAGGGTGCCGAGATTTTTTTTCGTGTTAAAAGAATTTCTCGTTAAAAGACTCGTAAAAATAGGAACACAACTCAAGTATTTTCGACGCCGTCAAATTTTATTTCGATTTCCTTTTAAACTACTAGTAAGTTGCATCCATTAGGTAACAAGCAAGTAACAAAAATATTGTCTTTTTAGAAAAAAAAAATCAGATATCTTTTTTTTTAAGTGACTTTTTCAGCATTCTGAGATCTAGCTTGCTTGAATCAAATAAGCAAAGATGTCTCTAAATCATCGTGCTCAGCGGTTCTCAAACGTTTTCTCTCTGCCTTAAACATACTACGCTCAAACATTAAAGTAATGGGATACCAGTTTTTACTATCGTTGAAAAGGTAGAACTGGCAATACCAAACTCTTTGCAGATTTCCGTTTTCGTCCTTTTTTTCATTGACTGCATTAAGCAGCTTCATCTTCATTTGAAGCAAAATAGTAGTTTGTATTTGGAGCGATTTCTCAGCCATTGTGCTCATAAAATATAAGCTAATTAATAATAAACAACGGAATTCACTGATTTCCACCTAAAATTCAATGGTTTTAACACGAAATTCACCACTTTCAACTCAAACTAACTAGATCGAAAGCGAATTTTTTTCGTGTTAAGCGATTTTTGCTTCGTATTAAAAGAAAAAAAAAATATTAAATTGCAAATTATACTCTCCGGACTGCTATATCATTTCGTGTTAACCAACTTTTCATGTTAAGCGTTTTCGTGTTAAACGTATTTAACTGTATTTCTACGCCGACCGAGCTGCATGCCTTCGGAGCACAGATTTCAGAGATTTGCGCAGAATTCCGCCTGTCTTAAAATGGTACAATAGTTATCTGTTGTTTTCTGACGTATTAGAAAATGAGGATTTGGTTAACTAACATCTTTTGAATGTCAGCTTCTGCAATGCGTGCTGTAAGTTTTTTTTGCCGACTATATTGTATTGAAATTGTGAGATGTATTATTTTCAATAAAGAATTGTTCATATTTATTAATAACTTCTTATTCCTTTGGAGAATTGTCTGATCCTTGCCTAACACTTTGCTAATTTCAACTGCTTAATTATTCTTTAGTGATCGTAGCTGGTCACTATGACATGGTTCATGGTGTTATTTTCTACAGATGACGGCATCCCAACCGTGCAATATTTATTGGGTCATACGCCAATCAAATCAAAACCTACCAAAACAGCATATATCTATATTATAAAGGACAAACATATCTGTGCGTAACGCATACGTCATTTTGCGAATGGCAACACTTTGAAATTTGAAATAAAATTTTGGTTTTGTAATTTTCTCTACTGTAAATTTTAAAACTTCTAAACATCGCACATTTTAAATTTTTACACCGTCGTATAAGGAAAAAATTGCTGTTTTAAATGCAATTTGTTTGAAAGTTGTATCTCAATTTATTTTTGAGATATTAATTTTTTTGTAGTTTTTAATACCATTTTCCTTATCGTGGAAACAAAAGTGCCCCATTTCTATTGAAAGTCATTGAAAGTAAACGGAAAATAGTCGAAAATAGGAGATACTGTATCTTTTTGTTGCCATTTTCTCATAAAACCTGAAAAAAAAGTTGAAATTATAATACGGGCTATGTCAAGAACATTGTCTGTCATTCCGGGATAATGACGTCATATGCATACTTTTCTATGGACGAAGTTTAAGAGTGGATTGTAAAAGGGGATGCAAATGACGTCATTTTATATAAAAGCGTGTATTTTAATTCTTAAACCTGAATTTTGTTTTGTAGAAGTGCGTCATTTTCACAGCCCAGGTGCCTTGAAATTCTTCACAGATGAAAATGGTTCACTTTTGAAAATAATGTAATCGAAATCACACACTGATAAAACGCAATGTTTTACAAAAATATAGAGTGTCTTTATAGAAGAGAGGTGACATGCAAATAATAGCGATTTATATTACAGAAATTGATGATTCTCGCCTGGATGGATTTGTTTCGCCGAGTTAGACAAGCAAACAAGTAATTTGTAGTTTAAAATAATATGTTCCTGAAGTTTTTGTCCAAAATTCTCTGGAATAATAAAATTTTAATGCTATTCTTTAGGACATTCTACTATAATTTTATATAAATAACATAATTTACTTAATTTAATTTTTCCTTATTTTATATAATCTATATATTTAAAACACAAGTGGGTTTTTTAGTCATCTGCCCTCATATTTCTGCTGAACCAATTTTGCTAATATATATATATATATATATATATATTTAAATTGAAAGCTCTTCATTTGTAGATATGTGATCGCACTATCTGTTTTTTTTTTTTATATTCCCACTTTTATATTTTAATTTTAAAAGCATTTCATGGAATTTCTTCAAAATGGTGCAAATTAGATAGCTTTTATTATTGCAGACAAGAGAGAAACAATGAGGTATTTTTATCTTTATTCATGGTATTTTCTGATAAAAGTTTAAAATTGTTGATAAAAATTGTTGTAAAGGGTTTAGAGTCGCAAAATCTCATTGGGAGCAGAATATTATATTAGGGGCATAATAACGGAAAATATCATACTGCTTTTGAAAACAAGCATTTTTCCTCATAAATTTTCTATATTGTTTTTCTTTCTGCATGTGTTCCATACTAAGTTTCAGAGGCTATGCGAAATGCTTATTTAAGTGATTATGGAGTAATATTTAAAAGAAAACAATCATTTTCTTAGATAAAACTAAACACAAGTACGTCTAAAAAACATAATTACGGAAATTTTTACTCTCCAGAATTTATATTAGAATTTCAAGTAAAAAGTGCGTCTGTTCACTTAAAAGATGTTGCTGACAATCGTGGCTTCAAGTTTTGAGTTAAAATGGTTTTTAAATGATCAAGCAAAATACAATTTTTTAAAAACAATTATGAATATGGATATCAAATAGTGCGTATGCAAATTTTGAAAAGTTGAAAATTGCTGTTTTTCATTCCGGAATACCAAGCATAAGTGCCTCAGTTAATAACTACATACTAATAACTGATATTTATTATAATTTACTGATTAAGTATCTATATTATAAATAACAAATGTATCTATGCGTAACGCTGACGTCATTTTGCGAATGGCAACATTTCATGATTAGATTTTGGTCTTGAAATTTTTGCTACTGCAATTTTTTAATCTTCTGACCATCGTACATTTTCATTTTTCGTTGCACATGGAAAAAATTTACTTTCAAATGCAGTTTGTTTAAAAACTGTATCCTAATTGACTGATGTATTATATTTTCTAAAATAATTTTTTAGCATGATTTTTTTTTATGCGTATCTTATCACGTGCCGGTTTCAATACATAATATTAATAAACTTTTTCACATAAAGCAACAAACATTTTTCAGCATTTGTTTCTGACTATTTTTGCATAACGAAATTAATACTTCCTTTATAAACAAATAAAATAATAATATAAAAAAAACTACCAATCTAACATATTTATGAAAGACAAATTAACGAAATTAATACTTCTTTTATAAACAAATAGAAGAATAATATTGTAAAAACACAAATCTAACATATTTGTAACCGTACAATTTAAATTTTTAGATCACAAATAGGATTTTCTTTTTTCAAATGGAATTTGTTTGCAAAGTTCATCTCAGTTTACTGACTTTCTGTGGTTTTGAAAACAATTTTAAAGCATGAAATATTTTTTTATTTATCTGTATCGCGCAGAGCTCGATTACGAAAAATTAATCTGTTTGCCCTTAAAACAGAATAAAGAGTTGATCATTTTCTTACGGCTAATATCCATTAAAAAAACTTCACTATGAATAAATAAAAAAAGTAATATAAATAAAACACAAATTTAACAGACATGTATAAGCTCTGAAATTATCAGAATATAAAAGGATGCCATAAGTAGCAAAATCTTGGTCAAATAACTCTTAGCATGCGGCTAATAAGAAAATGTCGCTTTTGATGAATTTCAAAAATTTATTTGATTGTGTAATTCGTATTTTCCATAAGAAAAATGCTTTTTTAATGTAAGTGGGCAATCTAAAATATTTATTTCATGTAAAAAAAAATTATTAGTTTTCAATAATAATAATAATAATAAATGTTTTTACCTATATTCTTTAACCCGGGAAGCCTGGGTACGATCCCCTAGTATATATACATTTTCAAATAATTCTAGTATCAATTTTATGGATGTTAAAATTAATATTCTCCCTAATAACACCCTAACATTCAATATTTATGATAAATGCAATGAATTTTCATTTAATGTAATTAATTTTACGAACTTCAATTCCTGCTTACATATTTCAGTATGTAGAAATATTCTACTTAACCATAGTCTTCGTATAAGAAAATTATGTTTCTCCCAATTCTTAGAGCCTAACATTTTTAAATTAATGCAATTAGCATTGTCCTATAATATTCCCATCTCTTTTATATGTGCTTGGCTCAAATCCTAATATTATTTTTTTTCTACTTTTTACCAGTATAGGCATGTAATATGTTTCTGAAAAAAAAACTAAAAAATCGAAATCACTATTATGCAGGGTGGGATGTGGATTGCTGAAAAAATTATAAAAATGCATACACAAAAAATTATAGATGTGTATATATATATATATATATATATTTACATACATTATACACTATTAAAAATACACATAAAAAATAAAAATACCATTACGGAGGGTTGAGGTCGGGAATGCTAAAAAAAGTTAAAAACCTAATATGTTTATATGTGTGTGAGCATATATATGTGTATGTATATATGCTTATATATTGTATGGATATATTTAAAAAATACGGGGTATCATGTATTTAACATCATAAATTTCTGATAAATTTTCACATATTGCTTCATAATACAAGGATATATTTTACTATCTCAATATCCCTCATTGTTTTTTAAATTTTCACATTTAGTTACATAACACAGGGCTATATTTTACTATCTGAAATATTCCTCATTGTTTTTTTAAATGTTATTTATATTCTCATTTTTTATATTATAGTATTTTGTCTTTAAAATAGTTATTTAATCAATTGCCCTTCTATTTATTTATTTTTATATAATTCTTTATTTTATTTTGGATTAATTTATTCCTATTCTTTATTTTATTTTGTATTTACTAAGCACTTATTAAGTTTATTCCTATTATGTCATTATACTTTAACTAAATGTTAATCTATGGCATTTCTTGATTTCTTCAATCAAATTTCTTCCTTTTTTTGATAAAGATGGCAGCAAAGTTATGGGTGTCAGTCAGATACTCAACTGTGGCCCACATGTTAAAATAGTCCTAACTCTGTTTTCTATCCTGGCATGCTGCAGTTTTGATTCCTAGTATGTAATTGAGGTATTGTGCTCTAATAATTTGTAATATCCTGTGTGAAGTGTATCTTTTAGATTTCTTGGATTTTTATTATCTATTTTCTGTTATGTTTGTGTTATAAGGAGCTAAATTTTGTCATTTTAGGCCTATTTCCGACAAAATTGGATGAAATAACGCATCTTCTGCGAATGAACCCACAAGCTCCTCTGAAGATTCTGTGAAGATTTCTTATTTTACATACTGGTTTCCTATGTTCATTTTTCATTCATCTTTAGAACTTTACCAATTTGTTCATATATTTGTGATTTGAAATTTATTATTATATATATATATATGATGCGGGGGAGATTTAAAGGGAGATTATGGGGGAGATTCTTTTTATTTTCTAAGTTTAAAAACAGGAGGTATGTCTATTTTTTTTTTTTTTTTTTTTTTTCTAGCTTAAGTGTTATGATTGAATTGTGTAAAAAAAAAAAAAAAAAAACTTCAATGGAACAAAAAAAATACTATTTAAATTTTATAGTTTTAAAATTAAAATATCACTAATCCATCCTTTATTATTTTCTTCTATCTGTAATAGAAGTAAGTATTGTAAAAAAAGTTTTTCGATTTAAGCTTTTACGGTGTTTAGGGGCCAGAGATCCCGTAAACCTGCGAATATTTAAAACTAGCTGTTACCCGTGACGTCGTTCACGTAACATAAAAAGAAGAAATAAATTAATTAAACAAAGCCTTTCATTTCCGATAATTAAAAACATATATAATAAACCAATTCTTTATCACATTTTATAGGCAAATCTATATATATATATCACGCTATCGTGCGTGGCACAGAAATCGCAATCATTTGTTAATTGTCTAATGTCAACGCCCGAATGAAACGCATACCACAGGGGACCCTGTTTTGTTGCCAAATGTCGCCACGTTTGTCGCCAAAAGGGACGCCAACTTGACGATAGCTCTAATATTTCGCCAAATTCCCATACACTTCCATTGTAAATCAATAGGGTTTACTTGCTTACAGAAAATCAACAAATTGAGATATTTTAATGCAACAAAAACTAATATTATAGTTTAAGGGATGATATTATACTTAACCCTCTCGCTGCTTAATTTGTTTTATAAAAATAGGTTCAAAAATTGTGCATTTTTTATTACGTATTTCAAATCTATATATAGCTTAGAGTTTAAATATTTAAACATTTTATGGTAAAAGAGTTCAGGATCTTAGATGGGATAGGATATTAGAAATTAGGCGAGATCAGGGCTGCCATTGGAGACTATTTTTATAGTCTCGCACCACTGTTATGAAAAAATCAATTTTGTAGTACATTTCTCTTGTAAATCTTGTTTTCGTATTTAAGAAATGTTCCGAGTTGAAAAAAAATATTCGCCAGTGGAAAAAATGAATCTCCGAGATCTCGGATTTCGCAAATTTAGCTACTTTTAAGTTGCCCGAGGAAATCTCGGGTTGCGCAGCGAGAGGGTTAAGGGAGTCCATGTAAATTAAATTATGAATAAAAGTAACATGATACAATGCTTAGCATGCTTTTCAAAAAAGTCCTTCCGGCCAGTGCCGGGAGGAAGAGGTAGCTTTCAAATTCCTTATTTTAAAAATGCCAACTTATATTATTCAAACACAAGAAGCTCAATTTAGTGGAAACCGAATATAGGAGATTCAATACTAATTTTTATCAATACTAAATCATTATGAATGAGAATTTCGCGAAATTAGTCAGCTTTATAAAAGCTGCTTTTATTTAAAGTAACTTATATTTGGCTGAGATGTTGATGTATACTATCCACATGCCTTCTTACATGGAAATAGGCGAATACGTGTGTTATCGCGTGACAAATACAAGATCGTTTCAAAATGTTAGCCATACTAGAAATTAAAAGTGCTATAATCCAACCATTTTTTAAGATATAAACAAAACAACAAATTTTCAGAAACAAAATCTGCTCCGGAATCTTTGTATCAACGCCAAACACATAAAAAAATCTTTTTCATTTTCCAACTTTTTAATACCTCATTTTAAATTTTAAATTTAATTTTTTTTTAAATGGCAACCCTTTTGAAACAAGATGGCGAATGAAGCTGGCCAACGAACTCGGTCGAGACATTGGTATGTACTATGTACAGACCAAGTAACATCCAAATTGGTTCATAAATACGCTTGTTATCGCGTGACAGGTCGTTTTAAAATGTCAGCCAGAATAGAAATTCAAAATGCTATAACTCAGCCATTTTTTTAGATATGGACGAAACAAAAACTGTTCCGGAATCTTTGTATTAAGGTCAGACACATACGAAAAAAATCTTTTTCATTTTTTAATTTTCTGGTATCTCATTTTAAATTTAATTTTTTTTTAAATTTTCTTAAATGGCCGCCATTTTGAAACAAGATGGCGGATGAAGCTGGCCAACGAACTCGGTCGAGATATTTTTATGTACTATGTACACACCAAGGTACATCGAAATCGATTCATAATTACGCCTGTTATCACGTGACAAATATCAGGACGTTTCAAAATATCAGCCACGCTAGAAATTCAAAAGTCCTTCCGGCCAGTGAGGGGAGGAAGAGGTAGCTTTCATATTCCTTATTTTAAAAAAGCCAACTTATATTATTCAAACACACGAAGCTGAATTTTGTGGAAATCGAATATAGGAGATTCAATACTAATTTTTATCAATACTAAATCATAATGAATGAGAATTTCGCGAAATTATTCAGCTTTATCCAAGCTGCTTTTATTTAAAGTAACTTATATTTGGCTGCCAAATTCGGCGATTTCATAAAGTGCCTGCTATTTTAAGACAACATGATGGATGAGGCTAACCAGTGAACATGGTCGAGACCTTAGTTATTGCTGTGCACACGCTAACTCACATCGGAATCGGTTGATATATACGAGTGCTGTCGCAGGCAAAAAATCAGATTTTTCAAAATGTCACCCACATTAGAAATTGAAACTGCTATATCTGAGCCATTTTTTAAGATAAAGACAAACAAAAAATGCTCCTGAATCCTTATATCAAGGTCAAACACTTAAGAAAGAAACCTTTTTCAATTTCTAATTTTTTTGCACCTCACTTTAAATATATATTTTTTTTAATTTAATGGCCGCCATCTTGAAACAAGATGGCTGGTGAAGCTGGCCAGCGAACTTGGTCGAGATATTGATGTATACTATCCACATGCCTTCTTCCATCGAAATAGGCGAATACGTGTGTTATCGCGTGACAAATTCAAGATCGTTTCAAAGTGTTAGCCATGCTAGAAATTCAAAGTGCTATAATTCAACCATTTTTTAAGATATAAACAAAAGGACACATTTTCAGAAACAAAAACTGCTCCAGAATCTTTGTATCAAAGCCAAACACATAAAAAAATCTTTTTCATTTTCCAATTTTTTAATACTTCATTTTAAATTTTAACTTACATTTTTTAAATGGCAACCCTTTTGAAACAAGATGGCGAATGAAGCTGGCCAACGAACTCGGTCGAGACATTGGTATGTACTATGTACAGACCAAATTACATCCAAATCGGTTCATAAATACGCCTGTTATCGCATGACAAATATCAGGTCGTTTTAAAATGTCAGCCACAATAGAAATTCAAAATACTATAACTCAGCCATTTTTTTTAGATATGGACGAAACAAAACCTGTTCCGGAATCTTTGTATTAAGGTCAAACACATACGAAAAAATCTTTTTCATTTTCCAATTTTTTGGTATCTTATTTCAAATTTAAAATTTGTTTAAATTTTTTAAATGACCGCCATTTTTAAACAAGATGGCGGATGAAGCTGGCCAACGAACTCGGTTGAGATATTTGTATGTACTATGTACACACCAAGGTATATCCAAATCGGTTCATAAATATGTCTGTTATCACGTGACAAAATTCAGGACGTTTCAAAATGTCAGCCACGCTAGCACTTCAAAATTCTATAACTCAGCCATTTTTTAAGATATAGACGAAACAAAAACTGCTTCTGAATCTTTTTATCAAGGTCAAACACATAAGAAAAAAATATGTTTTCAATTTTCAATTTTTTGGTACCACATTTCAAATTTAAATTTTTCTTAAAATTTTAAATGGCCGCCATTTTGAAACAAGATGGCGGCTGAAGCTGGCCAACGAACTCGGTCCAGACATTGGTATGTACTATGTATAAACGAAGTTACATCCAAATCGGTTCATAAATATGCCTTTTATCGCGTGACAAAATTCAGGACGTTTCAAAATGTCAGCCACGCTAGAAATTCAAAATGCTATAACTCAGCCATTTTTTAAGATATAGACGAAACAAAAACTGCTCCGGAGTCTTTGTATAAAGGTCAATTACATAAGAAAAAAATATTTTTCCATTTTTAATTTCTTGGTACCACATTTCAAATTTCAAATTTTTTTAAAAATTTTAAATGGCCGCCATTTTTAAACAAAATAGCGGATGAAGCTGGCCAACGAACTCGGTCGAGACATTGGTATGTACTATGTACACACCGAATTACATCCAAATCGGTTCATAAATACGAGAGTTACAGTGTGACATAGGTCAGATATATATATCTATATACTAGCAGGCTACACCCGCTTCGCTGGTCCATTTTTCAAATGATCATTGATCGAACAAAATTATGAATTCGACCTTGTATTTTAAATTAATATGGACCTTCACCGGGAAAATCTTTCCGCATTTGCTGAATACTATGCGAACGCTATTTAGCTATTATAATATCTTATGGGTTAGGCAAAATCCGGACTATTCAGAAGAAATTCTTTTTACAGTATATATTTAAAGTAGAGGTTGGTAAGAAAATACGGCCGTTGTGATAATCAGAAATGTTAAAATGTTCTCTAGTCACCACACTACTAAAAGGAGAGATAATTACAATGATTGCAGAGAGTGACCACTGAACATTACTTATGTTCGGATTATTCACTTTCGTTTGATAGTTCTTGAACTCCGGGCTTCTCAGCTTGGTGCTATGTGTGGTTCTGGTAGCTTAAATGCAATTTTTTCTCTACGCTGCATTATATTTTGTAATACACGTCTTCTAGCAGGCCTACAGCAGTTTTCTATCTTCGGATTACTGCAGAGTAAATACGGTAAAAAAAATGTAATAAATTGTTTGCACACAAAAAGTCTTTAACTTTCATTAAAAGAAATGTGAATCACATAAAAGTGGACTTTTAAAAATGAAGTGTTTGAATAAAATTAAAATAATGTCATTTCCATTACCATTTCCTTTTTATATATTTACCACTTACAATTATGTAACTGTTAACCTGAAAAAAAAACTCGATAACTCATTATGATAGAAAAATAAACCTCTTGTTTTCATCCAATCAAAATCTTCCCAATCGTCCATAATCGGGTGCACAGCTAAGTTTTGCGGCAAACATTAGAAGTGTTTGCAAACTATATGGTTACCAGATTAATTTACCAGAGTTAACACACGTAAAACATACGTAATTATGCGCCAGACTACATCCCATTAAATAAAGTCAAATTGCTGTTGGCTGAATTATAGATCTTTCGCCAAAAATACTCTTTGTAAGACAAATAAAGTCAGTTATACAAAACTTAATAGCCTAACACGTTATAATATAACGAAATAATCTTTTTGATGCACCGAAGACCTTTTTTCATTTCTCTAAAGAGTGCAATAACACGGAGAAATAAATACACTTTTTATTTTCAAAATTACATTATTCTTCAGTCTGCTGCCTAAATAAACCTAAAATCGTTAATTTTTTCCTCAGTTTAGCGAATAGGATTGTGCGTCAAAAGAAGTTGCTTTATAATGATTTCTATTTTCCTTTTATCTGCATTTCAGGTACTTTTTTTCTTATCTAGGCTAAAATGATAAATCAACAAATATTGTTCCACCAGCCACCATTGGAATTTCAAATTTTTTTTCCAAGTATTTATTTTTTAGTGACAGTAAAATAACTGCAAATAAAAATATATATAATACTAAATCTTCTGTTCTCCGTTTGCTTCATAAGGAAAAACCATAAATTTACTAATAGCTAAGTACAAATTTCATGTAATCTGCTACAATCGCGATCACTGTCTGACAGTCACTGTCTGATCACTGATCTGACTCTTTCAAATATAAAAGAAACATCTAAATAGTTCAGTAAATACACTAATTAGCAGGTAACCTTATTACGGAAGATTAATCCAATATCAAAAAGAATTAAAAAAAAACTGAAAATGGGATGACGAATTAAAAAGACAATCGAAAATGTATTTTAGTAAGCAATTTTTATTGCAAAATATTTTCTTTTGTGGTATTAATAACGCAAAATTGCGTAAATTTTCTTAAGAATAATTTTTAGTACTTAACATTTGAAACAGTAGATTTTTCTAAAAGAAACATTGGCGATATATGTTTAAAAAAAAAAAAAAAAAAAAAAAAAAAAAAAAAAAAAAAAAAAAGAGAGAGAGTGGACAATATTTGTTGATCTGAGTTCGAGGTTATAAAAGTCATAAGTTTGGGGAAAAACAAAATAGCATGTATCCGTAGTAAAGTACACGAAAAATATTTTAAATATCTGAAATTAAATTATTTATAATATGTGTGTCTGTGAGGGGGGGCAAACGTTTGCATTAAAATTTAAATATTTGACTCCACTTTTATAATATTAACTGCTATTTATGTAATATTATTATTTTTATAATTACATCTGCTAGTTTTTTCTGTAAGAGATACATAATAATAATAATAATAATAAAAATTGTTACTCACAAGGAAGGTCTCCTTAAAACGCATACTCAAAATATTTTGAAAAAGGAAATGCTAATAAAATGACTCATGTATGTAAAAAGGATCGGTAAAAAAATACAGCGGTCGAATCGCAGTAGAAAATCTGTAAAAAAAATATTTTTTCGAGTATTTGGCGCGAACGCTCTTTGGCGAACCAATAGGTTTCCTCGCCAAATGCAAGAGATTGAAATGCATTTATAAATTCCTTGTTAAATAAGTAATTAAATGCCTAATGCTCAATGAATTTAAACTTAAACTGTGGATTAGTTTACTATTTTCGCCGTAAGCTTATATAATATATGCAAATTGCGTGTTACTTGTATTGAGCTATTTAATTTTATACGGTGTCACCGGCTGGATAAGTTTTAAGGGTATTTTAATTAAGAATGCTATCATTAAACATTTCGATATTAAATTGTTGTTTCCATGGCAATAAAACTCTCTTGTTGTCTCTGACACTAACAATATCGAAGTGAAATTGCCAATGCTCAGAATCGGACCTTAATTTGAGTTTGAAACACTTTTAATCCATTTAAATTTCATTGTAAACGGCATAAATACGATCGTTAAATTTCATTGTTACATATATAAATATATATGACAAAACTGCAGTTATAAATATGTATTTATTTAAGTTAAACTTACTTAAACTAACTTCGTATCGAGAGTTGAAAAAGTTTTTCTTAAAGAATATTTATCATAGTATTATTCAAAATTTTATCGTGTCGCCATCCGACGCTAAATCGCAAAAAATGAAATTTTCATTATTTTTTTAGGAATGCTAAATAGAGGTTCTGCCGATTTTTTTGTGGATATATATATATTTATGAGAAGAATATTCTATAATTTTTTTTCAAATAATGCTGAGCATGCGCTTATGGGGAACTTCCTTGATATCATTTTATCAATTTTCAGATGCATTTTTCTTAACCTGATGCAAAGGATAAATCGCCAAATATTATTTCAATTGCAATATTTCAACTGAGTAATTCTTTAAGTATTACGAACATTCTCTTTCATGTTTAAATGAAATATATTCGTTTTTTAATATTATCACTCATTAAAATGGATTTCTTTTTTTTTTCTTTTTTAAAAATTTTAAATAAAATTAGTAACAGTTTTTTGTCTTTTATTTTTCTAGGTGTAATAGCCGTTTCAATTTTTTCAACAACAAAAAACTTCGCCAAGAAATAAAATGGTAACCTTATCGTCAAAATAACAGAATTTTCCGTCATACTTCTATAACTAATCTAGGTAGAATGATGTGTTATAGGTTAAAACCTTCCCTGAAACGATGCCTATCTAACGGTATAAGTTCCGTAAAAATCCATGCAGTAGAACTCGAAATCTAGTCGTTCGGAACGAAATTTCCGTTTGGATTTTATATATATAATAGATAATAGAATAGATAATAGATTTTATATATATATATAATAGAATAGATAATAGATTATGTGTTATGAACTATCTCAAAGTTTAAAACAGATCGCATTGTTAGATTTCCTAATTTTAACAATATCGCGTTATGTTAGTTCCACATTCCACCACCAGGGAGCGCACTCTATTCTTAACGAAAGCGTATCTGAACGAAACTCCTTCATGCAACCTTTCCGTAGATATATGAATCGGGAGGGTGGCGGTCTTAACCAATAATTTAAGATAATTGCTGAAATTACTACGAAAAATAATTTAAAGGGGCTCTACGCGGGCCCCTAATAGAGTTAGAGGAAATCGGAAGACGGCAAAATAATCGCGGGGAAAAGTTTGCTTGGGTGCTGTGGAGCTACTTTTGGCGCGAGATCTAAGCTCTACGACCAATAGGAGCCCAGATATTTAAGGAAATATGAAGTAACAAAGTCCAAAATAATAGAATTTTCCGTAATAATTCTATAACTAATTTAGGTAGAAGGGTGTGTTATAGCTTAAAACCTTCCCTGGAACGATACCTATCTAACGGTATAGGTTCCGTAAAAATCCATGCGGTAGAACTCGAAATCTCGGCGTTCGGAACGAAATTTCCGTTTGGATTTTATATATATAACTAGCAGGCTATGCCCGCTGCGCTGGTCAATATTTCCAAATGAACCTCGGATTAAACTAAATGGTGAATTTGAACTTGTATTTTAAACAATATGGATCTTCAGCTTGACCTTGCACATTACTGAAAACGATGTGAACACCATTGCGATATAATGTTATCTTAAGCGTTGGACAAAATTTAGCAATTAAGAAGTAATTGTTTTAGTGGATTATAAACAGTGCACTTATGGTCGGGTAATGAGACCGTTATGACAACAGGAATTAATACCTCTGTAACTAATCAACATATAATGAAATCGTATATACTAACACCATTCCTAAAAGTCATGCAACAGGGCCACTTGTAACAAAATATGTTCTGTAGATTTTTTTAAAAAGGCTAAACTTTCATAATCAGGTTCACTTAATTTTTGAACTTTTACTGTTGCTCTATAACTAAGTACCCTTGAACAATATGTATACACTAAAACCTTTCCAAAATTATTACCTAACTAATTGTGATATATCCTACGAAAGTAATATAAACAATCGGAATGAAATACAAATTTCCGTTGTAAATATATAGTAGATGATGATGATGCGATTTTGTGTAATAGAATTCATAGTAAAGTTTTCGCTTCAAACAAAAACGATGCTTTCAACATTAAAGCTAATACACCAATATGTGAAGTATCCGATTACGGAAGGTTAACTTGAATTCTCATGAGCAACTACTCAAAGAAAAGTGAATATGTGGCTTTTGTCATACTTTTATGTCAGCCGGGCGCAGGTAATAAATCAATAAAGATTGTTTTCATAGCATATTCTTATTTTATTATTTTCATTTAAAACACAAACCTTTCACTCATTTAATTTAAAATGCATGCATTATACTAATTTCATTTAAAAAACTGAAAAGATAAACAATAACAGGAAATAATGCCATAATTAAAAGCAAAAAAATATTTTTAATTTACATACGCAAAATGTAACTACTGCTACTGAGAATTTTAAAAATGCTATCAGCGAGATGTGCGCACGGTTGTTATAAATGTACCCATTTTTTCTTCTTATTGAGGAGCAATTTATAAATCGCACAATATTATTCCAATTCCAATTTCTTTCATTGAGGAACCTATGACCGGAAAAAAATGGAAAAAGACTCTTGTAGATTCTTCGGATGACGGCATCTGACGCCATAAACCGAGATATGAAAATAATTTTTAAGTCGTTACAAACATTGCTTTCATACTTAAATATTTTCATTGGTACTACATGTTATCCCGTCGACCAATTTCGCCAAATTATATAAATCGCCAAACCATTCGCCAAATTATATAAATTGACATAATCTTTATTTTAAATAACGAAATAACAAATAAATTAGTATAACATTAATAAAAATACAAATAAAACGTCGAAATTAAAATCACTTGATGACGTAAACACGTGTAGTTTGTTTAAATTCAAGTGAATTTGATATTTACGATCAACCATTTTTGGCATTTAATCTTATAGTTTGACGATAGATTTTTGGTCGACGGAATATCTAAGTAGTACCTTTTCCATTTTTGTTTTATAACGCTAAATTCTCAGTAATTTTTTCCCTTTTATTTTACATAAAATCACTATTTTTTTTAAAAATTAAGATACTTGCATTTTTATTTCAAACTCATAGAGCCGTTTTTATTTTTTAGCCAAAAGGGTTGATTTGAATTTTTTCCGTTGCTAGAGTAACGGATATAATGATAGATATTTTGAGGTTTAGATGCCAAAGACACCGCCAAATTAGAAAAATATGAAATGTGTCATGAACTGTTGGACTTATAAAAATTTATTTGGTAGTATTCGATTCAGCATACAAAACTACATTAAAATATGCTATCATTTGACGCATAATTTTGATATTCGATTCTTTCCCCTCCCCGTGCAAAAACCATTAGGGGTGACACTTTAGAAAATTCTTTCTTAGCAGAAGTTTATGTCATAAGAATTATTTTTACCACGATTTTCAAGATTTTAGGTTCAGTAGTTTGCGCTGTGCGTTAATTAGTCCCCTAATCCAGACTTTATTTTATATACTATATTAGATATGCGATTTTGCGGTGAATCGATGATCGAAAATTAGTCCAATATCATTTGAAATATTACATAACAGAGGAGAAAGTACGAAGAAAGACGAAGAAGAAATGACGAATTACAAAAGACTTGTAATTTTTTTTTCTCAAAATGTTGAATTTTTCCATAGTAATAACGTATTAAAACATAAATTTCCTTAAAAATTATGTTTATTTCCTAGATTTCGAATCTCTGAATTTTCCTATAAATGAAATTGGCGATATGACTTGAGAAAATAGATAATATTTGTTTAAATAAAATGGGTGATATTCGTTGATCTGAGTTCGAGTTTATAAATATCACATGCTTTCGGAATTACGGCGAAAAACCTTTTAAAAAGTATGAAATTATTTTACAATATGTATGTGTGGCAGAAATTCACACTGAAATTTAAGTATTCGATTCCATTTTTAAAATATAACTGATATCTATATAAGTTACAATTGAATATGAAAATGTACTCAAAAAATGATCTCTTTCACCTAAGAAAACACCATTTGTGAGAACATCCTCAAGCTAATGTCATGCTTATGCATTTTTGGCTTAAAATCGCATTGTTTGGCGACAAAAGAAAAATAAAAAATTGTAAAGAAACAAATAGTAATTACACATGTGACTCATAATTACATCTGCTTGTTTCTTCTATAAGTCACATGATGGGACAATTAGATAAAAAAAAAAAAAAAAAAAAAAAAAAAAAAAAAAAAAAAAACAGAACAGAAAGAAAATGTCGTTAAAATTTCATCTAATCAAATTTTCAGATTCGTTTCCATATCTAACGCAAGCGATAAAGAGCCAAATATTGCGTATCAAGTGTAATATTTCTTATTAAATTAATTTTTAAGCATTACAAATATTTCTTTCAGGTTTTGATTAAATGTTTCCGTTTTTCAATATTATCACTCATTAAAACGGATTTTCTTCTTCTTTTTTTCTTTCTTTTTCATTTAAATAAAATTAGTAACAGTTTTTCTTTTATTTTTCGAGGTTTAATAGCCGTTTCAATTTTTTTTATCAACGATGAATTTCGCCAAGAAATAAAATGGTAACCTTATCGCCCAAAATAACAGAATTTTCCTCATAATTCTAAAACTAATATAGGTAGAATAATGTGTTATAGATTAAAACCTTTCCTGAAACAATACCTATCTAACGATATAGGTTCCGTAAAAATCCATGCAGTAGAACTCGAAATCTAGGCGTTCGGAACGAAATTTCCGTTTGGATTTTATATATATAATAGATAATAGAATAGATAATAGATTTTATATATATATATATAATAGAATAGATAATAGATTATGTGTTATGAACTATCTCAAAGTTTAAAACAGATCGCATTGTTAGATTTCCTAATTTTAACAATATCGCGTTATGTTAGTTCCACATTCCACCACCAGGGAGCGCACTCTATTTTTAACGAAAGCGTATCTGAACGAAACTCCTTCATGCAACCTTTCCGTAGATACATGAATCGAGAGGGTGGCTGTCTTAACCAATAATTTAAGATAATTGCTGAAATTACTACGAAAAATATTTTAAAGGGGCACTACGCGGGCCCCTAATAGAGTTAGAGGAAATCGGAATACGGCAAAATAATCGCGTGGAAAAGTTTGCTTGGGTGCTTCGGAGCTACTTTTGGCGCGAGATCTAAGCTCTACGACCAATAGGAGCCCAGATATTTAAGGAAATATGAAGTAACAAAGTCCAAAATAATAGATTTTTCCGAAATAATTTTATAACTAATCTAGGTAGAATGATGTGTTATAGCTTAAAACCTTCCCTGGAACGATACCTATCTAACGGTATATGTTCCGTAAAAATCCATGCGGTAGAACTCGAAATCTAGGCGTTCGGAACGAAATTTCCGTTTGGATTTTATATATATAATAGATAATAGAATAGATAATAGATTTTATATATATATAATAGAATAGATAATAGATTATGTGTTATGAACTATCTCAAAGTTTAAAACAGATCGCATTGTTAGATTTCCTAATTTTAACAATATCGCGTTATGTTAGTTCCACATTCCACCACCAGGGAGCGCATTCTATTCTTAACGGAAGCGTATCTGAACGAAACTCCTTCATGCAACCTTTCCGAAGATACATGAATCGGGAGGGTGGCGGTCTTAACCAATAATTTAAGGTAATTGCTGAAATTACTACGAAAAATATTTTAAAGGGGCCCTACGCGGGCCCCTAATAGAGTTAGAGGAAATCGGAAGACGGCAAAATAATCGCGGGGAAAAGTTTGCTTGGGTGCTTCGGAGCTACTTTTGGCGCGAGATCTAAGCTCTACGACCAATAGGAGACCAGATATTTAAGGAAATATGAAGTAACAAAGTCCAAAATAACAAAATTTTCCGTAATCATTCTATAACTAATCTAGGTAGAATGATGTGTTATAGCTTAAAACCTTCCCTGAAACGATACCTATCTAACGGTATAAGTTCCGTCAAAATCCATGCGGTAGAACTCGAAATCTCGGCGTTCGGAACGAAATTTCCATTTGGATTATATATATATAATAGACTAGCAGGCTATGCCCGCTGCGCTGGTCAATATTTCCAAATGAACCTTGGATTAAACTAAATGGGGAATTTGAACTTGTATTTTAAACAATATGGATCTTCAGCTTGACCTTGAACATTACGGAAAAAGATGCGAACGCCATTGCGATATAATGTTATCTTAAGCGTTGGACAAAATTTAGCAATTAAGAAGTAATTGTTTTAGTTGATTATAAACAGCGCACTTATGGTCGGATAATGAGGCCGTTATGACAAGAGGAATTAATACCTCTGTAACTAATCAACATATAATGAAATCGTATATACTAACACCATTCCTAAAAGTCATGCAACAGGGCCACTTGTAACAAAATATGTTCTGTAGATTTTTTTTTAAAAAGGCTAAACCTTCATAATCAGGTTCACTTAATTTTTGAACTTTTACTGTTGCTCTATGATTAAGTACCCTTGAACAATATGTATACACTAAAACCTTTCCAAAATTATTACCTAATTGTAGTATATCCTACGAAGGTATTATAAACAATCGGAATGAAATACAAATTTCCGTTGTAAATATATAGTAGATGATGATGATGCGATTTTGTGTAATAGAATTCATAGTAAAGTTTTCGCTTCAAACATAAACGATGCTTTCAACATTAAAGCTAATACACCAATATGTGAAGTATCCGATTACGGAAGGTTAACTTGAATTCTCATGAGCAACTACTCAAAGAAAAGTGAATATGTGGCTTTTGTGATACTTTTATGTCAGCCGGGCGCAGGTAATAAATCAATAAAGATTGTTTTCATAGCATATTCTTATTTTATTATTTTAATTTAAAACACAAACCTTTCATTCATTTAATTTAAAATGCATGCCTTATACTAATTTCATTTAAAAAACTGAAAAGATAAACAATAACAGGAAATAATGCCATAATTAAAAGCAAAAAAATATTTTTAATTTACATACGCAAAATGTAACTACTGCTACTGGGAATTTTAAAAATGCTATCAGCGAGATGTGCGCACGGTTGTTATAAATGTACCCATTTTTTCTTCTTATCGAGGAGCAATTTATAAATCGCACAATATTACTCCAATTCCAATTTCTTTCATTGAGGAACCTATGACCGGAAAAAATGGAAAAAGACTCTTGTAGATTCTTCGGATGACGGCATCTGACGCCATAAACCGAGTTTATATATATGAAAATAATTTTTAAGTCGTTACAAACATTGCTTTCATACTTAAATATTTTCATTGGTACTACTTGTTATCCCGTCGAACAATTTCGCCAAATTATATAAATCGCCAAACCATTCGCCAAATTATATAAATTGACATAATCTTTATTTTAAATAACGAAATAACAAATAAATTAGTATGACATTAATAAAAATACAAATAAAACGTCGAAATTAAAATCACTTGATGACGTAAACACGTGTAGTTTGTTTAAATTCAAGTGAATTTGATATTTACGATCAACCATTATTGGCATTTAATTTTATAGTTTGACGATAGATTTTTGGTCGACGGAATACCTAAGTAGTACCTTTTCCATTTTTGTTTTATAACGCTAAATTCTCAGTAATTTTTTCCTTTTTATTTTAAATAAAATCACTATTTTTTTTTTTTTTAATTAAGATGCTTGCATTTTTATTTCAAACTCATAGAGCCGTTTTTATTTTTCAGCCAAAAGGGTTGACTTGAATTTCTTCCGTTGCTAGAGTAACGGATGTAATGATAGATATTTTGAGGTTTAGATGCCAAAGACACCGCCAAATTAGAAAAATATGAAATGTGTCATGAACTGTTGGACTTATAAAAATTTATTCGGTGGCATTCGATTCAGCATACAAAACTACATTAAAATATGCTATCATTTGACGCATAATTTTGATATTCGATTTTTTCCCCCCTCCCCGTGCAAAAACCATTAGGGGTGACACTTTAGAAAATCCTTTCTTAGCAGAAGTTTATGTCATAAGAAGTATTTTTACCACGATTTTCAAGATTTTAGGTTCAGTAGTTTGCGCTGTGCGTTAATTAGTCCCCTAATCCAGACTTTACTTTATATACTATATTAGATATGCGATTTTGCGGTGAATCGATGATCGAAAATTAGTCCAATATCATTTGAAATATTACATAACAGAGGAGAAAGTACGAAGAAAGACGAAGAAGAAATGACGAATTACAAAAGACTTCTAATTTTTTTTTTTTTTTCAAAATGTTGAATTTTTCCATAGTAATAACCTATTAAAACATAAATTTCCTTAAAAATTATCTTTATTTCCTAGATTTCGAATCTGTGAATTTTCCTATAAATGAAATTGGCGATATGACTTGAGAAAATAGATTATATTTGCTTAAATAAAATGGGTAATATTCGTTGATCTGAGTTCGAGTTTATAAATATCACATGCTTTCGGAATTACGGCGAAAAACATTTTAAAAAGTATGAAATTATTTTACAATATGTATGTGTGGCAGAAATTCACACTGAAATTTAAGTATTCGATTCCATTTTTTAAATATTAACTGATATCTATATAAGTTACAATTTAATATGAAAATGTACTCAAAAAATGATCTCTTTCACCTAAAAAAACACCATTTGTGGGACCATCCTCAAGCTAATGTTATGCATTTTTGGCTTAAAATCACATTGTTTGGCGACAAAAGAAAAATAAAAAATTGTAAAGAAACAAATAGTAATTACACATGTGACTCACAATTACATCTGCTTGTTTCTTCTATAAGTCACGTGATGGGACAATTAGATATAAAAAAAAAAGAAAAGAACAGAACAGAAAGAAAATGTCGTTAAAATTTCATCTAATCAATTGTCAGATTCGTTTCCATATCTAACGCAAGCGATAAAGAGCCAAATATTGCGTATCAAGTGTAATTTTTCTTATTAAATTAATTTTTAAGCATTACAAATATTTCTTTCAGGTTTTGATTAAATGTTTCCGTTTTTTAATATTATCACTCATTAAAACGGATTTTCTTCTTCTTTTTTTTCTTTTTTTTCATTTAAATAAAATTAGTAACAGTTTTTCTTTTATTTTTCGAAGTTTAATAGCCGTTTCAATTTTTTTTAATCAACGATGAATTTCGCCAAGAAATAAAATGGTAACCTTATCGCCCAAAATAACAGAATTTTCCGTCATAATTCTAAAACTAATATAGGTAGAATAATGTGTTATAGATTAAAACCTTCCCTGAAACAATACCTATCTAACGGTATAGGTTCCGTAAAATCCATGCAGTAGAACTCGAAATCTAGGCGTTCGGAACGAAATTTCCGTTTGGATTTTATATATATAATAGATTATATATATAATAGATAGAACAGATAATAGATTATGTGTTATGAACTATCTCAAAGTTTAAAACAGATCGCATTGTTAGATTTCCTAATTTTAACAATATCGCGTTATGTTAGTTCCACATTCCACCACCAGGGGGCGCACTCTAATCTTAACGAAAGCGTATCTGAACGAAACTCCTTCATGCAACCTTTCAGTAGATACATGAATCGGGAGGGTGACGGTCTTAACCAATAATTTAAGATAATTGCTGAAATTAATACGAAAAATATTTTAAAGGGGCTCTACGCGGTCCCCTAATAGAGTCAGAGGAAATCGGAAGACGGCAAAATAATCGCAGGGAAAAGTTTGCTTGGGTGCTTCGGAGCTACTTTTGGCGCGAGATCTAAGCTCTACGACCAACAGGAGCCCAGATATTTAAGGAAATATGAAGTAACCAAGTCCAAAATAATAGAATTTTCCGTAATAATTCTATAACTAATCTAGGTAGAATGATGTGTTATAGCTTAAAACCTTCCCTGGAACGATAGCTATCTAACGGTATAAGTTCCGTAAAAATCCATGCCGTAGAACTCGAAATCTCGGCGTTCGGAACGAAATTTCCGTTTGGATTATATATATATAATAGACTAGAAAGGTAGCCCGTCAAGAATGACGGAAATTTAGATATAAATTTATACAACTCATGTGCAAGAATATGAGTTTTCTCGCTTGTTCCGCAGTGATAGATGAAAATAACACATTTAAAGAACAAAACACATTTATGAAAAACTGTGTACAGTAGAAGACCACTAATCTGCACAGTTTGGTTCCAAGTGTTAAGCAGATTTGAGGCTTTTTGCGGTCATGTCTATTCAATCTTTGTTTACATTTTTTTAAATTCATATATTGGACAATTTAGATTGTTAAGCCTTAAAAATAAATAAATTTTACACTTGAAGTAAGGTAAAAACTATTAAATTATCGTATACGATTTCATGAAATGGTATTATATGGTATTATGTGTGTGTGCTTCACGATCTTGGTTACGACGTTGGCGAAATTGGCTGCAACTTGTCATAATCCTAATAGTGTGGGCCGCTATAACAAAAAAGTAACCAGTTTTTAGTAAAATTTCTGATATAAAGTAGCTTTCAAAAACTTGTGTAAAATTGCAGGCCGTTCTCGTGTTATGTCAGTCCTAAGAATAATATTTCTAACACTGAAGAGTTTCCATGTATATATGAAATTTAGAAAAGCTTCTCCAAAAGAAAGGTCCTGAAATGACATTGTAATTCCTCTAACTTCAAAGTTTAATCGGGCCCTGATGTTGTTTACTGAAATCTAATAAATACAGTTATTTTGAATATTACAACAGAATTAAACAGTTAAACTTATTTAACTTAAACCCGCTGTTACTTCCCGGTGTTATTTTTTACTATTAAGAAAGAAAATTATTTAAATTTTTCAAATCATGCATTTATAATTTTTTTCCGTCTTTAATAACTAAATAATGAAAAAATATGCTTTTGTTCTGAGCTCATAAATATGACAATAAAATAATGTAACTAAGAGACATTGCAAAATTAAATCTTTGTGATTTCAAACCATAAACAAACGATACCGCCACCATTTTACCTACTATGATGTCATTAGAATATTGTCTATTGATTGTTGGAGAACTTACTTTGTGAATGATTACCTCAATGATTTAAAAATTTGTTAAGTTTCACAATGAATGAATCACTTGTGTTTGTTTAGGTTTATGGAATGAGATATTAAGCTGTGAACCTAATTTCAACTAACGGTATCCAAGGATATATGTATTTTTAATTGAAATTAAAAACAATGCTTTGATCTCGAAATAAAAAGTTTTAGTTTCTATAATTGGTTATTTCTGTTAATTATTTGTTTAGGTACTTTTCCATTATAGCGCATTTTTAAAAAAAGCTTGGCGCAGTTGGGGCATCAGAAAGTGAGATATGTTGCCAAAATATATAAACAGCTATGAAAACAAATCTAATGACCTTTTATTTTTGTTTATATATGCACTTATATACATAAAAAAATCGTTTCTAAATATATATAATATTTTTTATATACAAATTACGGCACAGATTTCAGATATGAACCGGGATACCTAACTGGCGCCAAAATGGTGTTATTTTGCCTGCTATGGTAACCCGGCTATTGTTTCTTATTTATTAATAAATTGTTTATTTACTTTTATTTTCTGTTTTTAATTATATAAACTGTTTTGTTCTATAGCTATTACTCAAACTTTTATTTAATTATAGTTTTTTCCTTTTCAAAATGATAGCAAATAATTTAAAAATATATAAGTAACTGGTATTCGAAAGCGAGATTTCTGCTAAATTGGTGTCAGAGAAAAATCACGCCAACCCAGATGCGTATATGACATCTGTGCAAAATTACGGCACAGATGTCATATTCGCCCCATATTGGCACGATTTGTTTTCTGACGCCGATGTCATATACACACCGGGTACTTAACTCTGGCCAAAGTGTCGTTATTTTGCTTGATATGGTAACCCGGATGTTGTTTTTTATGCTGTTGATGTTTTCGCCAAACTGGCGTCGGAAAAATATCGCGCCAATATGGGGCGAATATGACATCTGTGCCAAAATTACTTCTGTTAAAAATGGGTAAAAAAAATAATTAGAAAATGGGTAAATAGATTTTTTTGCATTAAATAAAGGTACTTGTTAGTTATCCCGTCGACCAAATTACTGTCGCCAAATTGTAAGATTAAATGCCAATAATGGTTGACATTAAACATGATCATGTGTTTCTTACGTCATCAAGTGATTTTTAATTCGACGTTATATTTGTATTTTTATTAATGTTTTGCTAATTTAATTGATCTTTCGTTGTTTAAAATAAAAATTATGTCAATTTGTATAATTTGGCGAGTGGTTTGGCGATTTATATAATTTGGCGAAACTGGTCGACGGGATAGCTAACAACTACCCAAATAAATTGCATACATATGGAAAAAATTGCTTGTGAGTATGAAGCAGTAAGTAGGTTGTCAGGAAATACGTTGGCAAACTTCTTTCTCGCCAAGCAACTTTTCTCCGAAGTTTTGTACATAAGCAATGATTGCTAGAAATGCATTTTTAATTATGATATGCGCTTTTATGTTTCACTACATTTATGCATACTATACTGTGTGTATAAATGCTACAGTTCATATGCAGGGCTACACAAAGGAATTCGTAAGGGTTACTGAGTATGAGAGTAAATTGCTTAAAGGTGGTTTTTAAAGGAGTTATGCGTTTTTACGCAGAACTACATTTAGTTTACTAAGAAATGTTTGTAGAATATAGATAAAATAATATACAGGGTCACTCAAAGAATTGGATACATAACCGTCTATGGATGATAATATCAGTTGATTTCAGGAAATGTGATTTCAGTAGTTTTAAGAGTAGTTTAAATTGAATTTTGGCTAAATAGTGGCATGTAATAACGATACTATTGGCTATAGACGGTAACTGCTGAAATCAATTTTTAAATTTTTTTATGCGTCTTCTAAAATGTTTACTTAGTTATCTTATTTCCCCAAATAACGAAGTTTTGGGATATGTTGGAAAGTGTTTCATATTCTATGCTTAACGCATGATTTTTCTTTCTTCTTTAGTCTTATTTTGCAGTTACGTTATTCTTAATTTTTTAGTCTTATACTGCTTTATAGAAACTTTGGCACAGTTGTCATATACGCCAATTGGCGAAAACATCAACAGCATAAACAACAACATCCGGGTTACCATATCAAGCAAAATAACGACACTTTGCCGCCAGTTAAGTACCCGTTGTGTATATGACATTGGCGTCAGAAAAAAATCGCGCCAATATGGGGCGTATATGACATCTGTGCCGAAACTTTAATATTTAATTTTTAAACTCTTCGCTCCACACCCCTTACATATAGTACAAAATATAACACAGATATCGCAAAATAATAGACAGTTTGGTACTTTTCCACTGTAGGAGCTTTGGCGTTTTTTTAAAAAAAGCTTGGTGTAATTTGGGCATCAAAAAGTAAGATTTGGGTTCGTTTCCGTTATACGGATACCTTTGTCGCCAAGCGTAATAGATGGTGCAAAATGAAAATCACGTGAATTGAAGCATTAGAAAAATAAAAGAAAAAACATTGTCGATACTAAAGTGAGCATTTAAAAAATATAACATTTTAAAATTCCAGACTTTTACGAACTATTTCATTAAATCACAATTATATACTTAAAATAAGTGAGCAAATAACTGTTATAAAATAAAGCAATAAAATAAAACTCATATTAAACTGCTGCCATAAAATTAAAAATATCTTTTAGCATTTTGAAATAATTGGCGCATTAGCATACATTTTGGCATGGTGTCCGTATAACGGAAAAATATCGAGATTTGTTGTCAAATCATATAAACAGTTATGAAAACAAACTTGATGAGCGTGTTTGTTTGTTTTATATGTTTATTTTATATGTATATTATTGATGTTTTTATGTACAAATCACATCTGTTTCTTTATAAAATTAGAGAAACGTCTTTTTTATATTAAATAAACCGTATAAATATCGAAAAAAAATGCGTGTGTATATAAAATGAAACAGTGGATAGGTTCCCGGAAAATATGTTGCCAAATTTCCTTTTTCGCCAAGGCACCTATACTGGAAAAGTACCTAAAGCACATTAAAATCGCGCAGTTAGGAGCTCACACAGTACAGCATCGTCCATTGGCGGTTATTTTATTAGTAGCATCGGGAGGAAGATGTAAAGATGTACTTTAAATTCTCACTCATACATTTTGAAAAATATCTTAAAAGAGCGGAGTTTAAATTAAATTTCGGTGACCTCCTTTATGAAAGATTAATGGTTTTAAATGGGAATTTCGCCAAATTAGCCAGCTATCACCAAGTTGGCTAACATTTGTCGCTACTGTGGTAACCCTGCATTAGCTTTTTTCAACAATTACTCATTTCAATGAGGCGGTCCTACCGGAATCGTGAGGGACACACAGAGACTTGGATTTTATATAAATAGACTAGCAGGCTATGCCCGCTGCGCTGGTCAATATTTCCAAATGAACCTTGGATTAAACTAAATGGTGAATTTGAACTTGTATTTTAAACAATATGGATCTTCAGCTTGACCTTGCACATTACTGAAAACGATGCGAACGCCATTGCGATATAATGTTATCTTAAGCGTTGGACAAAATTTAGCAATTAAGAAGTAATTGTTTTAGTTGATAATAAACAGCGCACTTATGGTCGGGTAATGAGACCGTTATGACAACAGGAATTAATACATCTGTAACTAATCAACATATAATGAAATCGTATATACTAACACCATTCCTAAAAGTCATGCAACAGGGCCACTTGTAACAAAATATGTTCTGTAGATTTTTTTAAAAAGGCTAAACTTTCATAATCAGGTTCACTTAATTTTTGAACTTTTACTGTTGCTCTATAACTAAGTATACTTGAACAATATGTATACACTAAAACCTTTCCAAAATTATTACCTAACTAATTGTGGTATATCCTACGAAAGTATTATAAACAATCGGAATGAAATACAAATTTCCGTTGTAAATATATAGTAGATGATGATGATGCGATTTTGTGTAACATAATTCATAGTAAAGTTTTCGCTTCAAACAAAAACGATGTTTTCAACATTAAAGCTAATACACCAATATGTGAAGTATCCGATTACGGAAGGTTAACTTGAATTCTCATGAGCAACTACTCAAAGAAAAGTGAATATGTGGCTTTTGTGATACTTTTATGTCAGCCGGGCGCAGGTAATAAATAATAAAGATTGTTTTCATAGCATATTCTTATTTTATTATTTTCATTTAAAACACAAACATTTCACTCATTTAATTTAAAATGCATCCCTTATACTAATTTCATTTAAAAAACTGAAAAGATAAACAATAACAGGAAATAATGCCATAATTAAAAGCAAAAAAAAAAATATTTTTAATTTACATACGCAAAATGTAACTACTGCTACTGGGAATTTTAAATTGCTATCAGCGAGATGTGCGCACGGTTGTTATAAATGTACCCATTTTTTCTTCTTATCGAGGAGCAATTTATAAATCGCACAATGTTATTCCAATTCCAATTTCTTTCATTGAGGAAAATATGACCGGAAAAAATGGAAAAAGACTCTTGTAGATTCTTCGGACGACGGCATCTGACGCCATAAACCGAGTTTATAGATATGAAAATAATTTTTAAGTCGTTATAAAGATTGCATTCATACTTAAATATTTCCATTGGTACTACTTGTTATCCCGTCGACCAATTTCGCCAAATTATATAAATCGTCAAACCATTCGCCAAATTATATAAATTGACATAATCTTTATTTTAAATAACGAAATAACAAATAAATTAGAATAACATTAATAAAAATACAAATAAAACGTCGAAATTAAAATCACTTGATGACGTAAACACGTGTTGTTTGTTTAAATTCAAGTGAATTTGATAGTTACGATCAACCATTATTGGCATTTAATCTTATAGTTTGACGATAGATTTTTGGTCGACGGAATATCTATAGATATTCCTTTATATATATCTATAGATAGTTATTATTATATATCTATAGATAGTACCTTTTCCATTTTTGTTTTATAACGCTAAATTCTCAGTAATTTTTTCCCTTTTATTTTACATAAAATCACTATTTTTTTAAAAAAAATTAAGATGCTTGCATTTTTATTTCAAACTCATAGAGCCGTTTTTATTTTTTAGCCAAAAGGGTTGATTTAAATTTTTTCCGTTGCTAGAGTAACGGATGTAATGATAGATATTTTGAGGTTTAGATGCCAAAGACACCGCCAAATTAGAAAAATATGAAATGTGTCATGAACTGTTGGACTTATAAAAATTTATTTGGTAGCATTCGATTCAGCATACAAAACTACATTAAAATATGCTATCGTTTGACGCATAATTTTGATATTCTATTTTTTTCCCCTCTCCGTGCAAAAACCATTAGGGGTGACACTTTAGAAAATCCTTTCTTAGCAGAAGTTTATGTCATAAGAAGTATTTTTACCACGATTTTCAAGATTTTAGGTTCAGTAGTTTGCGCTGTGCGTTAATTAGTCCCCTAATCTAGACTTTATTTTATATACTATATTAGATATGCGATTTTGCAGTGAATCGTTGATCGAAAATTAGTCCAATATCATTTGAAATATTACATAACAGAGGAGAAAGTACGAAGAAAGACGAAGAAGAAATGACGAATTACAAAAGACTTGTAATTTTTTTTTCAAAATGTTGAATTTTTCCATAGTAATAACGTATTAAAACATAAATTTCCTTAAAAATTATCTTTATTTCCTAGATTTCGAATCTGTGAATTTTCCTATAAATGAAATTGGCGATATGACTTGAGAAAATAGATAATATTTGCTTAAATAAAATGGGTAATATTCGTTGATCTGAGTTCGAGTTTATAAATATCACATGCTTTCGGAATTACGGCGAAAAACATTTTAAAAAGTATGAAATTATTTTACAATATGTATGTGTGGCAGAAATTCAGACTGAAATTTAAGTATTCGATTACATTTTTAAAATATTAACTGATATCTATATAGGTTACAATTGAATATGAAAATGTACTCAAAAAATGATCTCTTTCACCTAAAAAAACACCATTTGTGAGAACATCCTCAAGCTAATGTCACGCTTATGCATTTTTGGCTTAAAATCACATTGTTTGGCGACAAAAGAAAAATAAAAATTTGTAAAGAAAGAAATAGTAATTACACATGTGACTCACAATTACATCTGCTTGTTTCTTCTATAAGTCACGTGATGGGACAATTAGATATATATAAAAAAAAAAAAAAGAAAAGAACAGAACAGAAAGAAAATGTCGTTAAAATTTCATCTAATCAAATTTTCAGATTCGTTTCCATATCTAACGCAAGCGATGAAGAGCCAAATATTGCGTATCAAGTGTAATATTTCTTATTAAATTAATTTTTAAGCATTACAAATATCTCTTTCAGGTTTTGATTAAATGTTTCCGTTTTTTAATATCATCACTCATTAAAACGGATTTTCTTCTTCTTTTTTTCTTTTTTTTTCATTTAAATAAAATTAGTAACAGTTTTTCTTTTATTTTTCGAGGTTTAATAGCCGTTTCAATTTTTTTTTATCAATGATGAATTTCGCCAAGAAATAAAATGGTAAACTTATCGCCCAAAATAACAGAATTTTCCGTCATAATTCTAAAACTAATATAGGTAGAATAATGTGTTATAGATTAAAACATTCCCTGAAACAATACCTATCTAACGGTATAGGTTCCGTAAAAATCCATGCAGTAGAACTCGAAATCTAGGCGTTCGGAACGAAATTTCCGTTTGGATTTTATATATATAATAGATAATAGAATAGATAATAGATTTTATATATATATAACAGAATAGATAATAGATTATGTGTTATGAACTATCTCAAAGTTTAAAACAGATCGCATTGTTAGATTTCCTAATTTTAACAATATCGCGTTATGTTAGTTCCACATTCCACCACCATGGAGCGCACTCTATTCTTAACGAAAGCGTATCTGAAAGGAACTCCTTCATGCAACCTTTCCGTAGATACATGAATCGGGAGGGTGGCGGTCTTAACCAATAATTTAAGATAATTGCTGAAATTACTACGAAAAATATTTTAAAGGGGCTCTACGCGGGCCCCTAATAGAGTTAGAGGAAATCGGAAGACGGCAAAATAATCGCGGGGAAAAGTTTGCTTGGCTGCTTCGTAGCTACTTTTGGCGCGAGATCTAAGCTCTACGACCAATAGGAGCCCAGATATTTAAGGAAATATGAAGTAACAAAGTCCAAAATAATAGAATTTTCCGTAATAATTCTATAACTAATCTAGGTAGAATGATGTGTTATAGCTTAAAACCTTCCCTGGAACGATACCTATCTAACGGTATAAGTTCCGTAAAAATACATGCGGTAGAACTCGAAATCTCGGCGTTCGGAACGAAATTTCCGTTTGGATTATATCTATTTATATAAAATCCAAGTCTCTGTGTGTCCCTCACGATTCCGGTAGGACCGCCTCATTGAAATGAGTAATTGTTGAAAAAAGCTAATGCAGGGTTACCACAGTAGCGACAAATGTTAGCCAACTTGGTGATAGCTGGCTAATTTGGCGAAATTCCCATTTAAAACCATTAATCTTTCATAAAGGAGGTCACCGAAATTTAATTTAAACTCCGCTCTTTTAAGATATTTTTCAAAATGTATGAGTGAGAATTTAAAGTACATCTTTACATCTTCCTCCCGATGCTACTAATAAAATAACCGCCAATGGACGATGCTGTACTGTGTGAGCTCCTAACTGCGCGATTTTAATGTGCTTTAGGTACTTTTCCAGTATAGGTGCCTTGGCGAAAAAGGAAATTTGGCAACATATTTTCCGGGAACCTATCCACTGTTTCATTTTATATACACACGCATTTTTTTTCGATATTTATACGGTTTATTTAATATAAAAAAGACGTTTCTCTAATTTTATAAAGAAACAGATGTGATTTGTACATAAAAACATCAATAATATACATATAAAATAAACATATAAAACAAACAAACACGCTCATCAAGTTTGTTTTCATAACTGTTTATATGATTTGACAACAAATCTCGATATTTTTCCGTTATACGGACACCATGCCAAAATGTATGCTAATGCGCCAATTATTTCAAAATGCTAAAAGATATTTTTAATTTTATGGCAGCAGTTTAATATGAGTTTTATTTTATTGCTTTATTTTATAACAGTTATTTGCTCACTTATTTTAAGTATATAATTGTGATTTAATGAAATAGTTCGTAAAAGTCTGGAATTTTAAAATGTTATATTTTTTAAATGCTCACTTTAGTATCGACAATGTTTTTTCTTTTATTTTTCTAATGCTTCAATTCACGTGATTTTCATTTTGCACCATCTATTACGCTTGGCGACAAAGGTATCCGTATAACGGAAACGAACCCAAATCTTACTTTTTGATGCCCAAATTACACCAAGCTTTTTTTAAAAAAAACGCCAAAGCTCCTACAGTGGAAAAGTACCAAACTGTCTATTATTTTGCGATATCTGTGTTATATTTTGTACTATATGTAAGGGGTGTGGAGCGAAGAGTTTAAAAATTAAATATTAAAGTTTCGGCACAGATGTCATATACGCCCCATATTGGCGCGATTTTTTTCTGACGCCAATGTCATATACACAACGGGTACTTAACTGGCGGCAAAGTGTCGTTATTTTGCTTGATATGGTAACCCGGATGTTGTTGTTTATGCTGTTGATGTTTTCGCCAATTGGCGTATATGACAACTGTGCCAAAGTTTCTATAAAGCAGTATAAGACTAAAAAATTAAGAATAACGTAACTGCAAAATAAGACTAAAGAAGAAAGAAAAATCATGCGTTAAGCATAGAATATGAAACACTTTCCAACATATCCCAAAACTTCGTTATTTGGGGAAATAAGATAACTAAGTAAACATTTTAGAAGACGCCTAAAAAAATTTAAAAATTGATTTCAGCAGTTACCGTCTATAGCCAATAGTATCGTTATTACATGCCACTATTTAGCCAAAATTCAATTTAAACTACTCTTAAAACTACTGAAATCACATTTCCTGAAATCACACTGATATTATCATCCATAGACGGTTATGTATCCAATTCTTTGAGTGACCCTGTATATTATTTTATCTATATTCTACAAACATTTCTTAGTAAACTAAATGTAGTTCAGCGTAAAAACGCATAACTCCTTTAAAAACCACCTTTAAGCAATTTACTCTCATACTCAGTAACCCTTACGAATTCCTTTGTGTAGCCCTGCATATGAACTGTAGCATTTATACACACAGTATAGTATGCATAAATGTAGTGAAACATAAAAGCGCATATCATAATTAAAAATGCATTTCTAGCAATCATTGCTTATGTACAAAACTTCGGAGAAAAGTTGCTTGGCGAGAAAGAAGTTTGCCAACGTATTTTCTGACAACCTACTTACTGCTTCATACTCACAAGCAATTTTTTCCATATGTATGCAATTTATTTAGGTAGTTGTTAGCTATCCCGTCGACCAGTTTCGCCAAATTATATAAATCGCCAAACCACTCGCCAAATTATACAAATTGACATAATTTTTATTTTAAACAACGAAAGATCAATTAAATTAGCAAAACATTAATAAAAATACAAATATAACGTCGAATTAAAAATCACTTGATGACGTAAGAAACACATGATCATGTTTAATGTCAACCATTATTGGCATTTAATCTTACAATTTGGCGACAGTAATTTGGTCGACGGGATAACTAACAAGTACCTTTATTTAATGCAAAAAAATCTATTTACCCATTTTCTAATTATTTTTTTTACCCATTTTTAACAGAAGTAATTTTGGCACAGATGTCATATTCGCCCCATATTGGCGCGATATTTTTCCGACGCCAGTTTGGCGAAAACATCAACAGCATAAAAAACAACATCCGGGTTACCATATCAAGCAAAATAACGACACTTTGGCCAGAGTTAAGTACCCGGTGTGTATATGACATCGGCGTCAGAAAACAAATCGTGCCAATATGGGGCGAATATGACATCTGTGCCGTAATTTTGCACAGATGTCATATACGCATCTGGGTTGGCGTGATTTTTCTCTGACACCAATTTAGCAGAAATCTCGCTTTCGAATACCAGTTACTTATATATTTTTAAATTATTTGCTATCATTTTGAAAAGGAAAAAACTATAATTAAATAAAAGTTTGAGTAATAGCTATAGAACAAAACAGTTTATATAATTAAAAACAGAAAATAAAAGTAAATAAACAATTTATTAATAAATAAGAAACAATAGCCGGGTTACCATAGCAGGCAAAATAACACCATTTTGGCGCCAGTTAGGTATCCCGGTTCATATCTGAAATCTGTGCCGTAATTTGTATATAAAAAATATTATATATATTTAGAAACGATTTTTTTATGTATATAAGTGCATATATAAACAAAAATAAAAGGTCATTAGATTTGTTTTCATAGCTGTTTATATATTTTGGCAACATATCTCACTTTCTGATGCCCCAACTGCGCCAAGCTTTTTTTAAAAATGCGCTATAATGGAAAAGTACCTAAACAAATAATTAACAGAAATAACCAATTATAGAAACTAAAACTTTTTATTTCGAGATCAAAGCATTGTTTTTAATTTCAATTAAAAATACATATATCCTTGGATACCGTTAGTTGAAATTAGGTTCACAGCTTAATATCTCATTCCATAAACCTAAACAAACACAAGTGATTCATTCATTGTGAAACTTAACAAATTTTTAAATCATTGAGGTAATCATTCACAAAGTAAGTTCTCCAACAATCAATAGACAATATTCTAATGACATCATAGTAGGTAAAATGGTGGCGGTATCGTTTGTTTATGGTTTGAAATCACAAAGATTTAATTTTGCAATGTCTCTTAGTTACATTATTTTATTGTCATATTTATGAGCTCAGAACAAAAGCATATTTTTTCATTATTTAGTTATTAAAGACGGAAAAAAATTATAAATGCATGATTTGAAAAATTTAAATAATTTTCTTTCTTAATAGTAAAAAATAACACCGGGAAGTAACAGCGGGTTTAAGTTAAATAAGTTTAACTGTTTAATTCTGTTGTAATATTCAAAATAACTGTATTTATTAGATTTCAGTAAACAACATCAGGGCCCGATTAAACTTTGAAGTTAGAGGAATTACAATGTCATTTCAGGACCTTTCTTTTGGAGAAGCTTTTCTAAATTTCATATATACATGGAAACTCTTCAGTGTTAGAAATACTATTCTTAGGACTGACATAACACGAGAACGGCCTGCAATTTTACACAAGTTTTTGAAAGCTACTTTATATCAGAAATTTTACTAAAAACTGGTTACTTTTTTGTTATAGCGGCCCACACTATTAGGATTATGACAAGTTGCAGCCAATTTCGCCAACGTCGTAACCAAGATCGTGAAGCACACACACATAATACCATATAATACCATTTCATGAAATCGTATACGATAATTTAATAGTTTTTACCTTACTTCAAGTGTAAAATTTATTTATTTTTAAGGCTTAACAATCTAAATTGTCCAATATATGAATTTAAAAAAATGTAAACAAAGATTGAATAGACATGACCGCAAAAAGCCTCAAATCTGCATAACACTTGGAACCAAACTGTGCAGATTAGTGGTCTTCTACTGTACACAGTTTTTCATAAATGTGTTTTGTTCTTTAAATGTGTTATTTTCATCTATCACTGCGGAACAAGCGAGAAAACTCATATTCTTGCACATGAGTTGTATAAATTTATATCTAAATTTCCGTCATTCTTGACGGGCTACCTTTCTAGTATATATATAATAAACTAGAAAGGTAGCCCATCAAAAATGACGGAAATTTAGATATAAAGATATATACAACTCATGTGCAAGAATATGAGTTTTCTAGCTTATTCCGCAGTGATCGATGAAAATAACACATTTTAAGAACGAAACACATTTATGAAAAACTGTGTACAGTAGAAGACCACTAATCTGCACAGTTTGGTTCCAAGTGTTATGCAGATTTGAAGCTTTTTGCGGTCATGTCTATTCAATCTTTGTTTACATTTTTTAAAATTCATATATTGGACAATTTAGATTGTTGAGCCTTAAAAATTAATAAATAGCACACTTGAAGTAAGGTAAAAAACTATTAAATTATTGTATACGATTTCATGAAATGGTATTATATGGTATTATATGTGTGTGCTTCACGATCTTGGTTACGACGTTGGCGAAATTGGCTGCAACTTGTCATAATCCTAATAGTGTGGGCCGCTATAACAAAAAAGTAACCAGTTTTTAGTAAAATTTCTGATATAAAGTAGCTTTCAAAAACTTGTGTAAACTTGCAGGCCGTTCTCGTATTATGTCAGTCCTAGGAATAATATTTCTAACACTGAAGATTTCCCATGTATATATGGAATTTAGAAAAGCTTCTCCAAAAGGAAGGTCCTGAAATGACATTGTAATTCCTCTAACTTCAAAGTTTAATCGGGCCCTGATGTTGAGTACTGAAATCTAATAAATACAGTTATTTTGAATATTTCAACAGAATAAACAGTTAAACTTATTTAACTTAAACCCGCTGTTACTTCCCGATGTTATTTTTTAGTATTAAGAAAGAAAATTAATTAAAATTTTCAAATCATGCATTTATGAATTTTTTTCCGTCTTTAATAACTAAATAATGAAAAAATAGGCTTTTGTTCTGAGATCATAAATATGACAATAAAATAATGTAACTAAGAGACATTGCAAAATTAAATCTTTGTGACTACAAACCATAAACAAACGATACCGCCACCATTTTACCTACTAGAGACGTCATTAGAATATTGCCCATTGATTGTTGGAGAACTTACTTTGTTAATGATTACCTCAATGATTTAATATTTTTGACATTTCACGATGAATGAATCACTTGTGTTTGTTTAGGTTTATGGAATGAGATATTAAGCTGTGAAACTAATTTCAATTGAAGTTATCCAAGGATATATGTATTTTTAATCGAAATTAAAAACAATGCTTTGATCTCGAAATAAAAATTTTTAGTTTGTATAATTTGTTATTTCTGTTAATTATTTATTTAAGTACTTTTCCATTATAGCGCATTTTTAAAAAAAGCTTGGCGCGATTCGGGCATCAGAAAGTGAGATATGTTGCGAAAATATATAAACAGCTATGAAAAGAAATCTAATGAACTTTTATCTTTGTTTATATATGTACTTATATGCATAAAAAATCGTTTCTAAATATATATAATTTTTTTTATAAACAAATTACGGCACAGATTTCAGACATGAACTGGGATACCTAACTGGCGCCAAAATGGTGTTATTTTGCCTGCTATGGTAACCCGGCTATTGTTCTTTATTTATTAATAAATTGTTTATTTACTTTTTGTTTCTGTTTTTTAATTATATAAACTGCTTTATTCTATAGTTATTATTCAAACTTTTATTTATTTATAGTTATTTCCTTTTCAAAATGATAGCAAATAATTTAAAAATATATAAGTAACTGGTATTCGAAAGCGAGATTTCTGCCAAATTGGCGTCATAGAAAGATCACGCCAACCCCCATGCGTATATGACATCTGTGCAAAAATTACTTCTGTTTCTTTATAAAAATGGGTAAATAGCTATTTTTATATTAAATTGTCTGCACAGATGTCATATACGCCCATATTGGCGCGTTTTTTTTTTGACACCGATGTCATATACGCGCCGGGTACTTAACTGGCGCAAAAGTGTCGTTATTTTGCTTGTAATGGTAACCCGAATGTTGTTTATGCTGTTGATGTTTTCGCCAAATTGGCGTCGGAAAAAAATCGCGCCAATATGGGGCGTATATGACATCTGTGCCAAATTGTATACCTATGGAAAAAATTGCTTGTGAGTATGAAGCAGTAAATAGGTTGCCAGAAAATACGTTGGCAAACTTCTTTCTCGCCAAGAAACTTTTCTCTGAAGTATTGCACATAAGCAATGATTGCTAGAAATGCATTTTTAATTATGATATGCGCTTTTATGTTTCACTACATTTATGCATACTATACTGTGTGTATAAATGCTACAGTTCATATGCAGGGCTACACAAAAGAATTCGTAAGGGTTACTGAGTATGAGAGTAAATTGCTTAAAGATGGTTTTTAAAGGAGTTATGCATTTTTACGCTGAACTGCATTTAGTTTCGTAAGAAATGTTTGTAGAATATAGATAAAATGATATACATGGTCACGCAAAGAATTGGATACATAACCGTCTATGGATGATCATATCTGGAAATGTGATTTCAGTAGTTTTAAGAGTAGTTTAAATTAAAATTTAGCTAAAAAGTGGCATGCAATAACGATACTATTGGCTATGGACGGTAACTGCTGAAATCAATTTTTAAATTTTTTTATGCGTTTTCTAAATGTTTACTTAGCTATCTTGGTACTTCTTAGTTATCCCGTCGACCAAATTACTGTCGCCAAATTGTATGATTAATTGCCAATAATGGTTGCCATTAATTAATTAATTAAATGCCAATAATGGCCAATAAAACCATTAATTCGACGTTTTATTTGTATTTTTATTAATATTTTACTATTGATTTGGCGATTTATATAATTTGGCAAATTTGGTCGACGGGATATCAAAGAAGTAACGTTATCTTATTTACCTTATTTCCCTAAATAACGAAGTTTTTTAAAGCATTTAGGATGTGTTGGAAAGTGTTTCATATTCTATGCTTAACGCATGATTTTTCTTTCTCCTTTAGTCTTATTTTGCATTTATTTTATTCTTAATTTTTTAGTCTTATACTGCTTTATAGAAACTTTGGCACAGTTGTCATATACGTTATCATATATTGGCGCGATTTTCTTCCTACGCCAATTTGGCGAAAACATCAACAGCATAAACAACAACATCCGGATTACCATATCAAGCAAAATTACGACACTTTGGCGACAGTTAAGTACACGTTGTGTATATGACATTGGCGTCAGAAACAAATCGTGCCAATATGGAGCGTGTATGACATCTTTGCCGAAACTTTAACATTTAATGTTTAAACTCTTCGCTCCACTCCCCTTGCATATAGTACAAACTATAACACGGATAGCGCAAAATTATAGACAGTTTGGTACTTTTCCACTGTAGGGGCTTTGGCATTTTTTAAAAAAAGCTTGTTGTAATTTGGGCATCAGAAAGTGAGATTTGGGTACTTTTCCGTTATGCGGACACCATTGTCGCCAAGCGTAATAGTTGGCGCAAAATCGTGAATTGAAGCATTTGAAAAACAAAAGAAAAACCATTGTCGAAACTAAAGTGAGCATTTAAAAAATATAACATTTGAAAATTTCAGACTTTTACGAACTATTTCATCAAATCACAAATATATACTTAAAATAAGTGAACAAATAACTGCTATAAAATAAAGCAATAAAATAAAACTCATGTTAAACTGCTGGCATAAAATTACAAATATCTTTTAGCATTTTGAAATAATTGGCGCATTAGTATACATTTTGGCATGGTGTCCGTATAACGGAAAAATATCGACATTTGTTGTCAAATCATATAAACAGCTATGAAAACAAATTTGATGAGCGTTTTTGTTTGTTTTATATGTATATTATTGATGTTTTTTTATGTACAAATTACCTCTGTTTCTGTATAAAATTAGAGAAACGGCTTTTTTATGTTAAATAAATCGTATAAATATCGAAAAAAATGCGTGTGTATATAAAATGAAACAGTGAATATGTTCCCGGAAAATATGTTACCAAATTTCCTTTTTCGCCAAGACACCTATACTGGAAAAGTACCTAAAGCACATTAAAATCGCGCAGTTAGGAGATCACACAGTACACCGTTGTCTATTGGCGGTTATGTTATTAGTAGCATCGGGAGGAAGATGTAAAGATGTACTTTAAATTCTCACCCATAGATTTCGAAAAAAATATCTTAAAAGAGTGGAATTTAAATTAAATTTAGGTGACCTCCATTATGAAAGATTGATGGTTTTAAATAGGAATTTCCCCAAATTAGCCAGCTATCGCCAATTGGCTAACATTTGGCGCTACTGTGGTAACCCTGCATTAATATTTTTCAACAATTACTCATTTCAATGAGGCGGTCCTACCGGAATAGTGAGGGACACACAGAGACTTGGATTTTATATAAATAGATAGATATATATATATCAGTGGCGTGGCGTGAAAATTTTCGGTGGTCATCGCAATTATTTAAGTTTGTGGTGAAAAATTATTAACTCTAAAATTCAATGGTTGAATGTTCAAAAAAGAAACTTTAAATCTTGCCTTCACTTATACATGAACTCCAAATGTTCTGCTAAAACTGGATCGTAGAGTTTTAAAAGCTTATTGAGAGTTTTAAAATATTGCTTGGTCATCGCCGCATCCAGCGATGACCGGACGCCACGCCACTGATATATATATATATATATATATATATATATATATATCAATTTTGAACGGAGGGTGGTTTCGGGGTCATGATCGATGAAAATATACCAAAATTTTTTGAAATCGCTTTCCTCCGAACGGCTGCAATAGGTAGCTTTTTGTAATGAAAGCTACCTAAAATAAATTTTAAGGGAAACCAAACTGGCCGCCAAGGGCGGCTAGTATGAGTACTTTAAGGTATTTCTTTATTATGGGGTCATTGACATAACTCAGGTTTATACGCTGAACCAGGATGTCTGTTTATATCATGAAGTAATAAGAAAATGACACAGATGTCATATACGCACCGGAGTACCTAATTGAAGCCAAAATAGATTATTTTCATTGACATGGTAACCCGGCTATTGCTGATTTATTAATAAATTGTTTATTTTCTTTAATTTTTTTTTTTTAAATTATATAAATATCTTTGCTCTATAGTTTTTAATGAAACTTTTTTTTTTTATTTATTGTTATTTCCCTTTTTAAGTAATAGACATAATTTAAAAATATACATATGACTGGTATTCGAAAACGATGTTTTCGCCAAATTGGCGTCAAAAGCAGATCGCCCCAAACCAGGTGCGTATATGGCATCTGTGCCAAGAAAATTATCGGATTATACTTATTTTTATGTTTTACAATCGTACTTGGCGTCAAAGGTTGTCGAAGAAATTATCATCTACAATATTATTAAGTCTGTACTACACAAAAACAAACCTATTTACAACAATTGTATTTACTATTGCACCAAATATTTTTCTCTAAAAAGGCAAATTGACTTCCAACCCGATCACAGAACATAACATTTCTATCTAGTTAATTTACATTTTAAGAATGAAAATACATATTTCCTGCTAATCATTACATCATTTTCGACATGGATAATTTTACTGTGCATATTATTGACATTTGCTATCCATTTTCTCTTCAAAAGTTTTTTTTTTTTTAATTTAAATCTTTATGTTAACCGTGCGCAGACGATAAACCGTAAGCATTGATAAGAATTTTTTTTTTTTTTTTTTTTAAATAATGAGAATTAATACCATAACATAATCTCATTTTATTTCAACATCAAAGCATATCCATTTTATTCTCCATATATGACGTCACATTTGCCTTCATTCTGCACTTACTAAAATCCATGCACCTTGTATTATTAAAAATACTTGAAATTTTGAAAATTTCCGTTTTAATCTTTCAATTCGAAATTAAATTATTATTCTGGGTTTTTATTTTTTGGCAACGAAAAAAGGAAGATGGTTAAATTTTATCGGGAAAATGTCAATTCATTGTATATGAAGAAAAATGAAATTTTGGATTATTAAGCAAAATATTTAAATAAAATAAATTAAACATAACCTATGTTCATTTGTGGGTTGTAATCCATCTATATCCAAAAATAAAAAAGCATTAATTCATCCTTTTAGATGCTGAGTTCATTCAAACTTTCGGACACACATTGAAATTTATAATATTACTAGCTGTTACCCGTGACTGCGTTCACGTAACATTTAAAGAAGAAGAAATTCATCAATTAAGCAAAACACTTCGATATTTAAAAGCATATATAATTAACCTTTTATCACATTTTATAGTAGAAACGCTTATGATGATACCAATTTGCTTATTTTTGTATATGTATATAGGACCATTTACATTTCTTTTGTGAGCATGAAATTTCATACACCTTTTCTAAGATTAAATGAGGAATAAATTTACATCTCTATTATTCTATTTTATTATTTATATTTATTCTATTTTATATTTATTCCGTTCAAGGATATTGATTTATTTTTTGTTTTCGAGACAAAAAATATTATTTAAAGATATATATTAATAAAGAATTTTAAAGGAAAGTGGTTATTAGAAGGTCACTTCAGACGTGACTTTGATATGATTAGAATAAGCGAAAAATCAACATGCACCATTATAAGGTTATATTCCAAAAAATCACATTTTGGAAGAGAAAAAAAAATAAATGGTATTAAAAAATAATGAAACGTGGTGATAAAATAATCAAAGTTCAAAGTAAAAAAATAATCAAAGTTCAAAAATAAATTATAAGAGCACGGGAAATATCTATAACTTTCAAATATTTATTACATTTTAATTTCACGATACCACACTTTTATGAGCTCTAGATCTACCAATAATATCTAAATGTTTATCACGCTCCAAAGATTCTTGAGCCTAAATACTTATTATTAAAGCAATAGAGTTAACTTATTGCTTTCGAGGAATAAATCGATTTATGTAAATGCACCACAATTATGAATAAACATTTTCATATCTATTGTGTGTTGTAATTTTGGCATATGAATGCTTTGAAATTTGCAGGAATATGCTCCAATGGTGTAACAGTGATAGATTGTGTTTCAGAGAGATTTTTAAGTATAGATTTCGATAATTTAAAATCTAAAGAAAATTTCCCTTCTTCCTTTGCGCTTTTCGATAAACACGGTGCCTTTATACATTTGAGGGATGTGAAGTGAAAGGCAAATTTATTGCTTAGTTAAGGTTTTGGCTCTTCTGTACACGTAAATGATGTCACATGTAAAGCCTAATCTCAAATTGAAATTACTTGCTAAACTTTTTTAAGTTGGCTTTCCTGTGCCATTTATTAAATTTTATTGAAACCAGTGTTATGGGAGATTGTACTGTAAAAGGATGTTAAACTTATATCTTTGCGATTTTAAATTCTGTGCAAATCACGCCATTTTGTATAAAAACTGCTATAAAATGCTAATATTTTCTGAAAGAAAAGCAGTGTCAGACGAACATCTTTTGCACGCTTTTTTCCTTGCGTATTATCCCTACACAATGCTAGCGGCATATACGTGAGGAAAAAAGCGTGCAAAAAGACGTCCGCCTGGCATTAGTTTCATGATTTAAAATATGACGACACTAGGTTAGCTTTTCCTACGGAATGTTACTTGTCGAAATAAATAAATAAATAAATATATATTCTTACACTTCATGAATCATTTAAAACTATGCATTTTAATTTATTTAAAAAAAAAGGGAAACCGATTAATGAAATCCAATATTATTGTACATTTAGAAAAACATTGAACAATTATTTTTATTAAATATACTAAATTTCATGTAAGAAAATGTATTTAAAATGTAAGCTAAAATTTCATTTTCAAAGAATGCGACTTTTGATACAAAATTTTATTTCTGAAAAGTATACTGTTATTTTAAGATTTCGTTTTAACTTTCGAAGCTGGTGTAATGAAGACGACATCGCTTTGACGAAATTAAAATAAATCTATGTTAATGTTTTCGTATTAAAATTAATGCTTTCCATGAAAAAATATTACATCATTTTTAACCGATAAAAGCTATTACTAAAAACGCCTTTGTGACATGTTTTAACTGCCATCTTTTAAAATTAATCAATTAAAATAGTATATGATTATTTTAATCAAGGCCTCCTGATAAGGGAGTCTTGATTTTAATTTTAATTCGTATGAATAGTGGGCAATAACTATCAACTTAAATGCACAGAAGTTATATTTACTCCTTGGTTGCGTCAATATGTCGACAGACGATTTTTGTTTCTGTGGAATAAATTCATTCATGAAGTTTCGATGTGTGTAAATATGTTTTCAATTTTGGAAAATTTAATTTAATCAAGTTTTTGCACCATTTATACTAATTGAAATTCAATTCTTTTTAATTTTAATGAGGAAATAGCGTCAAAAAATATATTAATCCGATTTAATTCCCCTTTTCTCCACCAAAAATATCTTCTCCTGATAATCATAACGTGAATTTTGAAAAGAAAACTCTCATTTGTATGCAACTTACATTCAAACTTTTTAACCAGTATGGACAGTATTCCTGTGACGTCACAATTGGTAGAATAGCGGTTTCTATAGCCTCGAATCAAAAGCGAGAATAGGGTCCATTTGTAAAAAATATTTCTGTTATTCGTTTTGATATGACGTCATTATTTATCTATTTTCATTAGTTACTGATATTGATGCCCATTGTATTTTTAAAGAATATTTGGAAATACCTGTTTTATTTCAAATTTGACGTCATATTTTTCCGATCGAATAACTTTATTAATAATATTATTTTTTTTTCATTCTTTTTCCTTCTAATTATGACACCATTTTTGGCAGAAAACACCTTATTAACGTAACCGATATTCATCCTTCATGCATAATAAAAAATACCCCATTTTTTGTTTCAAGTATGACGTCATATTTATTTTCTTTTGAATTCTTTTTATTTTAATTTTTAATTGTCCAGGAGAAATTATTATTCCAGATTTAGTTTTTCTTGGCAACAAGAAAGAAAGATGGTTAAATTTATCGGGAAAATGTCAATTGATTCTGTATGAAAAAGAATTAAATTTTGAATTATTAAGATAATTATTTGAATAAATTAAATAAACTATAGCCTATGTGTTCATTTCCGGATTGTAATCCATCTATATCAGAAAAATACAAAAGCATTAATTCATCCGTTTAGATGCTGACTTCATTCAAACATTCGGACACACATTGACATTTATAATATTATAAGGATTTAGATGCAATGTCATAGACTGAGGTTTGTATAAAAGTTTGGAGAAAATCGTCCTGAAGAAATCGCTGTCATAGCGAATTTGGCTTCGACTTTGCTTTTTTATCACAATAGAATGAATGGTGATATTTCAGGACCTGATCCAAGAAATTTATGAATATTTTTCTATATTCCGAATATTTATTTATGAATAATTTTACACTTATCTTTAATGTAATAGGTCAAAATTTGTATAAACTCTTTTTTACTCCGATTAATTGACGGAACTAGAAATTTAAGATGAAAAGCAAAGTTGGTATGGTATTGAACTAAGAATATTGAGTAATAACATGTGTAACTATTTTTTGAATCATTAAGATGTATGAGATAGAAGAAAGTTTTGGGATCGGCACATCCAACTAGTTTAACTTTTGATAATTCATTTTTATATACTTTTTAGTACTGAATCTGAAAATGACCTTAATTTTTAATTATCAGGCTAGTATGTTTTTGCAAATCGTAAATTTCAAAGTTAAAATATAGCAAAAATTTGGTACTATAAAAGAGATATAAAACTTTTTTAATTTAAATTTATTAAATTGAATAATTTATTCAGTTTTTGGCTTATACCGGGATTCTTACAGCTAAACAGTTGAGAGGTCCGATGAGGTGAGGAGGAGGTTCAATTTTAAATTTGAACTTTTAACTTTCAAATTTATAATTTGAGAAAAATCATCACGTGATTTTTAAGTATTATAGTCATTTTTTGATTCAGCAGAAAAAAATACATAAAAATCAATTATATATATATATATATAAAAAATTACAAAATAGCACATCTAATTTGCAGTGTAAAATGTTTGCTATTTTTCTATTTTAACTTTAAAATTTAAGATTTGCAGAAAATATTTACGTGACGGCAAAAAACAAAGATCAATTCCGGATTCACCGGTACCGAATATATAAGAATCAATAATCAAAAGATAAATACGTGCTTTTTAGCACTGAATCCGAAAATGACCTTAATTTTTCTAAGACATGACATTACCCAACTTTGTCAGGCTAGTGTAATCTAATAACATTTTAAAATGTGTATCATTTTGTGAAGATTTGAGGCTGTTAATTTACATCATTTTACTTAACAAAAATTCTGTTTTCTTTTCTTCTCACATGCTTATTGCAAATTGTATAATATACAATAATATGTCAGAATTATTAAAGATTTCAAATTTATATTGCAATGTTAATTTTACTCTCAACCCTTTTTTTTTATTAAATCTGACGAAATCACATTTCTACTAAATTTGTGAACGACGTCTGATTATCAGTAAAAAATATGCTCCAACTATTACTTGGTCAAATTTAATCGAAGGATAACCAGGCTTTTTTCTTACTTGTAAGTGTAACAGGAAACGTTTACTAAATATATGTTATATGACCAACGTACCGTAGAAAAATTTAATTTTCGTAATATTTTTAGAAAATGTATTTATTGACTCAAATCGGTTTTTATATAAAATCGGTTTTAAAACATTTTTTAATTGAGCTATGTCTATAACTAACAGTTTAGAAATTAGCCGTTGGTCACCCTTGATAGTAGACACTCTGTATATACGTATATGCCGTGTGCGTGTGTATGATTTCATACATTGATATAGAAATTCATATGCTACGACTAATTATTACAAACTGTAAAAACTTGAGCGAACATTCCACAAACAAATTTGTTAAACTATAACACATACAATAAATTCAATTATTTGCAGAATTAAAATACTTTTTTTTTTTTTTTCAAAAGTTGACATAACAATCTCTACTTTTAAAATGAAAACCGGTTTATTTAACTCATTTGTGCCTGGAGTCCTAATTTTGGGACGCTTTCTTAAAAAAATTCACATTACAAATGGAATTATGATATCCTTTCAAAACTTTCTAAAATATATCCTCAGTATTTGTTTTCAATATTTATCCATAAATGGCAGCGCATTTTTAAGAATAAAAAGGTGCTATAAATAATTGTTGAAGCGCAAAGGTGGATTTTATTGCAATAAAACGGCGCATAAGAAAAGGTAATATATTTCTATTACTTTTTTTAACAATCATGTTATTATTTATAAGACGAAACATTATTTTAAAATGCATATTTTTGGATTTTTTTCAGATTTCTATTTTTTTGTTCGAATTTGAACCTTTATATATCGTCTCAATTTTGGGGCGCTAGGCACGAATGGATAGGGAGTTTCTCCGTTACTATCTATGCATTAAATGTATGTTTTATACCATTTATTTTGTTACAAAATGGTTACATACCATTCGGATTATTATTTGGCGATAAAATTATTATTCGGATTATTATTTGGCTAAAAAATTATTATACGAATTATTACATGGATATTCTTTGTTATTTGATGGGGAGGGGATAGGGGCAGGGCTCGGTTCAAGAACAAGGCACCCACCTCTCTCCAGACTTAGCTATTGGCTTAGTAAAAATTTATATCATACCGTTATGTTTTGTACTAATTTAGTATTTGACATCCTAAGGTTACGAAAATATACACAGTATAACCTCAATTATCAGACTTAATTGGGTTTGACCCGTCTGTGGATAATCGAAATTTCCGGATAATCGAGAATTTAACAATAATCATCTAGTTTAATATGCAGCATCGTCATCAAACTGCTATTAGGAGTATTTAAACTGCTTAATAAATATCTAAATTTAAATTATACATGAAAATAATTTTATTTGTGCAGAACAGGGACGATGTACACAGGGGGGGGGGGGGGGGGCAGGAGTACAATTATACCGGAATCGGAACTTTCGGGAGCTCAAGCTAATTTCGATGGAATTCGAATAAAAATGCTTATCTCTACTCGTGGTTTGGAAAGGAACGCTTACATACACAAGGAATGTCAAAGTAAACCGCTGGAAAAAAATCAGGATATCGACATCGGTTTGCAGAGAGTTCCGGTTAAACGAGGGTCGGATAATCGACTTTCTACTGTACCATATATACTAGTACGTAAAACGAAGAATTTTTGACAATTTTATGCAAGTAAATTGGGAGTAGACTTATGCCAAAAATATGCCAAATGCCAAAAAAATCCCTTCGAATACTGCAACAGTCTGATTTTTTATGTGTGTAAATAATAAAATAATATATAAAATATACAAATAATAATAATTTATTATTAAAAAAAATTCAATGATTTGGGTTTTTTTACTTACTAATTTTTCGCATTAGTAAGTGAAATCTTTGGTTCGATTTTGTGCGAAATTGAAGTGAAAACATAGTGGGTCGACATACGCGAGTTTTTGATTTTTTGCAGAATTTGCATTCAAATGTTAGTGGGTCGGCGTATATGTGAGTGTATACGGTATATATACTCTATTAGTAATTATTGATTATTACAAATTTTTACTGTGCCAATAGCTAATGGTGAGGGGGAAGGGGGTCTTGTTCTTGAGCCGAGCCCAGTCCTCCCCCTCCCCCTTATAGTAATAATAAAGACATTTGTATAGTCAAATAATAACCCGAATGATATATAACCCTTTTAAAACAAATTAAATGACATAAAACATAGATATAATGCTTAGACAGTAACGGAGAAAACCCCCACGCTTTCGTGCCTAGTGTCCCAAAATTGGGACGTTTAGATTTTTATATGTTAAATAAATATTTTTTCAGAGAGACCTTTTTTATTATTTTTTACGTTGATTTTACACCATTTACTAAAATCAAGCTCAATACTGAGTTGAAAAATAAATTCAGGCACTAATGGGTTAATATTTTTTCAAAAAAATTGTAATGAAAAAAATATCATATTTTGTATTGGAAGTTGTTTATTTGTAGATGAGGGCGCATTGGTTATTTTTAATATTATTTTCATTTTTGTATGAATAAATTCAATTTAGATAATTTTAGTTAAATTTCATTTGAGCGGTGGGAATTGGGTTACTTTCATTAGAACATTTTACCATTCGCTGAAAATCATAGGGAAATAATAGGATTATTGCATCTTTATTGATACAATTTCCTCATTAGTATTTAATAGAAAATATATTTTCTATTGAATAGATGGTTCTTGAAAAGGTGAAGAGACGAAAGTGACGTAAATGTCGAGGCTAACGAAAAATACAGACTATCGCGGTGCATTCTACGAGTCTTTTTTTTTTTTTTTTAACAGCATGCTAGAGTCACGTGATGCTCTTCTCGTACAACTGCATTGGTGCATTCGAGCATCACGTGACCCCAGCAGTCTGTAAAAAAAGATAGGCGTAAATCACCGCGGTAGCCTGTCTTTTTCGTTAGCTTCGCGTAAATGTGAAATGATGTCGTTTAAAATAAGGACTTCCGTTTAAAAGCATTAAACAACATACTTTTTTATAACTACGGTAAATGAGATCATTTTCATAACAAAAGATTTTTCATTCCAATAGCTCTGAAATATGAGGACAGGGTTTCTTAAAAAAAATCGCTGTTGAAATGACATAATTTTTAAATGTTATTTGTCTGAAAATGGACACTTTCTTTCAGAAAATGCAGCCTTTACAACTACAGTATAAATGAAGTAAACTACATTGCTTTCACACCTTTAATACCAAGGACGGGCCCAAATGGCTTTTAAAGGTGCTCCTTACATTTTAGTTACCCTAATTACAGAAATGCATCTGCCTGTGAATACGGCTTTACATATAATAGAAATTCCATATTTTGTTTTCTAAAAATGTTACATTATAATGTACTTGTTTAAAAAAATCCATATGAATAAAACATTTTCATTCCAATGTGGCTTTAAACAAATTTTTCCGTAGAGCCCAATGTCTATACTGGCGGAAAGGAAACAGTAAAAATCACACCATATTAATTTGATTATGTTAATTTTTTTAGTTTTCTGTATAGAAATTAATTTTGTAATTACAAGGCCTAACATATTAGTGTTTTAATTAATCACTTTGCCTTGATGACATGTCATTTATTACTTCAGCTACATGATTTAATAAAAAGCTATGTAATTAATGAATGAAATGTAATTGTTTAACAAATTTAAATATTAACAACTAGTTGGATGTGCCAATCCCAAAACTTTCTTCTATCTTATACATCTTAATATTTCAAAACCTTGTTACACATGTTAATACTTCAATATTATTAGTTCAATACTATACCAACTTTGATTTTCATCTTAAATTTCTGCTCAAGTCAATTAAACGGACTAAAAACGAGTTAATCTATATCATGATATTTGTTAAAATTATTAATTTTTCCTTATTTTGTTGTTATCAGCTGTTTGCGAATAGCCGGCTTAGCAGGTAGCGAGTTCCCGCCGCTGCATGAGCCGCCGATGCACAATAGAACTACGAAAAATCAAGAAAAGTATACAAAAATCGCTAGCACAGAGCTCCTTTACCGCGCAAGGATCTGTTGACCAAAGCCAAAAACAAGCACAAAAATTTTGGTTCAATTGTATGCATGATTTTATACGTTGTTCGATGGTACAATAATGAAAATGGCACAGAGATCGGAATTATAGCGCCCCCTTCTGGCGGAATTTTTTCAAGTTCAGGGAGGACTTGTTTGCCATAGCCAGAAACATGCACAAAAAATTTGGTTCAATTATATGGATAACTTCATACACTTTTCGATGGTACAATAATGAAAATGGTACAGACATCGCAATTATAGTGCCCCCTACCGGCAGAATTTTTCCAAATTCAGGGAGGACCTTCGTGACATAACCAAAAACAAACACATAAAATTTGGTTCAATTCTATGCACAACTTCATACACTTTTCGAAGGTACAATATTCAAAATGGCGCAAAAATGGCACAAAAATCGCTATTACAGCGCCCTTTACGGGCGATTTTTTTACAAATTAAGGGAGGACCTCCTTTCCATAGCCAAGAACTTAAAATAAAAATTTGGTTCAATTCCATGCATAACTTCATACACTTTTCGACGGTATAATATTCAAAATCGCACAAAAATCGCTATTACAGCGCCCCCTAACGGTGCATTTTTTGCAAATTCAGGGAGAACCTGCTTGTCATATCCAAAAACTTAAAATAAAAATTTGGTTTAATTCTATGCATAACTTCATACACTTTTGGACGGTACAACATTCAAAATCGCACAAAAATCGCTATTACAGCGCCCCCTACCGGTGAATTTTTTCCAAATTCAGGGAGGACCAGCTTTCCATAGCCAAAAACTTAAAATAAAAATTTGGTTCAATTCTATGCATAACTTCATACAGTTTTGGATGGTACAATATTCAAAATCGCACAAAAATCGCATTTACGGCGCCCCCTACCGGCGAATTTTTTCCAAATTCAGGGAGGACCTGCTTGCCATATCCAAAAACTTAAAATAAAAATTTGGTTCAATTCCATGCATAACTCTGTACACTTTTGGATGGTACAATGTTCAAAATCGCACAAAACTTGCTATATCAGCGCCCCCTACCGGCGAATTTTTTCCAAATTCCAGGAGGACCTGCTTGCCATAGCCAAAAACTTAAAATAAAATTTTGGTTTAATTCTATGCATAACTTCATACACTTTTTGATGGTACAATGGCGACAGACAGACGGACAGACGGACAGACGGACGGACGGACGGACGGACAGACGGACAGACGGACAGACGGACAGACGGACAGACGGACACACAGACAGACAGACATTTTCTATAAACATGTTTTTTGGAATCTCTGACCCCTAAAATATGTAAATCCGTCGAAAACCGGAAGTCGAAAAAAATTTCGATTACAATACTTTCTTCTATTGAAGATAGAAGAAAGTAATAATACAAATGCCATTATGGTTATTTCAAAAAGTGTTATTGAAGTTAAATTAGCCAATTTAAAACTAATTTTAATTTCGAATTATTTTGGTAGTTTGGTGTTGTTTGCGTTCAAATAACAGTTTCTTATATAAACTTTTTACTTCCAGAAATTTGAACTTGTGCCTAAGAATATGCTACTGGCACAGATAACCTTACCATTACATTAAACAAGAGCTGATATTTCAGGAAAATATTACCAAAACATTAAATGTTAGTATTAGTTGTAATTTTTAAATTATCGCTAGACATCTAAAAAAATTCATAGTTTTTCTTAAAAGATTATTTAAAGGATGTTAAATTCGCTGAATTGTTGATATCACCAAATGTGTTTATAAATTAACGTAAAAGTTGGATGAAAGTTATTTTTCTTAGGAAATCTTCTTAATTACTTCAAAAGACTTTGTGTAACCAGAATGATTTTATTCATACGCAAACAACACATATTACAATAATCGCTTTTATCAATGTTAGATACAACAGCAATTGTTTTTAAAAATATATGGGTTCTTACGTACTATATTTTGTAAACTTATAAATATTTAAAAATTTTTAAATATGTTTTATGAAATATTGAATTCAGAAAGGAAAGGGTGAAAAATTGAATATTTAAGAATGTTTCGCTAATTGTTTCCTTATTTTTACGTATTAATCTTTTAATATTAATTTTTTTTTTCATTTTAAAACTATACGAGAATTATATTAAACATACTTGACTAAAATAGTCAGAATATTTTATGCATCCAAATGCCTTTTTTATTGTAATCCACGTTGTATAATATACATTTTAAAAATTTGTTATACATTATGCTAAAGAATATTTCTTATCATTGGTCTATCTTATCATTGAGCTATTAACATTTAATCCTTTTGATAACAATAAAAACTCGAATAATTACGGTTGAATAATTGTCTTTCACAAGATGTATTTGTAAAAACACCATTTTGGTAATTAACTTAATTAATGTCTGGTATGTTTCTTGTCCCAAATGAATAATTTCTCCATTTTAATCACGTCTGTGTTGTTCATTTAATTATATACCACTTACTAGCCGACATTTCATTTGATGTTTTTCCCCTTTTTTTAAATAAAGAAAGATTAACTGATGGAAAATTATTAGAATGAATTGTTTTCGAACTAATTTGTAAGCTTTTCTGAAACAAATTTCACTGCGATAAAAACAAATAAGACACTTTCTACTTATTCGTTTGAAAAAGGAAAAACTAAATAGACTAAAAATGACAAAAAAGTATTACTTTTGAAAACTAATTATTAATTGTTCATATTTTTGAAAAATAGATTTTCTTTTATTTAAAAGAAGAAAAAATAGGGAAACATTTAATGTTTAAAGAATATATTTCAGATAAACTAGAATACCCTGTACGGGTTCCCGTATTACTGAACATACTTCCTAGTGTATGGAATATGGTTGAAAATCAATATTTAGGTTGATTTCTTTAAAAAGGATTATATATATATACTAGGGGGCTGTGCCCCTTGCAAGCCCACCCCCATTCAGACGCCGCAGAATCTAAAAACACGCTAATCTGATGGGTTTTAAAAATATTAGAGAAGAGTGAATTATACTGAGAAAAGCTGTGCAGATCTCCCTGTAAACGTGGTGATTGCAAAAATTTAAGGGCGAATCAGTTGCTGTTAAGACATCCAATGGTTGTTTTCATGTTTGATTAAAGAGGATCAGTTAAACATTTGAAAAGAAGCTAAAATAATATAAATTGAGTATACATAGTCTTTGTCTCCCGTTATTTTAAAGCAATCTCTATAACAATCGCCTAAGTCATGTGACTATAAGCAAAATTTTCCAGGCGGACCACTTCGCTTTTTATACTCTAGGTGCCATTTTGGTACTTTAATGTTAGCCAGGCACATGTGATAAGTCGCCAAATATTATACTATCGCCATTATTTCATCTATATTATAATAGTTCAAGTCATCAACTGCCATAAACAACTACGGTCTGATCCCTTCGTCGTTCATATGAAAGTTTGGCACAGATGTCATAGACGTCCCATATTGGCGCGATTTTTTAACAACGCCAATTTGGGGAACGCATTAACAACATAAACAACAACATCCGGCTTACCATATCAAGCAAAATAACGATACTTTGGCGCCCGTTAAGTGCCCGTTCCGTATATGACACTGGCGTCAGAAAAAAATCGCGCCAACATGGGGCCGAAAGCTTTCCATTTTGATTAAAAAATGAAAAAAAAACATTTTCGAATAAAACTACATAAAGTTTGACATGGTTGAAAAGAATTCTTGGTACTGTTACGCTAGCCGGATGCAAATCTCGCGTGATTTTTTTTTTTAACGAAAATTTGGCGAAAACCTCGTTTTCAAATACCAGTTACATATGCATTTTTAGTATTACTTAGTTATCCCGTCGACCAAAAATCTAACGCTAAACTATAGGATTAAACGCCAATAATTGTCTATGGTAAATGTCACATTCACTGGACTTTAAGCAAGTTACACGTGTTTACGTCATCAAGTTATTTTTATTTCGACTTTTTATTTGTATATTTATTAATGTTATACTAATTTATTTGTTCTTTCGTTATTTAAAATAAAAATTATGTCAATTTGTTAAATTTGGCGAGTGGTTTGTCGATTTATATAGTTTTGCGAAAATGGTCGACGGAATAGCTAAGTAGTATCGTATTTTTTAATTATTTTCTATCATTTTCAAAAGGAAATATAAAAAAATAATTAATAATTATAGAACAAAATAATTTATATAAGTTATAAAAAGAAATAAAAGTAAATAAACATTTATTATCAAATAAACAACAATAGCCGAGTTACCATGTCAACCTTTTCTGAAATATGAAAAATATATATATATATATATGTTTGATTAAAATTTGAGTTGCCATCATTAGTAAAATGTTCATAAAATCAGAAAAAAAATATATTTTGAAAACTAATTCGAATTTTAAAATTCTAATACCAGTTTTGAGATCATCGGATCAATGCTGATTTTTTGTGTTAATTTCATCGCAAAGTATTCCATATTTTAGGAGAAATCGTTTGAAACATAATCAGTTGTTTAATCTATCGATTCATATATCCGTTTCATAAATTCGTTTCATATATCCATTTCATAAATTCGTTTCATGAGGATTTTATATATGTAGGGTAGATATATATGTTATATATATATATATTGCAAAAGTGTTACTCTGTAACATTCGAAATAGTTAATTAAAACAAACGAATTTGGGGTTGCCTAATACCCTAAAAAATATCTCAGATGGATTCGTTAAAAAAATATGAAGATCTTATAGTTTGTACACAAAGAGAGAAAAAAAGAATTAACATTATTTATCATGATAGTGTTCGAAATTGAAAAACGAATTTGAACGTAATAAGAATGCACGAATCAAGGAAATCTAAATGATTTCATTAATGAAGTATGTAGGAATTTGTCTAAATAGACACACAAAAGCAAGAAAACATGCAGGGTTTGTTAAAGCAATAACGTCGGAAATATCAAATTAACTCGAACCTATTTATGACAATGTATTGATCTTGCAAATATATTGGATGAATTAATTAATCAAGTATTTTTTTTTTTTTTATCTAGTTTGTTTTCAGGGACGTACAAAAAATGAACATTTTGTACTCATGATAACGTCCGAAATGCTAAAGGAATCCAAATATAACTGAGGCAGTTTATTGATCTTGCGAGGTTCTCAGTATAGTTTGATATTAAAGTTTATAGCTCAGAGAAATCATTTACGGGTGCACACAAAGTGTCGTCACGATAAAGTTCGAAGAACTGAAACAGTTCACACCTAATTGGGAAATAGTATTGATTATGCATGCATTTCTGATGGATTCGTGAGTCAAGTATAGTGTTCTTGCAATTCATTTATAGGGAAATATGAAATTGTCCACAGACATTCCTATAATTGTTTCGGTTATATACAGTCTGGGGTAGAATTTTAGTAAGAGTTCAGCCACCTCTTAAAATTCATGTTATAACTGTCTCATATACATTCAATCACATTTGTCTAGCTAAATTTAAAATTGCCCTGCAACTTTAAATCTTGTATATGTATCTTAAAGAAATAATAATAATAATAAAAATATTAAAATAGAGTTATTTCCGAAATATTGGAAACTGATTTATATTTTGACACTTTAGGTTTTATTAGGTTTTGACATTATTGGTTCCATGTACCAAGAAAAAAAAGCATTTTAAAATTATCCTAAATGTTTTTATTATTATTATTATTATTATCAAAAGTTTAAATTCAAATATCAATCTCATATCTAAAGACCTTTAAATTGTGTTGGAGAGAAAATCTCCAGGAGATCGCTTCAGATATGCCTGTTTCAAATACGAAACTGAATTGTTTTCTCATAAAATAAATTATTTTCATTCTAAAGGAAAAAATTAACAATAATAACACCATAATATTACGAATGGCGTTATTATTTTTTTTTACTTTTTTATATCACACCAGTTTGTTTAATATTTTAATGTTTTATTATATTATTACGCTTGTAAATATATGTGTTAAAGCAAAGTATTTAAATAAAAGATAAACTGTTTATTTAAAGGTGTACTGAACGCATTATTAAAATAGATATTTTGTTTCATTTTAATATATTCAATATGGTAAATACAAGTTTTATTAAGTAATGGATACTAAATTAACGATTTCAAATTGCTTTAAATTACCTACTTTGTTGGTTACCATATTTCTTACAGCAAGTCTAGAAATAGCTTATTTTCGGTTATGTATCTCCGTATTTCCACTGTGGAAAAGTAAGTAATATGTTTAATTGTTTGACAATTTATTTTATATTTGTTTGATTCATATTAAATTTATTACTCTATAACATACTTTTAAGAGTTTTTAGAGCCCTGTTGATGTTATATGCTATAAATATTTGTTTGACCATTTTACAACGAAACTGCTCAAAATTTTAATTTTATATTAGATTTCTTTTTGTATTTAAGTATCAATTCTTGTATGTCCCGATGTGTTTCATTTTTAAGATACATAATACAGAAACGAATAAATTACAATTTAGCAATTTATTACAATTCTTTTGGAATGGTTATATATAATTCGAAATGTTAAATTAGATAAATGATAAGTTAGAAAGAATCTTTGATCGTTCGTAAAAGTGGGATATTTCTAAAACTTTGTATAATTTTAAAAGCTGAAAAACAAATTTTAAGTATGATTTGCATACAAATGTCATATATTTAAAATAATTTCAAATATTGTTAAAAGTCAACACGCTAACATATTAAAATTAAAAAGAAATACTAAAAATTAAAATGTTATTTAATGAAATAATTTTCTGTGTAAGTGTCAAGCAAGTAATATAGAATAAACGGCATATCGCATCTAATCATGTGTAACCATTTCACTAAATCATGTCCTTTTTTAACAAGCGTTTTCCGTAATCCCAATCACTGTTCGACAGAATAATTATACTGGTAAACAGTTTTTTTTTTTTTTTTTTTTTTTTTTTTTTTTTAATGAACCATTTACTATGTTTCTAATGCAACTGTTATGCTCAATTCAGATATTGAAGGAAAACGTTTTTGCCATCGACAGTTTTTTTGCTCAGTTATAATTTTAATTGTTTTTTTATTTATAATATTAGACGTGTTTTAATGATTGTTTTTCTCTGTGAAAAAAATTGGATTGTACAATGAACCCAAGCAAAGCCTTTTCATGAAGGCATTGCTTACTTATTTCTACTAACACATTGTGAAACAGCTAGATCACTGATGCAATATTGTGTCGTAACGTGGAGCTAAAAACCAGTCAGTTGTACTTACAGAATGTAATTACCTATAAATGTGTCAATATTGCGAAGAAGTTCATCCAGTGAGCTATTAATTTATTTTATATACTGATTTATACATAGATTGTTGGTGCTGTGTATAAAACAATGAATAAGTCTGTCAAAGAAATGACTGAATAATCCATATAATTTTTATTATATATTCAGATCTATTAGAATACAAGGGCAAAATTTTACCTGATAGCTAAATATGTTATAAAATATATTTTATCCATAAAGTGAAAGATTAAGATAAAAATCGTAATCACATACTTGTTGTTTATCGTATGTTAAATATCTATGTATAAACGTTAAAAAATTAACATAATGTGTAGTACTATCATCCCATGAACTTTGCCATACCCATTATTCTGCGAACCACAGAATGCTATATCAATCTGCTATTTTTGTACTAAAAGAACAATCGAATTAGTAGTAAAACCAAATAAAAAGTAAAATACCAAAATTTGCATGTTTCCATCAGAGGTGTACTTAAAAATTAGGTAATACTTTTATATTATCCCCTACAGATCTTCTTATAGACTAAAGATCAGACGAAGAAACTTGCTGATTGTTTTTTGTACGAATGGTGTAGCCAGAACGAGATTAAACGTTATCATAAAAGGAATCGCTGACGAGTGATTAATTTATTATTGGAAAGGAAAATGCTCTACGTTCGTCATTAGTCAACGTTGGCAATAATATTAAATTTTATCTCCATATAAAATAAAGGCATTTCAAAAAAGTTTTTTAAAGAAAATAATAAAAATATCGCTGGATTTCACTATTTGAAAGAAAGATTCACGCATGTAAGATAATGCTAAAATCAAGGAAAGGAATTGCCATAGGTCTAAAAATAAGATATTTGTTTAAAGATGGTTAATTCGAGAACATATTATGCTGAGTTAAAAAAAAAAAAAAATCAGAATGCAATTATTTGGAAAGTGTTATTTTTTTCGAAATCAGGGATGAACTACTCGATACAGAAATGTATTATCCTAGACATATACTGATAGTACATTGTCCCTCAAGATTAAAATATTGGATTTTCACTTCTATGTTTTACTGAATATCTTATTACAACCAAATGAAACAGCTCTAAAATTATGATAAATTGATTAATATCATGTGTGTTTGTATATACACTCATTTCTTTTACAATCCTTCTAAGTGTCGGAAAAAACTAGGAGTGATAGATAAAAACGCTTTCTCAATTACATTTCAGTATCCAAAATTTTATTAGGATAAGATATTTTAATTCACGAGAGCGAAAAAGGTTTACTTTGTTTTCCAGAATTACAGTATAAATTGTTTAAAACATTTAACTTTAAATATTTTATTTTGCCTTTCAATATGGTGACACATGACAAGTTTATGAATTATGTCGGAATACGTCAACGACATATTATCTAAACAATATACCACTAATTCAGTTTTTTTTTTAAGAAAAAGTTTTATAAGTTCTTTCTGTTTTTGATCTTGTTAGACGTATATAACTAATTATCAAGTTTAAGTTGCGTTACAAAAGTTTTATAAGTTTGTTACAAATTTGATAAGATAACAATGATGAAAAGTATCACATTTCAAATTACAAGTACTTTATAAATCTCTTCCGTTTTAGAATATAAGCTAACAAAATAAAATGTGACATACTGGTTGTGATAAAAATATAAAATAACTTCTCTAACAAATTTAATTGCATTTTAGTTTATTATAAAAAAAAGTATTATGGAACAGTAAGAAAATAGAACCGACCCAATTAAGAAGGAAGTTACGAAATAGTGCAGAACTTTGTACAAAACCTCCCATGATTTTCAGCAAATTGTTTCTTAAAATAGGCTACAGTTATCATCTAAGATATTTTTGAAAAAAATATATATTAAATATTATAAAAGCTGTTTTTTTATCCTATCGGTTATATTTTAATCTTTTTTTTTATATGACGGACTGGGTTCGTACACGTGAGGAAATTTCCAGACCAGGAAATTCCCCACTACCAGTATTTTCTTATAGAAAATTTCTCCTTAGATAAAACGAAATTTCGCCCGATCAACAGACCTTTATTTTTATATAGAAATCACATGTATTTGAGATTCCATGGAAAATTCCCTGAAACAGGGAATCCCTGGACGGATATTATTTGACTGGTCGTTCCTATCGAATGGTCATTTCTTTGACGTCGACATCATCTAAAAATAATTTTTTTATAACATTCTGGATTATTATGAAATTATTTAGAAATTACACCAACAGTAAGAATAACTTCTCATTATCAACATTTAACACTAAACTGGGAAAAGCTTTACAAGATAAACATTTCTTTTTCAATCACTGAAATTTTTGCACTTTCATCTAAATAAAAACATTTCATCTAAATAATGGTATAAGCTCCAGAAATCATTACAAACTTTCAGAATCTGACTTAGAAATTGGTACTAGATGACTAACTCGTGAAGAAAATAAAAGTTCCATTGGTAGTGCAAGTCTAATACTTTTCTTGAAATAAAGCGAAGTTTCACATATTTCCGATTACAAAAATTATGCAGATGACTATATCTTGAAAAAAAACATAAAAGCTCGATTGGGAGTGCACGTCTAATACTTTTCTTAAAATAAAGCAAAATTTCACATAATTGCAATTACAAAAACTCAAGGAGATGGTCAGACTTCAGTGAATATACCAAGCTTACATCTTAGTTTTACTTGATAAAATATTCCAGAAAACTTGCTTCATTTGGTAAAACATTTAAAATCTTCTTTAAGATATATATTTAACTCTTAATCGGAAACGTACCGTAAGTGAAGTGGTTGCGTCTACATATCTACCATTTACACACAAATGAACGCGTCCCCAATCTTATAACGCAATCTAATCCTTATGCTATTAGTCCTCTGCCTTCCCCATTCATTTGCAACACCTGCGCAGTTTTAGTTATACAAAGAAAAAATATTTTATTTTCAAGGCAGTCTGTCAGACGGCGTGTTTCAGTTTCTGTAATTATTTGCTCTGGGATATTGATATGGAGGGGCCGTAAAATCGGGTACCCTACAGTGATAAAGACTTTGAAGAAACTGTTTTGCGATGGATTGATGAAGTAGGAAGTAACATAAGCGATGATGAAAGAATTTCAGATGATAAATATATAAATTCTGAACACGAATTAACTCACTATTGTCAGGAATTACATAAAAAATGCAGATATTTAGAACATGCTGCAAGATTAGCTATTCAATGTTTTGTTAATTTTACTGCTTAATATTTTTTTCTAATTCATATTTTACCGAAATATGTAAAAATATTAGCATTTGTTTAATTATTATGTCAAAAATATAACATTTTGAACAATAATGTGTAATTTTAAAATATTTTCTGTCTCCGACATTCAAAACTTATTTTTATGTTGTTATATTTAAAAATTGGTCATGCATTACTATTAAAGATTAAGTGTTTGTGTTCACTATTTGGTAAATTATTAAGAGTTAATTTCTTTTCAAACTTTTATAGCAATTTTGTTTTAATGTAGCATTCTCACAGACGGCATGTTTTCGTTTTTTCATGTTTCCGGTTAAGGGTTAAAAAATTTTAACAGTTAAAGAAAGTCATATGCAATTTAAATTCTTCTTTTTTCTTTATTTTGTATAATATTAAAGAAAACTGGCCTATGATAAGTTTTATTTAATTCTTTGTAGCATTCTTTGCCATATACACCCTTCATTGTTTGAAGTAAATGTAATGGTTAATATTGCAGAATTCTCATTATTATTAGTCCAGTAAAATTAGCTCAAAAAAGAGCCGTTTCAACCAATAATTCGCGAAAAGCTGGAAATCCTATTAATCACTTTGTTTTGCATCCAAATCAAGGACTTTGAAGTTTACCCAATTTTTCCTAGTGAGCTTTAGACATGGCACCACGAAAACCTCAAAAATTTCGAACATTTTTGAGTATTCCACAAATAACTCAAAAACATGAATTAAGATCTCTTGACGCTCATAGAAAAAAAAACTAGCCATTTGACAGGATTGTACACATTGGGACATTTGATCAGTATCACATGATCCGCACCATCCCAAAATTCCAGCCACTTCAATCTGGTCACATTTCCATACAGGGTGGTTCAGAATTATTTGACAAAATGGAAAAGGCAGGCAGAGGTGACCAAAATAAGCAGATTTACTTCAGGAACGTGATGCAGAAATACAGCGTTAAAGCAGTAGATAACGCTGTTGTATCAGGCGGATGAATACTCTTTGCCTACTTGAATCGTCATTCTCCGCTCGGATTTTCAGCAGCTTGCGTCGTTCCACCAATGCGGAGCCTGCCTATAAGCATTTCAAGTATGGAGATGCAGAAGGAAATGGAGCAGTTACTCAAAGGATGCACATGGAACAATTCCAGGGTAGGAATCTCCTGCATCTTTAAACATTTGAGTGTCATTATTGGGAGCTTTGCCCGAGTGGATCATTCTATGCTTCGAGGCGGGATACGGGCATTGAAAGATATCGCAGGATACATGCAGTATTACTCAAAGTAGAGAACAGTCCGTCGGCAAACTCTAGAGCTGTTGTGCGTGCGTTGGGTGTGCTTCATTTCATTGCCCAGCCTCATACATGGAATGCATGTCAGGAAGCTCCGCGTTGGTGTAACAATGCATGTTGCTCGAAATCTGTGCGGCAAATTACGATTCAAGTAGGCGAAGTGCTTACACCACCTAACTGAATATTGCACACTATTGCCTCAACGCTACATTTCCGCACACACATTCCCACACGAAATATGTTTTTTAGGTCCCCTCCACATGCTTTTATTTTTTGACATACCGTTCTGAATCGCCCTGTATAACTTGTGTGTTGTGCTTTAAACTAGATGATAAACAAAAGATTTAAAAAAAATAATATGAAGAATACACAATTACGGTTAATAAATCAACTCTTTTTTATATTAAAATAAATATAGTCTTTCATATTATTCCCTTAAGAAAATTCTCCTTATACAGTACATATTTAATTACTGACGTACAGACATTTTATAGGAATTAATGAAATTTTTTTGAATCACCGATGAAATAAACTTATCGGTGAATTTTATATGTTTCGTAAAAGGTAAAAGGGTTAGCGCTATTTTAAACAAACATGATTAGTTTTGTTTATTTTGACTGAATATTTATTTTACAGGGTGTCCGGTCTCAACGGTGTCCAATGGCTAATTCCTAAACCGTTAGACATAGACATATAGTTCCAATTACAAAAATGTTTTAAATCAGGTAAAGAAATATTTTAAAAGCGATTTGCGTCAATAAAGACATTTCTTAAAAAGTTACGAAATTTAAGTTTTTATACGGTCCTCCGGTCCTATAAGTTATATTTAGTAAAATGCTCCTATTATACTGACAAATAACAGAAAAAAAAATCCCATTCATATAACACTAAAATTGGCGAGTTATGAAACTTTAAAAATGCATGACTTATGCCATTTTTCTGCTCTGAAAACAAATGAGTTCGGCTTGGCTTTGAGGGATCACATACCAAGTTCTTAAAGTATTCGAAGATCTTATCTCATTTGTATCTGTGCTTTGAAAAAAATCGTACAAGTATTGCGATCAAGTTAATATTTATTAAGTTTCAGATTGGATAAAATAACATATGTTTTATTTTGTCAGGATTTAAGACTATTTCTTTTATGATTTCTTTTAACTAAAATTATATTATTTTTATAAGTTTTTATGTTACTTCAACGATCGTATGTGTGTTTTACCAGTTCGAAATTTGGACTGGAATTTTAACTCTGTTTCAAATATCAGATCAAGATTACATTTCACATACTGGCGCAAATCCGATAACAATCTAATATTATTAAGATTTTCGGAGGTTACCATTTATACTTATTTTACAGGATAACACAAAAAAAATCTGCTAGATTACTGCCAAGAATTTTAAGAAAAGTTTTAGATTAGATAATACAAGACTGCGATTGTTGAGTTTCCTAACTTTTATGTGTTTTTTAGCACTGAATCCGAAAATTACCTTAATTTTTAACCATCATATCAGGATATTTCGCAAATCACAGTTAAAGAATAACAAAAATCGGATACTATAAAGAAAAGGAGATGGTTGTGTTTTTTACCCGGATGAAAAGAATGGTTATGTTTTTCACGCGTATCTGGGTATGTGGATTTTTTATACCCTCAAAACATCCCGCGTGGATGGATTTTAATGAATGAGGTCTCTATCGATTCGTCGTAATCGTTCGATGGTTATAGGCTAGGTTTTGTTTTTACAAATTCAAAATGGCGGCCGTAAAATACACAATAGCGGTAGAGACGAAAAAAATTACTCACCCTATTGAGTTGCATATCATTGACAGGTCTTTTTTTTATTCAAAATGTAGACCATGTTTAATTGGCCATTTTACAGTCACAAGTTCCGATTAAATATTACACAGCCTGGAAGTTGTGTAGGTAGGATATCTATCTTTACTGCAACTTTATCCATCATAGACATCTATAGGCCTCTTCAAAACAGCGTTTATAGATAGGAACTGGCAATTAAACGCACCTTAAAAGTCATCAATACAAGTAAATAAAAAAATAGCTATGTAATATAAAAAAATATTTTCACACTGATAAGAAATAATTAATTAGTTCGCTTTTTACGCAGTCGGGTTTTTTGATTTTTTAAATTTAATTGTTATTATTAACTTTTGATAATTTATCTTTACGTACTTTTTAGCACTGGATCTGAAAATGATCTTCATTTTTAACCATTATGTTAGAAGTTTTTTGCAAATCGTAAATGTGTAAGTTAAAATATAGCAAATATCTCATACTATAAAACATATTTAAACATTTTTTTAATTCAAAAATTTATTCGATATTTTAGCTCATACTGGGATTCTTACAACTAAACAGCTGAGTGATCCGATGAGAGGGGGAGGAGATTCAATTTTAACTTTTAACTTTTTAACTTTGAAATTTGCAATTTGCGAAAAATCCTAATGTGATGGCTAAAAATGAAAGCCAATTTCGGATGAAGCGGTCCAGAATACATGAGAATTAATTATCAAAAGCTAAAAAACATGACATAACCCAACTCTTGCTGGCTAGTGCACTCTAATAATATTTTAAAATACGTATCATTTCGTAAAGAATTGAGGCTGTTAATCTAGCATCATTTTATTTAACAAAAATTCTGTTTTTTGTTTCTTCTTAAATGTTTACTGCAAATTGTATATTATGCATTAATATGTCAGAATGATTAAAGATTTCAAATTTATATTGTAATGTTAATTTTACTCTCAATCATTTTTTTAAAATAATATCTGACGAAATTATATTTTGACTAAATTTGTGAATGATTCTCATATTGCAGCAAAAAATATGCTCCAACTTTAAACAGTTATTATTCGGCCAATTTTAATCGTAGAATAACGGGACTTTTTTTGTATCACTTGTCAGTGTAAAAGGAAAAATTTACTAAATATAACTTATAGTACCGGGGGACCGTATAAAATTAAAATTTCGTAATTTTTGAAGACGTGTTTTTATTGACTCAAATCTCTTTAAAAATATTTCTTTATCCGATCTAAAACATTTTTGTAATTGGAACTATATGTCTATGACTAACGGTTTAGGAATTAGCCATTGGACACCGTTGAGACCGGACACCCTGTATATATAATTCCGAAAAAAAAAAAAACGAGATCCGGAATCAGTGTCTCGGTAACAACAGTTGTATGGCTGACCAGGAAAAGCCAAATCCGTCATTTCCTCACATCCGACACTGAACATTCGGGTCCAATCCATAACAGTATTCTTTGATGAACTCTTTTCTCCATACACAGGAACCATTCTCCGATGAATATCATCAGTCTTCCGACACTCTGCCGATAAAACCCGCATTAATACACATTGAGCTTGTTCTGATGGGTTCGTAATCATTCCAGCCATCTCGAACCTGCTGTCACTTCCCACTTTCATACAACGTAAACAGAAAGGCCGTTTTGCAACGAAACGAATGCGGCATATATATAATGTATTTGCCCAAGCTCATTTTCACCTTAAGTGTCAATTCGCCAATTTGCACCGTTTGAAAGGATTTCATTTCAACGCGCCTCATATAAAAGCCGCCATGGTGCTTTGTAAGATTTCCTATTAAAAATAAATACATTAGTTATTTTAAATTAAAATTTTAAAGAGTACTACATAGAGTTACAAAGGTACAATTTCGCAGTGAGAAAAATTCCTTGTCAAAAACGTCTTCAAACATTTTTATTTTTTAATTTCATTTAACTGAAATTGAACGTTCTAGATTATCTATATTGTTCTTTTTAAAGGGTATTTGCTAAAACTTAAAGAAATTATTTATTCAAAAATTAGGAAATTTCTGAAATTGGAGACGATTCTTAGTTTGATTAGTAAATTTTCTAAATTGGTCTTAATTAAAAGTACTTTACGTATGTTATAAGAAAGAAAATTGTGCATTTAAATCATTTCATAATTAGAACTTTTTTTTTTAATTTATAGAATATTATTACAACAAAAAAAGCTCAAGATTAATTGATCATTTACAAAAGAACTAAATTATAATTGAATAATTGCGTAATTTGATAACGATGCTTATGTTATAATACAATCGTTGTTATAATAACAAGAAGGGAAGAGCGAGCCATGCTTCGTTCAAATTAGCTTTGTATTCAATTTTATATAACAACAAATCCTCGCTCTATTATAAAAGTAGCTTGTATCGTAGTGACCAAAATATGACCAACTATTCTAATTTCCTCAAGGATGTGACTTAGCCCAATAGTCTACCCGTATTCTGACCGTACAAAATTTAGTCAAAATCGCTTGAGCCGTTGTTTAGATAGAATTAGCTCGACCCTTACCCGTACTGACACAGAATTACCCACTAATCAGATTTTCGCGAACATGTGATTCAGCAAAATAGTCTTCTAGTACCTCAAAATTGTAGGGTACAAAATTTAGTCATCAATAGACATCTTTTAGTAGAAGAGCTGCTGAACATTTTTGAGTAGGTATTTGAGGCACCCTGAAAATTTGTGCAACACTTCTTTTGTAATGCCTGAATACAAAATCGAATGTCTGGCTGAAGGATCGTGGCCCAAAAACTGTGCCAGACAAAAAATGGCACTTGACACGTGTCTGGCACAGTTTTTGTGCCGACTAAAGTGTCTGTCATTTTCAAAATATTTTTTTCTAAGCATAAATATTATTCTGTCTCAATCTCAGCGTGCCTCAAATACCTTTTTTGGGTAGTCAAAAAATGGCACTTGACACGTGTCTGGCACAGTTTTTGGGCCGACTAAAGTGTCTGTCGTTTTGAAAATATTTTTTTCGAAGTATAAATATTATTCTGTCTCAATCTCAGCGTGCCTCAAATACCTCTTTTGGGTAGCCAAAAAAAATGGCACTTGACACGTGTCTGGTACAGTTTTTGGGCCACGAGCCTTCAGCCAGACATTCGATTTTGTATTCATCCATTACAAAAGAAGTGTTGCAAAATTTTTCAGGGTGCCTCAAATACCTTCCCTAAAATGTTTAACAGCTCTTGGACTATTTTAAATACAGATATAGCTTTACCCTGACCCGTGATAACCCATTAATCAAATTTTTTCGAACATGTGACTTAACCGAATGGTCTTATAGTACCTCAAAATGGTACAATGCAAAACCGTTAGAGCCAATTTTAAGTTAACATTAACTTGATCCTGACCCGTTATGACCCACTGATCGAATTTTCACGAAAAGGTGGTTTAGCACAATAGTCTTCTCATAATTTAAAACTGTAGAATACAAAATTTAATCAAAATCATTTGAGTCGATTTTAAGATAAAATAAGCTTGACCCTGACCCGCTAATCGAATTTTCGGGAATATGTGACCTAGCCCAATGGTGTTCTCCTAATCGAAAATTCTAGAATACAAAAGTTAGTCAAAATTTAGAGCATTGTTTTAGATAAAATTATCATGACCTGCAGTGACCCAAAAATGACCCACTAATCGAATTTTCATGATCATGTGACCTAGCCCAATGTTTTTCTCGTAATAGAAAAAGGTACAATATGAAATTTATCCGAAATCGTTAGAACCGTTTTTTACATAATATTACTTTGACCCGCAGTGACCCCAAAATGACCAACTAATCCAATTTTCTCTAACATGTGGCCTAGTTCAATTTTTTTCTCGTAATTGAAAAAGGTAGAATATAAAATTTATTCAAAATCTTTAAATCGTTTTTTAGATAATATTAGCTTGACACCCATTATGACCCAAAATGACCCACTAGTCGAATTTTCTCTAATACCTGACCTAGCCCAATGGTCTTCTCTTAATCGAAAAAAGGTAGAATACAAAACTTATCCAAAATCGTAAGAATAGATTTTTAGATAATATTAGCTTGACCCGCAGTGAGCCAAAAATGACCCATTAGTCGAATTTTCTCGAAAAAGTGACCTAGCCCAATGATATTCTTGTGCCCGAAAACTATAAAATACAAAATTTAGTCAAAATCGTAATAGACGTTTTCTAGATAAATTAGGTTGACCCACAATGACCCTTAGATTAAAAAAAATTGTTTTCGTCATATAGACAAAGCAGAAGGGTGTAGATAATACACGTCATTTATCACGCATAACTCACAATATGAGTATTTGAAGATCCCATTCAGATTATAGATAACTTTCTTTATTAGAATTATATGCTTAGAAATTAAAATATATTTTTACTTAGATTTCATTTACACTATCAAAATGTTTTAAATGTTTTGTAATGAAATGATTGAAAAATTATTTCAAATTGCAAAGGAATTAATCCATTTTTAATCAAAAACTTGTATAATTAAAAATATATTAAATTTAAACACAAAACAAATAATTCTCATTAAAAAATTCTTTTCTTTGAAATATTTTTCTTATAACATTGAGAAACATAAGGACAGGCTCCATTTTGTCTTTATACTGTGGGAATCGAAATATATATATATATATATAAGCTTTACTAATGTATTGTAATGTTTACTAGAAACATAAAACATAGTTTCTCTCTTTTAAATTAGAATTTTTAAATATATCCTCTAGAGTCAAGGTAATATAACATTTCAGGAGAAAGAAAATATCCGACGGCAAATTGTATTCAAATATTTTTCTCTACTTTTGTAGAAGTGGAGTCATTTATTCTGGATTATATGTAATTTGTATTTTATTTTAAATACAGTCGCTTTAAAATATTTTCGCAGTCATAAGCATTTTACTAAATGTAAAAACGGTATTTTGAAAAGAAGTACTTCAATTTAAATAGGGCAGTTTCTATAAAAGTGAACTAATTAAAACTTTTGAAAAGGTATTGAACTTTAAATAGAGAATTTCTATTTTATGATATCATCTGTATAAAGAAACATTTATCTATAACCTTGAGTTTGAACAGAATTAAAATAACAGGTAATATAAAAATTTTGTTTTTAAAGTCAATTCCTACTTAGGTCATTAAAGAAAAATTTAATATAATCCTCTAAGCTAATATTAGTTTTTGTTGCATTAAAATATCTCAATTTGTTGATTTTCTATAAGCAAGTAGGTTTACAATGGAAGTCTATGGGAATTTGGCGAATGATTAGAGATATCGCCAAGTTGGCGTCACTTTTGATCGCCGAATTTGGCGATATATCGCCTGGCGACAGAACAGGGTCCCCCCCTATGGAAAGCCACCTTATAGATATGAAGATGCATTAAATGCTGTTCAATAACCAATGGCCGTCATTTTGTCTCCCATATAAAACTAAAATTTATTAATTAAAATTTAATTAATCAATTAATACTTGAAAAAACTGTATTAACATCAACTTTCATCCAGTACAAGTTAAAAAAATTATTTCAACTTGATAGGATGAATAATAAGTATTTTATTAATGATTGAAAATTTGAACAAGATATAAAAATAAATATAAAGTGTGAACTAATAGTAGGATTTGAAAAAATAATACAGAAAACGTAAAAGTAATTAACATATATTTCTATATAAAGAATGTTTTTAAAACTGTCCGGAACATAAATAATATCCTCATTTCCCGATATGCAGGATTTTAAAATATATAGTTGCTTCTACTGGAAACTTTTAAAAATCCAATTTTTTGTGTGACTTTAAAACTATTCCCTGAAATCATTTTAATAATTTTTTAGGAGAAACAATTGCTGTTTAAGTTTTTGTTTCTCCGGTAATGATAAATTTATTTGTTCTGAACGATAAACAATTTCATTTTTGAATTCAATAATTTACCTTTTTTAAGGTTTATTAAGAAATAATTATTTAAAATAATAAAAAAAGTATTTTTTACGTGTATTATTATGTTTGACATGGACGAATTTCTATAGATAAAGTATTTTAAAGTGATGGAAATACAGTCAAAACCCTATAATAGAAAATCAATTATAAAAAGTTTCCTTGATTATAGTGAACTTAAATTTCGACCAAGCTATAATCCTATGTATACAATATCATCTTGAATGCTTTAAAAAAAAACTCCTTTGCAGGCAAAGTTTTTGAAATGCACATATTCATACAAAACATTTCTTGTGATGTTAAATAAACAATTACTTATAAGCAATGAAGAATTATTTAGTTAAGTGCAGGGAATCCAGTGTATTGAAAGACCTGTTTTATTTTTGAGCCAAGGGAGGACGAGAGATGGGTGCAAGATTATTCGTGGATGTTTCTTATTTCACATTAAAGGTACCAGGATGAACAGACAAACGTAAAAAATATCCAAATATCGAAGGTGCCTTCCTTTAACAACACACATCAAATTTAAGATGAAAGATAAAGGGGGGAGGTGCCCCTATGAAAACAAAGCAGTAGAGTTCTGAACGACACGTTAGACAATCACAACAGCCAGGTGAGAAGCGACAAATTTAGTCTTTATGAGAAGTAGCCAAAATTGGCCGCTGAATAAGGTAAATATACACAACTTAGCAATTAAAAGGCACAGAAGGACGAAATCACGGTAGCGAGAAATCAAGAATGTGTCAGTAGCTACAACGGTCGCTGCTATGTATGGCTGTCAATTGAAGGATTTTATGAGCACGGGTGTGAACGGGGAAAACATTCATAAGTTACAATGTAGAGTCTCCCTAGAGGTAAATAGAAAAAAAAATAATTAAATGACCGTACAAATTATGTGCTGGAAAAAGAACGCAGATGTTAAAGATGCGATTAAGAATTAAATATCGTATTATTCTTGGGAAATGCAAATAGCGTCCCTGAATAAATGCTTCAGTATATATATATATATATATATATATATATATATAGCATATATTAGAGGTTACACACAAAAGAGATCAATAGAAATTTTAGACGGCAAGGCGAAGAGTGAATCAGCGATTACGTAGTGCATTTAATCCTAATGAATAAAACCAGATCTGAGAACGTTCTTTAGAAATAAAGTTTTGCCTGCAATGGAATCGGTGGATGAAGCAAGAAACCTTTTTTTTTAATGTAATTTGATTTTATAAATTTACATTCCCGGGAGGGAGGGGGGGTGGCATAAAAACAAATACATTGTTAAAGTTGTACAAAAATTAAATTATCACTGAAAGGACAGTTAAAAGCGTAATGTACAACAGAACTCTGTTTTAATGGAGTTCTAAAATAACTCCCATAACTGTTCAAATAAATTCCCTGTTTCACTGTATGATTTACATCGAGTATATGGTTTCCATCTTAATTTTAGTTTCTTATAAAAATTGTATCTGTGCAGTACATTTAAATAAGTATAAATTCAAAAATACTTATTAGAAACATATTTCTATACACATTGAATATTCATCTTGAAAATCAGGATTTTATTTATTTATTTTTTTTTTCTACAATTAATGCTTTTCTCCTGAACTTTTCCCTAGAATACATTAATTTGGATTCGGCATCGAACTCGAATCAGCTTCTATTTCAAATCGTAGAAGCGCAAGTAAGTTAAATTACTTATAACGTGACCTGGGGTAATAACGCCAAGTTAAGATTCTATCAATTTTGACGGTTAGTTTAAGATTCTTTTTTTCAAACGAATATAGGATTTGATGCAGCAACTTATTGACTATGTATACAAGAAATAATTTTTTAGCCGATATGTAATCATAAAATGTAGTGGCGTGATTTCTTGACCAATGCTATTTGGTATTATTACCCACCTATAAGGGTAATACCGCCATGCAAACAAAACTATAAAATAAGGTAGAACAATAATCTGTAAATTACCAGTTATAAATATACAAATTCTACAGCCCACGAAATTGAAAATTTTTTCTTACTTACCATTAATTGCGATATCAGGATGCAGTAATAGTCATTTGATTTTTATTCATCTGACCTGAAAAAAAAAAAAAACAGTATTTAGGAACAGGGATGTAGTGGAGGGTATACGGTGGTATACTCCGTATACCTTCTGAATATTTTTAAGGAACACCGTATAACCTCTGTTTCTAAAAAAAGCTATAGTATATACACTTTAGGGTATACATCTGCTGTTAACGTATATCCTCTGCTTAGAACGTATACCCTGTGCTTTTTTTACTACTACACCAATGCTTAGGGCATGCAAATTTTTCTTTATCCTTTTTGGTTTTCAGCAATGCCATTAATGCTCTCTCGTGCATAAAATAAAATAATAAACCCCCTTCGGATGTAGTTCCAGCACCGAAAAGAATCAACTGGAATAATAACGCTAGTAGATGGCGTTATTACCCCGGTATACTTATTACGCAGTATATTTTAAACTACAAACTACTTCCCGAACACATCCAACATCTTCCACATCATTATGAAAGTATATGATATACTCTACAAATGTATGTAATAAACAAATTATTTCGTATAAACATTTTATCTATAGGGGAGATGGGGGCACATGTGAACAGTTCGCATAAATATAGCTTTTTCTCATAACTGGATTAATTTCTATAAACAAAAACTACTTAATATAGTAAACAGAACTTTCTTTTACAGATGGTAATTTTTTTTTAAATCACCTGTAGAGTTTTTCTTACATTTTTTAATAGATTTATAAATTCAAAAAATTGTTCACATGTGCCCCATCAGCGGGATAGTTATGAACACACGTGGGGCACATCTGAACACAAGGAAAAAATCATTTAACATGGTTTTTATTCTGTTATTCATCTTGAGATTGATTGACGAAATAAAAAACTGACTTAGATTAATATTTAGTTGAAGTAGAATGAAAAAATAGTAATAAACTTGATAATTACAGAGTAAATACAAAAATAAAATAAAGAATTATATAAAAATAAATAAATAGAATGGCAATTGATTAATTGAGTAATCATTAGTTATATTACCTTTTAAATTCACCACAAAGAAAAAAAATATACATATATTTCTCTAGTTTCTGGGTGATATGTTTAAGCAAAAGATTATAAAATGAAAATAAGTAGATTTGGAGGGGAGAAGCTTAGATGATTCCTTAAATATTGTTGCAATAAAATAAAAAAATAAGGAAGCAATTTTAATAAAGAAATTAAAACTTTTAAATTTTTCTTAAGGGTTTTTGTTTGGGGTAAATTTTAAGGAGGGGGCATTTACATACTATTTATCGGAAATCTGCCGAAATACGAAAGATTCTCACTCCTGTATTTGCCTTATTTACTTGTAAATTATAGATAAAGAAGGGTTTTTAATGATTAAAAAAATCTCGACTATAACCCCCCCCACACACACTGTTTTTGCTTTTGAAAGAGGGAGGGGGGTACAATCGGGATTTTACGGTAGTTATCAGTTTTAAAATTTTACTTTCTTAAAATATTACTGGTATTTTTTGTGAAGGCGCCTACCTTCACATATTAATATTATGACCATTCCTCTTTCCCCCCTTTAAAATTACATTTTTTTTAATTCTTAAATTTAATTATCTGTCTGCATTCGGATTCAATCTGTTTTTAGCGCTCTTTTCCCTTCATAAATTAAGCATTCAATTCTCTGTTTCTTTAATATTTTAACCGCAGCGCACTGCAGTTAAAAGAAAAGAAATCATTTCCTTTTCTCGCCTAATAACTGGATTCTAATTTTCATCCTTCTGCCTTAGTTTGATGATATGCAGAAATTAGTCAGACATATTACTTCTACATTTTTAGCCGTTGGTCCAGATGTTAGATAGATGTGTCATTTCAGTTTTTAACCCTGTCTTTATTTTGTTTTTGTCTTTTAACGTGCTCTTTCGGCCGCTTCAATTCCATGAGAACTTTAGCAACCCCTATAGAATGTATTTCGCGGTTTATGAGCTAGAATTCCTAAGCAGCCATTGGCGTTAAATATTTCTTATTACTCTTTTACATTCCCCATTCAATTTCAATTACTGTACTTTGACCACATGTCTTCCTCTCTTTAATCTCGCCATATAGTATAGGTATTTGGCGAAATTCTGTATGTACGTTTGCCAACACTCGAGATTTCAAGAAAGTGTATTAGGAAGCAGACTATCTTCTGAACTCGCATGATGTGAATAAAAAAATTGTAACTCTTCGCTCCCTTCTCCAACATTGGCCGTGTAATTCTCGGCGGTGGTGGAAACGATCCCGGTGCACAATAAAGACCTTCAGAAAATTTCTACCTTTTATTATCTCAGCAGTTCCTTGCCTCGATCTTAAAATAATTAACAATTGATTTTTTTGCCTTAGAGTCTGTATTGAAGCTTAGCAAAATGAACCACCTGTGCAACAACAAATAACTACTTTACAAAAACTGGACAACTCCTTTATGTGAAGGCGCCTACCTTCACATATTAATGTTATGACCTTTCCTCTTTCCCCCCTTTAAAATTACATTTTTTTTTTATTCTTAAATTTAATTATCTGTCTGCATTCGGATTCAATCTGTTTTTAGCGCTCTTTTCCCTTCATAAATTAAGCATTCAATTCTCTGTCTCTTTAATATTTTAACCGCAGCGCACTGCAGTTAAAAGAAAAGAAATCATTTCCTTTTCTCGCCTAATAACTGGATTCTAATTTTCATCCTTCTGCCTTAGTTTGATGATATGCAGAAATTAATCAGACATATTACTTCTACATTTTTAGCCGTTGGTCCAGATGTTAGATAGATGTGTCATTTCAGTTTTTAACCCTGTCTTTATTTTGTTTTTGTCTTTTAACGTGCTCTTTCGGCCGATGAGAACTTTAGCAACCCCTATAGAATGTATTTCGCGGTTTATGAGCTAGAATTCCTAAGCAGCAATTGACGTTAAATATTTCTTATTACTCTTTTACATTCCCCATTCAATTTCAATTACTGTACTTTGACCACATGTCTTCCTCTCTTTAATCTCGCCATATAGTATAGGTATTTGGCGAAATTCTGTATGTACGTTTGCCAACACTCGAGATTTCAAGAAAGTGTATTAGGAAGCAGACTATCTTCTGAACTCGCATGATGTGAATAAAAAAATTGTAACTCTTCGCTCCCTTCTCCAACATTGGCCGTGTAATTCTCGGCGGTGGTGGAAACGATCCCGGTGCACAATAAAGACCTTCAGAAAATTTCTACCTTTTATTATCTCAGCAGTTCCTTGCCTCGATCTTAAAATAATTAACAATTGATTTTTTTGCCTTAGAGTCTGTATTGAAGCTTAGCAAAATGAACCACCTGTGCAACAACAAATAACTACTTTACAAAAACTGGACAACTCCTTTATGTGAAGGCGCCTACCTTCACATATTAATGTTATGACCTTTCCTCTTTCCCCCCTTTAAAATTACATTTTTTTTTAATTCTTAAATTTAATTATCTGTCTGCATTCGGATTCAATCTGTTTTTAGCGCTCTTTTCCCTTCATAAATTAAGCATTCAATTCTCTGTCTCTTTAATATTTTAACCGCAGCGCACTGCAGTTAAAAGAAAAGAAATCATTTCCTTTTCTCGCCTAATAACTGGATTCTAATTTTCATCCTTCTGCCTTAGTTTGATGATATGCAGAAATTAGTCAGACATATTACTTCTACATTTTTAGCCGTTGGTCCAGATGTTAGATAGATGTGTCATTTCAGTTTTTAACCCTGTCTTTATTTTGTTTTTGTCTTTTAACGTGCTCTTTCGGCCGCTTCAATTCCATGAGAACTTTAGCAACCCCTATAGAATGTATTTCGCGGTTTATGAGCTAGAATTCCTAAGCAGCCATTGGCGTTAAATATTTCTTATTACTCTTTTACATTCCCCATTCAATTTCAATTACTGTACTTTGACCACATGTCTTCCTCTCTTTAATCTCGCCATATAGTATAGGTATTTGGCGAAATTCTGTATGTACGTTTGCCAACACTCGAGATTTCAAGAAAGTGTATTAGGAAGCAGACTATCTTCTGAACTCGCATGATGTGAATAAAAAAAATTGTAACTCTTCGCTCCCTTCTCCAACATTGGCCGTGTAATTCTCGGCGGTGGTGGAAACGATCCCGGTGCACAATAAAGACCTTCAGAAAATTTCTACCTTTTATTATCTCAGCAGTTCCTTGCCTCGATCTTAAAATAATTAACAATTGATTTTTTTGCCTTAGTGTCTGTATTGAAGCTTAGCAAAATGAACCACCTGTGCAACAACAAATAACTACTTTACAAAAACTGGACAACTCCTTTACATTTATGGATATGGTATTTTGAATGGATAGCTCCATTCAAAGCACCATATACATAACTGTTTTAGAGATGGAAGTAAGCCATCATTGCAAGGTTTGAAAAAATGTAACAGAGCTTTTGTATTAACAATGCATAAAAAATATTGATGTAAACCGTTTAGTAAAATAATATATAACACTTATTGCATTTTAGAAAACATTACATTTATTCAAAGTACAATTGAACGTAAACGAGCTTGTTGCTCTTTATGTATTTTCTGAAAGATGTGTTTGTGGAAGTTTCAATACAAAATAAACTTTGTCTGAGGAAAATATCTTTTATTTCAGAAAAATTGCTGATAAAGAAACTTACATTATATCTCATTAAGTTAACTGAAAGAAACAGAATCACAGAATGATTATTGGGGCACTTATGAACTGTTCATATCTGCCCCAAATAGTCTGTTCACAAGTGCTCCACATTGCTACTTTTATTAAATTGATAAATCATTAATGTTTCTCAATTTTAGAAGAAAAAGAACTGTATCAAAACTGTTTATTAGTATTCATAGTAAATGTTAATACACACAAATTCAAATAAATGAATAAATAAATAATGTTATTCGCTTAGCAACTTGGAACAAAGATTTTACTTTTGAGATCTAAAAACAATGTTTTGGCTACAGGGGACAAACAAAATGTCATAGAGCTTCAAAAATTTTTTACCATATCTCTAAAGGTTCTATTATCATTAGTATTTTTTTTTCAAATAAAAAAAAACTTATAATAACTATCGAAAAATTGCGATGTTCACATGTACCCCCATCTCCCCTATATATAAAAGCCGTTCTTTGTGTGTATGTCTTTTATACAAATCTTCAATTTTTGACCGATTTGCGGGAAACTTGATGTACATACGTTTTAGAATGTCGAAAAGATCGCTGTCTACTTTAAAATATCATCAGAACACTATTTATGTCATTTTTCTACCACCATCCATAATTTAACATTATAGAAATATGTCTAGAAATATATATAGAAATATAAGAAGTCTCTAATCTGTATAATTTAAGCATAAAAATCAATTAATGGTATTAACTTAATTTCACACTATTCATTGGAAAAAAAATACTCTGTTTAAAATTTTTAATTACGCCAGAGTATAGGACCAAAGTATAAAAAAACTTCGCTCTTAAATAATGGTTTGCATTTTTAATATAATTTACATTGTTTAATCGTTTTACTTTTAAAATTTTTGGTAACAAAATATAATAAAAAAATAAAAATTGATTCTTATGAAAATGTACCATAACTTACTACATTTTTAACACTTTAATCAAAATGCTTTAGTTAAAGCACCTTTTATTTCCGTTTATGCAGATCGAATTTTTACAAAAAAAAAAAGAGATGTGATTGTGCTATTCAGTAATATGAGATATCATTTTAACCCTTTCCACTAAGAATATCTACACAATCTATGCCAGAAATGTCTTAAAAACATGCAAGTGCAATACATTGAAAGTACTGTTTACGAAACAACGATAGCGGGAAAAGGTTAACTCACGTGTTTTGCTTCTGCCCTTCTCACATTTTGACCATATGATATTTCACTCCAGACGATTTGATCACTAAGTTTGGCTTTTTAAATATCTATGTGACTAGATAACACTTAGGATGTGGTGTCTTTTGAAAGTGATACAATAAATTTTACATCTGCTATCAATACTAATGGTGAAAATTGATGTCATTCGAAACAATTTCATTATATTCAGGACATAGACACCTTTTTTGTCAACACTGGTCTCTGTATATATCAGATAAACTCGTCGGACGTTCCATTTAAAATTTTATTACTATTTACAAAATCGTGAGCAATAATCTGCATATGCGATTCAATTTTCCAAATTTCTGTTCGATTTTAAAATATTTGAACATTTTTGGAATGTATTACTTTTATTGTTAGAATATTTTCTCCCGAGTGTAGAGAAAAAAAAAAGTTTGAGATAATTGGTGAGGGCGTAGCGTAAATAAATAAATATATGTATATATATATATGCAAGTTTAAAACCTTATATGTTTATATATGTGTGAGTCTGTATATGTGTATGTATATATGATTATATATTGTATGGATATATTTAAAAAAAATGCATTTAACATCATAAATTTCCCAACAATTTTCACATATTGCTTCATAATACAAGGATATATTTCACTATCTCAATATTCCTCATTGTTTTTTTTAATTTTCACATTTAGTTACATAATACAAGGCTATATTTTACTATCGCAAAATATTTCTCACAGTTTTTTTTTTTTTATGTTACTTATATTCTCATTTTTTATATTATAATATTTTGTCTTTAAATTAGTTAATTTAATCAATTGCCATTCTATTTATTTATTTTTATATAATTATTTATTTTATTTTTGTATTTACTCTGTAATTATCAAGTTTATTACTATTTTTTCATTCTACTTCAACTAAATGTTAATCTAAGTCATTTCTTTATTTCGTCAATCAATCTCATTCATTTTTTTTTTTTTTTTTTTGGGGGGGGGGGGGGTAAAGATGGCAGCACCAAAAATTATTGTTAATAATCCACTTCCAATTTACATTTTTTCTTTCTCACACCAGATGGCAGCAAATTTATGGGTTTCAGTCAGATAATCAACTGTTAAAATAGTCCTAACTCTGTTTTACCATACAGACTTGCTGCAGCTATGCTTCCTAGTATGTAATTTAGGTATTTTGCTCTATTAATTTTAATATCATGTGTGAGGTGTATCTTTTTTAGATCTCTTGGATTTTTATTATCTATTTTCTGTTATTTTTGCGTTATAAGGAGCTAAATTTTGTCATTTTAGGCTTAATGCCGGCAAAATTGGATGAAATACCGCATCTTCTATGAATGAACTCACAAGCTCCTCTGAAGATTCTGTGGGTTATTCATAGTTTCTTATTTTACATACTGGTTTTCTATGTTCATTTCTAATTCATCTTTAGAACTTTACCAAATTATTCATATATTTGTTATTTCACATTTATTATATATATATATATATATATAATATACTTTAGATTTTAATGCATTAACTTCAGTCTTAATAATAATTCTCTTGATTAGAAATTTTTTCTAATAAACAGAAAAAAACATTCTTTTTTGACTATTTATGTACTTGTAATCAATAAAAGAAGTAAATATTTCATAATGATTCATAACTTTTACTGCGCGAATTTAAAATAATTCCTTTCCTTTAAATTGAAATTCGTGAACATACTCCCTAGAAACACAAAAATACTTCTTTTCAAAATAAGAAAAGTTCCGATGGCAAAATTGTTCTGAAAAGATTTTTCCTTTTCCTAAGATGTAGTCATTAGCTTTGGATTTTTTTTTTTTTTTTAGCTTTAAGTTTTGTCGTTAAAAATGTTATTGTACACAGAAGGAAAAAAGTTATTTTCTAAATGTTATAATAAATTTTTTATAATGAAAAATGTTTTCTCAATATAAATAAACTTCTATTTATATTTTAAATATTAAGTATTTTGGTAGCTTTCAACGAAATTATTAACAGATTTAAAAATATTAATTTAAATTAAATACCCGCAACTTTAATATATTTTTTTTAATCAGCAAATATAAAGCAACATCTCTAACACTTTCATGTGTAACACTTACGTTATACAAAATTAATTATAAATTGTAAATGTTGCTTTGTGATATTCTATACAGTATCTTATGTATAGAATCATGCCGTAAATTGAAAAACATTTATGATTCCGAATAAATGAATATATCTCAATTGCAAAAGCCGATGTACTTTAAAATATGGAAATATATCAAAAGCGGAATATTTATGTTGTCCCTTGTGATAATGCATTAGTTTTTCAATTGTATTATAATTTTTCTAAAATTCATTATGTTATACACTAAAATTATTCAATACAGCCACTTAGAAATCCTACATAGCAAAGCAAACATTTCAGATGTTGTATATTAATGATCTTAGCTGCGAATCTTCCAGCTTTTCTCAAGTAAAATAAGTATATTTCAAACGAAGAATTGTAATTTTAAATTAGTCTACACAAAAATATCTTCTATTGATACATGATACATTTTCATGTCTCTGGAACTCTCTTTCAAGTCGTCGAGACGTTAAACTCGGAAGTTCATTAAATGCCTACTTCGTTCCAATATTCATTTATTTGGTAATGGAAAGATTCTTCAATTGAATGCCCAATCTCAACATGTAATAGTAAATTCTCGTCACTTGCAAATAAATTTACTATTGATAAGAATTTATATAATGAACAAATCCTCTACCTAACTCGCGGAACCGTTTTCGATTTGTTCAATTTTTTGAATGTGGAAATCCAACTAAAATATATATAAAAAAAAAATCATTTTAAAAAATCTATCCTAAAACTAGTTTTATCTAGATGGAGTCGAAAACCGCGATTTTGTCCTTTTCTTAACGGTTTATGTAATATTGCATTTTTTTTTTTTTTTTTTTTTTTTTTTTAACTAATTAAGATTAGCATAAAATCCAAAAAGATATCTTATCTTAAGAATTTTTTATAACGTTATTTAATTGTCGCGGATTAATATGGACATTTTTTTTTCTTTTTATTGAGTATTTAAAATATTCTGAAATGTTAGTCAAAATGGCAATATTGAAAATTTATAGAATCTTGAAGAGGAAGAGAATATATTATCTGGAAGAGATTAAATTATTACACTTTATAACCCATAAGTCAATTTCTGTTAACCTAACCAGTCTGAGAAATGTGGCGGAGTTGTCTTGAAATCTGTAAAATGGCAGTCAGCCACGGATGGAAAGGATATTCGACAGTTTGCTCGACGAACCTAGAACCCTTGTCCCACATCCCCGACACATAAGATGATGCAGGTTAACTGGTATAGCTAATTCATACCTGGTAGTAATGGGAAGGGAGGGTGCACAAATAAAAAATCTAACAGAAATTCCTTGGGAAAAAGAGCTAAAAAAAGAAATGTCTACAGCGAAGTTTAACCCTTAACTACTGTGACAAAAATTGTCCCATAACTACTGTGAGCGGTCTCTCAGACCGCTAAATCAAACATGAATAAAATATCAAAAAAGTTGTTAAAAATGGTTTGTTTACCAATACTTATCTATTTAATTGATTTATAAATCATTTTTCGGAACTTGAAGTTTATTTTTGAAGACTAAAGACTGGTATCCCGTTATATGTGAATAGTAAGAAAAAGCGATTTATTTTAGGACATCGATGAAAAGAAATATGTAACTTTAAACTCTTCTAATAATCGTTGAATAAAAATGCATTTTTTTGTAAAAAATGTATGTATAACTAATAAAAGTATAGTTAAATAGTAAAAATTAGATTATATTTGCATAAAAATTAGCATTATATAAATAAAAAAAAACGTCTGTAAATTAAAGTTTACATACCGTAATTTTCGGCCTATAATGCGGGCGGCGTATAATCCGAAGCCGCAATTTTTAGCCCTTATAAAAAAATTTCACCAGATAATCCGCGTATTATACGCCGGACTATTCGAGGATTTCTCATTGTTTTCAACATTCCGAAGTACTACTAATAAACACCTCCGTATTTATTTAGTTGCTCTATTTAAATAATAATTGTATTAAAATAATTGAAAAAAAATTACAAGTTAAAAAAATACAATTTTTTTTTCATTGAATTTTATATCTAAAACGTAGAATGTCTTGTCATCGATTTGCAATACATTTATGCTAATAATCGATACCTATATCGATTTGACTATAGAGTTATGCTAATAATGCCTATATCGATTTGACTATAGATTTATGCTAATTGCGATACCTATATCGATTTGGGCCTACATTTATGCTAATTCTGATACCCATATCGATTTGGCTATAGATATATAGTAATAATCGATACCTATATCGAAATCATCTTCCGCTTTTTTAATAATGTTCGGTTTAAATTCTACAGTGTTAAATAACACGTTTTCTCTTAGACATTATAACTTTCAACGTTATAATAATACATTATTTCATAAATGATTGAGATTGGAATTTTTGAAAGTGATGAGTTGAGAAACGCTTTGTTCATCACAGAAACATGTTGCCAAAAAGCTAAAAAAATCACACAAAAATTAGAAGCCACTCCCACTAGCACGTTTACGTCATATGTGAAACAATCACGAGCAACTACGCGAACGGTCGGTAGCAGATAATAGCGCGTTAGAAACTGGATGTCTGACGTGAACTTCTCCTTAAAAAAAAAAGAAAAAATCAGCAGATAATCTGCACAGATAGATAATCCGTACTTAAAAATTTTGAGGTTTTTTAACAGATAATCCGCAGATTATAGGCCAAAAATTACGGTACATATCTACATAATTTTTTTTTTTAATGGAGTTAAATACCTGAGAATTTATACATCACCGTAGAAATAAAATAAATAAAAACAATACTTTTACTACACAGCACAAAATATTTGTAGCGGGTTAACTATGACTGTGCAACTGTGTACACACAAGAATTTACACTTGAAATGTTGCCTAGATGCAAACTTTTTAACTGCCAGTTTAACTGACTTTTTGTCGTGTACTAGCAGTGTATCAACTCAACTTGTCATATAGATGATCTCCTGTAACCGTACCTTCGGTCATTTTTGTGTAACCGCTATGTTCACGTTGTAATCTTCAAGTTTCAATATATGTTGTTTGTTTTATAGTGAGTCTATGAATTTTTACAGCAATCTACGCATATATAAATTCACATCAATTCGCAGGCATGGATGTCTGCTAGGTGAATGGGCGACTGAAACATAGTCGCTATAACTGGTGACCCACTTATATGAACACGTATCTCCCATGTGCTTCTCGCTCGTTTCATGCTCAATGAAAATATATCGTCGCAGTTTCTAGTTGATAGTGATGATACTCATAGCCGGCTTACTACGCTCGTAATGTCAACTGTAAACGTTACTATTTCAAAAGACAGTGTACCCGTTATGTCGAAGATGTGAGGTCCATGTGGTTTTTCCTTTTCGGTAAGTGATAAAAAAAGTAACTTTTCTCTTTCCCACTCTAATGTATTGCCGGCAGTTCCGAAATATTGTAAATGCACGTACACAGATTATGCAATTAATATTTTCGTTTAATCACAATGCAATTTCCGATTCTTTGTGCATCGCCATATTTTTTAAAGTGTAACATATTGTAGTTCGTCAACCTTTTTTTGTGTTTTTTGTATATGTACCGTCTGTATTTATATTTGCACTAGAACATACCGTATTTGATATTTATTCTACTCGTTTTCATGATTCAGTTACTCGATTCAATTTTTTAGGGAATCGTCCACATCGAGTCAATTGTCTCGTATCGATTTCTCGCTATTATCTTGTACATATATATATCATTCGTATTTTTTGTGCATATTTATTTTTGATTTGAATACTTTAAATTTTTCACACACATTTTTATAATTGCTTGCACTAAATTTTTTAGCTGCCATGCCTCCACCCGATCCTGGCGATATGCAAATTTCTAGGGTATCTATCAAACCAGCACCCTTCTGGGAAAATAATCCCTCGCTATAGTTTAGACAGTTAGAAGCACAATTTTCGATTGCCAACATTACTGTTGACGCCACTAAATTTAATCATGTGGTTGCATCCATAGAGTCCGACATTCTTAATACGGCCAGTGATCTGGTAATAAATCCCCCAGGCAGTGATCAATACGACACCCTTAAAAACAGACTTATTGCTGCTCATACAGAAAGCGAAGCTTCAAAAATCAAAACGCTTTTACAGGGACTTGAATTAGGCGACCAGCGTCCTTCACAACTCTTCACACGGATGCGTTCGTTGGCTGGCAATTCTGTTGGTGAACCTTTGCTTAAGTCCCTTTGGCTTGCCCAACTGCCTACAACCACTCAAAGTGTCCTTGCTGCATTAAATGAAGATTTGAGTAAATTAGCTACTGTGGCAGACAAAATTCATGACCTAGCCAGCCACAGCCATAATGGAATAAATGCCGCCTCATCTACCTCCCCTAACCCTCTTGAACAACGATTAGCACAACTCACCCAACAAGTGAATGAACTATCCTTATCCTTTTCAGCATTCACCAAACAACCAAACTGGCAGACCACGTAGCCGTTCTCGCGGTCCAGAACGTAATTATAAAGAGCCTCCTAACAACTTGTGTTTTTACCATATTGATTTTGGTGCGCATGTCCGAAAATGCAAACCTCCCTGCTCTTTTGGATCAGCGGGAAACTAGAGAGGCGATTGTCTACTGGCCATGCCCACAGTCGCCACATAAATCGTATTGTTTTGGCCGATCTATCATCCAATTTTAATTTTTTAATCGACTCTGGTGCCGATATTTCTGTCTTGCCTAAATCACGATTTCAAAACGCTACTATTAAAGATGACCTAGTTCTTTTCACTGCAAACGGAACAAAAATACCCACTTTTGGAACCAAAACTCTTAAAATTGACCTTAACTTGCGCCGCGAGTTTACCTGGTCTTTTGTGATTGCTGACGTCTCTCAACCAATTATCGGTGTCAATTTTCTTAAATACTTTGATCTCTTCATTGACATTAAAAACAATTCCCTCATCGACAACAAAACTAAACTTTCACCGTCAATGTCTTGCATTATCGAACATATAATGCAGACTCTCGATTTGATTTGAAAACTGCTGAGTACAATAATAATCCAAGAAATGCTTTTATTTCAATATCATCTGTATGAGTTAAGTTCGTGTCTCGTTTGGTCAGAATAACGCAATTTACATACTTTAATTTTTACATTAGTCCATTTAACTATAATTTCTATAAAGTTTTTAACAAATAGTAAATTCCAAGTTTCTTCTGGTTCTTCTTTATGCCCAGTTTTTGCAGGATCTTTTAAACTTGGCAGCAGCACCACAATATTATGTTTCGGACTTCAAACAACGTTATTTGGTTCTTTTGTACTCCATATAAAATTATTTTTTCCACAAAAATACTCTGAGTTGCTTGGAATATTTTCTTCATCATCCAGTTCCGACCCATTCCGAACGGGAATCCTGATCACTTTCAATAAATTCATTTTCAGAATATTCAAATTCTGAATATTCTATATCTAACAAATTTTTTACAGGCCCCTCAATTTCCGTTTCTTTGTGGTACACTGGACGTTTTTCTCGAATAATTAGATTCCATTTTTTCCCATAATATCATGAAAAAAGTATAAAATTATCCACAAAATAAAAAGTTCCTTCTGGGACGAAAACGGAATCACAATTACTGTGAGCGGTCTGACAGACCGCTTTTGTAATGAAATGAGTAAAAAAAAAATAACAACAGCAGCTAGCAGAATGACAAGCGGGATTTGACCTTGGGGAGCCGTTTCAGAAAGGTAGAGTTAAGTGTGAGGATCATTATCTATTCTTAGGGGTGGAAATGCATGCGGGAAAATCTAGAGCGGTCTGTCAGACCGCTCACAATAGTTATGGGTTAAGTATACTATTAACGCAACAAGATTTATTTTTGTACTTTAATTTTTTTTTTCATATATTCTAAATATTTTTTGAAGATATTTTTATAAGTTTTTAAAGAATAAGTAATTTAAAACAAGAAGAAGTAAGTAATGTTAGTATTGAAAGTGAAAAAAAAGGTTAGCCTAGGCCTAATGGCCTATTAAAGTTTGTTTTGGATCCGCTGGATAGTCTAAGCCTAACTGCAGGTGAAGTCGTGTTTTAGATACGCTCGGGGTGCCGTGAATTTGCAGGAGTCAATGCCCTCAGAGAGTTAAAGCAATGCCGGGAACGACCATACGCCTAAGCGTGGTCCTGAAAAGGACAGGCACTCCCGGATATACATCGCCCGACATCAGCGAAAATACTTCTAAATTCACATCGATGCAGTGCCGGATGCAACCATTCGGTTTACGCCGAGGTCGTGAAAAGAACCGATCCATCCGCCCTATGCACTGCTCGACTTGAGTCACACTAAGCGGTGCGCCTGAAAAATCATCTTTTTTATATAGGCTACCGAGGAAAAGGGAGATGCCAATTCGGAGTCTGGACTGCTTTTGCTGCCAGAGAGTAAAGGTAGTAGAAAATGTGTAGATTAGTACCAAGTTCAATTAAAAAATAAAATTAAAATAACGAAATTAAATAAGAGTCTCTAAAATAATTCTAAAAAGCAAGAAACCGTTTATTATTTATTTATTTATTTATTTATTTTTTTACAATACTTTCTCTAGTAAGACTGCATTTTTGTCTTTTAAGTTTAATGAATTATCATAATTTTTTAACAAGAGTTTAACATTGTTTTTTTTTTTTTTTTTCATATTAAATGCACGTGGTTACTGCAATATTATCCCTAGGCTCATGCCAAAAAAAATTGTCAAATAAAGTGTTTTCTTCCTAATTTTCTTTAGTTATTTTTTGGTCATTAATGTGTTCAAAAACAGAAAAGTTATACGCTCTCATTGTAAGAAAATACGGATGCAAACGGTGTGCATTTTTGTGGTGGTTTGATAAAAAGAAATCAAGTAATTTCAATCCTACTTTAGGTAATCCTACTTAGGTAATCCTACTTTAATTTCTGCAAAATATTTAATAATAGATGTCATTCCAATCGAATGATAAGATTATAATTCTTATTGGAAGACCAGAAGCTGTACTATTGAGTGAATTTTTAAATGACTATAGTTTTTGCTTCGTCATTTTTAAATATATTAAACTTCAGATATATAATTGAATTCTTTTATTGATCTTCGTTCGTCGCCATTTTCTTTAATGTGGTTTAATATGTAAAATTTTTTTAATTTTGGTAAGAAACAGTTCAACGTCTGCATATCATTTTAAAAGTACATTACAAAATTGAGATAACAGTGCTCGCCATCAAAGTGGAAATATAAAATGTTTTTTCCCTATGAATGCATTCAATTTCTACTGAATATAGTCGAAACTCGATCATACGGTTTATAGAAATCTTACGCAGTTGAAATAGTATATATATGTAGGACAGGATTGCAGTCAACATAAGAACATTTGGTCGGTGTCTAGTGGTTTCTAATAATATTCCAGTCCAGATTTTTAACGAAAGATTAACACAATTTAATCAGCTTGATTATATATAAAAAACAATTGTTTACAGTTTCATCATAATTATGAACAGTATTACCAGCCGCCTGCTTGTTTGTTTTGCTTGAACATCAGTACAATTTCGCTTAGCCAGGTCTGTCTAACCTGCGTGGATATTATTACATCCTCGTGAGGGATATCTGCTTACGATAAAATCAGAATGTCGTCTGCCTAATTTTCATGATTTTAATTGTAGGCTCATTACATTTTATTGTTTCGGCTGTTGGGTTTTTTCTTCAGGAGCCTCATGCATGAATTTGCTGGGCTTAGCGGTTCGAAGTGCAATCTTACCACTACATTTTTTGCCGTTTTAACGATGCTTTTTCCTCACATACATCTGCTCTAACAATATAAAAGGAAAATAAATAAATAAATAACTAGAGAACAGGAATTCTGATTTTTCAGAATTTAGTGTTGCCCCCGGCATTTCCATTACTTCATTTTCTTCTGGTGGACTGATGGCTTCTATTATTATGAAACAGCCATTATAAATGAAGCGTTAGGTGAAGATGAAAGATCAGTCGTAAAATGTTAGAAATCTGATCTTCTGGTCAGAATGAAAAAAAAAATGGCTTTTTTTTTTTTTTTTTTTTTTTTTTTTTCATTCTGACCAGAAAATTAGAGTTCTAACATTTTATGGCTGCTCGTTCATCTTCCCTTAACGCTTCATTCATAATGGATGTTTCATAATAATAGAAGCCACCAGTCAATAAGAAGGAAATAACTCGGTTAAGCGGGACTCGGATAATCGGGACTCTACTGCAAAACATATTTCAATTTTAAGACTTAAAGCTTTTATTTAATGTAAAATGACGTCATTTGCATTAATATAGATTCTTAAAATTAAATATAGTTTATAATAGCTCCATGTTTTATCACAAATCATTCATTTATATTTTTCACAAAATAGCACGTATTTTAATTTTTTTCTTTTTTTTTTTTTAATTTTATGAGAAAAGGGCAACAAAAAGATATAATTGCTATTTTATTTTTCAACAATTTTTTCTTTACTTTCTACAGAAATGGAATACTTGAGTTGCCAAAATGAAACAAATGCCGCTAAAAACTACAAAAAACAAATGGAGATGCAGTTTTCAAACAAATTGCTATAAAAAGTACTTCCCCCCCCCCCCAATACTACGGTATAAACATTGAAAATGTGCTTAGAAGTTTTAAAAAATGCTGTAGAGTATTTAATCGCACAATGAAACATCGGATTTTGTTTTACGGTAACGTTATATATATACGTATCCAAGGTAACGTTATTTATTGGAGACAAAATAAGCTGGGAGAAAGAAATAGCATGCTGGGGGCTAATAAATAAATAATAACGAATACACAATGGCAGATAAGAAATATTAGACATGCAATGCTTTCACTAAACTTTTATTCCCCGACGGTACTTTAAAGTAACATTAAAATAACCTGTTGTGGAATTCACTTAAGGGCGGTCCGAGACACAAAAATATTCAAATTTTCATTTTTTTTTATTGTATTAAAATTTTCTCTGCCGTTTGCAGCTTAAAATGACGTTTAAATGTTTCTACCTTAATTAGAACAGAAAATATTAATTTTTTTGTTTTGGTTTGTTTTCAAAATCTACCTTTCTAGCTATGGTTTTCAAGGAAAAGACTTCTTGTGAAATTGCGTTTTTCTTCATGATGGGTATTTTTTCACCATTTCTCATGTTTAAATTGTTATAAATCAAGAACCGTTACAGATAAATGGTTCACTCTTGGAAAATGTATTTTTCAATAGCTTTACTTTAATTTAGATTCAGCAAATTAAAAAATATATATTACATTTAAAAATATGATTTTTTAATAAAAAGTTACAATTTTTTTTCCTAATTTTTAACTTAAATATTTTTTTCCCTTTTTTAACCATTATTTCTTTAAATGCTGAATCTAAATTAAAAGTTATATATTTTTGTTTATTTAATTGAAAAAAAATTTAATTCTATAAATAATATTTTCAGTTATGACGATTTTAAACTACTCCACTTTTTAACAAAAATTTAAACTCTTAATTTTTTAAATAATATATAGGAGAAATTTTATCATGCAATTTTGTTTACAAATAATATGGTTAACATCACAAAAAATTTCAAAATTTTAACTGAATAACTAAATTTTTTTTGAAAATGTGTCCCGGACCCCCTTTATACATCGATTAGTAGTAGTTATACTGTTCAAATTGAGTTATAGATACTTTACTGTATCTTGTTCCAAAAGCACTATTTGTTGCACAAAACAAAAATACTTTTAAAAGGATGATTTTATTTTATTTTTATTTTATTTTATTTTATTTTATTTTATTTTATTTTATTTTTTGCCTTTGTTTCTATCCAGATTTCTTTCCGCTGAAACATTTTGAAGGAAAAGTTTCAGTTCGGAAATACTTCTATATTTCTATTGTAAGAGCAGTGTATTTGTACATTTACTAATTCTACAAAATACTAAAATAATATTTTAAATAAAAATTTTAGCGGAGTCATAAATATGTCATAAAATTCCTATAAATTTAGATTTAATTATTATTATTATTTTAATTCCCAAGATATTTCTAATACGTACTAAATAATTGTGTAAATCTTCTAATGCATAATGAAGGAAACGAATATTTTTTCCAACTGGATTAAATCATATTCAAGGCTGGAGTAGCACAGTTGAAGTTTATTCCAACAGAGCGAAAAATGTCCAGACCAGGGATCGAACCTGGATACTTGGCGTGCCGTGCCAATGCCTTACTTGTTAGGCTATCCGGACCGACAACTGGCTGACATAATTCACTCTTATTAGTTGGACTTGGCTGCGAACTGCAGCGCTAGTTTCATTCATCCGAGCTATAACTATAGCATTTTACATGATGAAACTTCAACTGTGCTACTCCAGCCTTGAATATGATTTAATCTAGTTGGAAAAAAATATTCGTTCCCTTCATTATGACCTAATTACATGGAATACAGGAGTTTCCGTGTTAAAGTAGTTTCATCATGTAAAATGCTATAGTTATAGCTCGGATGAATGAAACTAGCGCTGCAATTCGCAGCCAAGTCCAACTAATAAGAGTGAATTATGTCAGCCAGGTGTCGGTCCGGATAGCCTAACAGGTAAGGCATTGGCACGGCACGCCAAGTATCCTGGTTCGATCCCTGGTCTGGACATTTTTCGCTCTGTTGGAATAAACTTCAACTGTGCTACTCCAGCCTTGAATATGATTTAATCCAGTTGGGAAAATATTCGTTCCCTTCATTATGACCTAATTACATGGTATACAGGAGTTTCCGTGTTAAAGTAGTTTCATCATGTAAAATGCTGTACTTATAGCTCGGATGAATGAAACTAGCGCTGCAGTTCGCAGCCAAGTCCAACTAATAAGAGTGAATTATGTCAGCCAGGTGTCGGTCCGGATAGCCTAACAGGTAAGGCATTGGCACGGCACGCCAAGTATCCAGGTTCGATCCCTGGTCTGGACATTTTTCGCTCTGTTGGAATAAACTTCAACTGTGCTACTCCAGCCTTGAATATGATTTAATCCAGTTGGAAAAGATATTCGTTCCCTTCATTATGGCCTAATTACATGGTATACAGGAGTTTCCGTGTTAAAGTAGTTTCATCATGTAAAATGCTGTACTTATAGCTCGGATGAATGAAACTAGCGCTGCAGTTCGCAGCCAAGTCCAACTAATAAGAGTGAATTATGTCAGCCAGGTGTCGGTCCGGATAGCCTAACAGGTAAGGCATTGGCACGGCACGCCAAGTATCCAGGTTCGATCCCTGGTCTGGACATTTTTCGCTCTCTTGGAATAATCTTCAACTGTGCTACTCCAGCCTTGAATATGATTTAATCCAGTTGGAAAAGATATTCGTTCCCTTCATTATGACCTAATTACATGGTATACAGGAGTTTCCGTGTTAAAGTAGTTTCGTCATGTAAAATGCTGTACTTATAGCTCGGATGAATGAAACTAGCGCTGCAGTTCGCAGCCAAGTCCAACTAATAAGAGTGAATTATGTCAGCCAGGTGTCGGTCCGGATAGCCTAACAGGTAAGGCATTGGCACGGCACGCCAAGTATCCAGGTTCGATCCCTGGTCTGGACATTTTTCGCTCTGTTGGAATAAACTTCAACTGTGCTACTCCAGCCTTGAATATGATTTAATCCAGTTGGAAAAGATATTCGTTCCCTTCATTATGACCTAATTACATGGTACACAGGAGTTTCCGTGTTAAAGTAGTTTCATCATGTAAAATGCTGTACTTATAGCTCGGATGAATGAAACTAGCGCTGCAGTTCGCAGCCAAGTCCAACTAATAAGAGTGAATTATGTCAGCCAGGTGTCGGTCCGGATAGCCTAACAGGTAAGGCATTGGCACGGCACGCCAAGTATCCAGGTTCGATCCCTTGTCTGGACATTTTTCGCTCTCTTGGAATAAACTTCAACTGTGCTACTCCAGCCTTGAATATGATTTAATGCAGTTGGAAAAGATATTCGTTCCCTTCATTATGACCTAATTACATGGTATACAGGAGTTTCCGTGTTAAAGTAGTTTCATCATGTAAAATGCTATACTTATAGCTCGGATGAATGAAACTAGCACTGCAGTTCGCAGCCAAGTCCAACTAATAAGAGTGAATTATGTCAGCCAGGTGTCGGTCCGGATAGCCTAACAGGTAAGGCATTGGCACGGCACGCCAAGTATCTAGGTTCGATCCCTGGTCTGGATATTTTTCGCTCTGTTGGAATAAACTTCAACTGTGCTACTCCAGCCTTGAATATGATTTAATCCAGTTGGAAAAGATATTCGTTCCCTTCATTATGGCCTAATTACATGGTATACAGGAGTTTCCGTGTTAAAGTAGTTTCATCATGTAAAATGCTGTACTTATAGCTCGGATGAATGAAACTAGCGCTGCAGTTCGCAGCCAAGTCCAACTAATAAGAGTGAATTATGTCAGCCAGGTGTCGGTCCGGATAGCCTAACAGGTAAGACATTGGCACGGCACGCCAAGTATCCAGGTTCGATCCCTGGTCTGGACATTTTTCGCTCTCTTGGAATAAACTTCAACTGTGCTACTCCAGCCTTGAATATGATTTAATCCAGTTGGAAAAGATATTCGTTCTCTTCATTATGACCTCATTACATGGTATACAGGAGTTTCCGTGTTAAAGTAGTTTCATCATGTAAAATGCTGTACTTATAGCTCGGATGAATGAAACTAGCGCTGCAGTTCGCAGTCAAGTCCAACTAATAAGAGTGAATTATGTCAGCCAGGTGTCGGTCCGGATAGCCTAACAGGTAAGGCATTGGCACGGCACGCCAAGTATCCAGGTTCGATCCCTGGTCTGGACATTTTTCGTTCTGTTGGAATAAACTTCAACAGTGCTACTCCAGCCTTGAATAATATCTTCTAATGCAGTTTAAAAAATTCACGGAAAAGGCTTTAGAAGATGAAATTTTCATGAATTCATAATTTGGGACATAAAGGGTTAATGTCGATTGTAGAAGAATGCTAAAGTTTTAACACAACAAGAAACAATAATTTAACGTTTAAAAAAACTAAAAAATAATTCAATTGTTCATGAAACATAAAAATGTTCTCTCATCTTTTAATAGTTATTTGTATGACAGTAAAAAAATAAAAGAATGCTTCACAGTTTATTATGGACTTGTCTGGGGCTTCATGAAATCTCTAGCGCTCGAGGTCGCGTATGGAACCTCATGGTGTCTACCATCCATTGCATTATAGCAATCGTTTCTTTTTACTGCAGTAATATATTAAAGACAGAAAAACATATGCGTTACCTGCCCCAAACTGCGTTTTTCTTGAACGGCCAGCAAATCACCGAGTTATAGGTGTTGGAATTTTTTCATTTTTTGTAGCAGGATTTTCTGTTATATTTTCAATATGCTTTCTTTGGCTATTTCTCCATTCAAATTTCTTTCTGCTATGAATAAATTTAAATCCTCATCGTCTAACAGTGTTTTGATTGATAGGATGGTTTACTGTCACCATTTCGTTCCTGTCAGAAGCTCGAAAAATTAAAATTTGTACTTCTCAATATGGTACTATTTATGATACGTTTTACATGTGCGGTCCCGACAAATATGTACCATCCAATAGGGTCTTCTATTGCAAGTTTTTCCCAAAATCGGGATAATAATTCTGTACATCCGCTATACTGACCGTTTCCTCTACGTATTCCCGTTGTTATCGGAATATGTTCTATATTTTCCTCTTTACAATATTTCTCAAAATCATCTAGGGTGGAAGCCGATCCTTTGTCGATGATAATTCGTGATAGATTTCCGAAAATACCATGTTGTCGGTTTAACTTATCAATTACTTATTTAGTGTTGGTTGTTTTAACGGGGTATAACCAAACAAATTTAGTAAAAGCCTCCACATTGGTAAAAATATGATTATAATTTTTATTTGTGGAAGGGATTGGACCAATATGATCTCTGTGATGTGTCTCGAGAGGAATATTTTGATTGAAGATCGGGATTAATAAACCTTCTCCTTTCCCTTGCTTTTTATTGAAAAGTATACCCTCTATGAAGTTGGCAATGAACCTTTCAATTTACTTTCTTAAATGGGGTAAATAATGTTTTTCTTTAAAAATCATTTCAGTTTTATCCGCCGCCTAATGACCTTTGTTATGAATGTCTTATATGCTTTGTATTATATAATACAAAGTACCGTTTAGATACAAAGACCGTACATGTACTGTATTATATAAATCATATAATACATTATATATATAATGCATTATATGCTTTTGCATATTGGTGGGAATCATCGAAAGAATTCTCTCATTTTGACAATTGTATATCATGTAATTTCTTGTAAAATATTATGAACTTTCATTTTTGTTATTAATATTTTATAGTTAGTATGTGTGTTCTTCTTCTTGTTGTGCGCCCTTTATTTTTTGTGTTAATTCACAGTGAGTTTGAGTGACTATTAGTACTGTATTTTTACTCAAGACGTTTTCAAGCTTTGTTTGGGATCCTAATAGGTGCGCAGGGATGACAGGGATGACCGCCCCGGGAACCCAGCTTTCGATTTAGAGTATAAGTGCATCCCGGGGGGGGGGGGGATCGGTGGGCAACTTCATAATCGAATTTCTGTAAGAATAGTGCTCATTTGGCCATTTATGACGCAATGTCTTTTTTGTCAATAATCTTTTGAAACGCAGAGCAATCTGTCATAATTTTAAATTTTGTGTCTGATAAGTAGTTTCGGAAGTTTTTAACTGAATCAATTATTGCGAGTGTTTCCGATTCATGACTCTGATATTTTGCTTGTGTGGGTGTAGTGTTACTGTTGATGTAATAAATGGGGTGTAAGTTTTTGTTATCATCTTCTCGTAGTAGAACGTTACCAAAACCTATGGCGCTTTCATCGGTATGCAATTCTAGTTTAGCGCCTCGTCAGAATATATGCAATACTGGAAGGTTAACTAATTTTTCTTTAAGAGTCTCAAAAGCTTGCTTTTCCAGGGTTCCAAATTTAAATGTATTTCTAGCTTTTAATTAATCGGTTAAGGGTTTTGATGCGTTGTGGGATGTATTTTCTGAAGAGGCCAGACCCTGAAAACTGTGTAATTGTTTAAAGTTGCGAGACTCCGGATTTTTTTTTATGTCAATGCTTTGGCTTTCAAGGATTTAGTAGTTCCGTTTTCAATAATGTAGCCTAAAAATTCAATTTCCCGTCTAAATAATTGAAAATTTTCAAAGTTAAATTCAGGTACGTAATCCGGTGTTACATCTACGACACGTTTCAGTTTCAACAGGGCTTCTTCATCAATCTGCGCAAGTATTATGACCTTGTCCAATTAAACTGTATTACTTTTTCTTTAATTAAATGTTAATAAACACTTTGAATATATATTTTCACGTATTGTGAGGTAATCGATAATCCGAATGGGATTTTCAAATACTCATATTGTGAGTTATGCGTGATAAATGATGTGTATTATCTACATCCTTCTGCTTTGTCTATATGAGGAAAACATTTATTTAAATCTAAGGTAGTGAAAAGCTTTGCTTCTTCAATGTTATCTAAGACGTCTATTCTAGATAAGAGGAAATTACCTCTAATTATTTTTTATTTACTGGTTTGTTGTCTGCGCAAAGTCACCAAGACTTATGTTTTTCGCTAATACTGTAGGGGATGCATAATTAGAATTGCTGTACATTATAATTCCCGCTTTCCTCCATTTCTGTATTTGTTTGTCTACAAATCCCTGTTCCAGATGCGCTAATCTACGAGGTCATTGTGCAATAGGGATATCGTCAATTAATATGGTATTTACATTTAACTCTCCATCCTTAATGTTGTTTGACTTCTAATTAGTGATCAGCTCTATTCAATCTTTCTTAACCTTGTCCAATCATCCAACCAATCACCCTTATCCTTGTTTGTAAAATTATTTATCTCAACTTCTTGAAAATTAATAGAATTGGCTGTTTCAGCTAAATAACAGCTGTGGTTTTCGCTAAGTCTACTTGTAGGATAGAACACTGGTCTCTTTCTAATAAACAACGTTTATTAGTCTTTTATTGAATACTTACTTTCTCACTAAAGTTGAAAGCTGATACTTTTTGACTAGTTTGTTCCTTATCCCAAATTCAGCTGTCGAAATCATTTTTCTAACGTGAGACTGTTTTGTATTTCTGACCGCAACATGGTATAAAATTTGGGTGTGATATAGCGGATGCGACAGATTTTCGTCATGGCTGTTTCTTGTAGGAAATCAGTGACGTAGTTTATCCCAACTCTCCTTTATTTCCCTTTCCCCGTAATTTGGTACCATTTTTCTTAAATATTTAAATGTAACTGTTTCAAAAGGTTATTCTTTGAAAATCCAGAATGATTCAAAATTTTTACGATGTATAAATCTGCATTCACTGTATAGTGTAGCCACCTATTTCAATATTTGCTGTTATAAATCCCATGGGTTTTATTTGGTTGCCACTAATACCTGACAAAACAAAGTCATTTTCATGTAGTCCGGGGAATCCCAGGCTAAAAATAATTTATTAAGTATTTACAAGACAAGATCGCGTAAACACATCTAAATTACATATGCACACTTACAATGGGGCAAGTGCACTCCCCACAACACAAACATAAAATCACGGGACCCTTCTCGTAGCCGGGCAGGTCGTCCCCCGCTGAAGAGCAGTGTTCATTCTATGGAAAGACCTCCAGCTGTAAAAAGTCCACCGAAAGCTTCTGGCTGTGAGAACCTTCCACTCTGTACGCCGGAGGAGATGGAACGACGTGAAGAATTTAAACGAGTCTAAACTGGCAGCACCTCTCCAGTTAAGTGTCAAACTCGTGAAGAAGACACCGTTGGGCCGCAAGGGTTGTAGCTGCGGCCTCAAGACCGAGTATTTCTCCACTTTGGCCTCGTGAGCCGCAGTGAGAGAAAACTGGTCATTTATAATTTGGGTGTCGATCACCAAGGTATGGTTGTTGCAATAGGCAACAAGATCGGGCTTAAGCTTCCTCCCGTCGGGCAAACGGAAGATGGGCTCTTGGTTGACCAGGTACCCTTTTTGCTCAAGAGAGCGGGTAAGATACTGACAAACAGCATTATGGCGCTTGATTCTCGCTCCATGAGTCGAGTAGCACTGTTGTACGATGTGATTAAGTGTTTCAGGGACCCGGCAACCGCGTGAACAAAGATGCATAGCATCTCGTCCCCGGGCGGCACGGGCCTTACTGTAAAGAGTATTATATCTGATATTGACAGCATTGATGAATTCCGTGCCCGACATAAGGGAGGAGCCGTCAGTGAACCAAGCCGATGCGGCAGGTACGGCACTGGTTTGACGCAGGCCAGTACCATCGCATCGGCGATGCAGGTCTCGCCTGAAGAAAGAATCGATTCTGACCTTAGATGTTAAACGGCCCCCATCTGGGGCCACGGTCAGCTGAAGGATTCTCTCCTGATGGACTGAGAGACGACGCAGGGCCATCACTGGGACCGTCCACCTGAGACAGGGGATGCCCATACCGCCATCTTTCACGCGAGCGTGAAAAGCACTCGAAGGGACATAGTGAGGCAGGTGGAACAACTCCCTGACAAACATGCGCACCTTCAAATCTATCTTCTTCAGGTGACCCGCATAAAAACGTCCCAAAACAAGTTGGTGGTAGTACCTTGGCAGTAGCATGTTCCGCAAGCAGAAGAATTTTTGTTGTGGCTTCAGTGGGGCACGTTTGAGGATCAAGAGATCCTCACCCACCTGGGGATTAGAAAATATCCTCCCATTAGGTGTCAGTGCTACTCCAAGGTATGTGAAAGACTCGTCCCACCCTAAGGATCTTAATGGGGTGGCACCAACAAAGAACTTCTGTTCACTGTCGAAAATGACTTTCTTAGTTTTCTTATTTGAAAGCCATGTAAAAGAAAAGGACTTTTCGCAATTTATCTCAAGCCCAGTTGATGGTAAGAGAGCATTCAAGATGTTAAGAAGCTCTTGCAGACAGTTGGTGTCCCGAGCCAACAGAAGGATGTCGTCTGCATAAGCAATGTGGGAAATACGAGTGTTCTCCCTCAGGACCGCACCAAGACGGACCGGGAGAGCCCTCAGAATAAAATCAAGAACAATCAGAAAAATTGTTGAAGAGAGAGGGTCGCCTTGGCGAACGCCTCTCTCAGGACTGATAGGCTCAGAAACATTTCCATCAAAGATAAGAAATGTTCTAGCATGGCTGTAAATAAATTTGATGTAGTTAAGGAAGGACTCGGGGACACCCAACCGCTGAAGAGCAGAGTAGATTGCCAAAAAAGATATTGAGTCAAAGGCCTTCCTGAGGTCAATGAAAGCGGCAGATAAAGAGTCAAACTTTGTTTTAAAATGCATGAAAACTGACTCAAGTTCGTCGACGGCACGACCAATGCCGTCCGCCGATTGGAACCCGAACTGCTGGTAGGAGAAAGGAACGTGTGCAATAAACCTATTATTAATGATTCTGTGGAAATGCCTCAGGAAGACCGATGAGATGGAAATAGGCCGCAAATCGGCAGGAGCCGCAGCACCCTTCTTCTTCGGTATAAAAACAGTCTTCGAGTCCAGGACGAATTGGGGAACCCTCCCCGCCCTGGACCACAAAGTATAAAGCTTAGCCAGGGCCCTGACTGGAATCCTACGTAGCATGGCCACGGTGACCCCATCAGGACCTGAAGTAGAGTTCGTTGCAGGAAAGTTATCAATAACTTCCTTAACAGAGATAAAGTTCTGCAAATTAGAGTAGTCGGAGGTGGGTGGAGCAACTCCACGAATGGGCCCAACTGAATTGGATTTTGTTGTTAAGAAGGTGGACCAGAAGCCAAAGACGTCACGACAGGACAGGTTCTCAGAGACCGAGGTCCCCTTGAAAATCCTGTCGAACGCTTTGCTCCGGTTCTTTTTTGTAGAGCTTCTGTACGGTGGCGTACTCCTGGCGTCTCAGCTTACGCTTAGATACAGGACCACCTTTGCACTTTGACCTGAAGGGCCTTGAATGAGGTGTAATAGCAAGGCCAACTTCCTTGCCAAGAACAGCCGATAGATAGCTGTTCCCCATCTGCAAAGCAGCATCTGGATCGACTTCCACCTGGAATAGTGCCTGGTCGAGCAAGGTAACTTCAGCTTCCGTCGGGAGCGGCCGAAGCGTGTTATCCGTGTTTAATTCATCAATGACGTAGGGCAACGTCCCAATTATAAGTGTAGCATCGAGATCTTCATTGCTACTTGCCTGAGGTTCGTTACCCTGGTCTGCGTCGGCAGGGGTAGAAGCTATGCTGGTGTTATGCACGCTAATTTCTTCCGGTGCTGGAGAGGGCTGAGTTTCCTCAGCTAACCTCTCGAGAACGGCTTTGTAATCAGAAGCCTTTCTTTTCCCCTTAATGGCTTCCGCTTTCAGTGTGACCTCAGTCATGACGTTTTGGTTGGAAACTGACTCCAAACAAACGGTTGCTATGCGCCATTTCTTTTTAAATATAAATTGTGGAAAACGTTACCTGTACATATCAAGTATTAAAACACTTAGATGTGAGATATAGGTATAAGATATAGCTGCAACACACAAACAAAATAGAAAATACAACATAGCAACCGTTTGTTTGGAGTCAGTTTCCAACCACAACGTTATGACTGACGTCACGACTGAAATCGTCTATATTAATGTTACAAACAAACGAATGCCTATGAATCATTAGATAGCATTATTTGTCGAGTTCCTTTAATGACGGCATATATTTGCTGCATTTGTGTATTATTTTGTGATAGTGACATCCTTATGCATGCTTTACTGTAGATGTTAAAGAGTGGATCGTAAATGTGGAATTGTTAAGCGGATGCGAATGACGTCATTTTAGATAAAAGTGTGTGCTTTAACTCTTAAAACTGAAATAAGTTTTGTACTATTTATATATACATATATATTTTTTTTTTCATTGGGGGGGGGGGGCGACACTAAATTCTGAAAAAGCAGAATTCCTGTTTTCTAGTTTTCTAAAATTCTCACGCTTTATATCATTTTGTCTACCGAATTTGAGGTGTTGCTTACGGTAGCTCTTGTATTTTTACATTTGTCAGATTTGTGAGCAGAAATTTTGCACTTCCAACAAAGCGAACTTTTTTTCGTTGGGGCAATCACTTGACCTATGAGGAAATTCCTGACAGTTATATTAACGAATTTTCATATTTGAATTATTTTGGGCTTTTGTATATATATTTTTTTCATGTGGTAAGCGTTTCATATCATTTCGGGTGAATATTTGTTAGCGTTTTGTATATTCCGTATTTGACTGTATAATTTCAGCCTTCCGTATATTATTAATTTGGGCGGATTCAAAATCATGTAACTTATTCGTCAATTAATTTATGTTCATAATTTTAGCTAGTAAATGTTCTTTCATTTCGAGGGATAATGCTCTCGTGATTTGGTCAATAATCAAAGTATTTTTTCTTAATCTTTAAACGTTGATATCTGTAATCGAACCAAAAATTCATTTAAGAAATTAGAGAGTTCAAATCAGAAATCTTTCCAAGGCGATGAACTCTTCTTCTTGTTAAAAAAAAAAAAAAAAAAAAAAAAAAAAAAAAAAAAAAAAAAAAAATAATAATAATAATAATAATAAAATCTGCCGTAATTGCTCTGGTCCTGTTTAAAACCTCTTAAATTCAATTTTTAAGCGTAGCCATAATCATTTGACTGTTACTCTCTTTCGCGACTTATTAAAACTTACCATCTGCAGTGGTAATTACGCAAGAAGATAAGTTACCTATTCCTCTTTCTCTATTTTCAAACCCTTCGCCTGGCGTTCGATAAGGGTGGGGTCTATACCAATCTCCTCTTCATTATTATACATTTTTAACTATTTTAAAACATCGGGACACTTTCTGAAGTTTGCAGGTGCTCAGTTTTGTAAATGGGCTCGTGATAATAGACCATGTCAGATTTTTAACGAAATCTTAAGGGACTTTAATCTTTTTGATTATATATTTAAAAGAATACAGTTTGACTATAATTCTGAACATTCTTACCAGCCGTCTGCTGGTTTCTTTTGCTAGAATTTCAAGGCAATTTCGCTTAGCCAGGTTTGTCTAACCTGTGCGGATTTTATTGCATCTCTTTCCTGAAGGACATCTGCTCACGAGCACATCAGAGTGTCGTATGCCTAATTCGCATGAACACTATTATGAACTTCGCAATTTTTATTGTTTCGGCCCTTGGACATTCTCTTTAGGAGCCTCTTGCATGGATTTGTTCGAAGTACAGTCTTAACTGTACACACACACAAACACACACACACACATATATATATATATATATATATATATTAATTTCTTGCACATTGAAATGATTTCTTGTAAATAATATGGAAGAAAGAAAGGAAACTAAAATGATTATAATCAGTTATTTAATGTCCATAGCAATATTTATTACTTTTTCAAACATATGATTAAACGATTACTTAGTCCGTGTGGGAATGCTTTTTTATTACATTTAAGCTATTTCAGTTTAAGTTGTAAATTAATTAAACAGTGAAGTTACAAATGATAATTCTTTTTTTTTAAATTTCGATCGATCAATAATATAATGCTATGTAGAACCAAATTAAAAAAAAAGTTTAATGTGTTTACCGATAAGATAATTTTATGTTTTATTAATATATACGCAAATAAGCCCAAATACTTTAACACATTTAAACTAATACTTAATAAATATACGCACATATTTAAACACGTCAGCATTTGTGCAGTAAAATAATTAAAGATACATTTTATAAATGCAATTTCAAATTTTGAAGAACGTCTATCTTTCCTCTGAAATTTGAAGGCAAAATATAAAATACAAAGATAAAATTAATCATCGCATTTGAGAATATTAATCGTGTTTATCGAAAACAATTTCGGTTTATAAAACATATTTATTATACCTCGTTCTATACAAGTATTTTACCATGATATATTTAATTTCATTTTTGTGCGTCATAAAAATATTGAAATTTGCATAAAGTAGGATGTATTAAGTGATACATTCTGAATAATATAACTTTTATTTCATTCCACTACATTAAAGAATTGTATATTAAAATTGCTTTGTAAGTTAGCTCGTCAAGAATTCTTGAAATTACTTACTTTTTATTTATAAAGTAATATGTTAAATTTTTCTGCAACTGAATCAAGTAATAATATTCAAAGTATATTTGACGAACTGTTCAAAGTTTTAAAAGCTATTATGTATACGTCTAGTTTTATTCTGAAAGTAATAACATTTTAAGTATAATTCTGAAATTTCAAAATATCATTTTCCGAATAAATGTAACTATAGTAAATATATATTTATAAATATGTATATATATATGTATACAAGTATGTATATATATAAAAATATGTATATATATATGTATACAAGTATGTATATATATATATATATATATAAATATGTATATATATATGTATACAAGTATATATATATATATATATATATATATATATGTGTGTGTGTGTGTGTGTGTGTGTGTGTGTGTATATATATGATAAGGATTAAACCTTTTTTAAAACTTAAACCTTTCTAAAATTTAATGTTTAAAAGTAAAAGTTCTAAATTTTAAAACTCCCAAATTTTATTTAACTTTTGAAATGCCGTAGTCTAAGTCTGATTTGCCCTTGTTAACTTGGTTTTCCTACGTAACAATTATTACTTTCAGGCTTCAAAATTGATCTATCTTTAAGAATGAAAATGCTGAAGTAAACGCAATTCTCCGTTTTTGTGTTGAGGCTAAAGATCCCAGATGCCGAACCCATAAAACGTCATAATGCCTGGATAATTTTTAGCCTATTAAATTAGATCACCTCCTATTTCTGTAGTGAAGCACTCTAGCGGAAAAATTCCATATTTAAGACGGGACAACGAAAATACCCGTGGCTTTTTACTAAAATGAAGTGCTAAAATAACTGCCGCCCCCCGGCAGCGCACTTGGGGGAAATCGGGCCGCGTCAACTCTCAAGTCATCTGGACCTGGACTTTGAAGGATCATATGTAATTGGAATAAGGCCCAATAAAAACCAGGTCCAAACGAACTCAATCTCCTTTACTTGGACTCATATTTACTCATCAGGAAATGGCCACGACTACCAGAAAACCATGCCGTTCGACGAACCAGCCACGGTTCGCCCCTGCACAGTACCGGCCGTCCGGAGCGGGCCGCGATGCTCGAAAGTGCCCGTAGTCACCCCCGAGTCAGGACATCCCCGATGACGGGTCACCGCAAATATTACACACACATATATATATATATATATACATATCAATACAGATAATAATTTCTTTAAGGCCGTGTTTACTAAAGATAAAACTACTGTGTTATAGTTATTTGTATAGAGTTAAATGTAATCAGTATATCTAATGCGTTCAATGAAGTATATCTATTCTATTCATTTTTCGTAAATCGTACCTGAAATCCAAAAATATTTGTTTTAAAAGTGTAAAACACCGAGTCTATATAAGTCTCTTATTAAGAAGTTTAAACTTTCATTGTCTCAACTTCGAATAAGGTAAATAATTAAATAAAAACAGGAAATTTTACAAATATATTTTTTTCGTAATTATATATATTAGGGATATACGCAAAATATATATACGCAAAAAATTGAAATATATTAAAATAACATTCTTGGTCAATTTCCTGAAAAAGGTATTAAAGAAAATGTTCTATGTGGAAAAAAAATGATACTTTAAAACCGTTTTATGAAATATTTTATCAAAATGTATATTTTTAATTAAACAAACTATAATTAAACAAAACCCTGTGTAAGTAATAATCAAATATATTTAAAAAAATAAATAAAGAATATAGAAATATACATTATCGTAAAGTTTCAATTACAGGCTAATATTACTTAATGCTATCTCCATCACTTTTTTCCAAACTAAAATCTTTTACATAGGCCTTGAGAACATTTGCAAGAGAAATAAATGACGAAATGTATTTTTTTTAATAGTGGTGCGAATAGAATATAGAAAAAGTCGCCTGTAATTGAAACTTCGCGATTCACCTCCTATATAAACGTAACATTATTAGAGCTATCTGCGCGATTTCCCTATTATATTGTAAATTACTACTCTATTTCACTAAATCCTTATTCTTAAACAGTCTCTATCATAAAACCTGTTAAATCCTCCTTAATTTAATGTCTCACTAGTCTAAATTACTTAAATATTACGTTTTTAGTATACTTAAATTAAATGTTCCATTTCTGATCTTTTTTCTTTTAGAATGTTCTTTTTAGCAGCCATTTTTTTCCCTTCCGAAAATTTACTCTCCCGCGTTTATTCCAGGGTTTTCCTTTTTACTATAATATTAGTCCGCTGCTCTGTTAGCTCTCTTTCCATGGCGTGAATTCTTAATTATTAATTGGTTGAGAACGCAATCTACGTCTATTTGTATTACTACGCTAGGCGAAAAAAAATGTATGCTCGCAATGTTTTCACAGATTTTGGTCGCATTTCCACTTGTAAAAATCCATCCCCTGGTCACCGTCAGATATTTTTTGATCTATAATCTTGTTTACCTCTAATAATTACTTAATGCTACTTGCTGGATATTGACTACGATAGAGCGATGATTAGACTCCAACTACACTGGTTTAAAAATTAAGGAAAAATCACATAAAGAGCGGTAACTCGTTCAAAAATTATCCTATCCGTATAAAACTTGAATATATTGTTAACTAAAAGATGCTGATTAAAATTACAAAATGCAAATTAGTGGCGCTGCAATCGGATTGCGTGATCTGTGCGGAGCATAAAAAGGCATGCTAGAGGGTACGGATGCTGATATCGTGGTGATTATGAGATAAGAAAACTGAGATAGCCAATTCATTAGTATGAACTAGAGGTATCATTTGTAAACATAACTGCTATATAGAGCTATTGGAAGATTGGATGTTTGCCAAAGTCAGACAGGGGTGGCCAGATGGCTAAATTTTAGCCCTTCAATTGTTCATAGGCTTTGTCAACACTTTCAAAGCACTAATTCGGCCTCCAGAAAGTTCAGCGAAGGACGAGCAAGAGCTACGACAAGCACCGATAACCGATAATTGCGCTTATGTGTACGAAGTAATAGAACAGCAACCCAGACCCCCCAGCTCATCCTAAAGTCGTCCTTTCTGCAGTCACTGGAATGTTGGTATCACCCTCTAATGTGCGTAGAAAGCTTCATGAAAGTGGTCTTTACGCGATTCGAGCAGGTATTTTTGTGCCGCTCACCTCATGTCTCCGGAGGGAACGATTAAGTTGGGCACTTCAACATGTCCACTGAACGGCTGATCAATGGAGGCGTTTTGTCGTCACAAATGAGTTCCAGTTTAGCCTCCAAAGCGATAGTATGCATTGTTTTGTTTAGAGCGAACGGGGAACATGCTATCATCAAACATTCCTAAAATAGATTCGTATGGAGGCGGCAGTGTCTGTGTTTCGGATGGTATCTCTTTGGGCGAACGTACAGACTCCCTTGTTTTTCAACTGCGAACTGTGAATGCTCACGTCTATAGAGATGGCATTCTTGATGCTTATGTGCACCCTTATGCCGCTGCAATAGGTAAAGATTTCATGTTACAGGACTATAACGCTAGACCGCACAGGGTTGACATTGTAGAAGATTATCTTCAGCACCAAACAATTCAGCGCATGGAATGGCCAGCGTGATCACTGAACTTGAATCCCATTGAGCATCTTTGGGAAGCATTCAGCATCTTTGGGAAGCTTTAAGAAGATTTGTCTCTGCTCTCAATCCCCTCCGCAGACCCTTGCCACGCTTACAACTGCTTTACAAGATAAATGGCTCACAGTTACCTGCAAACTTATCGATCGCATAATTGACATTATCACACTTCGCTGTATGTGCTGTATGGCTTCTAGGGACGATCATACTCCATATTAAAGTACTTTTCCTATACGAAACTGCCCACCAGTGGCTGAGAGGTTCAGCTCTCGAAGCTGGTGGACGGGAGGTGCTGGGTTCGATCCCAATTGCGCCCGTCGACCTAATCGTTCGGAGTTTTCGTGGTTTTTTTCGAGCCATGGATTTCCATGCGTAAATACGGGTTAGGTTCCCTTAGAAAGACCCCCACGAAGGTCACTCCCCCCTCGGGCCTATATCCCTAGTGTAGATAATCGGCCTTCAAAAATCAGTCAGTCAGCCTATACGAAACTGAGGCATTTTTTTTTATAATTGTATTAATTACTGAAACACCACAATCGTCTGGTAATATCTTTTAATGTTACTTTATAACTTACTATGTGTTGTAAATTTTGTGTCAGTTTTATTAAAATCTACTTGTAACATTTTGAGTAATCGCTACTTTTGTTGATTCTCCTTAATTTTTGGAAACCAGTGTATTTGTGAAAGCTGCTATACTACTGGTTATTCCAATAACGAGTTCAAGCTTATTTCTGCCTTGTTTCGATTACTATGGGAAATCTACATTGGGCGATTTATTTGCCGGATTACCACTCAAAGACTGCTACCACTTCGATTATTCGTGCTAACTTGCGTCTGCAGTTTTATATTCAAATTACTACAGTTACGAATAATCTTGCACTATGTTCTTTCAACCTGCTTACTCAAATGCTTAAATGAGTAATCATGATTAAAGGTTGCCTACATCTACTATTTCAACTTTTTCATCTACTATCGCATCGAAGCTAAAACTACAGTTTGCTAAAATCATCATATAATGATCTCAATTATCGTTATCTATCTATCTATCTATCTATCTATCTATCCATCTATCTATCTATATATATATATATATACACACACACACACACACACACACACACACACATATATATATATATATATATAGAAAAGATTACATGTACAGAATAAATTATGTATAATTTTTGTATATCTCTTTTATTTGAAAATATTAACTTATATTCACATTAAAATTTTTGAAAATAATTAACTTTAGTTTATGCATTTCCTTTCTCATACGTCAAAACTTTGTTCAACAAAAAAAACTGAAAATTCAGCTAAGCGAGTAACTTTCTCTTATGAATTTTTCATTGTTTTACAATGATTTTTGGAAAAAAATAAAACATTAGTAAGTTACGTACTTGAAATAGGATTTGCAGCGTAAAGTTCTTTAGTTCTATCCATTCATGAATTTTAATGCATTGTCTTCCTTAACCTGCCTGCTTAGAGTTAGAATAACCTGCTTAGAGTTATTTTTTGTTAGGCACATAAAAAGTATAGGATTTTAAAGTATAGTTAATAAATATTATTGCTCATGTTTGGAAATAAATTGATATTAACATAAAAGATTCAATAAAAAAATTAAATTGGAGTCTTTTTTAAATATTGCAGAATTTGTTGCAGAATTGTCATGACCCTATATATATATAAAATCCTATTATATCTAATATATCTACCCTATATATATATAATCCTAATGAAAAGAATTTATGAAACGGATATATGAAAAGGGTGAAATGAAACGAATTTATGTAGCGATTCTTTGAAACGACTGATTAGTCAACTGATTATGTTTCACGGCGATAATTCCTAAAATATGGAATACTTTGCGATGAAATTAACACCAAAATCTGTATTGATCCACAAATCTCAAAACTGATATTATAATTTTTAAATTCGAATTAGTTTTCGAAATATTATTTTTTTCTAATTTTAAATACATTTTACTAATGATGGCAACTCAAATTTTAATCATAACAGATATATTTTTTTTTTCATATTCCAGAAAAGGTTATTATTTAAACTAATTTGGCGGGCAGTTTGGCCTCCCTTAAATGTATGTTAAGAAATGCATCATGCTACTTTTATTCATAATTCAAATTACTCGAACAATCATTCGCCAAATCGCAAGATTCTGATAGAGAAATGAATTCTGATGGTATTTTTATGTTAGCGTGACGCAGGTTGTAATTCGTCAAACACTTTTCCCGTCGCATTTTTTTATATTTCATTAAATTCATTTAAAATATAATCCTTTCATTCATTTTATTTAAAATACAGAACTTTCATTTAAAGTTGATGGCTTTCACTTCTTTCTTTCCTTTTTATTTACAAAACGAAAAAAAAATAGGCACAGATGTTATCTACGCACCGGCGTACCTAATTGGCGCCAAAATGGCATTATTGTGATTGACATGGTAACCCGGCTATTGGTTGTTTATTTAATAATGAAAGTTTATATACATTTATTATTATTTTTAAATAAATATATATATAAACTCGGTTTATGGCGTCAGATACCGCCGTCCGAAGAATCCTCAAGAGTCTTTTTCCATTTCTTCCGGTCAAGGGTCCATTCCACTTCCAGACCTCTATCCCTCATTGCCTTTGAGATATCATTCATCCAGGTCTTTCGTGGTCTTCCCCGTTTCCTTTTTTTGTTTGTTTCATAGTTGAATTTTATTTTGGGTAGTCTTTCATTATTCATTCTTTTGACATGACCATACCAGATTAATTGCTTTTTTTTAAAATATCATCTAGTATGGTTCCCTTTATTTTCATCATTTCCTTGATTCTGTCATTTCTTACTCTTTCTATTCTTGATATCCTGCATGATCTGCTTAGGGCGTCCATTTCTACTGCCGCTAATTTCTTTCTTTCTGTCTCCATAATTCTCCATCCTTCTGCCCCATATAACAATATGCTCTTTACAATAGAGTTGTATATATTTTAATTTTTTTTTAAATTAATATTATTATTATTATTATTTTAAATTATATAAATTATTTTGTTCTATAGTTATTAATTATTTTTTATATTTTCTTTAGAAAATAATAGAAAATGATTAAAAAGTACGGAACTACTTAGTTATTCCGTCGACCAATTTTGCCAAATTATATAAATCGCCAAACCACTCTCCAAATTATACAAATTGACATAATTTTTATTTTAAATAACGAAAGAACAAATAAATTAGCATAACATTAATAAATATACAAGAAATTGTCGAAATAAAATTCACTTGATGACATAAACACGTGTAATTTGCTTAAAGTCAAGTGAATGGGACATTATTGGCATTTAATCTTATAGTTTGGCGATATATTTGTGGTCGACGGGATAACTAAGTAATACCAAAAATGCATATGTAGCTGGTATTTGAAAACGAGGTTTTCGCCAAATCTTCGTAAAAAAAAAAAAAAAAAATCACGCCAAACCTGACATTTACCAACCTGACCCCCAAACGTATATGACATTTGGCCATTATTACCACTGAAAAAAAATGCTAACTGGCGAGTTGAAAAAAAGCTATTGGCGAGATTTGCATCCGGCTAGCGTAACAGTACGAAGAATTCTTTGCGACCATGGCAGCTTTGTTTTATTCGAAAAAAAATTGAATTTTAAATCATAAGGAAAACTTACGGCCCCATATTGGCGCGATTATTTTATGACGCGAATGTCATATAGGGAACAAGTACTTAACTGGCGCAAAAGTATCGTTTTTTTCTTGATATTGTAAGCAGGATGTTGTTGTTTATGCTGTTGATGCGTTCCCCAAATTGGCGTCGGAAAAAAATCGCGCCAATAGTATATGACATCTGCGCCAAAGTTTCATATGAAAAGCGAAGAGATCTGACCGTATTTGTTTATGGCAGTTGGTGACTGGAACTATTATAATATAGATGAAATGATGCCGAAAGAATAATATTTGGCGGCTTGTCACCTGTGCCTGGCTAATATTAAAGTACCAAAATGGCACCTAGAGTATAAAAAGCGAAGTGGTCCGCCCGGAACTGTTGATGATAGTCACATAACTTAAGCTCTTGTTATAAAGATTGTTTTAAAATACCGGGAGACCAAGACTCTGTATACTTAATTCATTTTATTTTAGCTTCTTTTCAAATGTTTAACTGATCATCTTTAATAAAAAACGAAAACAACCATTGGATGTCATAACAGCAACTGATTCGCCCTTAAATTTTTGTAATCAAATGGAATTGATTGGAAGCCCGTTTACAGGGAGAGCTGCAGAGCTTTTTTCAGTATATTTCAATCTTCTCTAATATTTTTAAAATCTATCAGATTAGCGTGTTTTTAGATTCTGCGGTGTCTGAACTGGGGTTGGCGAGCGTAGCTTGTAGGGTGCAGAGTCCCCTAATTTAAATATAATATTTAACACAGAAACGGATCAATAGTGACACAAAACGTGTTTTTTTGGTCGTATCACATTTCTGTTTTCAAAATAAAACTTTGAATTTTCTTTTACTTTTTCTAAATAATCAGTTTATTGTCTTAACACGAACGTATTGAAATCAAACTCATTTTCTTTTATTTGTACGTCTGTATATCTAGAATTACCGTGCTGGGTCATCGATGGCACAAACAAAATATTGTTTTTTTTTTTTTCTTTTATATCAGCAGGACATTGAACACTATATTTTTTGAATAAAAGAAGACTATTGAAACGGGATGTATCGCAATTGCTTGGCGTTAATGGCTTTTAATTTGAAACATTTTTTATCTGTTTGAACAATACCACTAAACAAAAAGTTATGGAATTAGCGGTAATAAATGTGTGTGCGACAACAGTGAAAGATAAAGATAAAGGAAAAGTGATATGTTTAGGTATGTCAAGGTACAGAAATATACTTTAAGGGCAGTTGGAATCCCCATACCTGCCATGTTAAATTAATGTAACTTTTCTCTTAAACTACTTATGATATGGACTTGAAAAAAAATTGATGCATAAAATAAACATTTCTTAATAATCTGAAGTTAAAATTATAATTAAATAAAGCTTTGATACTTAAAAAAAATCAGACAAAAAAATCAGATCTTAAAGTAGACACCACACTCAAATTTAAAAAAAAACAAACAAAAAAACAAAATAAAACATGCAATTTATTCAAAGATAATGATAATATTAGGTTGAGCAAAAAGTCCTGGGAAATTTGTGAAAGTTGCTTTGTTATGCGCAAATTAACAACAAAAGCAACAAGAACAGTTCTTCAAAGTAGAGACCATCATAGTCCACGACTTTCTGCCAGATTCCGGAGTTGCTGAAAGTACCTTGATGGCTCCTTGGAATCGAAAAACTCTTGACATGCTTCTTCAATTTCATTAAAGGATTCTTCTCGAAAGCTCTCAGAATCGTTAGATTTTTTCTCCAATAATGCCGGATCAATACCGCAAATCATACTGTTCAATAGGCATTTTGGAGTCGAAAATCCTGAACTCCTATAGATATAGCACTAGTACTTTTATATGCGATAAAAATTTTGGTGACTATTAGATAAAAATATTCCCAGAACTTTTTGCTCAACCTAATAATAAAAAAGATTTTTTTTAATGAGTTTAAACAATTCACCTCAGATTAAACAGAGATATGTATAGAATGTTCAAGCAAAATTTCAAAGCATAATGTATAACAGTTTTTTCAGAAAGGTACATCAAAGTTAAAAAAAAAAAAAAAAAAAAAAAAAAAAAAAAAAAAAACACACTGAATTACTAAAAATTTTTCAACTTTTGGTTGCCGTTGAAACAAAAGTAATATATCAGTAGAATGGGGAGAAACGTTAGATTCAAAATATTAAAAAAATCGAAAATTCGATATATGTTAGGTTTCGAAATTAGGTTCTGCCCTTAACGCTCGTATACAAAACCATTTATATTCTGATGATATTTTATAATAATAATTATATATACAATCACATAAATCGATACTAAACAATATCTTTTAAAAATTCAACCTTAATAACACATTAAGAATATACTAGTATTATTCATACAAATAAATTCCAAAGCGAATCCAGAAATATACATTTATAAAACAAAACGATATAGTTTACAGAATTATAAATATATTCTTAAAGTCTTCAAAAATGTAATTGCTTCGAAGTATTGCCTAATATTTTACTTATTAGAATTTTGTAATCTTACAACTATAGAATATGATAAATAACACTTTGAAGTTGAATTTTATTTTTACTTCAACAAAGAAACACAATTATAATTACAAATTCAATTTCCTAGCCGGAATAGTAATTAAATATTTAACCTTTGAATTTTGAAATAAATTCATAAAATGATTTTTCAGATTTTTTTCTCAAATTTATTTAACAAAATGCAAATTTGATAAACCAATTTTGTCTCAGAAAACATTTTAAATATGCAAAATTATACTTTACTGAAAACGAAAAAAAGGCATCAGAGTTATAAGGATAGAGGTGTATTTTTATTTAAGGTTGTTTCTACATTATATAGCAGTAATCTAAAGAAATCGTGCAGTTTCTATTAGACATATTGTTAGCTGAATAATCAGTTCTTTTAATTTTTTTTAATACAAATAAAAAATACCTTATCTCATCAAACACATAAGGAAATAACTATTTAAAAGAAATGATATATTACATCTGTTGTATTGTACAAATATTGAAATTAGCATTTCGTTAAAAATGATAAAATAAAGATAAATACATGAAATAGTAACTACATATATACCATAATAAACATATGATGGCTGACTTTTTGGTGCATCAAGAGAGATTGTGCACATATTGAACACTCCAGGAAAAGATACTAGCGAAAATGTTTACCTTAATGTGTACCTTTTCCGTTTTGTAAAAGGATTTTACTACTTGTATGAACCCAATGTAGCGTATAGTAATTATATACAGCCGTTGTATGAATAACATATTTGGAACTTTTTTTTTAAAATTTCCTTTGTATCCAGATTAAGAATGATTTTGGGGGTATCCTGTAGCTTAAAAAGTTGACGTGATAGAAACAACCTTGGATCATTTTTGGATTTAGATGCAAATGATTAGCGAAAAACGAGTGCCAGATCTAAATCAACAAAATGTGTGTTCCGCAGTGTAATTAATATTGACTTCCCGTGATTTTTTAAAACTTTTTTAATTTTATTAGAAATGTTTTTCAAACAAGTTTAAAATTTTTAACACAAACCATATTCAAATTACTTATTGGTGTTTTTAATTTACAAAATAACATAGTTAAAAAGAATATGACACATTTTAAATACCTGGTACTTTCAAGCATATCATGCTCCTCAGCAGGGTTAAAAACAAAAGTCATAAGTCAGAGGCTGAATCCTTTATGCAGCTGGGCTGTTCCAAAACTTCAAAAATGAAAACGGGGGTAAGGTAAATAAGTCAGACTGTTAAAAAATTTTATAGTAAGAGGGGGGGGGGGTCATAATCAGACCATTGAGACCAAAGTTTATAGAAAAGAACTTCGATGAAATAACGTCATTTCATCAAATAGCTCTTTCCCAATTAATTATAAAGCTTTAGTCTACAGGTTTTATATAACACGTGCATTCAATGTTTGTACTACGAAGTATATTTATCAGGAATTAGATGTCATTATAAGTATAGCAAATGATAATGGTTTTCACTGCAGTTTATTAATAAACTAATTTACCAAACTCAATATGGAAGTAATTGCAATAATAAATTTCAATACAATGAAGTATAGTTACACGCATTCAATATTTTAAAGGGTTGTTTGAGTGAATATAAATTTATTCGCCCCCCCCCTAGTAAATTAAAATACAGACTTCACAATAGCATCGATCCTATCCTTATGGAAGATTTAAGATGTGTACACATAATCCCAGCTACTATAATTGAAGATAAAAAGATGGTGGATTATATTGGTATGACAACACGAAATTTAAAGACCATTTAACAGAACATTTCAGTAATATTGATCTTAATCCATGTCGAATAGCTATTACTAAACTAAACCAGGAGCAAGAAGTTATGATTGATTTTTAATAAGCTAAATTAATAAAGAAGTTATCGAATTACCATTGATTAATAATTAGGAAATCAATAGAATTTCTACGTGGTGTGAATTGCGCTTGTAACGATTCGTTATCTTATATTATTATAAAATGTGTTATAGAATGCTTGGAATAACCTGACCATCCCCCGTCTGTAGAATTTTGGAACAATCTGACTTATTTACCTTACCCTCTGTTTAATTTTTGAAGTTTAGGAACAGCCCAACTGCATAGCCTCTGACTTACGACTTATGATGACGACACGATGAAGAGCATGATATACTCCAAAGTAATAGATATTTTAAATGTGTCATTTTTTAAATATAAAAACACCTCTAAGTAATTTGAATATGGATTGTGTAACAAATTTTAAACTTGTTGATTGTGTAAGGTGAATGTAAGGATTTCAAGAAATTGATATGTTATATCATTTGTATCTTAATTTTTTCAAAGATTCTTAAAAACATGTACAGTCTAAAAATATATTTAAGGTTATTTCTAAACTTATGAAAATTTCTAGTTTCCTATCAAAATGTCATTATTATACAGTTCATCCATTTGCTGGCGCATTGTAAAATGTTATTTTGCTCATTCAAAATTATTATTATTAGTTTTTTATAAGCAAGTATAAAATTATATAATATTTTCTTTCGATAGTTAGCAGCGATATTAATGAAACAGTTCTCTAAATAAATGAGTGATGAATTGCTTTACCTCTATATTGTAACACATACGGTTCCAATGACGCAATATACTCTGGGTGATACTTCACGTATAAGATCGAATGTTACTAAATTGTTTTAAAATAATTTATCATTTTTTTCATTGCTAAAATATTTTGTTAATTGTACGTTGTGTGTGAGTGAGGAAAGATGAAAAAATAATTACACAATGCATAATTCTTAAAGTTCTAGTTAATTTCATCATACTTTGAAACTATTAAAATGAGGCAGATGCATAGAAAATACTAAACGGTAAAAATGCACATCATTCGCATGGAGAGTAGAAAATACTGTATAGTATGCCAATACTTCATAAATATGTGAAACTATATATTACTGTTATATTTGGCCCAGAAACGCAATTCTACATAAACGGAGTCTTTTTTGAAAAATATGACAGTTTAAAAGATTTTAGACCCAAAGTCATATCATTATCTTATTATTATTTTAATATATCAATAAATTGTCACTTAAATATAGTTATATTTCGTTTTATATACGGTTTAAAATTTTAGCAGATAAAAAAAATTGCTTCATATCAAAAGTAGCTTCCACGCAGAAGTAAATAAACTGAAAATACGTCTGGATCCTTAAAGGTTAATATCCAAATTTAAGTAAATAACGATGATGTGCACTGGTGTGCGGCATTTAGAACGATTTCCTCAATAGCTCCATCTCGAGAACTAACGCATGGATTTTCATCAAACTTCAAATTCAAGTATACCTTGATTAATATTGCTGCTGATTATGTGTTGGTGTAAACTGCTCAACATATGGCGCTGCTATGCAGCATTTGTCATGATTTTCGCAATAGCGCTATCTCAAGAACTAATGCACACATTTCCCCCAAATTTCGTATTCAGTTAGACGTTGACATAAGTTGTAAGTTGATGATTATTAGGTTCTGTTGTAAACCACCCTATAGGTGGCGCTTCTATGCAGAATTTTGCTGGATTTACACGATTTCAGCGATAGTCATATCTCAAGAACTAATGCACGGAATTTCATCTTTTTAGAATCCTTATGATGAGCAGAGATTGCCATTTAATTCTGGCAAAGTGATAACGAATTTTGAAGTATTGTCATGTATGAGATGGAAGAAAGTTTTGGGATTGGTGCATCCGACTAGTTTTTTTAAGTTACCATACATGAAATTGCCTTATACATGCAACTGCATACGCATTATATGTTCATAGAAATTATTCTCTCCTGTACTAAATAGACCAGAATGTATGTTTGAAAGCTAAAGTTTTAACAATTATCGATGATGGTCTTGGAGGTTTTTTTTTCAATATTTTACATACATTTCCAAGCAAGCAATGGCGCAGTTAAAACACGAGACTTGGAAATGTAATTCAATCTAAATTTTTATGTATTCCATACACACACGCGCGCGCAAATACACACTCCCATATACAGGTTGATATATTGGTAGGCAGATTAATAGACGTGAAGATATATTTAATTATTAGTTTTAAGCTTTCCGCCAAGCACATAGTGCATATCTTTAATACATTTTATTTTCAGAAACACTCTCTGATATTTTTAGTGCAAGAAAGAACAATTGCGATCAACATATTGTGGGCACTTGACTACATATGTTGATTTAGTTCATTTAAAATGTTAAATAAGTACTAAACTATAATAATCTTGTAAATGTTTTCTTTGGGTAACTAAAATTAAACTACTCTCACAGACGCATTTATCACATAGCTGCTTTGAACGGTCTATGACACGGCTTTATCAAAAAATGAACAAAATGCAATATTTACAAATATGATACAATGAAATGATTGAAATAAAATTTGTGGAATGATTTTTATGTACAATATTATATTCAAAATTCACATATTTATAAGTCTCTAGTGACAGTGCTATAGATCAAACTGAATCACAAATTATACTAGTTTATTGAGATAAGCTGAAATTTACAAGTTAAATTGTCAAGCAGCGGTTTGTGAGAGCCCTAAACGTTAATAATTTTTTAAAAAATGAAAATCAATTTATTTTCGCACAATATCAATTCTTCTCAATTTATTTGTTTTTCAATTTATATGATAAAAATAAATTAAGTAAAAACTTGTGGAGTCAAGAAGAAACTGCGATTGGTGTGTACTAACATTCAACAATAATTTTTTTTCAGATTTCTCTTGCTTTTGGAAACGTACATTGCTAATCTGATGTATTATTGCGGCAGACATCTAGATAATCAACAGTCAGATTAAAAATCTGCATTAAACCAACTTAAACTACAACGGTTTGTTTAAAATGCGTGCGGAAAAATAAATATAATAAAAACCCATTTGAAAATTGAACGAGCTACCCATAATACTACCACCTTTGTTCACATCGAGAAGAATCGAAGAAAAATGAAAACTCTACCCCCTTATTTTTGTCCATAACCGTTTGATAGGTGTAGGTTTTTTTTTGTATAATAATAACACTAAACCGTCTTTCAATAGGCTATTATCCAATTCCTGCAAAAAGAGAAGAAAAAAAAAGTTGTTGATTTGATTCGAAAGCGATTAAATATTTTTCGTTGATCTATATTCCTATACGGTTCTTACGCATTTCAAGGAGAATTTCTATGTAAAATAAAATTCATTCATGTGTTTATCTAATGTTGTAAAAAAGATAGAAATTATAGCTTAAGATTTAGTTGAATGGAGAAATATTGACACGTGTATACTTATCTATATTGGAATGCATTCTTCAATATAATAATACTCAAAGAGTTCAGAACCTAAAAGATGATTAACACAGATTTAATGAAATTAAAAAGCCAAGTACCTTTTTTATGTACCTATTTCAGATTTAAACAGGCGTTGTGAACGCTCCTGTTAAAATCTGATATCCTGATGGCTAAGTATATAGTTGAAAGTACTTACTTTTTTTAGTATAATTAAATCTGCATTAGTCATCTTTTAGGTAATGAACCATTTTTGGATTTTTATATTGTATTATCAAGATGAATGTTAGCATTCTTAAGTTGTTTGTTTTATTGTTTTTTTTATTTTAAAATCATATTGTGTACATTAAAAAAAAATAAATTTGCCGAACAAGATACCGATGAATTAAACGCTATCTTCGACATATCGAAATATAAGATAACTGGAATCAATCCGACCATTAAAAAAGACTGTCAATTCTACACATCGCGAACAGCACTCTGGGTAGAGGTTTTTTTTTTTAACCATTTGGAAAAATGGTTGTTGTCCTCGCTAGGGTAGGAAATCAAAAGCATATCTGAAGCATTTTATTGGTTGAATCCGCATTTTATTCGTTTTGTGATTGGTCTATACAGTAATCTGTATTTCCCTTTACTTTCAACAGAGATGGATACTTCTGTTGCCACTATGACAAAAAAGTAATAAAAACTACAAAAAAAAATAATAACTCGGAAATAAATTGAGATACAGCTTTCAAACAAATTGCATTTAAAAGTACGTTTTTTTTCTCAATACGACGGTGTAAAAAGTAATACTGCGTGATGTTTAGAAGTTTAAAAATGAAATTTCATTTAAAATTGGTCGTCAGATTTCTACGATAGAAAGAACTTTTCCCGAACGGCCAATGAAATGCTTGATAATACGTAAGTTTCAGGTGGATAATACGTAAGTTTTAAGAAATCTGACGGGTCGCAGGCGATTTTTGTCACTTGCAAATTTCACGTGTAATAACACTATTAATGTTTAATTCATGGCCTACGTAATGTATGATCAACTCCGTGCGATTCTTTATGTCTTAAATTTTAGTCTCAGGAAAAATCATTTTCAAAATGGTCGTTGTAATTTGTTAAATTGCTTTTTTTTATGTCAGGTTTTACATCCTATTGTTGCCAATGCCATTTTTTTAATCCCAGTGGTCTATGATATATTTAAATATTTGAAGTATTCATTAACGACAAAAAAAAAAAAAAACCTGCACACGATAGAATGACATCATATTAAACATCATGTTAAAAAATCAAGATGATTGGGCCTGTTATACGAAAGAAAAAACAAATAAAATCATAGAAAGCTGAGCAATCAGACATAAAATAAACATATATATATATATATTTCAGAACTTAAAATAAAATGAGAGCACCTGAAAATAACATCTTTTTTGCAACAATAAAATATATATATATATATATATGAAAATTATCCATTTAAAAGTTGTGCGTGGAAATAAATAAGAAAAACATAAAAAATAATTATATAAGTTCGCTTGTAGAAAGTCATTTAATAACATCGTTTGTTTCTTCGAAGTTAAAGAAAAATAAAACGATATTTCTAATTTTGAGAATAAATTCATTTTCTTCTTAAAAAAAATTATGTCATAATGTACATCCTTTAAAAATTAGGTTTTGAAAGAATCACAAAAGCATTATTAAAAAAAAAAGCAAGATAAATCTCTGTTAAAATCCAATTACTTTTTTTTTGTAAAGATTGGATAATACATATAATAATAAAGACTTGTTTATGCAGAAAAATTAAATCTTAGATACATGAAAGTAAATAGTTTCAGATGAAAAATATAAAGATTCTACATTTCTATACTATACTAGGGGGCTCTGGCCCTGCAAGCTACGCTCACCAACCCCCGTTCAGACACCGCATAATCTAAAAACACGTAATCTGATCGGTTTTAAAAATATTATAGAAGATTGAATTATACAGAAAAAAAGCTGTGTAGATCTCCCTGTAAACGGGTTTCCATTCAATTTCGTTTGATTTCAAAAATTTAAGGCCGAATCAGTTGCCGTTAAGATATCCAATGGTTTTTTTCGTGTTTGATTAAAGAGGATCAGTTAAACATTTGAAAAGAAGCTAAAATAAAATGAATTAAGTGTACAGAGTCTTTGTCACCCGGTGTTTTAAAACAATTTCTGTAACAATATCCTAAGTCATGTGACTATCATCAACAGTTCCGGCAAACCACTTCGCTTTTTATATTCCTGGTGCCATTTTGGTACTTTAATGTTAGCCAGGTACAGGTGATAAGTCGCCAAATATTATTCTATCGCCATCATTTCATCTATATTATAATAGTCCAAGTCATGTAACTGCTATAAATAAATACACTCTGATCCCTTCGCTTTTCATATGAAAGTTTGGCCCAGATATCATATACGGCCCCATATTGGCGCGATTGTTTTCCGACGCTAATTTGGGGAAAGCATCAACAGCATAAACAACAACATCCGGCTTACCAATTCAAGCAAAATAACGATACTATGGCGCCACTTAAGTATCCGTTGCGTATATGACATTGGCGTCAGAAAAAAATCGCGCCAATATGGGTCCGTATATGACATCTGAGCCGAAAGTTTTTCCTTTTGATTAAAAAATCAAATTTCGTTTTCGAATAAAACTACATAAAAGTTTCAATGGTCGCAAAGAGTTATTAGTACTGTTACGCTAGCCGGGTGCAAATCTCGCCAATAGCTATTTTTGAACTCGCAAGTTAGCATTTTATTTTAATTTTTCGAGTGTTAAATTAAAACATTGCTTTGAAGTTGAAATTAAATGTCATCGTTTGTTACATCATTTAATATTTGGCCAGATGTCATATACGCACCGGGTTTGGCGTGATTTTTTTAGCGAAAATTTGGCAAAAACCTCGTTTTCGAATACCAGTTACATATGTATATTTGGTACTACTTAGTTATCCCGTCGACCAAAAATCTATTACCTAACTATAAGATTAAATAAAAATAGCAAATAAAGCTTTTGTGCAACAATAATAAAAAGCAGAAAAACCAACGTTTAAAATGCACAAATAATATATGAAAAGCAGCAAACAGCTGTTTCGAATCTACTAGCGAGATTCTTCTTCAGTGCAAAAGGAACAGCGTGCTAGAAAAAGCAAGGCTGAGCAAAATCATAGACAGATACGCGCTGGCTTTTATACCCTATGCGGGTGGCGAAGGCTCCGAAACAACCAATGAGAGAGAAGCAGTGGAAACGACTGGGTGGACAAGTAGCGACATCTACCGGAGAAGTGGAGAAAAGAAACCAAAAAAGGGGAATTAAATTAACGCTTTCCAAATACTTGGAAAATCTGGAGTACTAGATAAGTCATTGACTTAAGAGTGAGAATTTTTAATGATATGGTAAGCTTCCCAAAAATCAAGATCAAGGTTAGAAGAACATTTTTGGATAATGATGGCTGAGGAAAAATCGAACCTATGTTGAGAAGACCAAGAATGTTGAGCAATAGAAGAACGTTTGAGCTCCTGATTTTTAACATAACCTTCATGCTCTTTTAAACGAAATCTAAGAGCACGTTTAGTCTGACCAATATAAGAAAGACCACACTGACAAGAGATCTGGTAAATGCCCCAATTATCTAGGCGATCAACGGGGTGTTTGAGATTTGAAAAAGGGATTTTATTAACAGGAGAAAAAATAACTTTAAAATCAAACCTTCTTAGGATTTTAGCAACTTGCTGACTGATTTTAGGAAAAAATGGTAATACAACTGAAGTATTAGAGTTGGAATTAGAATGCTTTTCAGAATGGTCGGATTTCGTCAATTTCTTATAAATAGAATCGATAATATTAGAGAAATAACCACGATCGACAGCAATAGCTTTGAGGTAATTAAGCTATTGCTGTCGATCGTCTAATTCCAACTCTAATACTTCAGTTGTATTACCATTTTTTCCTAAAATCAGTCAGCAAGTTGCTAAAATCCTAAGAAGGTTTGATTTTAAAGTTATTTTTCTCCTGTTAATAAAATCCCTTTTTCAAATCTCAAACACCCCGTTGATCGCCTAGATAATTGGGGCATTTACCAGATCTCTTGTCAGTGTGGTCTTTCTTATATTGGTCAGACTAAACGTGCTCTTAGATTTCGTTTAAAAGAGCATGAAGGTTATGTTAAAAATCAGGAGCTCAAACGTTCTTCTATTGCTCAACATTCTTGGTCTTCTCAACATAGGTTCGATTTTTCCTCAGCCATCATTATCCAAAAATGTTCTTCTAAACTTGATCTTGATTTTTGGGAAGCTTACCATATCATTAAAAATTCTCACTCTTTAGTCAATGACTTATCTAGTACTCCAGATTTTCCAAGTATTTGGAAAGCGTTAATTTAATTCCCCTTTTTTGGTTTATTTTCTCTACTTCTCCGGTAGATGTCGCTACTTGTCCACCCAGTCGTTTCCACTGGTTCTCTCTCATTGGTTGTTTCGGCGCCTTCGCCACCCGCATAGGGTATAAAAGCCAGCGCGTTCCTGTCTATGATTTTGCTCAGCCTTGCTTTTTCTAGCACGCTGTTCCTTTTGCACTAAGGAAGAATCTCGCTAGTAGATTCGAAACAGCTGTTTGCTGCTTTTCATATATTATTTGTGCATTTTAAACGTTGGTTTTTCTGCTTTTTATAAGATTAAATGCCAATAATAGTTGTTCGTAAATGCCACATTCTCTTGACTTTAAGCAAGTTACACGTCTTTACGTCATCAAGTGATTTTTATTTTGACGTTTTATTTGTATATTTGTTAATGTTACACTATTTTCTTTGTTCTTTCGTTATTTAAAATAAAAATTGTCAATTTGTTTAAATTTGCGAGTGGTTTGGCGATTTATATAATTTGGCGAAATGGGTCGACGGAATAACTAAGTAGTACCGTATTTTCTAATTATTTTCTATTATATTTAAAGGAAAATAACCCCCCAAAAAATAACTATAGAACAAAACAATTTATGTAATTAAAAAAGAGAAAATAAAGTTAATAAACATTTATTATTAAATAAACAACAATAGCCGGGTTACAATGCCAACCAAAATAATGCCGTTTTGGCGCCAATTAGGTACCCCGGTGCGTATATGACATCTGTGCCTAATATTTTTCTTTTCATTTCGTTAAAAAAATAAAGAAATGAAAGCCATTTATTTTAAATGTTTCAGTTTGCATTAAATAAAATGATAATGGAATACAAATTGATTTAAAGAAAAGTAACATGATACATTTCTTAGCATATTTTTACGGGAGGCCATACTTCTCGCCAAATTAGTTTAAAATAGTAACCTTTTCTAAAATCTGAAAAAAAACATATCTGCTATGATTAAAATTTGAGTTGCCATCATTAGATAAAAGCATATAAAATTAGAAAAAAATTAACATTTCGAAAACTAATTCGAATTAAAGAAATTCTAATATAAGTTTTGAGATCTGCAGATCAATACGGATTTTTGGTGTTAATTTCATCGCAAAGTATTCTATATTTTAGGAGAAATCGCCGTGAAACATAATCAGTCGTTTCGAAGAATCGTTTCATAAATTCGTTTCATTAGTATTTTATATATATAGGGTAGATTTAAAGTTGAAAATTTTAGTTTTCAAAAACGTTTCATCAGTTGACATTTGTGTGTTGTTTAAGAATTTACTTTATCAAAAGTAAATATATTGTTTTTATATAATGTATATATACATCTGTAATGGCTGTTGTAAGTACCTAAAATCAATCTAATTTAACCTAAATTCCAAGCTAAAATCAATTTTTCCCCAAACTTCGGTTAACATGGAAGGAGTAATGGAAAAAGTAGTCTCTTCAATTCTGTGTCTCAACTCTGGTAAATCATTAGGTAGCGGCCTAACGTGGGCACGATCTTTGTAAGCTTTTAAATCGTCAGAACACGTATAACGCTTTACGCCCAGAAGTCGCCATTTTGCGTATGTAGCACTGAAAGTAATTAAATAACAAAGCAATACTCGCGCATGCGCTTATCTAAAATTGTCTGAGTTACACTTTATTTGTTAACTTGAATGAACACTCTACAACGCCTACAGTCGTCAATATAAAATTTATAACTGGAACATTCTTTTATGAATACCCTATATTAAACCAAAAACCTTATAATGATAGAAACGGAATTTTATTTGATCACTTTATTTGTCACATATTATTAAATAACTGCATTGTACGTTTAGATGAATATATTGTATTTAACAATTTTTTGTGCATTTTTCTTTCTTTTAAAATACTGTGTTTAAAGGAATTGGAAACATAATGTATGATGACATAATGACGTAATGTATGAAACAAAATGGTATGATTTGGAAACATAAAGACATATATATTTCAAAATTTACAATGTGGATTTTATAAAAATTATTCCAATGATGTTTAAACGAAAAAAAAAATCAATATCTGTATAGCGTCTTTTATCAAATAATTTAGTATTCTAAAGGTGTGTTTACTAAAAATATATAGTATTGATACTACGTAAAATAATAAAATGATAAAAATTAAAATGCTGAAAAACGTAACCAATTAAAATATGAAAAAATATTCTGTCGATTTTCTACTGTTAATTAACTGTACTGCTACATTCGTAAAATGCTATATATTGTGAGACATTTAAGAAGTAATTAATTTTCTAATTGTATTCTGCCTTTTTAAATTGTTTGTCTTTGAAACACAATTTTTCTCTAATTCTTAAATTTCTTCACTATATTTCGCATAGTTTTAGATTTTGTAATAAGTGTTTTTTGTTTAAAAAAATTTCATAAAATGCAATACATAACTCTAAATCAATCAATTTAATGCGCATAACACGTTTCATAGGCGAAAACTTTCTGATATTCAGTGTAAACAGCTCGATAGAAACAACACGTATATTATGATAGACAAATCTTATAGCATACTACATGTATTTAGATTTGGCAATTACTATATCTTTAGTGCAAATCCCAACAACAGGTTTTCATGCCCAAGACTTTGAACATTGACCACTGAATCAGGGCTACTTTCAAAACTTTTATCTCTCCTATTGGTTCATTTTTTATTAACGCATTGTTAGAACACATACAAAACTTGACACATTTTTGCTTCCTTTATTTTTACGTGTTTTTTTTTTCTTATTTCTTCTTATTTACAAAAGCTAAGAGCCTGAATAGAGATTTAAATTGTTTTCTCAAAGGACGACTTATATATAATCGGGAACTATGCACCTGCATGACTTTCGAGGCATGAAAAGAAGAAAAAAACTAAATGAGAAAAAAATTCTTTTAAAAAATTCTATTCAAATTCAATGATTTCTTGCATCGTATACGGCATAATTAGGTATAGCTCGTTGACAAGAAATTAACATTTCTAGTAAAATTAAACTAAACCCGTGTCTTTACGATCAATTAAAAGACAAAAGATACAGTGCCCAATCCTCTTTACTTCACTTTGGGCAACAAAGTGCAACAAGTTCTGCAGCGCGGGATAACCCACCATCGGCATAGGCTTCCAGATCCCGCGTTGCTGGTTTATTAAAAAAAAAATTACAATATTATTTAACAATTGTTGAAAATTCTTTATTTACAAGTGTTTATATAAGAGTTGTTAAAAACACATAAATTAAAGATAAGTAACAAAGATAAAATTTAAGTTAAGAATGCTAAGGACTTTAAAGAGAATTAAAAATAATAAGTAAAAGTAATAAGAAAAACGCTTTACAGACTAACAACACATGAAAAATATAATCAGATGAAGATCAAATCCATGCACTATGGATTTCAGCTATCTCCACAGCAATAAATCAATTAGAGTGAATGAAAAGAAATATTAATTAATTAATATATAGTTGATGATTATATTAGTAAAGCTGATTACAACACATTTTCTAACGATTTTAATACATTGGAACACATTATTCGCATAATTCAGGAACTTAAAAAATGTCTTCACGTTAATTCTATTTACACATTTGTTGAAGGTTCTGTTAGGTTTTGCTGAAACGCATGAGATGTAACTAGTCAGTGTTAATCATGTTCACCCATTGGCATTTGCGGGTTTTGGAAAATTAGTTCATTGTTTTCTGGTATACGCACACATTCTATTATTTTGGTATATAGCCCTGGTGATTTCTGCACAAATTTGAACCAATGGCCAAGGCTATTGTGGCTGATTTACGTATATGGAGGGTTTATGCTAATGGACATCTGAGCACATAGTGAAGGGATTTACCGTTTTTACCACAGGTACACAGTGGCGACGGAGCTTTGTTTATTCTGAATAGATAGGACGGGAAGGGTCCATGATTAGTTGAGAAGATATGAAGTCTGTTGATACTTTTGGACATAATTTTTAAGTAAATTTGCCAGTAATACCATAATACCACTGCAGCTGTCATTTGTCTATGGCTTCTTTTTTCATTTTTTGAAGGGGTGATGCTGGGTATGGGTGAAATATTTATCATACCTTAATATTTGTTATAGCATCTTTGGCTAATTGATCAACAAGTCCATTGTATTTAACACCTATGTGTCCCCGTACTCATTGAAATTTAATTGATTTCGATGTTTTCTATAAGGCTATTATACTTTTTGATATGATAAAATCTGTACTAAAAACGTCCTTCAATAATGCATGGTGTAACATAGCTTATGTCAAGGTCAGCTAACGCTTGACCCACAGAGTTTAGTCCACAAGCAAGCTTGGTATCATTTTATCAACGCCGAACGAATGAAAGGCTTAATGAATCTCGTCCAGCACGGAGCCGAAGTCTGGACATGTGAACTGGTATTCAGACGCGCTGACCAGTACCTCATTGGTGTTCCACCGCTGGGCTTTTACTGTTCTTTCCCATATTTCCATTAGAAGAGTATTTATTAGGTTAACATTTTAGTGTATGAAATATGGATTTCGACCATTCATTGGTCGCGGATATTTTTAGCGCGCTGTGGCATGATCGATCAAAAATATATGAATTAAAAATATGTATTTATTTTTTTCTCTGTTGATAATGTAATGGAAATACCATGTTATATCTTTAAACAAAATTAATTGTAAAGAAATGCGTATTAACAAGTTCATGCACTTTAAATTAAAATTAAGAAAGTTAAGCCCCGTTATAAACTTACTCTTCCATATAAAGCTATTGTAAAGGGCATTGTCTTTTGAAATAATTGCTTATTTTTCATACATTCATGAGTAAACATTTGCCCAATCCTCAGTGATAGAAGGTTGTAGACTGGGAGGCGGTAGCATAGACAATTACCTCATCGAGTTCACGGCTGAAATTTCACAGTTAGTTAAAACATGATTCGCATATTAAAACGCAACCGGTCTCTCAAGAGATATCTTGGTGGAAAACACCTTAAAACATCAGTTTAGCGGTTGACGCGTACGTTAGCACTAAAATCGTTTTTTCATGTGTTTTCAACCAAAATTTAAATTGGCAAACCTATTGCGTTTTAATACGCGTATCGAGTTTTAATTAATCCTAGAATTTCCACCGTGAACACGATGAGGTGATTGTCTCTAATGCCGTATGACGATCTATTGTTATTGGTCAACAAACTTAACAATTTTCATTACTGTAACTCACTTTAACAACATTAACCGGTCGATTCTTCACCAACCTTTAACTCGCGGTTCAACTCTCAGTTGAGAAACCTTCGGTTGACAAATCTAACCTCCGGTTAATATTTCGAATTCATCGATAACTTTCAAGCCGCGATTAGTCGACCTGAGTTAGTCAACTCTCGGCTGAAATCTGCGTAGTTGATTGGCTATTGTAAAGGGCATTTACAATAAAATGCCATGGCATGTTTATCATAACATCATAAAGGGCATATTGTCATATTGTAAAGGGCATTTACAATTGCCCTTTACAATCTGCCAAAGGAATCACATGACCTAGTAATCCTCTCTGCGAGTTCTGTCCTTCCTTGGCACCATCTTAATCTGTTTCTTTTCAATAACGAAATTAAAGGCAGTATTGAAATTGAAATGCGTACTTATCATGTTTAATTTTTAAATAAAAAATTCTTATAAGTAAATGTGCAAACACCATTTTGATTTCATGATTTTGTTCGTTTACAGAACAAAAGTTTCAATGAAATTCTTAAAAAACAGTTGATTAAAAAATATCTTGATTAAAAAAATCATTTTCTTTAATGTAAGTTTAATAAACAATTATCTGATCAAACTAATAGTATTAAGTAGAATAAAAGTAAATAATGCAATAGGTTTATTTATTTATTTTTTACAATGAATATTAGATATGAAGATATTTTCATATAATTATTTCTAATGCATATATATTTTATTTAACAAATTCAATTAAAATATCTTGGATAAAATAGCAGGCCTGTAGCAAAAAAAAAAAAAAAAAGACGAGGCCTTAGAAAATCCTGTGTTGATTATTACACATTTTTTTTAGAGATCATGTTTAATAACTTTAGAAGAAGGCCGAGAACATGTATTAATTCAATGAATAATTAATGTTATTCTTGTATTGCGAAATTAAAAAAAAAATCTTCTGAAAAAATGTTTCTTTAAAACAAAAATCATTATTTCAAACTTACTAAGTATGTAATAAAAAATAATTATTATTTATCTATTATGAACAATTGATCACATATACACAATTCGGTAGAAAATTCATGCTAAAGCAACTATGAACGAGGGACTCAAATGGAAGAAAATTTGTTTTCTATTTTTTCATTATTATTAAAAAAGAGAGAGAGAAAGAAAGAGTTTTGAATCATATATTTTTACAAAATTGGTATTGAAAGAACATATTTCCATTTAGATTTGTTAGATGGCGCCACCAAAAAATACTTTTTAAATCAATAATATTTAAAGATTCGTTTTCGACACACAAATTAGTATAATTTTGCATTCATAGAGCAAAAATATCCAAAAAAGGGGGAAAATGTAAGTGACACATTCTTTTATAATACCATCTTTAATAATTAATGCTTCGTTTAATTAGTAAATTCCAAAAAGCTTTGTTTTTAAAAAAGAAGCATCAGTGCACAATTTAAAACGACCGCCATATTTCTTTCTACTAGGCATGCGCGTTTCAGAAACCTTCCTACCAGAGCTTGGTTGAGTAAGTCAACCCCATGTTAGTATTTACCTCGAATTTCGTCAGGTTGGGTAAACGGAGAATTGGATTTCGCATTCAACCGAGAGTTAAGCTCGAATTGCGAGGTTGAAGTTGACGGAGAATTACCGGGTTACTGATATATGATAATGATAAGAATTAAATGTAACACACGGTAAATCTTTTGTTGTGATTGTTTAGTACGAACGTTTTTCTTTAACGTATAATAGAGCTTACAGAAATCTTTATATATATATATATATATATATATATATATATATATTTAAAAGATTGCTAAAACATTTAGCTACCTAGGTATATATATAAATATATATAAGATGCCAATATTAAGGCAAAAATAATTCAAAATTAATTGTAGCATTCAAAATGAAAAAATATCATTATAAAAAACATCATAAAAAGCTTACATTCATAATTACATGCGCAAATGTAGCATAATAATTTGGATGCTAATGTATAACCTTTAATTAAACATTACCGACTATCATAAAAAACTGCAATATTGTGAAAGAAATGACAATAAAAATGGATACCACAAACCTATAATATACAACTGTATGTTTAAAATAAAGTGCCTTATACTTAATTACAAGAATTAATATGGAAGAAAAAAAGAAGAATATTGTTACCGAAAAATAATTGAAAAACTTATATATTGAATTACACTTTCAAGAGTACATATTTCAATTATATAAACAAATCGGTTGTTTTCTGTGAGAAAAAAAGCTAAAAGCTCAAAAATTTCTTTCTTCTGTACTCAAACAACCAATATGACCAAGATAATAGTTTCAAGATGAAAACTGAATAATATCAAATGGCATGAAATGGAAAAAAAAACAATACAACCCTTTAAACACTTAATTTATAGCATAAAAAATAGAAATATTACACAACATACCGAATAAAATCCAAGTTGTTTTCAAAATATCCTCCTGCACATGGTATCCAAAATCACGATAAGATTAGGGTGAATAAAACAGTTAAGTTAACACAGAAATTAAAACCTATGGATTCAGTTAATTCATTTTGAAATACCGTGATAAATTCAATTAATGTAATATAAACAGAAAATAATTACATTATTTAAAATACCTAAAAACACTGCCAATATTGCCAATATACAGCGTTCAATACCACCTGGTGTAAAAAATTAAAATTTTTACTCTAATAGAAGCATTAAAAGACAAAATTTTGGTGCTGCCATCTAGTATGTTATTTTAATACTATTAATATTATTCAAATGTCACAAGATGAACCTAATAAAAGCAATGAATTGCATTAAAACACTCAACTGCATTACCACACAAATCCCCCCCTAGCGAGGCGGAGTCTATTCCGTCTAAGTGGAGCTTTCCGTGCCCGCCTGGGGTCGCTAACGGCACCTAGTCTGGGCCAACTTGTTCCCGGCGTGATCCACGAGGGTTCCGTCGGTTGAGCCGGGTGGTTTGGGTGAAAACCCAGGAGCTGGGTTGCTTTACGGCCGGAGGGACTTTCCCCGTCCTCCCTGGTCTTCAAGTTAGGGGCTCTTCAATAACTTTCCTATCGGCTGGCCCACAAAAATGTCTCTGCCGGAAAATGGTATCTGATCTTGGGGGCCTTCCGTAAATTAAATTCGGGTCGGGAAGCCTCGGTTCAGTCCGTGGGCCCAGCGTCTTTATAGGCGTCTGGTTCCTGCGATGGCTTGCGGGGTCTACCGGCTCGAGTAACCAAGTTTAGGGACCACTTGGTTTTTCTAGTTGGGTGGTGAGGGCTATCGTGGCGATTGTTCACCAACTTGGGAATAGCCGGCGTGACGTGCGCTGGGCAGTGCGCCGGCCTGACCGGAGTTTGCGTGGAGTTCTGCTCTGTTGGAGCTTGTCTGGCGGCGACCTTCGGGACACGCCGCGGGGCTTGCTTCACGGGTGGTTCCTTGCGTAGACAAATGGGCCTGAAAAGGGCCTGGGACCGGAAGATGGACCACACAAATCCTAATATATATAAATAATACCATACTATATATCATTATTAAAAAAATTAAAAAAATTAAATGTTAATAAAATGCTTTCAATATATTCTATTACCTTACCCATTTAATTTACACTGAGAAATTAAATAATTTTATAACATTGATAATATATAGAATATAGCTATATGCTATAACATAAAATAAATTATATATAATAAATATATAAAAAACTTTAGTAATTACTATTAAATATAAAAAATAATAAATTAATAAAATGAACAGGAATAAAAAAAAAAAAAAAATGGATGTTTATAGAAGATTGTCAGAATCTAAAATTCCCAACTGCCTAAAGATCACAAATATAGTGTGTGTATTATCTTCCTATTAGCCATAAAAAGCTAAAAAATATGATTGTGACAATCAAACACATTAAACCGATGATTAATCATGGAATACAAAGTTGAAAATAAAACAATATTAAAAAGTATAGAGGAATAATAATAAAAACTAATACATACAGTATAACATTTGTTATATCAAATAAACTTATATGCATATTAATCACTATAAAGATGGTATACTATTATTAATTAATATGATATTGTCCTGAGTAGACTAAATTTTAAAAACAAGTTAATTTTGAATTTGTTTAAATATTAAATAAGCTAAATTTAATATGAATTGAAAAATAAATGTCACCAATTACATATAAAACATCAAAACAACATCCATATAAAATACGTATTAAAAATGTAGTTATAATACAAAAGCCCCATCATTTATTATTATTATTATTATTATTTTAATTAACCATTGCGTAATATCCAGACAACTCCACTCTCATCCGTACTCTAACATCTACCCACTCACTTTTTCATCTTGAAATTATTCTCTTGGTCATACTGGTTGTTTGAGTACAGGAGAAAAACTTTTTTCAGCTTTTAGCTTTTTTTCTCACAGAAAACCACCGATTTGCTTATATCATTGAATTCCGTACTCTTGAAAACGTAATTCAATATATAAGTTTTTCAATTATTTTTCGTTATCCATATTCTTCTTTTTTTCTTCCATATTAATTCTTGTAATTAAGTATAAAGCACTTTATTTTATAAATACAGCTGTGTATTATAGGTTTGTTTTATCCATTTTTATTGTCATTTCATTCACAATATTGCGGTTTTTGATGATGATCTGTAATGTTTAATTAATGGTTATATATATATATATACCGGGTGTCCCAAAAAGGACTGGCTGATTTTAAAATTCAATAACTTCCAAACGGTGACAGATATTAGAAAAAATTCTTGCAGGAGGGTTATGCATAAAGTCAAAAGTTTTATTACAGTGATTTTCGATTTTAGTTCGAATTACAAACAATAGATGGCGCTGTAAGCAATAGTCGCTAAATACAGGCTCGATTTTTGGTCCTTCCTGTTGTTCCATGCAGAAAAAGGAGATGTAAATGTATTATCCGGGCCACGAAGTACCAAAAATCGAGCCTGAATTTAGCCTCTATTGATCGCAGCGCCATCTATTGTTTGTAATTCGAACTAAAATCGAAAATCACTGTAAAAAAACTTTTGACTTTATGCATAACCCTCCTGCAAGAATTTTTTTAATATCTGTCACCGTTTGGAAGTTATTGAATTTTAAAATCAGTCAGTCCTTTTTGGGACACCCAGTATATATATAGTTATTGAATTATTTTGAATGTTTAAGGAATCCGCACACCTTCGGAAGTGATTTTTTGAATTTTTATAAATTTTCTTTTGTTATCCATTTTTTATAATGACATTTATTTTAAAACTTTGAAAAAAATATAAACATTTTAGAAATTACCCAGAAATAATTTTTTACACAGAAAAATAGTCAAAATTATGTCAAAAATTGACATTTTCGCATAACGTGATAACTCAAAAATAAAACAGTGTATTGACATTTCGTAAATTGCATAATAAACTGAATAACTTTCTCTAGGACTTAGACTACACACAATATAATCGCATCTCTATCTCAGATGATATGGCAGTTAAAGTACTAATGTAATGAAAAATTCGCAAAAATTGTCTCAAGTTTGTCATTTATAACAGTGTAAATATAAAACTATTTAATATATTAACATGAGTGTAGTCTATTCCCTCAAAAGACATTTGTAAAAGAAGTACAGAAAATTTCGTGGCATTTCGTGCATAATTTTTTGTTTTAGGATGTTTCGCGTATAATAAAAATCTGAAAACTTCATTTTGAGAAAAAGCTGAAAATAACTTTTAAACACCATTCAAAAGCTGTAAGAGATGTAATTTTAAATGGCTGTAACTCGAGTTCTACTTTAGATACAGACAAAATTTAAGCAGATTTCGATAGATAAGAGATTCAATTTGAATATTATTGTAAAAATGAAAAATCGATATTTTGATCTAAACTTGCGTTTTAAAGGTGTTCTTATACTTGGAGTCTCAAAACTTTCAAAATCTCTGTTCCCAGTACAAAAGTTATGTAATTTCAAGTCTTCATAACTTTTCAAAGATTTATTGAAATTAAATAACACTAACTTAATTTAGGAAAGCTGTATAAACATAAAACCTAAGCCAAATTGAACCCCAACCTATATTTTGTAGAATGAATTAATAGTTTGGGTATAAGTAAACATTTTCGTTATTTTATAATCAATAAAAAATATTTTTTTTTCAATTTTTTTTCTATTTTTCTAATTGAATTGAATTTTTAAAATAGTTCCCGTCAGATGATTTATACATCATTAATTCATTCTATATTGGCTAGTTTAAAGTTCATTTTAACGTAAGTTCTATGTTGATATATCTATTCTAATTTAAATTATCGTGCGGTTTGTGACATATCATTCGAAAAAAAATTAAAAATTTGCAATTTTAATTGAAATGTATTTTTTGTTACATTTCATTAAAATGATTATTTGTTTATATTACAAAGCCTTAGATAAGGCTTAAATATATTGGAAAGTGTTATGTAATTTCAACAAGTATTTAAAAAGTTATGAGAACTCGAAACCACATCACTTTTGAACTGGCGGCGGAGATTTGGAATGGAATGAGACCCCTTAAAAAATATTAAATTACTTTGAATGATAAAAAACAATTGCGGATGATAAAAATGTATTACAATATACTTCTCCTAGAAATACTTTTAACAGTTACATGCTGTTCCTGCAGTGTCAGTTTTTATAAAGATCTTTTACACTTTTAGGTAGCTTTCATTACAAAAAGCTACCTATTGCAGCCGTTCGGAGGAAAGCGATTGCAAAAAATTTTGGTATATTTTCATCGATCATGACCCCCAGACCCCGAAACCACCCTCCGTTCAAAAGTTGATATATATATATATATATATATATCCATATATATATATATCTGACATTTGTCACGCTGTAACTCTCGAATTTATGAACCGATTTGGATGTAATTTGGTATGTACATAGTACATACCAATGTCTCGACCGAGTTCGTTGGCCAGCTTCATCCGCCATTTTGTTTCAAAATGGCGGCCATTTAAATTTTTAAAAAAAAATTTTAATTTGAAATGTGGTACCAAAAAAATTGAAAATGGAAAAATATTTTTTTTTTTATGTATTTAACCTTTATACAAAGATTACGGAGCAGTTTTTGTTTCGTCTATATCTTAAAAAATGGCTGAGTTATAGCATTTTGAATTTCTAGCGTGGCTGACATTTTGAAACGTCCTGAATTTTGTAACGCGATAAAAGGCGTATTTATGAACCGATTTAGATGTAACTTCGTTTGTACATAGTACATACTAATGTCTCGACAGAGTTCGTTGGCCAGCATCATCCGCCATCTTGTTTAAAAATGGTAGCCATTTAAATTTTTAAGAAAAATTTAAATTTGAAATGTGGTACCAAAAAATTAAAAATTGAAAAAATATTTTTTTCTTATGCGTTTGATCTTGATACAAAGATTCGGGAGCAGTTTTTGTTTCGTCTATATCTTAAAAAATGGCTGAGTTATAGCATTTTGAATTTCTAACGTGGCTGACATTTTGAAACGTCCTGATATTTGTCACGTTATAACAGGCGTATTTATGAACCGATTTGGATGTACCTTGGTGTGTACATAGTACATACAAATATCTCGACCGAGTTCGTTGGCCAGCTTCATCCGCCATCTTGTTTTAAAATGGCGGACATTTAAAAATTTTTTAAAAATATTAAACTTAAAATGAGATACCAAAAAATTGGAAAATGAAAAAGATTTTTTTTGTATGTGTTTGACCTTAATACAAAGATTACGGAACAGTTTTTGTTTCGTCTATATCTAAAAAAATGGCTGATTTATAGCATTTTGAATTTCTATTGTGGCTGATATATTAAAACGACCTGATTTTTGTCACGCGATAACAGGCGTTTTTATGAACCGATTTGGACGTTACTTGGTCTGCACATAGAACATACCAATGTCTCGACCGAGTTCGTTGGCCAGCTTCATTTGCCATCTTGTTTCAAAAGGGTTGCCATTTTAAAAAAGTCCTTCCGGCCAGTGCCGGGAGGAAGAGGTAGCTTTCATATTCCTTATTTTTAAAAAGCCAACTTATATTATTCAAACACACGAAGCTCAATTAAGTGGAAACCGAATGTAGGAGATTCAATACTAATTTTTATCAATACTAAATCATTATGAATGAGAATTTCGCGAAATTAGTCAGCTTTATCCAAGCTGCTTTTATTTAAAGTCACTTATATTTGGCTGCCAAATTCGGCGATTTCTTAAAGTGCCTGCCATTTTAAGACAACATGGTAGATGAGGCTAACCAGTGAACTTGGTCGAGACCTTAGTCATTGCTGTGCACATGGTCACTCATATCGGAATCGGTTGATATATACGAGTGCTGTCGCAGGCAAAAAATCAGATTTTTCAAAATGTCACCCACTTTAGAAATTGAAACTGCTATATCTGAGCCATTTTTTTAAGATAAAGACAAGCAAAAAATGCTCCTGAATCCTTATATCAAGGTCAAATGCTTAAGAAAGAAACCTTTTTCAATTTCTATTTTTTTTTTGCACCTCACTATAAATATAATTTTTTTTTATTTAATGGCCGCCATTTTGAAACAAGATGGCTGATGAAGCTGGCCAGCGAACTTGGTCGAGATATTGATGTATACTATCCACATGCCTTCTTCCATCGAAATAGGCGAATAAGTGTGGTATCGCGTGACAAATACAAGATCGTTTCAAAGTGTTAGCCATGATAGAAATTCAAAATGCTATAATTCAACCACTTTTTTAAGATATAAACAAAAGAACAAATTTTCAGAAACAAAAACTGCTCCAGAATCTTTGTATCAAGGCCAAACACATAAAAAAAATCTTTTTCATTTTCCAGTTTTTTAATACCTCATTTTAAATTTTAAATTACATTTTTAAAAAATGGCAACCCTTTTGAAACAAGATGGCGAATGAAGCTGGCCAACGAACTCGGTTGAGGCATTGGTATGTACTATGTACAGACCAAGTTACATTCAAATCGGTTCATAAATACGCCTGTTATCGCGTGACAAAAATCAGGTCGTTTTAAAATGTCAGCCACAATAGAAATTCAAAATGTTATAACTCAGCCATTTTTTTAGATGTAGACGAAACAAAACATGTTCCGGAATCTTTGTATTAAGGTCAAACACATACCAAAAAAAAAAATCTTTTTCATTTTCCAATTTTTTGGTATCTCATTTTAATTTTTATTAAATTTATTTAAATGGCCACCATTTTGAAAGAAGATGGCGAATGAAGCTGGTCAACGAACTCGGTTGAGTTATTTGTATGTACTATGTACACACCAAGGTACATCCAAATCGGTTCATAAATACGTGTGTTATCACGTGGCAAAAATCAGGACGTTTCAAAATGTCAGCCACGCTAGAAATTCAAAATGCTATAACTCAGCCATTTTTTAAGATATAGACGAAACAAAAACTGCTCCCGAATCTTTTTATCAAGGTCAAACACATAAGAAAAAAATATTTTTCCATTTTCAAATTTTTGGTACCACATTTCAAATTTTAAATTTTTAAAAAATTTTTAAATGGCCGCCATTTTGAAACAAAATGGCGGATGAAGCTGGCCAACGAACTCGGTCGAGACATTGGTATGTACTATGTACACACCGAATTACATCCAAATCAGTTCATAAATACGAGAGTTACAGTGTGACATAGGTCAGATATATATATATATATATATTAATTTTGAACGGAGGGTGGTTTTGGGGTCTGGGGGTCATGATCGATGAAAATATACTAAATTGTTTTGAAATCGCTTTCCTCCGAACGGCTGCAATAGGTAGTTTTTTGTAAAGAAAGCTACCTAAAAAAATTAATTTAAAATGAGGTATTAAAAACTTGGAAAATTAAAAAGATTTTTTTATGTGTTTGGCCTTGATACAAAGATTCCGGAGCAGATTTTGTTTTTGAAAATTTGTTCTTTTGTTTATATCTTAAAAAATGGTTGAATTATAGCACTTTGAATTTCTAGTATGGCTAACATTTTGAAACGATCTTGTATTTGTCACGCGATAACACACGTATTCGCCTATTTCCATGTAAGAAGGCATGTGGATAGTATAGATCAATGTCTCAAGTAAGTACGCTGGCCAGTTTTATCCTCTTCTTGTTTCAAAATGGCGGTCATTAAATTTAAAAAATATATATATTTAAAGTGAGGTGCAAAAAAATTAGAAATTGAAAAAGGTTTCTTTCTTAAATATTTGACCTTGATATAAGGATTCAGGAGCATTTTTTGTTTGTCTTTATCTTAAAAAATGGCTCAGATATAGCAGTTTCAATTTCTAATGTCGGTGACATTTTGAAAAATCTGATTTTTTGCCTGCGACAGCACTCGTATATATCAACCGATTCTGTTGTGAGTGAGCATGTGCACAGCAATTACTAAGGTCTGGACCAAGTTCACTGGTTATCCTCATCCACCATTTTAACGCGAAATTCTCATTCATAATGATTTAGTATTGATAAAAATTAGTATTGAATCTCCTATATTCGGTTTCCATTAAATTCAGCTTCGTGTGTTTGAATAATATAAGTTGGCTTTTTTAAATAAGGAATTTGAAAGCTACCTTTTCCTCCCGGCACTGGCCGGAAGGACTTTTTACAATTGGCCGGTATTGACATTTCATTGTATTTGGAAATTTCATTATTTTTCAATATCAATTAAATGCGATGTATGTTAAATGAATTCAAATACCTAATTATTAGATATTTGAAAACATGCTAAAATATTAGATTTTTTTTATATATAATTTATAAAATGCTAAAGATTATTATTAAATTAATATGTAAAGTATTTTTGATAAATCTATAACAAGGTGTTATAAGCATAAAATGCAAGTTCGATAAATTATTTGACAGAAAAATAATTTAAGAATACGTTTGAAGTTAATATGTTTTTATTAAAAAAATGATAAATTGCTTTTTTAATATAAATAACTTTAACAATATTTTATCGGAACTCCAATTTCATATTATTTTGAAAAATAGTATCAAAATTACAGAAATTATTTTCGACTGTTTTGTTAAAAGAATTTATAATATTAAACTTATTTACAAAATAGACAAATGAAGTATTATAATATGATAATTTTTTCTGAAGAGTTTTGAACTCTCAAAAAGAATTTTTATTTTTTCAAATTTGAATTCGTGTCATTAATCATCTGAGGCTTTCAGTGATCTAAAATCTATATTATTAAACTTTCTTCATCATTTACAAAACCCTCTTTCATATTTTCTCATTGATAATATTTTATTCTAATGTTAAACATCGTTGGAAATATAATTACTTTTCAATATTAATTATTTGCGATATGTGTTAAATGAATTAAAACACCTAATTATTAGATATTTGAAAACATGCTAAAATATTAGTAATTTTTTTCTATAATCTCTGAAATGCTAAAGATTATTATTATAATTATAGGTAAAATTGATTTGATAAATCTATAACGAGGTGTTATGTGCATAAAATACATATTCGATAAATTATGTAGACAGAAAAATAATTTATTAAAAATATGTTTGAAGTTAATATGCTTATATAAAATAAAATGATAAATTGCTCTTTTAATTTAAATGACATTGTTAATATTTTATCGGAACTCCAATTTCATATTATTTGGAAAAATAATATCAAAATTACAGAAATTATTTTCGAAAGTTTTGTTAAAATAATTTCTAATATTAAACTTATTTACAAAATAGACAAATGAAGTATTATAATATAATAATTTTTTCGGAAGAGTTTTGAGCTATCAAAAAGTATTTATTTTTTTCAAATTTGAATTCGTGTCATTAGTCATCAGAAGCTTTCAGTGATCTAAATTCTACATTATTAAACTTTCTTCAACATTTACAAACCCATTTTTCATATTTTTTCATTGATAATGTTTTATTCTAATGTTAAATATTTTTGGAAATGTAATTACTTTTCAATACTTATTATTTGCGATATGTGTTAAATGAATTCAAACACATAATTATTAGATATTTCAAAAAATGCTAAAATATAAGTAATTTATTTCTATAATTTCTAAAATGCTAAAGATTATTATTATAATTATAGTAAGATATATCTGATAAATCTATAACAAGGTGTCATGTGCATAAAATACAAGTTCGATAAATTATGTAGACAGAAAAATAATTTATTAAGAATACGTTTGAAGTTAATATGTTTATATAAAAAAATGATAAATTGCTTTTTTAATATAAATGACTTTGTTAATATTTTATCGGAAGTCGAATTTCATATTATTTGGAAAAATATTATCAAAATTACAGAAATTATTTCGCCTGTTTTGTTAAAAGAATTTCTAATATTAAACTTATTTACAAAACAGACAAATGAAGTATTATATTATAATAAATTTTTCTGAAGAGTTTTTAGCTCTCAAAAAGTTTTTTTTTCTTTTCAAATTTGAATTCGTGTCATTAATCATCAGAAGCTTTCAGTAATCTAAAATGTACATTATTAAACTTTCTTCATCCTTTACAAAACCCTTTTTCATATTTTCTCATTGATAATGCTTTGCTCTAATGTTAAATATTGTTGGAAATGTAATTATTTATCAATATTAATTATTTGCAATATGTGTTAAATGAATTCAAACACCTAATCATTAGATATTTGAAAACATGCGAAAATATTAGTAATTTATTTCTATAATTTCTAAAATGCTAAACATTATTATTATAATTATAGGTAGAATATATTTGATAAATCTATAACAAGGTGTTATATGCATAAAGTACAAATTTGATAAATTAAGATGCCAGAAAAATAATTTATTAAGAATACGTTTGAAGTTATTATGTTTATATATATATATATTAATTTGAATTAGTGTCATTAATCATCTGAAGCTTTCAGTAATCTAAAATCTACATTATTCAACTTTTATTCATAATTTACAAAATCCTTTTTCATATTTTCTCATTGATAATGTTTTGTTCTAATGTTAAATATTCTTGGAAATGTAATTACACTTAAATATGAAACTGTATATTAATATTTAAATACATATACTTCAATATGATTGCTGATACAATTTAAGTTTATATCAGGAGAGAATAATAAATATACACATAAGTTGTTTTTCATGAAATGGACGTACATAAATTCAAAATATTTACTTAATTATTATTATCGTGCGGTATTTTCCTTTCCAGTGTATTAAACTTTTTTTTTATATTAAAAAACAAAGTTGTGTCATTTATTGAATACAAGTAAAGATTCTTTTTTCAATAGCAAAGTAATTATAATATATAACAAATTATAACACCTTGTATTTATATATTTTTTTTCAATTTCTGAAAGGTGTAAAATAACAACATTAAAGAAGTTTTAAAAAAAAATATTTACGTGTTTCGGCTCAATCCCATTATCAAGACAAATAAAATATTTCTAAAATTACACGGCCTAGAATGTCATGATTTAAAATATCTAATTTCCTTTTATCATGTACATTTTCAGATAACTCATATAAATATTTATTTTTACTTTTATGTTAATTTCCATATTCGCAACTATGGAGTTACTCAATCTACAATTTTGGAAAGATAAATGGTGCTGCATCGTTACATGGGTTTTTGAATTGTGCTTAAAATGAAAGAGTACATGAAAAAAAAAATGAATGGTGGCGTTTCAAATCAATAAATAAAGATCTTGCAACTTAATATTATTCTTATACGTTTTGATAGTGGATCCGATAGAGCCGAAATACTTAAAATAAAACATGTCTAAAAAAAAAAAAGTATATTAAATATTTTTATCTTACAGCTTTAAGATACAAATTAATACAAAGAAGTATAAAAACGTAATTTTCTAAAATAAAGTTTATTAATTAGACACAATTTTTATCGCAAGATAAATTAAAAGAAGTTCATCAAAGAAGAGCTGTTAGTTCGCTTATAATAATAAAGTCACATTCTAGATTAAATAATATTTCTTTCAAAACGGCGATTTTACTTTTATAAGGTTATTTTTGAAATGTAAAAACATATTTGCTTGATAAATAATTCTATAAATAAAGTCATCTCGTGAGACATTGTTTGGGCATCATTGTCTTAATTTTGGACATTTTTTAAGTGATGGGGAGATGTAAACCATATAAACACATGCAGTTTCGGTGGCAATAATCGATAAATCTTTCTTAAATGTTAATATTATAATATTGATAACAGAGACACAGACAGGGAGAAAAAACTAAAGGACCGGTAAAGAAATAGATGGTAGAAATTATTAGTCGACTGATCATTGCTAAATATAAAATTAATACCATTTATAACAGAGAGAAAAAATATATAAAAAAAAAAACTGGCATTTGACGAATAAAAATTATGTGAAAGATAATCATAACTAAAATCTAATAAATAAAAAATGTAAATGTAGTAGAACTTCTGATTGAAATCAATTTTGCTAAAACTATGTCTGTAGTAAAGGTGTAGTTACCAGGTAACCCAGTTACCGTATCATAATTTCATAACCGTTTTTCAGAAATAAAAAATGTTATTAAAGAAATTACCATTTTTAAAATTATTTTACTCAAATTATTTTTAAAGATTTGTGAAAAATACTATAGCATTATAAAAATATTGAAAAATTATAAAAATAATTATACATTATATTATAAAACATTTATTTAATAACAGGTTTTCAAATTAAAAAAGAAATATGAGCACACGCACAGAAACGTACTCATACACACACACACATATATACATACGCATATATATATGTACACACACACACATATGTAATATATATATATCCATATATACACAGACACACACATATATATAGATATAATGGTAACGTTGATTTGGCATTAGATTTATTGCGGTGCAGAATGATTAAACAAGATTTTTAGAATTACTGTAACTTATGAAACAATCAAATACGTTCAGTTGATAAAAGTCAAAGATAAATTTGTAAAAGTAAAAGAGTTAAGTAAAATGATGAAGTCTGGAACAAAATACCACATGAAACGTCTCGTAACAAAAAGTGCTGCAGTAAAACGGTTTATAACTAACATAGATATATTTATAAAAAAATTAATGCATGAGTACAATTTACTATGCAGTATTTTCGAAAAATGGAAGTTCTATATTTTATTAGATTTAAAGAGTGATTATACTGAATATTGTGACGGTGTTTCTGAGGAGGAATATTTTAAACTTGAAAAATCAATTAAAGAACTTCAAGAAAAATTTATAATTAGATATGTGGATAAGGCAAACACTAGTTACGAAATTAAATGTAAAACATCATATGGTAAGCTTTTAAATGAAAGTTACAGTAATAAAAATAACTATGAGCTTTTGAAATCGAAAGTTTCATAGAAAAAGGGTCAAAGCACTTCATAAAAAAGTTAAGTTGAGAAAAATAAGTCAATGTTTACTATATCTTGTCCTCGTGCCTAATTTTCACAAAAATCCGGTTAAACTTAAAAGCGTGATATTTGGGTATGTTTCATACCTTGAAGTTTCTAATAAGAAATTGTTGGAGATGTTCATTGTAGTTTTCGATTTTCTAGTTTTTGGGGGCCATCGTAATGCTTACCCATCATGGATATGCATAATATAACATATGAAAATAAAACTTGTGTAAACTATTTTTAAAATGCATTGCAATTCCAAAAAATAAAATTTAAATGCATATTTAAATATTTTTAATGCATAGTAATGATCTATTAGTGAATTGCGGGTACTTTGATTATTATATCGATTCATTTCGACAAATTATATACATCGACAAACAACTCGCAAAATTATACAAGTTGGCATAATTTTTATTTTAAATAACAAAAAAAAAAAAAAAATTGTAAAAAATTAATAAAAATACAAATAAAGCGTCAAATTAAAAAAATACTTGATGGCGAACAAACACGTGTAACGTGTTTAATGTCAAGTGAATGTGACATTTACGATAAGCTATTATTGGCATTTAATCTTTTAGTTTGGCGATAGTTTTTTGGTAGACGGGATAATCAAGTGCACCGAACTGCGTAAAAAAGAACATCTCTATAATTCCAAAAATAATAATAATTAGGATAAGCGAAGCGAATCCTCTACTGGGCTACACAAATTACAATTTGTCGTACACTTTACAAAAAAAAAAAAAAAAAAAAAAAAACTATTCAGTATTTTGACTTGAAATTAAACATAAAAATAAATTATGGCCGGTAGATTTGCACAATGTTTTTTTTTTTTTTTTTTTTTACAGAATAACCTTAAAATTTATTATTTTAATTAATTTATTTTACATGTTTTTTCCATTGCGGACGAATTTTTGCAAATAAAAAATGAAACATGTATATTTTCAGAAGAAAATAAAATCATGGAGTCAGTAATTGCCGAAACGTCAGTGAAGGCTTACTGTGGAAACACGAAAAGTTTTGGTTTCCGTCTGTTAGTCTGTTGCCTGTCTGTCCCGTAATAACTGCCGCAAAAAAGCATTCGATTAGCTTGAAATTCATTGGGCATGTTCATGAGGTATCCGAACTTAGTTGCATTGTTTTGGTTAAATTTGGTTCATTCGTTTGGAAAATATGGAACATTTTATTTTGCTTCATGATGGTTTTCTTTGCAAGTCAGACGATTTTCAAATTTCCATTTGTTAAAACAAAATGACACATTTAATTCATGGATTTAAAAGTTAATTTATGGATACTAAAATTTCTAAACTAGTAAATCTGCAGATCAAGAGCCTCAACGTCATCTCTGCAACTTATGGTTTTCAGCAAATTTTGCTTAATATTAATCTTTCTACAAAAACAAAATTTAAACTTTTAAATTACACAAACATTTATAGAAGGAGAAAAAAATATTTCGATGGTTTCAGACATCAGAAGCGTTAAATTAAACACGTTGTTATGTAATGATACTCTGAAATTCTCACGAGCTACTTATTCTAGTAATTTTTATATAATAAAGCAAATTTCTTCAGGGGGGTGCCCCCCCCCTGAACCCCCCGTTGTGTAATTTATTTTGCATTTGTAATTTTCTATTGATTGAGTTAATGATTATCCTATATCTTAGATTCATTTTTACACTGCGATTTATAAGGATAAGCAACAATTTGGTCAAGCATTTTACGTTATCCTAATATCCATACAGCAGTATTTACTTGCCTGCTAACCACAAACATCTGTATCTAATGGATAAAGAACTTTTGGAAATGTAAACTGAGACAACTAATTTAGAAATCTAATAATAATTTTGATTACCATTCTGCAATATTTATATCTAAGATCTAATCTAAATATCTAAAAATGTACTCGATAGCATTAACTTACTAAAATCACCCTAAAGTAGGGGGAGTTCTAAACCTAACGGTTAATAATTCATCATCGTGTCCACTTCCAATTGACTAAATAGATAAACGTGATATGGCGCCGTTAAGTATTTTTTGTGATAGCCGTTTAATAGTATTCACATTTAATTTAAAATCGTGATGTTACAAACACCGTTGATATTTGATGCACACCTGTGTTCAGGTCAAATTACGAAAGGTTAACTAACCTTTTATTTCCCTTAGCCGGGCATTTTGTTTCATTTTTCGTAATAGGGATTATTTTAATAATTTATTTTACACTCTACAAGCTGTTACACGGGACGTTGTTCACGTAGCATTAAAATAGAGATAAATGCATTAAATAAAACATTTCACTCACCACCAGACATGGCAAGTCTCAGGCTTTTTGCACAACACTATTACCTTACAGAAAATGTTGTTCTTTTAAATCGCGCAAATGTTTCAATTAAATAAAGTAACATTTTTTGTATTAAAATACTGGTATCCAGAACGCCGGAGGCTTGGCAGCCCTGCTCCTCTTAATATAAACATATATAGTTAACCAACACTTTATCACATTTTATAGGAAACAATACGGAATTTCTTATTTGTATGGCATTACATATACCTCAGTCATAAAAATGTAAAATTTTGTACCAATTAATATACGCAATTGCGAAAATGAAATCGCAACCAATGAGAAAAGGAAGGCCAAGTAAAATCGTGTAAATCGAGGAATCTTTCTTCGTAGTGTGGGAAAATACCACTACAAAAATTAATTTAGGTGGTATTGGGTGTGAAATGTTTATATGTATTCATTCCTGTCCTATTTATCTTTTTTATTATTTGTAATTTGCTGCATTTTCCCTTTGCACGTGAAAATCTTACAAATTAAAATGAACTCTTTGGGAGAAATTGTTATTCCCTTTTTTTTTTTTTTTTTTTTTTTTTTTTGGCAACAATAAAGTTTATAAAGTTTAATAGAATAATGTCAGTTTATTCTGTATGAAAATAACGAACTTTTTCCTTTATAATCAAAATAGTTGAATACATAAATAAAGATATTATTCTATATAGTATATAAATACTTTTTTCATTTCTGCGTTTAAATCAATCTATATGCAAATAGCTATACAAAGGCATTCATTAATTCATTCCTTTTAACTTTGATTTGACTTTAAAAACCATACATACTTTCACATTTATGATATTTTTAGATGAGATATAGTTGCTACGCAACGGTTAAAAGAAAAAAAATGAAATATAAGTAAATTCATAAAATAAAATGTTTTATATTATTCGAACACATGTATAAAATTCCATCATAAGTTATACACCTAATTTAAAAGCTCTGACAAATGTTTTGACAAAATTGCAAACTAATAGGAATGATTTACTACTCTTATTTAAAAATTTCAGCATCAAAAATTTACCATTTAAATCCATTTTTTATATGAGCCATTTCTTTCAACAAATGAAAATTTGAAAATCGTCTGACTTGCCATTGAAAAGCATTACAGAGCAAAATAAAATGTTCTATATTTCCCGAACGAATGAACCAAATTTAACCAAAAACCATACAGCTAAGTCCGAGTACCTCATCAACATGCCACATTAATTTCAAGTCGATCGGATGCTTTTTGCGGCAGTTATCGCGGAACAGACGGACAGACAGACAGACAGACAGACAGGAATCAAAACATTTCGTGTCTCCACAGTAAGCCTTCACTGACGTTTCGGCAATAATGATTTTAAGTTATTTCTATTATTTTGAATTTTTGTCAATATATTTTTCAGATTTTTTTAATTACGTGTATAATTTTTAACGAAACTTTATACATGATTTCCAATAATATAAAATATTTTGATTCAGCAATTTACATGTATGACATGATAGATATTTCATTTTTTTTTCTTTTGTCCGTTGCCTAGCGACTACATTTCATAGCTTATAAAGAAAATTATTCAAATAATCCCTAATTCGAAATATTAAGAAAAAAATCAGGCTGAGGTAATTGAAAGATTAGTTAATCTTAGTACTAATACGTATGGTCTTAAATCTAGCTTTGCCTCAAATATGAACTAAGTTAATAAATTACTGTTTTAATTAAAAGGTAGGTACTATTAAAAGACTATCATAAATATATTTTACAGCGCCCAATGGATGTTATTTATGCAATTAATAGTATATAAGATAAGGAATGATTATCCAGTAGATTTAAAGGTCTCCAAATGTGCTTATTTTGGGTAATTTTAGTATGTTGTTACTAACGAGTATATTAGGATGTAATTAAACTAATATTTCAATATGCTAAAAGTAATAAAAAGTATATTTAATCGCATATAAATGCTTTCTAACACATTTCAACATAGTTGAATAGTGACTATGACTTCAGTTTGTCTGACTGCTGCCTGCCGTCTGTTTGTTCGTGCTCTAACTCGCGTAAATATAATCTGAATTACGCATAATTAATATATGTTACTGTGGTTTGCTTAATATGTCCGGTATTGAAAATAAAGTGTGTAAATTACACAGCTCAATTATAGGGATACTCTAAAGTATCCCGGTCCAGTACATTATGGTCTACGGGAAAAATCATTTGCGGTGTATTTCAATATTGCTACACAATTTTAAACGTAATGAAAATTATATACATTATTAAGGTGCAATAGAAAATGGTTACCAAAAAAAATATCTTATGTGTATCATTTACGGCACGCGTACAGGGAACTAAAAAATAGTCATTATATTATGGTCTACGAAGAAAATTATTTTGTGGTGTATTTTAATGATGGTACTTTATTTCAAACATAATAAAATTGATATGGATTTCTGAGATGCACTAAAACATACGTTCTGAAGTATAAGGGTGCAAAGCATATATCATATTTTAGAGGGTCAAACAGAAGAAGTCTGTTATATAATGCATATCTTCGGGTAAAAACTGTTCGCAATGTATTTTAATTTGATTGCACGATTCCAAACATTATGAAATTGATATACATTACTGAGATTTACTACATGAAGCTTGCAATTAAATATGATTTGCATCGCATTTATCGTTCATTTACAGGGCCACATAAAATAATTTGGATACAATACTGTATCCGAAACATTTTATATTACGGATGATTGCTGAAGAGCGTTTTCTATTATGGTATGTGTTTCAAGGTTAATTAATGTTTACTTTTTATTTGGTGTAAATAAATTATATATACCATATACATGACTGTGCAAAATAATTCGTAAACATTACCGAGAATGAGCGTGAACTGCTTCAGAGTTTTATTATTATTATTATTATTTAAGTTATGCATTATAAAGCTCAGCTACATTTAGTACATAATAGCACATGTTTGTAAAATTTAAATAGAATCATGAAGTTAATATCTGGAGCGTATAAAAATCTTCACGTAATATACAGGACTGTAGAAAAGAATTCATGTACGTTTCTGTCTATAGGTAGAAAATACTAAAGTCGAATTTTAATCTCCGATATGCTTTTTTATCTAAACTAAATTTTAGCATACTATGTAGAATATATACAAACATATAGATTATATACAGAGATGCATAAAAGTATGTTACGACGAAGTTTTCTTTGAGTATTCAAGAAGTGTTGATAAATGTTTCATAATCTATGCTTGACGCATGGTTTTCTTTCTTGTTAATAAACTGATCTGAGAATATCGAAATAGATGCCTATCAAAATTAAAAAGAGTGGGATAAAATAAGTCAGGTTCACAGATATCCTTTCTTATTAGAGCACCTCATTTCACTAAATCTGTGATCTAATGATATTTTTTTAATTTTTTTAATGCTGCAACAATTTTTTTCATTAATATTGGTTTTGAATAAAGTCGGTGATTTTGCGTATATAATATGTACATCAGTTTATTAACTCTTTAATCGTAGTGCCTGATACTTTCACGGTCAATATGGCCGTGAATGTATCGGGCGTGACGATTAAGGCTAAATTCAGACGAACGTCTGTTTGCAAGTTTTTTTGTTTGAACACAAAAAAGAATCCCCTGTTAGATAAGGTGTTTCTTTTTCGTATTCAGACAATAAACGTGCAAATAGACGTTCGTCTGACATTAGCCTAATGGATAAAAGGCCCTTTTTTATACCTTTAAATGTACTTAAAAAAAAAAAAAACTTTTATCTCGCTATAATTTTAGTTTAATGATAATAAGTTAGTTTTCTTATATAATTTTACAGAATCTATTTAGATAAGATTTTACATGTTTTCCTGAATCAAAAAATTTCAAAATATTAGATTTTTAAATTCGATATAATAGATTCAGTTTAATTAAATATTTATATTTGGATATTAAAATAACATGAAATCCTTGTTCAAACTCTTGCTTATCGTAAAATAATCTCAAAACAAAATCCGAGCTATACTATAACCATTCGTACAATCATTAGGAACCCTACTAATTTAAATTCAATGAGAAAGTTAATGTAAACGTACTTTTGCATCTAAAAAAATACCAGACTAAGCCGTTCGTCAGAATTTCAGAATTTCATTATCACACTGTGTATAATTTATCGCTTCTGATATCAGAAACCTTCAAGAATTTTATATTTTTATAAATATTTATGTAATTAAAAGAATAATAATAAAATTCGGATTGAGGGATGCTGAATGTTATGCAAAGTGAGATTAAAACGCAATGACTTGCAGAGCTGACGTTGAGGCTCCTGATCTGCAAATTTACTATTTATAGATAGAATCATGATTAATTAAATAAAAACAAATATATTTTAATTATTCCGCCAAAATATCTCAAAAACTTTTTTTTAATTTAACTAAGGAAAGAAATATTATTTGTACTTGATAGAAATAAAATATGATCTGTAGATTCAGACAATATTATTTTCTTATCGAATGATTTAACAAAAAAATTTTTTTTATGATTTTGTTGAATATATTTTTCAATTATATCTATTTTATTTTGTAAACGATTATGAAACATGCGTATTTCTTGCAGTAAATAAAAATCATCGAGACAGTAAAAATAAATAAAATCATGAATGATTAAGTACGTGAAATATTATCGTTGCATCAAAATTTCTCTTTTTTTTTAAATTATTTAAATAAGGAAAGGAACCTACATCTCTGCATTTTGCGAAGACGAAATATTTTAAATATTGAAAATAACTGCAGAATTTATACTTCAAACCGTAAAACAACATTAAACTTTCTTAAATTAAAATTGTATGTTATTTAAGAGGATAATATACATTTTCATATAATACTTTATTAAGATTGGTTGGAAATGGTTGCATATTTTGGTGCTAATTACTTTTAATTATATAATAGTTTCACGATTCTTTTATGAAATTTTTAAAATACCTTTTTTTATGAAAATTATATCATATTTTTAATGAATTAAAATTTGAGAAAATTCAATTATTTACATTCAATTATAAAAGTATTTTTCAGTGTTAAGAATTCAAATACACAATTTATTCTTATTATGTGAAATCATTTTCGCAGACGATATTTTCGCATTTTAAAAGAATTATATTATGATTTTTTTTCTGTAAAGTGGCAGCAAAAGAATTGTTAACAAATAAAATTAGTTGTTAAATTCGTTATATAACGTTTTATTCGAATTCGATGGTTGAATAATAACAATAATATAATAATTTAATAATTCTTAGTATCAACGAGAGAAGATTTCTAATGTTTTACCAGAAAATAGGATTTTGAAGAAGTAATTTTATTCAATGTCTCTTCGAAAATATTATTCTAAGATTGCTATCAAATATTATTTTATGTGAATTACAAAGATTAGAAACATACCTATTTCAAACCATTTGAGAAAACACCAGAGGCTATTGGAAGATGTAAAAGCATCTTTAAAAGAGATTTTAGTCGAAAATGTAAAAATATTTTTTAAAATTTTGCTTCGAAAATATTTTTATTTATACCAATCTTATATCATAAATAAAAAATTCCGAGGAAATTCTAAGTTATTGGGCTGAATTTACATTTCTAAAATTAAAATGCGCCAAAACATAAAATAACCTTTTTGCTTAATAAAGACGCAAAAATAATATAACAAGTAATATAAAAATTTTGTTTTTAAAGTTAATTCCTACTTAGGTCATCAAAGAAATATTTAATATAATCCCTTAAGCTAATATTAGTTTTTGTTGCATTAAAATATCTAAATTTGTTGATTTTCTATGAGAAAGTAGGTTTACAAAGGAAGTCTATGGGAATTTGGCGAAATATTCGAGATATCGCCATGTTGGCGACAAACTTGGTAACTCTCTTTTATAGATATGAAGATGCATTAAATGCTGTTCAATAACAAATGGCCGCAATTTTGTCTCCCATATAAAACTAAAATTAATTAATTAAAATTTGATTAATGAATTAATATTTGAAAAATCTGTATTAACATCAATTGTCATGCAGTACAAGTTTTAAAACATTTATTTCAACTTGATAGGATGAATAATAAGTATTTTATTAACGATTGAAAATTTGAACAAGATATATAAATAAATTATTATAGGGAGAGTGTGAACTAATAGTAGGAATTGAAAAATATATTGTTACTTTCAAATATTTATCTTATCAAATAATGGTTCATGAATCCAAACAAAGCATGACTTTTCTAGTATTTACTAACAGTTTACCGAGTCGGATTAAGCATGTCATTCCAAATAAAATATATCTTTGAATTGAAATTTGAATGAAATACAGCGCCATGAAAAATCAAACAGTGTAGAAAATTTTATTACAAATATCTCAGCAACTAATTCTCCGATTAACTTCGTTCTTTATGCATTTTTTTTTTTTTTTTTTTACTGTCTTTTATATACAATCCTTAAAATAAACAATTGCGAAAATTCTTATATACATTTTATCAGAACGAAAATTTCGAGAGTCCGAAATAAAATAGTTCCGGCTAATCGAGGTTACTGATTAGCCGGATACAATAGGCTTCTTCGCATTATTACATACTAAGTACAAAACAAATTTCAAGTCTCTATCTCAATTTTTCGGGAGAAAGTTCGTTTACAGACACACACACGCAAACACAGACACAGACGGATTGCAATTTTTTTTCAATTATTAAAACGATTCCAAGACTACTCTATACTACGTATGATGTGTGAGTAATAACTATGAACTTTTGAAATCGAAAGTTTCAGTAATAGAAAACAGGGTCACTTCATAAAAAAATTAATTTGAAAAAAAAGTCAATGTTTACCATACCTTGTCGTCGTGCTTAAATTTCACAAAAATCCAGTTAAATTTAAAAGCGTGACTTGTAAGTATGTTTCATTCCTTGAAGGTGTTAATAAGAAATTATTGGAGATTTTCATTTTAGTGCTTGAAAAAGTGATGTGCAGGGAATAATCATTTATTAAAAACAAGAATTATGTATTATTAGCCCAGTGGTAGGGGAGGAAAAAAAGGCCGAATTCGGAATTAACTATGGGAAAGCTGGAAATTGTTTTAATCCAGTTAGTTTAGGTTTAGAATGATTATGCTAAGTTTTCCCCCTCGTAGTAAGTGAGCATTAGAAATTATTTGATATTTATAATCAAAAAACACGTTTTTTTAAATATCATAACAACATCTGAAAACAGCTAACTTTGTCAAAAACATTGTCAATACAAATGATGTAGAGCTTAAAATTCTGAGTAAAATGAGTATCTACACTTAATACTTTTGTTGGACATTAAGGTCACAATTCTATTTTAAAGTTTTAGGCCAGTGGTCAGGGGGTTGAAATCAGAATTAATTAATGAATCAGAATTAATTAATAAAATGGAAATTATTTCAATCCCTTCAGTTTAGATCTAAAATGAACGTACTTTGTTTTCTTCCTCGTACTGGAGTGAATGTTAGAAAATATGTACATATTTATTTTCGAAAAACACTTTTTTTTTTAAAATCACATTAACAATATCTCAAAACAGCTAATTTATTTTATAAGTACCATTTTTTTCGTTCATGAGTTTCTTGCTCATCGTTAAGGTCGCAATACTATTTCAATTTTTTTCAAATCGAGAGCTTGAAGCCTGGAGAAACCAAGTTAACTTAACAATATCTCAAAATTGCGGTCTTAATATTTAATAAAAATATTAAGTGTATGTACACATCTTACTCAGAATTGTAGCTTCTACAACTTTTGTATTGACAGTGTTTTTGGTAGAGTTAGCTGTTTTGAGATATTGTTACGTTAACTTGGTCTCTCCTGGCTTCAAGCTCTTCATTAGCTCATTAGCAATTAAGGAAAATTTTTGAAATACAAGTGCGACCTTAATGTTCAACAAAAATATTAATGATTGTACACATTTTATCAGAATTTTAAGCTCTACAATATTTGTATTGACAATGTTTTTTATAGAGTTAGCTGTTTTGAGATATTGTTAAGGTAATTAAAAAAACGTGTTTTTCGAAAATATGTACATATTTTCTAACATTCACCCAAGTACGAGGAAAAAAACACAGAACGTTCATATTAGACCTAAGCTGAAGGGATTAAAACAATTTCCAGTTTTCTTCTAATTAATTCTGAGTTGAACCCCCTCACCACGGGTCTAAAACTTTAATGTAGAATTGTGACCTTAATGTTCAACAAAAACACTAAGTATAGGTACTCATTTTACTCAGAATCTTAAGCTCTATATCATTTGTGTTGACAATGTTTTTGACAGAATTAGCAGTATATACTGTTATGGTACACGGGTGTCCAATATTAAGGACCAATCACAAAATACCAATTTTTAAGTAAACGAATACTCAAACGGAAATAATATATTTCAAATAATTACTATCCCTACAGCACAGCTAGTCCATATAGCATCTCATTCATGTCACACATGGTAACAAGTGTCATAGTCACTACGGTGAAACAAAAAATAGCAAATTCCACATGTCTCGTTATGAGTCTCAAATGATCAATATATGTGACTCCACCGAGACGTCAGTGTGACTGCTGTTTTATGTCTAGTCACCAGGTGAATTTACAATGTAGTTACATTGTGACTCTCATGTGACTGTCATTTTTAGACTCAATTTCAGAGTCATCATGGACGTTGCATTATGATAAGTCACCAAATAATATCACATTATAGTCACATGGTGACTTTTCACAAAAGAGCACAAAGGTGGCCTCACAGTAGTCTCTCTGTCACCTGAAAGTCATCATGTGACGTTAATCTGATATTATTTGGTAACATAACACAATGTAGCGTTCACGATTACTTTGAAATTGAGTCTGCATATAACAGTCACATGAGAGTCACAATGTAACTACATTGTGAAGTCACATGGTGACTCGTCACAAAGTAGTAGTCACAGTGACGTCTTAGTGGAGCCACATATAGTGATCATTTGTGACTCATAATCACATGTATGGAAATTCCTATTTTTTTGCTTCACCATAGTGACTGTGACACTTGTGACCATGTTTGACATGAATGAGATGTTATATGGACTAGCTGCGCTACAGAGATAATAATTATTTGAATTACAATTTTTCCTTTTGAGTATTCGCTTACTTAAAAATTAGCATTTTGTGATTGGTCCTTAATTTTGGACACCAGTGTATTAAAAAAAAGTGTTTTTTGACTATAAATCTACACAATTTTCCTAACGCTCACCTAGTACGAGGGTGGAAACATAGCATATCCATTCTAGACCTAAACTGAAGGGATTTAAACAATTTCCAGCTCTTCCCTAATTAATTTCGAATTCAACTCCCTAACCACTGGGCAACACTGGATAATTTTAAAATCTAAAAAGATATTACATGTTTCTTTGCTTAAGATTTTACAGACTTTTATAACACAATTGACTTACTGGATTTAAAAGAAAAAAATTTGGATTTTTATAATAAAAATAGCAATGAAGATAGGGATGAAGATTAGTTTATGAACTTGTCCAGTTTGTCGTTCAGGAGAATTAACTCTATAAGGGGAATATAATGTTTAAACATATTCGTGGAATCCAAATGAGGTTGAGAGGGGTGTTCTAGTTCAAATTTTGCTGACACGTACTTACATATCACACAGTGACATATGATATGACTGAAACAGTAATTTAAATACTGATATATAGATCTATAGATATATGCATGATATTTTAATAGTTAAATTAAATAATGGTATTACACATCCTGATTTTGCATATTATACTATTTTTTTAAAGTTAGAACTCCCTTCCATGGATTGTAATTTTGCAACTTTGTAATTAACAATTATATTTTCTGGATTTGAATATTAAAATCGAGAGTGAAATTTTACTTACAAAGTTATTTGACAAAAGAAATTATTTTAGTTTTAAAAGTTTAAATTTACTTTATTTTAAATAAAATGTGCATAAATCAGTTAAAATAAATATCTTTAAAAATGGTTTGAATCATATTAAAAAACCAAGTTCAGGGGTTAAAAGAATGTTTGACTTTTTTTCTTAAATGGACTAGTGAAGATTTGACAGAAGGTGATGCACGGAACTTTTTGAAAAAAATAGCGTGTGATTTTATAAGGGGTCGCTGTTGTCGAACTGAGCTAAATTCAATTTTAGATGCTATTAGTAGTTTCGATAATTTGATTGTTGTAATGAGATAGTTTGATGTTTTGTTGAGCGTTGACTGTATATTTATTTTTTTTCTTCAGTTTTGGTCTTAGCGGGTGAAGGGAAAAATTGCACACATAAAATCTTCATTTAACCCTTCTGTGCATGTCGTGACTTTTGCCGCCCGTCTTCAGGTTTATTGTTTTCTGGTTTTGTTCTTCTATTTGGTTATTTAAGAGCTATAATTTTTATGAAGATTCATTTTAAACTTCATTTGTATTATTGTTGTTTGTTTTTTATGTTATGGTACATGATTATGGTTAATTTTTACAACTGTAAGTATAACTACACACACATATATATATGCATATAACTGCTGAAAACAATTAGGAAAGCGCATGGTTTTAACAAAGCTACTCAAATATTTGCACCGATAATTAACGTAAAATAAAACATCCATAATTTAAAGCGTAGCAGATAACAGATAAAAAATCTTCACATGCAAATTAAAGTTTAACGTCAAATTAACGTCAAAAGGAGATAAGTGTAGAAATTGGGATTTTGCAGAAATGTCTCTTTCACTGTCTCAGTTGCGAAATTCAATTGATCAGCTTGTGTTTTGAGAAAAGGTGACTTGAAAATGTCACAACAACGTGATTTAACGAAATCCATGGCTTGTCGTGTTATCGGGACAGTTGAATCTGGGGAAACATAACGAAGTATAGCGGACGCTATTGGGGTCGCAAGAAGTGTCAATGCAAGGCTGTGGAATCGATTCTAAGACACGTGGAATGGTAGACATCGACACGGGCAAGATCGGTCATGTGCTACCACAGAAACTAATGGCCGATATATCCTGTTAACAGCTCGTCGAGACGGAACAGGCAATGCTACTCCGCTGTAAATGCAGTTGTTCTTGGCCAGAGGACGATTTGTATCCAGTCAAACAATCCGAAATAGACTTCATCAGGTTGGTTTCTATGACCGTAAGCCAATGGTCTGTATTCCGTTGATCTCAAGCAACTGTGCGGCCCAAAGAAGGTGGGCCACTGAACATTGAGTTTGGAGGCAACGTTGTTGAAGTCAAGTTCTGTTTACAGACGAGTCCCGATTCAGTCTGGATGTGACATCTGATGTTTTTTGGCATGGAGAGAAAGAGGCACTCAAAATAAACCCACATTCGTTCGTAAAAGATCACATTACAGGCGAGGTGGTTTGATGCTACGGGCTGGAATCAGCATAGGCGGACGTACGGGCCTGCATATCTTTCGGAATGGCACTTTGACGGTCCGAAGTTATACACACGAAATACTGAGACCTCATGTCGTATTTTATGTTTCAGTAATTAGTGATTTCTTTTTTCACATGCATGATAATAGCAGACCTCATACAGTTCGTCTTCTGGAAATCATGCTAGAAGCTAAATAATACAGCGTATGGAATGCCCAGCATGCTTTCCTGGCTTAAATCCGATCGAGAATGTTTGGGACATACTCAGACGACGCATTTTTTCTAGACCAAGGCATCTTTTTACTGTCCGGGACTTGGAGATTGCAATTCTTGAGCAGTGGAAGAGTATTCCTCAAAGTCTTATCGATAACCTCATTGCAGACGTCAAAAGCAGGAGTGCAGCAGTCTTAGCTGTTCGAGGAAACCACATGCCATATGAAAAATCTTGCATCATTTCTAAACCATACTTTTTTTTATCATTTACATGAAACCAAATTGTTGCCCCAAACCATGTTTTCATGCTCTTTCCATCTTTTCAAAGAATAAAAGATGCCTTACTAATTTTTGGTGGTATATTTTTCTGAATTGCACATTCATACACGTGTACTATCCATTTTATAGACCTACATGGCTGTCTTGCACTGTTCTCTTCACATTTTGCTTGCTCCCCTAATTTGTTTGTTCAGTGTATATATATATGTGTGTGTGTGTGTGTTTATTTAAAGGTTATATATTAGCGTTCAAATTATTATGCTGCATTTGCACATGTAATTATGAATGTTAAGTTTTTTATGATGTTTTTATATTAGATATCTTTTCATTTTGAACTATTTCCTTATTAATAATGATCATAAACAAATATCAAACTTCATCACTCACCATATTTAAACTGAAACTCTACATCAAAAATATTAAAATAACAAACTTAATCAATAATACTTAAAACCAAACTAATTAAAATATTTATATCATCAAAACAGAAAACAGAACAGAAGGCGAGCGGCATGGTTAACGACATGCTCTGCAGTGTTAAGTCAGACTTAACGCATGCTACGTCCCCCTTCACTCGCCGAGACCAAAATTGAAAAATCATGAAAAACTAAACTGATCCACTAAATCCAACAAAATATCTTTCTATCTCGTTAGATCAATCAACGCATCAAAATTACCATTCTCATCCATCACTGAATTCAGTTTAGTTCCGTAACTGCTACTCTTAATAAATTCACTAGTTATTTTCCTGATGAAATTGCGAGGATAACCCTGTTTGAATCCCTGACGACACCAATCCAAAATGCCATTAATCATATCCTTAACTCTAGTACTCAGTCTTTGGATTCGTATTAAGCCGTTTCTTAGGACATTTCTTTTAACCGATACATGAACATTTGAATAAAAATATATCAACTTTAAGGTATTAAAATCAAAATCATTTCGCTTGTCAAATAGCTTAGATATCAAATTTTCACTTTCTATGTTTAAGCATCTAGAAAATTAACATTTTTACAATTCTGGGAGGAGGGTTCCAGGCTCAGAGATGTAGGATGATATGCAAAATCAATTTTTTCAATATCATTATTTAATTTGACTATCAAAACATCATCTATATATCTGCATGTGAAGGCGCCTACCTTCACATATTAATATTAAGACCTTTCCTCTTTCCCCCCTTTAAAACTACATTTTTTTTAATTCTTAAATTTAATTATCTGTCTGCATTCGGATTCAATCTGTTTTTAGTGCTCTTTTCCCTTCATAAATTAAGCATTCAATTCTCAGTCTCTTTAATATTTTAACCGCAGCGCACTGCATTTTAAAGAAAAGAAATAATTTCCTCTTCTCGCCTAGCAACTGGATTCTAATTTTCATCCTCCTGCCTTAGTTTTGATGATATACAGAATTTAGTCAGACATATTACTTCTACATTTTTAGCCGTTGGTCCAGATGTAAGATATATCAGTCATTTTAGTTATTAACCCTGTCTTTATTTTTTTCTTGTTTTTTTTAACGTGCTCTTTCGGCCGCTTCAATCCCATGAGAACTTTCGCAACCCCTATAGAATGCGGTTTATGAGCTAGAATTCCTACACAGCCATTGGCGTTAAATATTTCTTATTAATCTTTTACATTCTCCATTCAATTTCAATTATTGTACTTTGACCACATGTCTTCCTCTCTTTAATCTCGCCATATAGTGTATATATTTGGCGAAATTCTGTATGTACGTTTGCCAACACTCAAAATTTCGAGAAAGTGTATTTTTTTTTAGTCAGACTATCTTCTGATCTCGCATGATGTGAATAAAAAAGAAATGTAACTCTTCGCTCCCTTCTCCAATATTGGCCGTGTAATTCTCGGCGGTGGTGGAAACGATCCCGGTGCACAATAAAGACCTTCAGAAAATTTCTGCCTTTTATTATCTCAGCAGTTCCTTGCCTCTTTCTTAAAATAATTAACAATTGATTTTTTTGCCTTAGAGTCCATATTGAAGCTTAGCAAAATGAACCACCTGTGCAACAACAAACAACAACTTTACAAATACTTCGTGCTTAAAGCCGGCATTGCCGAGGTTACATTTGGAGAAGCGGAGCACGTGATATATATATATATATTTGTTATTCAAAATAATTACTAATACTGGATTATTACAAAAAAAAACTGTTCAATTTCTTTAACAAAAAAACTGCAAAATTCATGGACTATCAATTATGGACTATGTTCATTACAGTGGCTGTTTGCACGCTTATCTTGCCTGAAATGTCCACTACCCCGGTACTGAGGCGCAATAATTATGACACCTGTAGTACCCGATTAGCCAGTTTGATCTTTGAGTGTGCTATTCAAAACAGATGTCTGAAACTATTTACTGCTATTCCAGAACAGAGGTTCAGTGAATGTTGCCTGCTGTACAAAAAAAAAAAAAAAGAAAAAAAACTGGTTCCCGTGATACTGAATTAATGTGAAAATGAAATACACCCTCGTACAGCATTGTACCGCAGATTTCCTGGTGGTCATCGGAAAATCCATGCATTCCCTTGCCGGGGGATTCCGTCACAAAGTCCGCCAAACACCTCCTCTTTATTTCCAGCAAGAAGAGAAAGGAATAAATTATCATTCACGATGACTCAAAGTATATTTTTCTCTCGCCGCCGAAGCAAGATTTGTGTGTGTGTGTGTGTGTTGGATTGATGCACAAACTTTCAGTAGTCGCAGCCTTTTTAATTATTCATCGCTTCTGTGCGTTGTGTTTTGAGACATCTGCAAATGAACGTGTGAATTTAAGCAACTGATTGATTTCACAAAATTAACATGAACGTTTATTGCTAAAAAAAAAAAAAAAAAAAAAAAAAAAAAAAAAAAAAAAAAAAAAAAACTTTAAATACAAGTAAAATTCACTGGGGGCGCACACAAAATAAATAATTTTTCCTTCTCTATAAAAATATAATATAAGGTGAAAACACAAGAAATTAATTACATAAAAAAAATCATTTTTCTTGTCTTTAGTATAACAGGTAAGCTATTCTTTTTTTTCCTTTTACAGTATTCAAGTCATGTTACTCCCATAACTACATTTTATGGCTCCTATGATATAGAGGCATGCTAAATTTAAGTAATTTAAAGTGGTATGAACTCTGGACAAATACAGCATATAATTTTTTTTTAAAAAGGGCCAATGAAAAGAAATTTGAAATATTACTTTTGGTTCTTGTACCTGTATTTTCTTTAAGGTATAAAATTTGATAGTTAGATGGCAAGTTTTATATATATTTACAGTGTAAATTGTAAAGTATTTTTTTTTTCTTTCTTGCACTTTTAAAGATAATGTTTGCTCTCTCCTTACCAGTTTTGTGCTTGTGCTAAAGGCAGAATTATACTTTTATGTTGATTCCTAAGTAATACTGTATAGATACTGTGTGATTAATTTTTTTTTTGCTACCTTTTAACAGTGAATATTGAAAATATTAAAGTATTTCAAATAATGATGTTTTAGTTACGAGGATTGATTTTGCTATATATATATTGAGATAAAAAAAAATATGTAAAAAAAAAAAATCCTCATGACTGGATTATATTGCTCTTTTAATATATATCTATATATATAAGTTTTGAAGGCTTCTTACTAAAAATTAAGCATTTATTTTTATTAGTAACATGGTAAGATTTTGTATGTCTAGGGATGCACTTTATATCCAGTTCAGTTTCAAAGTTTTTTAATTTAGATAAAAGATTGTCCAAAATATTTTTTTCTTTCTTTTCAACATTTCCGATTCTTATTTAATTCATTATATATTTTTTTCGGTGTGACACAATGTTGCAATTCTGAGATGAGATGTTGTTTTTCTTATCTCTATTGGCCTAGGATTGCTGAACATGGTTGCTCTCGCTTAATTTCTTACATCTTGGCGCTAGTCGCAATTTTTCCCTATTAGACATTATGCGTCTGCAACAAATATGTGCCACATTGCATTTTATATAAAAATGTTATCTATTATGATCACAGACAAAGTTTTTATTATTTTGGTTCGTGTACTTTTAAAACTCAGCAATCCTGTTGTAATCAGGCAGTCTTTCCAATGATGGTGAAAACCTTGTTAGATAAAAAAAGGGGGCATAGTGTATAAAAAAAAGATAAATAAAATAACTTAAGGTAAATTTTTTTTTTCACAGAGCTTAATGTAATTTTGTTACAAAAAAATGAGGTAAAAAATGAAAAGGCTTAAACTGATACTGGACTGATATTATTATTATTATTATTGATTTTTTTTTCTTACTTGTTGTGCTTAATATGTTTCTTGTTGTAGCACTTCCTACAGGTAATTTCTTTTTATATATAACATTTTATATGTTTTTGTATGTGTATATTATATGTTTTTTATGTGTATATTATACGTTTTGTCAGTCATCCATATCAATAAGATATGAAACTTTTAATACTCTAGATTACTATAAATATAGGTCTTGCAACTTTTAAACTTAAGGATAAGCACTAGTGACATATATAAAAAAAGAGAGAGGATGGGTAACCAATGAGAGGACCAGTAATGGCAGTTAAATTTGCTCAGTATTTAATCTTTTTCAGCTGGTTGCTACTAATTTGAGAAAATTACATTTGCGATCTAGACAGTACACTGTTATGTTTATATACATCTCTCATAGTCCAATTTACACGGATTTTATACATTTTTATTCACGTCTCATTAATTTATTTCTAGAGCATAAGTTAGGCTCCTTCGTTTTAAAATATAGCTCGAGTCATCATATCTTAAATTTTTTTTTCATAAAAAATGTCTCTTTTTCCTTTTGATTTCTATTTCTACTTTATAAAATTTTTTATAACATGAGTCGTAAACATTTTATGCATGTGTTAGATATCAGTATGCTTGTTACTGCATACACACACAATTTACACGCGCACTACATTTTACATGTGATTATTTTACTTGAGGTAAATTTTTAATTATTGTTTCCTGTGTTGTGTAAGTGCTTTTTTTTCATTGCGCTATGATCCGGAAATAGCCCAATGATTAAAGGTGTATGTTTCAGTTTTGGCTAAGTGGATCGGCCGTCCACTTTCTCAAAAGTGGAATATATTACTTACATGATACAAATGTTCAATACCTCACATTAATTTACAAGGCGTTCGCGCTCTCTTTTATTTTTTTAAATGCATAATGACGTATCTCTCGTACTATTTGATACTCCGTGCATGTTTTTTTTTTCCCTCACTCTAGCTTACTATGGGCAGATAGTGAAGTTAGATGTTTGTCTGCATGAAATTTTTTTTTAATCTCATGTACACATTTTTATGATTTCAAGTTTAACCTGGTACTACACACACACACACACACACACACACATATTTACATTTGCACTTCATATGGTCTTGTTTTGTAATAATTTTATGACACTCACCTTGGTTAAACATGGTCATGATTCTGTGTGCTTGTACATTTTTTTTTACATACTTTCTCAACATTAGTGTACATTTTCACAAATACATAGTTTTACACTATTTTAAAGTTTGCGTATTTTTGTTGACTTGTCATTTTTTTATTTTCGGAATGTTACTGAATTTTTTTACATAATGTAATTCAATACAATATTTGCACATGCATCTTAAATTTACATGCATGAGTTAATTTCTAGCTGGTATTTTTTACACATTTGTTAATTTTGTTTGTTTACGCGCGGCTGGTGACTCGTTGCTATTTTATTTATAACATAAGGTATTTTATTATAACTGACATGATATTTGATATCGTTGGAAATGCTGTTTTTATAAAATTTATTCAAATGCATAATGTGAGCTGTTATGTACACTTTATTTATTTTTAAAAAAAGCTATTCACATATAGTCATTAAACTAAATCTTTGGCATTTTCTCACATTTTAATTTTTTTAATTAGTGAGTTATAGTCTCACAGGTGTCTTGTGACGGATACATACACTCATAGATCATAAAGTATAACGCTTGGTATTTTGCTATTCGTTTTTTTTTTCTCTTTTCCAACCCTTTACTTGGAATATGTTTGGCTTGGCATAACTGCTACAGTTTAGCGTAGAGTTGTGCAATCTGTCGTGCACTCGTACATTTTATGCACGCTTCTTTTAACTTCATACAGTAATAACTCTCGCAAATACAACTTTATTTTAATTTTAACCCTTTGTTAACCATTTATGCAGCTTTTTTTTTCTTTTCACAAGCAGTTCATGTGTTGGATATTTATTTACGTTACACAAAATTTGCTCATTTAGAATACAATTTTGTTCTTTCATATACATACATTACACTAGTTCATGTGTTGATTTACATATTTTGTTCATTTGCTTTTGCACATTGTACTTTGCTTACGATCTATTCGACAGTATTCCTTTTTGTTTTTTTTTTCTCACAAGTAGTTCATTGAGTAATACACAGTGGCTGGTTTAGAGTATAACAAGAGTTTTCACACATTACACGGAGTTCTTTGCCTTTATTAACCCTTATTCATTACATTTTGGTGATTAACTCACTAATTATGTAATTGAATCTCACTCGTATGTTAGTGTTTTGGGTTATCACACACATACTGCCCGTATATTTTGTTAGCAAATGCATAAAAAAAATGTTAGTTCATTGAGACATTATTACAATCATGTGGAATTATACAATTTGTTCATGTGTTTACTTACACGTTGTGTATGCTTGCGCTTGCGTACACACTTATTCATATGTTTTATTTCAGGTAATTCATGAGTTTGGGGTTGCCTTTTTTTTCCCCTCCCTGCACACATACATTTTTTTCAGTTACTTTTCTATCTTTTAAACTTTACATCATGTTTTAATATTAAAAATATTTCATCAGTTTTTTTTAAATTTTTTTTAATTTTAACAAGGTTGTGTTTTTTTTTTTATTATGTGTTTGCATAATGTCATAACCTATCAATGACACATCACTTTGTCTATGTACAAAGATTTTAAAGTTATTAGGAGTTATCCGTCACATGACATATTAAATTACACACACATTTCGAATTTGTTGCCTTTTAACATGTAACATTTTTTTTAACACTTTCATTAGATACTTCTTACTTGAAGGTGGCAGATCGAGTAAGGTATCTTGTCACACTATATTAAATCGTATGCAATTTCTTAGTAAATGTTTTTAATATTTTTGCCAGGGGTTAAATTTTAATAAATGCACAGATGGTCTATACATGAAAATTCAGCAAAACTAAAACCTTTACATATCCCTTTTTTTTTTTGTGGCAAATTTCATTTACTGTGTTTGATTCTCACTGGTTATCGAGGGAAATTTCTTTTTTTCTTTCACACTCATATGTCAGGATTTTAAAGATTTCTTTTTGGTAAACAACACTTCTTTTTCTATATTTTGCAAGAGACAGTTTATCTTTTGCGGTAACACTCCTTTTCCTTTTTTGTTTATTTAACGTAAAGGTATGGATCCTGTCAATTTTACACTGATGCGTTTTGAGTAGATATATATATATATTTTTCAACGAATGCAGCAATATCTTATGAATTTACAGTAAAAAAAAAAATAAATAAATTTAACCCTTTGGTAACGATTTTTTTTAAAATACGGTACACCTTTTTTCTCTTCAGTTACATTTTGCTGTTTGGTGCTTGGTGCATGTAGAGAATTTTTGTTCATAGTTAACACACACAGTAGTTCATAGTTTATCTTAGTTCATAGAAAAAAACCCTTACACGAGTTCATAGCTTTGTCAATTCTTTGCGTGCATCAGAGACTAATTGTCACTGTTTTTACAACTGATTTTCAAAACACTTAGGCATTTTACTTCATTGATACATTTCTTTGGTTCAGTGTTATATTTTTTTTCACTGGAGGTCACTGTGATACACTTCTAGTGTTCATTTGTATACTAGCACACGTTTGTTATTTTTTTATGCTAGATATTTAAAAAAAAAGGGTTTCTTTTTTTGGTAACTTTACAGGATTACACTTTACTTTTTATTTTTTTCATTCGGTACCTTTCTTGGCTATTCAAGGTATTTCACGTGATAAGGTAGTTTTCTTATGCACGATTTTCCAATCACTCAGTACACAGGTGTGCATTATTTTTTTTGGTTTTTGTTATGCTCATTGACACATGTGGTTTATTACTGGTATATACCAGTCGTAACACCAAACGGTGTTATTTATGACTACATTCACACACACACATACATACTTTTGTGTCACCTGTTGTATAAAGCTTATTAAATTTCATTAAATTTACTGTACATTCTTTACCATTTTTGTAAGGGGTACTTTCTCTGGAAAGTTCTTATTACCTCTTGTTTATACCTTATAGGAGTGCAATATGTTTTAAAATACACTTTAGTTAAATTAGGTTCTCAGTAAAACACATTCAGTCTTTGGTTACAAGATAAAATGATGGCAACTTTCAACTTTTAACAAATAATTTACCTCCATCTTCCTCTCCTTTTACCAGTCATACCACTTAAAAAAAAAACTTGAAATGTCACAAATAGTGCTGAAAATGAACAATTTTTATATATACTATATTATGGAATCTTTTGTCTTTATATACAGTTCATGTCTCAAAATAATTTTATAAGTTGGAGTATGACCAACTGTTGTATCAATTGTGGAAATTGCTCTTGCTTGAAGTGAATGTTCAAGCAATTTTATATATTAAAATCTTCTGGAAATAATTTAAAAAAAAGATAACTGTGTGCACACGTAAAAAAAAGTATATTAAGAAAACAGCTGTCCAGAAGTATTCAACTGCAGTTCATAATTTTTTTTCAATATATTTGATTTTGGTATGTCTTTGGTACCAACTTGCTTTGTCATGCTTATAGGCATGCTTTTTATATGAGACATGATTCATTTGTTCTTTACATATCTAGTATTTCTGTATATGTTTATAAACTGTTGATCACCGGGTTCCCACTACAAAATATTACATTTTTACATATTTTCTTTATGTGTAATGTATTTGAGGGAAGACATGGGGTAACTTTTTTTTTCTCTCGCGGTTCACTTCGTTCTTTTTCGGCTGTTGGGGAGATATATGTGAAGGCGCCTACCTTCACATATTAATATTAAGACCTTTCCTCTTTCCCCCCTTTAAAACTACATTTTTTTAAAATTCTTAAATTTAATTATCTGTCTGCATTCGGATTCAATCTGTTTTTAGTGCTCTTTTCCCTTCATAAATTAAGCATTCAATTCTCAGTCTCTTTAATATTTTAACCGCAGCGCACTGCATTTTAAAGAAAAGAAATAATTTCCTCTTCTCGCCTAGCAACTGGATTCTAATTTTCACCCTCCTGCCTTAGTTTTGATGATATGCAGAATTTAGTCAGACATATTACTTCTACATTTTTAGCCGTTGGTCCAGATGTAAGATATATCAGTCATTTTAGTTATTAACCCTGTCTTTATTTTGTTTTTGTTTTTTTAACGTGCTCTTTCGGCCGCTTCAATCCCATGAGAACTTTAGCAACCCCTATAGAATGCGGTTTATGAGCTAGAATTCCTACACAGCCATTGGCGTTAAATATTTCTTATTAATCTTTTACATTCTCCATTCAATTTCAATTATTGTACTTTGACCACATGTCTTCCTCTCTTTAATCTCGCCATATAGTGTATATATTTGGCGAAATTCTATATGTACGTTTGCCAACACTCAAAATTTCGAGAAAGTGTTTTTTTTTTTTTTTTTGAGTCAGACTATCTTCTGATCTCGCATGATGTGAATAAAAAAGAAATGTAACTCTTCGCTCCCTTCTCCAACATTGGCCGTGTAATTCTCGGCGGTGGTGGAAACGATCCCGGTGCACAATAAAGACCTTCAGAAAATTTCTGCCTTTTATTATCTCAGCAGTTCCTTGCCTCTTTCTTAAAATAATTAACAATTGATTTTTTTGCCTTAGAGTCCGTATTGAAGCTTAGCAAAATGAACCACCTGTGCAACAACAAACAACAACTTTACACTGCAGGCTAATGTATTACTGTTTAAATTATTATTTCTTTCATATATATGTAAATAGATGTCTGCCAAAATGGAACTGGAACCCCTCCCTCCCATTGGAATACCCCGAAACTGTTTAAATATTGTATTTCCTTCGTAGAGGTAGTTTTCTTGTACTACCAACTGAAATAAAGTCATGAAAAAATCACTACGAACATCCAAAGTACTATTTTTATTATAAAAATCTACTATTTTTTCTTTTAAATCTGTCAAATCAATTGTGTTATAGAGGTCTGTAAAATCATAAGCGTATAAACTAGTAATATTTTTTAATTTATTCAGATTATCTAATAGTGTATAGCGATTTTTGATAATAAAAGACGTCTCTCCCCCCATTACTCCGTCAAACACACCTTCCAATACACCCAGCAATGCCTTGCTAGCAACACCAATATATGGTTCAAAACCACAAGTCACACTTTTGAATTTTATAGGGGTTTTATGGGTTATATATATATATGAACATGTGAATTTCAAAACCGATTTATCCAAAATTTAAAAAAAAATGGAGTTTTCTCTATGAATTTATTCTATTGGTGAACCTGCAACGAAAAAACATTACAATCTGCAAAAATGCTGGTTTTAAAATGTAATTCTGGCATTGTAAAATCTTGGTTTACTATGACAACTCAGTCTGAGTACTATGTACTCAGTCTGATGTTTTTCGCGATTCTATATATATATATATATATATATATATATATATGTTACGGTTACGTTGATAAATTCGGTTATTATTAATAATAACCGAATTAATAATCATTAATTAAAAATCATTAATTAATCGGGAGTTTTGTTTAATTTGATAAATACTGCATATTAATCATATTTACCAGTTATTATTAACCCATTAGTGCCCGAATTTTTTTTCAACCCACTATTGGGCTTAATTATAGAAAATGGTGTAAAATGAACGTAAAAAAATAATTAAAAAAATGTCTTTGATTTTTTTTTTTTTTTATTTAACGTATAAAAATATAAACGTCCCAATTTTGGGACGCTAGGCACGAAAGGGTAGCGGTTTTCTCCGTTACTGTCTAAGCATTATATCTATGTTTTATGCCATTTAATATGTTTCAAAAAGGTGATATATCATTCGTGTTATTATTTGACTATAAAAACTTCTTCTTCATTACTATAAGGGGGAGGGGCGAGGGCTGGGGTCGGCTCAAGAACAAGACCCACTGCCTCCTCACCATTAGCTATTGGCATAGTAAAAATTTATAATAACCAATAACTACAAATGCAGTATATATACCGTATATACTTGCATACACGCCGACCCATTATCTTTTGAACGCAAATTCTGCAAAAAATCAAAAACTCACGTATGTCGACTTCCTAATTTTTTACTTCAATTTCGCAGAAAATTTAACCAAAGAGTTCACTTACTAATGCGAAAAATTAGTAAGTAAACAAAAACAAATCATTGAAATTTTTTAATAATAAATTAGTATTATTTGTATATTTTATATATTATTTTATTATTTATACACATAAAAAATCAGACTTTTGCAGTATTCGAAGTTTTTTTCTTATTTTTTTTCTTCTTTTCGGCTTTTGTAATTGACTCGCATATAAATCAACCCCCCACAATTTACTTGCAGAAAATTGTCAAAAATTTTTCGTTTCACACACGAGTATATATGGCACAGTAGAACTTCGATTATCCGACCCTCGTGTAACCGGAAATGTAGATATAAGCATTTTGGTTCCCCTTTCTTCAAATTCCATTGAAATTAGCATGAGCTTCTGCAAGATTCGATCCCCGATATAATTGTACTCTTGCCCCCCCCCCCCTGTGTACACTTCCCTGTTCTGAACAGATAAAATTATTTTCATGCATAATTTATATTTAGATATTTATTTAACAGTTTAAAGAGTCCTAATAGCAGTTCGATGACGATGTTACATATTAAACTAGATGATTATTGATAAATTCTCGATAATCCGGAAATTTCGATTATCTGCTGTCGGTTCGGTCCCGATTATGTCGGATAATCGAGGTTCCACTGTATTTTAGTAACCTCAGGATGTGAAATACTAAACTAGTACAAAACATAACGGTATGATATAAATTTTTACCAAGCCAATATCTGAGGGTGGGGAGGGAAGGGTGTCTTGTTCTTGAACCGAGCCCAACCACTAACCCCCCCTCCCCCTAGTAATAACAAAGAATAGCAAATTAATAATCCGAACAATAATTTTATAGCCAAATAATAATATAAATGGTATGTAACCATTTTGTAACAAAATAAATGGCATAAAACATACATTTAATGCATAGACAGTAACGGAGAAAACCCCCACCCATTCGTGCCTAGCGTCCCAAAATTGGGACGATATATAAAGGTTCAAATTCGAACAAAAAATAGAAATCTGAAAAAAATGCAAAAATATGTATTCTAAAATAATGTTTCGTCTTATAAATAATACCACTTATAAAATGATTGATAAAAAAATAAAAGAAATAACTTATTTTTTCTTACGCACCATTTTATTTCAAGAAAATCCAACTTTTCGCTACAACAAACATTTATTTCACATTTTATTCTTAAAAATGCGCTGTCATTTATGAATAAATACTGAAAACAAATACTAAGGTCATATTTTACAAAGTTTTGAAAGGATATAATAATTCCATTTGTAATGAGAATTTTTTTAAGAAATCGTCACAAAATTAGGACGTCAGGCACAAATGGGTTAATAACTCCCGTTGAAGTTTAGTCAGTATGATTATTTAAGAATAGTAATGACTATGTACTTTACTGGAACATGTATTATCATAGCTGTATGAAGCAAATAACAAAAGATATTCTTAAGAGACAATCATACTCAATCAAAAGATCTGTCCATTTAAGCCAAGGCTTAAGCGATTAAAGATAATTAATTTATAATTGGTGAATCAATTAGGTAAAAGTTTTAAACAGTGGAACAATGAAAGAATAAATAACTGAGTTTTAAAATGCATACTTTTAGCAATAAATATCAAGATAAATGTAGCATAAGAAGTACGTTTTAAATTTAGATATCCAGGAAATAATTTTAACCTTAACTAATATATTAAGATAAGTTATTGTCGGAATGGGGAAATTTTTACACGAAATCTAATACAAGAAAAAAAGAAGAAAAAGACGTACGTCATTATGTCCCCCACCCGCCGAGAAGTGCCAAATTTCAGGGGCATCGAACAGTGGAAGAAAATACATCTTTTCTGTACGGGGGTTTCTCATACAATGTTGTTTTTTCTATAAAAAACAACTAATTACATTGGAGATACAATATTATTTTATTCCAAATAAATTATTTATTTTGGCAGGAAGAGGTATAGTAACACTTGGTGTTACTAAGGTTTTTTGATTTTTTTATTACATTTTTAACAAATTATTTATTTTGGTAGGAACAGATGTTGTGACATTTGGAGTTACAATTATATATATATATATATATATATATATATATATATATAATTTACAGAAACTTTATCTGCGATTCCCTTTACATTTATAATATTGAAATCCTTGACCGCCTAATTTGGTATACTTGCTAGCATATTCTCTTAGACTTATTGTATTTAAAGAACTATATTAACAGAAATTAAAGATTCCTTGCATATAGTAATATCATTCTTTGTGTACAGTTGTTTAAAATTCCATATTTTGTACCAAGTTTATATAAATTTTCATTTTCCTTAGAAATTATAACAGTTATAATATTTAGGATATCAGCCTCTATCTCTGGTATTTGTTATTCGAAAGGTTTTACATTTGCACTTGGAAAATTTAACTTTGGAAGCCGCAACACTATTCCGCTTGCTTATTTAGTGGTCTGTTTATCTTATCGTTGAGCTTCTTGAATATTTTTCGAGACTTCGTCTAGTGAAAAGGGAAGTCTCCCTGGTTTTCTTCAAAATATTCCATTTCAACATCACGAAACTTTTTTTTTCTCTTTCTGTCTCAGAATTATGCTGCTCCCCTTCAATTCCGGTTTAACTCTTATTAGCGTTTTTGAGAAACCTGGAACAGTTCATTCCCTTCTCCAGTTCCAAGTACATATTGTCATCATTCATTGCGCCTATATATTCGAACTCGGATAAGATAGCTATCAGAAGTTAGATATCATTTCTAGGCTGATTTCTTCTACAACAAGAGTTTCTTCATTTGTAATTCCTGATGTATCTACTAACAATTAGATTATTAAACCTGCATTCGTTTTATAGCCAAATAAAGCTTCATATGGACTGCGATCTATTCTATATTTATGCGCTCTATTTTTCATAAATTTAAAGAATTTTATTCCTTCTGACCATATTTTTGCGCCGTTAATTTCAAACCAAATGGATAAATTATTTTCATTGTCTTGGTTTGCTTTTTCAATTGAGCTTTACGATTGACCGTGTCTTGGTTTTCTATGAAAAAATTTGAGTAACTTCTTGAATAATTTTATTAGCAAATTCTCGGCCATTGTCACTTTGCAAGATGCAACGTGCTCCAAATATTGTAAACACATCTATGATGATAAGCAACTTTTTCGGATCATTTTGCTTTTAACGCTCTCAATTGAATAAAATTTCAAATTTACAACAAAATTTCCATCAAATTGATATTACTTGACACGCAATGAATCGTAAATAATAAAAAATGCGGTGAAAAATAAATATTATCGAACATCGTGGAATATATGTCCACCTCCATCTAAAACAATAAACTGATATCATCAAGTGTTTACCAACGGACAAAAAAAAAAAAAAAAAAAAAAAAAATTGCGCAGTCACAAAAGATATTATACGATTGCGCAATAGTGAGGTTCTGACACGGAATAAATATACGCATACATAATGAAAATCTCCAGTAAAACAAGGTAAAATTTATTATTCTGACCGAACTTGATTGGTCATTATTAATAATAACCGGTTAATTTGATGAACTCTCATAAATTAATCATATTAAACCGGTTTATTTGGATACTATTTGGTAATTATTAATAATAAAAACGATTAATCAAATTAACCGTAAAACATATATATATATAACCGTATATAAAGTTTCTTTAACTGATTAAATTTAACTTGTATATAACTTGAAATATATTATAGAATATGATGTAATGCACAAATAATACATGAAAATACATGAATAATACATGAATTAGTTTTTGCTGCTTTTCAAGTATTATTTGTGCATTTTTAAACGTTGTTTTTTTCTGTTTTTTAATATTGTTGCACAAAGGCTTTATTTGATATTTTTATGATGAAATGTATTTTGTGAAAAGATTTGAAAGCGGAATATAATTGTTCTATTTAGGAAATGAAAGATAAACTTGTAAACCGAAGCATTTGTACAAATAAATAAATAAAAGTAAAACATCAATTGTGCTTTTTGAGAAGTTAGTGTCGACCTGATGAAAATAAATATAGATGTATATAGATATATAGATTGATAGATAATAGTACATAACATAATTCATATTTCCGTTTTAAGGTACAAAATACGCGCTTTTATTTTATATAAAATTTAATTATTTGCACTCGATGAAGAGTTAAAGATTTACGATCCAGTCTTAAAAAACATCTACAGTAAAGTATGAGTACAACGTCACAATCGCGGAATAGTACACAAACCGAGCAAAATGCGATATCATCATTCAAAGTACACGACAAAAAATCCGATATCTAATGATTCATATGCCCACATTTGTTTGTAACATTAATATGGATACTGAAAATTAAATATAGTGAATAAAAACTCAATGTTTTATCAGAAATATTCATTTATATGTTTTTTTCAAAATTCGGAAAATGATATTACACACGAATAATAATAAAAAAAAATACATTCTTTAAGCTTTTTTATAGAAATTGAGTAAATGCGGAAAACATAAGAAACAGATATTCTTTAAAATACATTTTTATAGCTGAAGATATTCTTCGCAAAACACGTATTTTAATTATAATATTGTTACGGTTGTTATGAGAAAATGGCACCAAAAAGATATAGTAATCTACTATTTTCTAATTACTTTCTACAGAAATGGAATACTTCAATTGTCATCATTACACAAACGGCGTTAGACACTACAAAATAATATCTCAAAAATAAATAGATGTTTCAAAAATAAATTCCGTTTTCCAACAAATAGCATTTAAAAGTACTTTTTTCCTGCATGAAGATGTAAAAGTGAAAAATATGCGACGTTTAGAAGTTAAAAAAATTACAGTATCATCAGTACTACATCAGTATTTACCCGTAAAATAATACACCTGCTTCGTTATACGGGTGTCTTATGGTTAGGTTTAACGCTATTTTTTTAGTGATGAGACATTAATTGTTGTCTGAAAGAAATAGGATATCGGAGGCAAAAACCCCTAAGTTTCCTCCGTAAAGTTTACAATATATTTACAACAGATGAGTGCCTGATGAGACAGATTTTTCTTCGGTGTTTTGCGATTCCTTCATAGCCGTAGTTCTTATCAGCTTTAGTAGTCTAGAAAAGAAATAATTCACATCATACATATCTAATATATCCAGATATTAAAATGCTCAAATTTCTCCAGAGCATTGTAAAACTATTATATGTAATAACTTTTAGAAAACAACCAAAATATGTTACAAAGCCCATAAAACTGATCCCAGGAAAAATAAAATTAAATTGCTTCGCTGCATTTTATTATTCCGATATATCCTATCCAACCGAATGAAATGCCCTGAAACTTCTATAAAAGAAGACTTAAAACAAATAGATAAAATCGCCGATAAAGCTATATATTTTTCTTTTTGACAGGCTATTTCTCAAATCTTTAAATTCATATTTTATAGGCTATTAAAGATAGAGGAAAGACATTTGCGTGGTGTGAAATTTTATAAAAAATAATTTCTTAGAAGATATTCATTTAATAAAATTCATGAACTCCATACAATATTTTACCTAAAACTTTAAAATACACATAAATATATTTTTTAGGAATTTTATAATATCGTTTTATGTGATGGTTCTTCAAATGTTTTAAGTAACTCTTTCATTGCATGCATGGGAAACGAATGTAGGTGGTAATATAGGGAAATCATACAACATTCAAATAGGATAAAACATTGATTACTTTAAAAATATACAACGTATATTTAAAAAATAATCTGCGTAATTATTCTGTCATATTCACTTCACAAAATATTTATGTACTTTTAATTTTATCTAGATGCGATAGGTTCTAGTTACTCAATACAAAATAATATATTTTATGATAGTTAATTATAGCAGTGATAATCATTAATTGAAAATCTACCCTATATATATAAAATTCTAATGAAACGGATATTATGAAACGAATTTATGTAACGATTCTATGAAACGACTGATTAAACTACTGATTTTGTTTCACAGCGATTTCTCCTCAAATACGGAATATTTTGTGATGATATTAACACCAAAAATCTGTATTGATCTGCAGATCTGAAAACTGGTATGAGAATTTTTAAATTCGAATTAGTTTTTGAAATATTAATTTTTTTCTAATTTTATATACTTTTCTCTAATGATGGCAACTCAAATTTTAATCATAACAGATATTTTTTTCATATTTTAGAAAAGGTTACTATTTTATACTAATTTGTCGACCAGTTTGGCTTCCTTTAAATGTATGGTAAGAAAGGTTTCATGTTACTTTTATTGATAATTCAATTTATATTTCAGTATCATTTTATTTAATACAAACTGAAACATTTAAAATAAAATGCTTTCACTTTTTTTTTTTTTTTTTTTTTTTTTTTTTTTTTTTTTAACGAGACGAAAAGAAAATATTGGGCACAGATGTCATATACTCACCGGGGTACCTAATTGCCTAATTGACTGCAAAATGGCATTATTTTGGTTGACATGGTAACCCGGCTATTGTTGTTTATTTAATAATAAATGTTTATTTACTTTATTTTCTTTTTTTAAATTACATAAATTGTTTTGTTCTAAAGTTAATTATTTTTTTGGTTATTTTCTTTTAAAAATAATAGAAAATAATTTAAAAATACGGTACTACTTAGTTATTCCGCCGATCCATTTAGCCAAATTATATAAATCGACAAACCAGTCGCCAAATTATACAAATTGACATAAATTTTATTTTAAATAACTAAAGAACAAATAAAATAGTTTAACATTAATAAATATACAAATAAAACGTCGAAATAAAAATCAGTTGACGACGTAAAGACGTGTAACTTGCTTAAAGTCAAGTGAATGTGACATTTACGATCAACCATTATTGGCATTTAATCTTGTAGTTTGGTGATAGATTTTTGGTCGACGGGATAACTAAGTAGTACCAAAAATACATATGTAACTAGTATTCGAAAACGAGGTTTTCGCCAAATTTTCGTAAAAAAAAAAAAATCACGCCAAACACGCGCCGGTGTGTATATGACATCTGGCCAAATATTAAAGGATGTAACAAACCATGACATTTAATTTCAACTTCAAAGCAATGTTTTAATATACCACTCGAAAAAAAAAAAATCTAACTGGCGTGTTGAAAAAAGCTATTGGCGAGATTTGCACCCGACTAGCGTAACAGTACCAAGAATTATTTGCGGCTATGGCAACTTTTATGTAGTTTTATTCGAAAATGAAATTTGGTTTTTTAATCAAAATGGAAAACTTTCGGCACACATGTCATATACGGACCCATATTGGCGCGATTTTTTTCTGTCGCCAATGGGTACTTAACTGGCTCCATAGTATCGTAATTTTGCTTGATTTGGTCAGCCGGATGTTGTTGTTTATGCTGTTGATGTATTCACCAAATTAGCGTCGGAAAAAAATCGCGCCAATATAGTGCCGTATATGATATCTGGGCCAAACTTTTATATGAAAAGCGAAGAGATCAGAGCGTATTTATTTATAGTCGTTACATGACTTGGACTATTATAATATAGATGAAATTATGGCGGTAGAATAATATTTGGCGTACCTATCATCTGCGCCTGGCTAACATTAAAGTACCAAAATGGCACCTGGAGTATAAGAAGTGAAGTGGTCCGCCAAGAACTGTTGATGATAGTCACATGACTTAGGCTATTGTTATAGAAATTGTTTTAAAATACCGGGAGACAAACACTCTGTACACTTAAATAATTTTATTTTAGCTTCTTTTCAAATGTTTAACTGATCCTCTTTAATCAAACACGGAAACAACCATTGGATGTCTTAACAGCAACTGATTTGCCCTTAAATTTTTGAAATCAAAGGGAATTGAATGGAAACCCGTTTACAGGGAGACTTACACAGCTTTTTTCAGTACAATTCAATCTTCTCTAATATATTTTTTAAACCGATCAGATTAGCGTGTTTTTAGATTCTGTGGTGTCTGAATGGGGGGTTGGCGAGCGTAGCTTGCAGGGGGCAGAGTATATATATACGTATAAAAGAGATACGTATATATATATAGAGTATATATATACGTATAGGGGCCCCTAGTATATATATACGTATAAAACAATATATAAAATCGTGTTTATGAAAACTATCAATACAAGTGATAAGAAATAATAAAATCAGAAAAAATAACAAACCACGTTTTTATTTATTTATTTTTTTTATAATTTTCCTAAAAAACGTTTTATTTTCTTCTCTTCATGAGAGCATTGAAAACGTCTATCATTGACAAAACATCCATAAAAACATCCATCATTGAAAACATCCATAAACGTGGACAAAAACAAAAGATAGAATAATATAATAATTTACTCTGTACTGGTGTTTGCAGATATATGTTAAATCTATAAATCTATACTTTATGGACTTTTAAAAATATTAAAAACTTCAATTACGTAAAGATCATTAATAACATGAAGTATTTTTCAATTAGTTTTTTACAAAAATCTACATATTCAAATATTATTTAAAACAGCAAATTTATCAAGGTAAGTTTTGTAAACATTAAAACTTCAAAATGTCATTTTGGGCTATATCTTGACAGTATAAGACAGCAAAGGCAGCAAGAAAAATTTCGATGTTTCTAAAGTCGAGTGAACATTCATGATTTCTCTTTCCTAATTAACCAAGAACTTTAAAAATTATTTTTACAGAGACACGAAAGAAAATATTTTGTCACATTTTCATTTCCAGAATTACAAATGTGATGTGTTTTCTAGATTTCATACAAGATAGATATGCCATCAAAAATAAATTTCCAATTTAGGCTTCTCTACGCAAAACAGTATTACTCTTAGGATTTTGAAAATGTTCTTCAATAATTTATTTTCCAGCTGAATGTTCGAATGCGTAGATGTGTTTGAAAACAACTACAGTACAAATAAATTAGAAAAATTGGCTGGACATACGAAAACAGCAAAACGGTATCCTATTTTAAAACAGTATGCATTAACACCAGAATTTTCGCGTTTCTTGTATACCTAGAAATATCAGGGTGAGCCACATCTGACCCATGGTCTTCAGAGATGTTATTCTTGTTTTCTATGGGACATACAACCACGCAATGAGGGTTGATGATTAATACAATGATTTTTAATTAACGATTAATGCAATTTAGCTTCTAGACTATTACATAATATGAAATTTGGTGAATATATAACACCGAATAAAATGTTATTTCTAATATCAGAATATATAGTTTGAGATTTCGTAGGCTCTTTTAAGTAATATATATATATATATATATATACATATGATTTATCGATTTAATTTCTGTGATAACTTTCCCACAGATCTATAAGATATTAAAACATTATAGATTTAAACATATTTTTTTTTACTTGCATATCTATATATATATATATTTACTTGTATTATACAATTTTGCGTGCAATCGATTCACGTAAATTGCCATGGTCATTGTTTTTTTATGTGCATAATCCACATACAAGTTATAAACTGTTTCCACCGGCAGTTTTAATTTCATTGTCTTAACATTGATTTATCTGGGAACGTTTTCATTTGTTTGAAACGCCTGTGGTGGTTCGTAGACGGATAACTTCAGATTTTTTTTTTTACAATGTATTTATCTCTGAGCTTCTCAGCTACATTTTGAATGTAGACTCTCCTGCTTATATTAGAACCTGTTGCATCTTTAAAGCTACCCATACTTTTATGTCTGCTACATCTTGAACCGCTAGATTTTCCATACGTCATCGACCATAAGATATCATTCATATAGTTCAAATTTTCACTCCTTCCAAATCTCTTAGAAGGACTAATTAATTTTGTTTCTTTCTCGCCTTTTTTTTATTATTTCTTTTATTTTAGTATTTTCTTCAAAACTCTTACAATTTATTTGCGTTTCATAACTTCCTCCACAGAATTTACTTAGCTATTTTCAATCAACTTACTCTCAGTTGAACTGGTTTCGGACGATGAGGTTTTATAGGCATTTTCATCAAAATATGTTTCGTTGATTACGTCAGGACTATTATCATCATACGATGTAATTTCGTCGCTAAAATCATTTTAGAAAGTTCGCTTCACAATTTAAAAATTTCCTCATTCGAAAGAGTTCTGTTGCGAAGCCATTACTGTAAATGTGCGAAACTGGAATACCACTAATAAACTCTTTTTTTTTTCTTTTGCCCGCGTGGTTTATGGAAGGCGAAATATTTTTGATACGAACACTGAACGTAAACAACGTTCAATATTACTTAGTTTTCAACGTATAACAGAGATAACAATACTCTATAACATTCTAACAATAGCTTGAAATAAGATAAAAGTTCACATATCTGCCTTACAGGTGCATGGCAGATGTGTGATCAAGACTTTTAAAGACTTTAACTTTTAAAGACGCGACAGATTGGCATGAGACATGAAACGAGACAGAGACACGAGAGAAAGATTGGGAGATTCAATCAATGCAAACTAGTCGCGAATACCGTAGTATTTATGTGATTAATTTTAATTAAATTAGTCTGTTTTTACAATTTGACTTTTATTGAATTTATACTGCTACTGGACATCGCATACACAAATATATCATTAAAAGTTGTTATCTACTCTTTTAAAACCGATGGTACATAGAGCACGCCGCCTCTTTAATTATTTATGTCCAAAGGGTCCATTTATTTAAGGGTTAGGCAGCCTAAGAGAAACTGCTCAGGGCCCACTAAGCCTTCCCCTTAGAGATTAACAACTCTCCCGGTATGTTACCCGACACGTTGGGGCTTGTTAGTCCAGCCCTTTCCGGCCGAATGCAGACCCACATACATAAGAAGCGCGCGGGGCGACGCCCAACCGCGAAAGATGGTCACATATGACCTACCACAGAACTCAGAATTTATTTCAAAAATCAGCATATTGAAGATCGCAAAAAAAAAAGCAAATGCCTCTGCCCGCCAGGAAAATTCCTACTCGCGACAGAATGCGGAAGCATCAGAAAATTGAAGGTAAAAAAATATAATTTACATCAATGCTCCTGCCACTAGGGGACAGACCCCTCTCGCGACAAGGGGTGGGAGGAAGGGAAAAGAATGATTTGAGTGGCACAATTACTCAAGAGTCCATGAGAGAGTAGGTTCTGAGTTAGGTTAGTAAGATGGGGCAGACATTCAAGTGACAATCTGGAAGTAGAATCTTGATAAACCTCCATTGGAGATGCAACACCAGACAGAATGGTGGGAAGCACGAGTAGAAGCTCTTGCGTCCGTAGGATGCTACAGACTTGATGAATAGGAGAATGCTCAAGCCTCCAAAGGGAGCTGGATGCTGGTGCTGTTTGAGGCTTGATGTTGTGACAGTGAGACTGGATTAACAGAACCAGGACTTGCGTTAAATTTGATAGGTAAGTAAGGAAATTGTGAATGTGTTTTAATTAGTTGTGTAGGAGATTGAGTGAAAGGGCATTTTGTAGCCTGTTGACTGGAAGTATGTATGGACGCCTCGCGTCGCCAGCGTCGCGTGAGATTACAACTATAGTACGGGTGACTTGCAGCGTCAAGTTTACCGCATTCGCAAGTGGCAGTGGAGCTTATCTTGAAGCGGTCCAGATATGATATAAAAGGGCCGTGTCCGGTTAAGAAACTGGTGGTATAGGGTGTTAGGTTATATAGTGTGAGAGAAACTTTAGGATTTAGCTCATATGTGTTACTGCCCTTGATTGAGGTATCCCAGTGCTCCCTACATCGCGTCAGTATCCTTGCTCTAAGGAACCTTTTGACGTATGACTGTGGCACTGTGCAGTGTGTGTCTATTGTTTCTTTCTGTGTGGAGTTCTTCGCTAGATCTTCTGCTATTTTATTACCAAAGTTACCTATGTGAGACGAAACGTGACATAGCGAGATGCGGTATAGGATATTCTTTTGTTTTAGTTGGATTTGCAGTACTAGAGGATGTTTTGTCTTGTGTGCCTGTATTGCCTGCAGAGCAGAGAGGCAGTCGCTGTAGATGGTAATACAATTGCTATGGTGGGATTCCGCCCACTCTAATGCGTTTAGTATTGCAAACAGCTCCGCTTTGAATACGGAGTTATTATCATCTAGCCTTGCAGAACACTGATGGTCCACCACCGTGCCGTCTGTGGCGAAGAAAGCTACGCCCACGCTGGTCTCAGTGCCTGATCCACCAGTGAAGAGTGTGGTGCTAAGGGCAGGTGTGTGGCTGTTGCCTGTTGTGTCTACTTGAAAGTGTGTCTTCTCCTCAGCGGGGTGAAGTTCTAGCTCCTGACTTTGTGTTGCAATGTTGTACTTGGAAAAAGAGAATCTATTACTGCGTCACGCTTTAGCTGTAGGATTGAGGATTTGGCGTGTTTGTACTCTAGTTGAAATGCGATGGGTGGAGTACCTGTGAGTATATGTAGTGCATCTGTGAAGATTGTGCGGTTGCCCCTTGATATTTGTAGGAGAAAAGTGCGTTGGATAGAGCTTAGATTAGGTTTTGCTATGGATGATAATTTACCCAGATAAAGGCCCCGTAAAATATTATTCTTTCGATTATTGGCGGGTACCAGATCTTTAGTGTTTTTTGATCTACCACCCTCCCCCCCCCCCGATTTTGAGGTTAGTCTTAATGAGTTTTTATATTATGCTGTCAATTTAAGTATTGGGTCGTTAATGTGTGGGATCCAGTTAAGATGTGCGTCAATGGTTATGCCTAGGAGTTTTATGGATTGTATGTGTCGAATGGAGACATTATTGATTCTATCACTGGAGGGCGTCATATCTGTGGGGTTTGGTGAATACTAGTGCTTGAGACTTTTGTGGCGAGAGTGTGAAGTACAGTGAATCCAGGAGATGGAAAAAAATAGGAAGAGCTTCGGCAAATGTTCCTCCAGGTGACTTCTGTAACGACCGGAGAAAATAAAGCTGAAATAATCGGCAAATGAAAATAGTATATATCCCAGCCGATTTAGTTCTGTTAGCAGCACGTTTTCTACCAGCAGCCAGAGAATTGGGCCAAGGCACGAGCTTTGGGGGAAGCCCTTATGCAATCGGTGGGTAGATGTGCCAGTGCCCCAATTTATCAGGACGCTCTTCTGTGAGAGGTAGGATCCAATGAGACCAGCTATGTTCTCCGGACAGTTGGGATCTTATAGTTGAATGAGTATGTCGCGCCATTCAACATTGTCGAATGGATCTTGTATGTCTAGTGAGGCGAGTGATGTTGCATTAACCTGGTCTATGCTTTTAGTACAGGCAGTCATAATGGCGTGTAATGCGAGTTCGCATGAATGGCCCTCGAGGAACTCGAATTGCCTGAGGTGGAAGAGATTGTTGGAGTCCAGTAAATGCGTCAGCAGGATAACCAAGAGTTTCTCCAGGAGCTTTCCTAGAGTGGGTAGTAGGCAGATGACCCTGTATGACTTGGGTTCGGTAGGGTACTTGCTTTGCTTCAGAAAGTAAACCACATTTCCCTCCCAGAGTATTAAAGGAAAGTGTCTCATGGCAAGGACGAAGTTAGAACAGCGCGTGAATACGCAGGGGAGTGTTCTGTGAGTGAATTTTAGAATACGGAAGTCTATTGAATCCGACCCTGGGGCTTTCTAGTCGTTGAGTGTGTATAATGCTGTTTTTACTTCTGCCTTTGTGAAGCGTTTGTCTTCTTGTGCTGTAATCTAGATTTCCTGGTTGTCTTCTTGGGGATAAGTTGAGGAGCCAAAGACAGTGTGTGTCAGGAATTCCAGGTTGTTTTGTCTTGAGGTTTCGTGAATAGGTCTTTCTAGACGTATCTCATCCAGGGTGAAGAACTTGCCGGTCAGAAATTTTTGAGTACTGCCGAAAGGGTTCTCGGTATTGCTACAGAATATCTCCCACGCAGACCATCTCATTGCCAGAATCTCTCGTTATTAGACTGTCTTTAGTGATGTGCAAATTGCTGCAAGGTTCTAACCTCAGGGGGAATAGGGGGGGAGCTTGCGCAAGGTTTTAATCTGCGTCTAAGGGCAGTTAGCTGATTCCTCCGCTTTTTAAGATCCTTGTTCCAGGATGAGAAGGTGTGTGTTTTTGGAATTTTGTTGAGTCGAAAAGAAGTCTTCTCCGCTGTTTGCATGATTTCTATTAATTTGTATGTGAATGAGTTAAGTATATATTCGTTGCGTACACCTTCCAGTTGGTCAGTAAGGCAGGGCTTGTGTCTCTTGATAATGTTGTTGAAATTGCAAAGGTTTCCACGTGTGGTGTTGTAACGTCTGCGTTGTGTTTAGAGTGTAGGCGTTAGGTATAAAAAATGGACGTATTTATGGTCTATACACTATGTTTGTCTGATACGGACTAATCTGAGATACGTGGTAGAGTGAAGGAATTTGTGATAGTTAAGTCGGGCCAGCCGTCTACTATGACCCTGTCATCTATATCTTGTCTTTCAAAGGTTACTTCCGAGTTGTGCATGTTTGCTAGTGCCAAGTTGTGAATAATTATGCGTTCTGACAGGGAGTCACCCCGAACGTATTCACGCGCACATCCCCAAAGGGATGAGTTTACGTTGAAGTCGCCACCACAGATGAAAGCCTTCATGTTTGTGATGGAACGTTCACATTCCGAGAATCAAAGGCCGGATTTGGTCGAGGGGGCTGCATAGCAGGAACCGACAACAATTACGCCCTCCTTCGGCGTTATGGAGATGAAGACACTATTGTTGCCATTAAAAATGTAGGTACGCACTAGATTTGAGCTTCTGACGATGACGTGGCCTGAAAGATTACGTGAGGAGGATCTTCTCCAGTCTTTGGAAAAGAGTTTATTGTACTCCAAAAGTGATTCCTTGAGAATCTTCTTTTTGGCGAGGTCCTGCTTCTTAATTTTGAGTAAGATCCGTCACACATTCGTTATGTGTTCTTCTGAGTCCTCGGTGAGGGTATTGTCTTCATCTGATATAACTGTAGAGATGATGGATTTGGATTTGCTAACCCATTCAGCTATTAAGTAGGTTTGATATTTTCCATAATGGATATGCACTGTTATGAGAGACGATATTTAACTTGAATATAATTGATGGATAGAAAAATAAATTGTGAATGATTGAGATTGTTTTTTAAAATATACTATTTATACAAATTCTTTCAGATTCACAATGATAAATCTCCGGTGTTATGAGATGGTGTAACGATTTATTTATTTAAAGTAGATTAGTAAAACTAACATAACATTTTACTAGACTACATCAAAACAAATACTGGATTTGATTGAAAAAAAATTAAAATAACTTACATAAGAATTTTCCTTATATAATGTTAAACTTTTATTTTTTAATAGACAGCGTATCAAAAACAAAATAGCTTATTCTACACAATGTTACAAAAAAGTTTATGTAATATTTTTTGTTCTGTATATCCTTTGTGTTTAAAGTTGGCTTAAAAGCAGACATCATTTTCAAATTACTTTCCGTTAGGCAAAACTTTATGGAAGAATTTTCTTTTTCTAAAATAGTTATTAATTTATACAGCAATGTGCGAATTGTTGTCTAATTTTGGATTTTAAAAGTAACATAAGGAGAAAAAAAACATTTAATTTTCGTTAAGTAAAATAGTACTTGCCATATCCGTTAAAACCCTCTACTGCTCAAAATCAAAATATCCCACTCACAATTTATAAAAAGTCGTCAAAATTTCTCGAGTCAACCACGTTGACATATCTCAAACGAAAACAGAACACAGAAATCGCCTCAAAATTGCCGACAGGAATTTCTTCTCGGGAAAGTAGAACGTGACGTTTCCCCCAAGGTTACTATACCGGTCACTCTATACAAGGCCCCCTACTGCTATGAGATTCCTTCCCAAAATGGACGCGACCCAATGACAAATGAGGCGACCGAACTCTAACCCGAACGCGACCCCCACCCACCACGTCAGAACTCAACTACTCGCTACGAAGCCATACATAATGCTAACAGGGGTGAAGGACACTAGCATGGGGTATAATTATCTAAATATTTATTCTCTTTTGGCTGGACTTAGCAATAAATCCAGCAAGAATTTGAGCACGAGGTCCTTGTATAAATTAGATATTTTGATGATTAAACCTTAATTAGGAGGGAGATCTTAATGAAAGGACAATTTGGAAAAGTATATATTGATTTTCTGTTACGAAAGTATGAGTTCAATGGCTATTAATTAAAGATTAAACTGTATAATATGTTATATTGGAAACATAGCATTTGCAAGGGCCAACAGAATGAAATGGTAAAGGGATCAAATATTGAATTACTTATTACTTAATTAATATTTGTCCGAAAAACATGCAACATACCTCAAACTGAAGCTGGGACAATCGCACATCATAATCCACAGAGGGCCCCGGCCCTCGGGTCTTGGGACGCCATTAGCCTGTTATCTTACGGAGTGCTTCTGTGACGCGTCCGCACACTACCAAACGAAGGTTTGAACTCGTTTTTAAGGGTTAATATTTCGGCTCGGCTAATTATAGACAATATTTTTCGAAAATCATTATCAGCAATGCTTTTATACTTCTGCTACGAAAGGTACCTCCAACGGTCCTCAGCGCGATCAACAGAAATTTGGGTTTAACGGAAAAATTCCCTTTTCTCAAAAACTATGTGACATTGGGTAATCGCTATAATTTTCCTGCATTGTTTACATTAAGGTCTAATAAGTCTAATTTTTAAATAATTTTAGTTCCAGTATATTCGGAAATAGACGGACTAGAACATGTTTTTGCACTACATTTTTGACGATATCTCTGAAAATATAATACCTAATATTAAAAGAAATGTATTTTTGAGCTCAGCGTTACGACACCTTTTACACGATAACCCACAAGATATACAAAGAAAATATTTTTTTCTTTCAAGTAACTTAATTTACCCCTCTATATTTTTACTAAAGATATTTGAGAATGGATAATTATCTGTAAATATGTGGGTCGATAGTGTTTATTACTTCCTCCAATTTGAACTTTCTATGTTCCATAGTTTACGAGTAAAATGGCTGTGGCAGATAGATACAAGAGTGATCTTATAATGGTTCCGTTTTTGCTTTTTAAGTACGGAACTCTAAAAATAAGTAATGTAATATCTATAAGCACAACCACAAACTCATAATGTATATTGTGGGTTTGTTTCAAAATCACACTTTTATAAATTTCTTTTAATTTATGAAATATTTTTCTTTTTATACACTGCCAATTTATGTGGAATGGGAACATGATATAGAGAGCGTATTTATTTGTCAAATTCATGATTAGTTGTTGAACGATCTTTTGCGCACGAGAGCTAAACACATCGGTCAAAAGGATGGAAAATTATAGTGATTAACAATATTTAATAATGCAGTTCAGTAAAGGTTTATGCTTTATTCTTGATAAAATATACCCTAATGATTTCTGAAGATTTGTATTCCAAAGAATATGAAAAGCCGAATTATTATCTACGCATATTATTATATACGCATAGAATATGATTATTTGAAAAAGAATATAGAATAAAGTGTCCATATTTCGTCCCCCCAGTCACTTTTAGGCCCTAAATGTTGTAATTTTCATTGAAAATCCACCAAATTTAAATTTTACATTGACTAACTACACACGCACATATAAACATAGGCAAATATCGCGCAAAAAATTTTAGCAATGCGAAAAATTGTTTTTTCAAAAAGTGTCAAAAAATGCAAAATAAAAAAATGTTTCCAATTTCGTTCCCCGAAAAAATCCAATACGCCGAGGCTTAAATTATAACTAAATCAAAATGTATTTCTAAATGAGTAAGTAATTTATTTTAAAGTAAGGCCCAAAGGAATGCTCTAATTACCAGTAAAATAATAACGTAATGAAACATTAGTCACCCAAACATGAGGGAAAAAATTTACATGAAAAGCATTCCTAATTTCGCTGCCGGGACCAAAATAAGAACTACAAGGGGGACGAAACTGGGACCACGCTACTTCCCAACATGGTTGAACTTCAGTTCCTATAAGATGAACTGAGTGTCTTAAAACTCACTGTATGCTACTGTGAGCTTCTTACCTACGTAAAATACATGCAATGAATAAGAAATAAATACTTACAGTACAGTAAATAATGTTCTACAAACGACGTAATAAGAACTCAGGTCTTCTAAAAATAGGAAATTCGGCGTCTTTAATGTATGTATGCGTCTTGGAGAACGAAACTTTCAATACCGACCCGTTTTACCCCCCCCCCCCCTGTGCCTTGGGTTCTATGTTGAGCCATTTTCGTAAAGGTGGAGAATTTAAGTGGGACGAAATTAGGAAGCGGGGCGAAATATGGGAACTTTATCATACAAATATTGCGATTTCAGAGTTTCTTTCGTGTTTACACATTTTTTCTCTTTTTTCTTTGTTTAACAATTAAAAAGTGTCGAGTTTCTTTTTTAAGAAGGAGATACACATAGCATACTCAAAATGTCGTTCCTCGCCACAGGTTGGGAAGTTCTAGTACTTCATAAATTCAAGGGGTATTAAATTAAGTCCGTCTAAATAGGTTAATGAACGTTTTACGAAATAAGCATTATATCCAGTTAAATAAGTAATATTTGACGAAATGTGCAAACCAAATGAACATGCTCTCCTCACTTTATACACGTTTCATGGAACTAGTTTCTTTTCGAGAAAAGCAAAATTTTACAAAAATAAATTAAAATGTGGGAATGTTATGATTTTCACAATATATATATTTATTTCTGTGCCACATAAGGGTTTATACCTACCTGCCAGATCGATAAAATCGTGCATTTTGTTGAGTATGCATGTGGGGGGGGGAGGGGTAAAGAAGATATTTTCCAGAGTTTTTCGTTTTTACACATTTAAAAAGTATTTTTTATGAAGGAATAAAGTTGTGCATACCCCGAAGACCTGCTGGCCGGAGATTGTGATGTTCCAATAGCCGCCCACGGTTATCAGCGTAACTCTGTCAAATATTAGCTGAAATTATAAAAAACATAATATCGTTACTAAAAACACTTCATCAAGCAATCGTTCTTTATTTTACCACTATCAACAAAATGTCGGTCTCTCAAGTGGAGGCACCAACTTTCACAAAAAAATTAAACAATACTTAAAATCATGAGATCTCAAAAACAAATTACTAAACAGTATTTTTTGTTGAAAATTGTCAAAAATTAAAGAAACTTCTTTTCAGTTTTGATCGAGTTACGTCATTACCGTTTATAAAAGTACAGTTTTGTGATATGCATATTTAAAAGTTCAAGTTCTGACTGAAGTATAAAAGAATATTAAAGCGGCTGAACATTCTTATTTTTTATCAATTTCTCTGGACAATTTAACAGAATATTCAATACTAATTGTACTTTCTAAAAATGTAATTAAAAAAATCATTTTTTAAAAGTTTGCAAATAGGTATAACCCTTAATCTTTAAAATTTCTTTTTTATTTTACAACGATGGAAGAATTTTTAGTAACATGCATGTATTGTTTTATTTTCCAGTATACTAAATAAATATGCTATAAACTTTACTTAACCTTTATCGTCCTTTAAAATATATATATTATATGTGTTTTATTTTGTACACTTTTTTTAAATACAAGCTGACTAGAAATATTTTTAATACGATTTTAAATATACACTTAAACTAAAGAAACAAAATGAAGTCTATATAATACTTAGACAATAGAAAATAAACTTGAGAAGAAATAAAATTTGAAATAGACATTTGGGGATAGTTTTATTTCTTATTCACATTTTACAGTTCTCATTCAACGTAAAACACAAACTTTTTTTATGACAGGCGAAAAACAGAGCTAATTTTAATTCGTGCTGAATCCCCCCATCTTTATAGACATGAATAATAACACAGCTTTATATTGAATTTTTCTAATAAAGCTTAAAAATATTTAAGTTAAGTAAATCTTAATATATATATATATTCCATACATCACATGAGATTTTTTTTAAAGACTGAATAATAACATTATATTTTATTCTTTGGAAGATGTACATATGACATTTTATGAAGTAAAATTAATGTTTAATCTTGTTATTTATGTATATTCTTACAAAACAAACCGGATTATTTTGTAAAAGTGTCATAATGTGTCATCTTTTTATGAATGGAATAATTTGCTTGCTTATCTAATAAGATTAAAGTATTACGTTTCATAATTTGTCACCATTGTTTTACGTTCTTGCAAATTCAAAGACTATGTGACACAAAACTGTTAATCTATTTAGTTGACTTTACTTCTGTTGTTGCAAGAAAATCATTCTTAGATTTTCCATTATACAACTTAAAACTAAACATATAACTATATTTTGTTTATTATTATTTATAATATAAGTTTTAAGAATATTTTAAATCTGTAAGTTCTATCAATTAGGATCAATGAACTTCCAAGGGAATAAGCACTTTTGAAATATAAAATCCATAGAAAGTAGAAATGGAAGGAAGTACTCTCCGTGGCTAAAAGTCTAAAATTACTACAAAAATATGATATATATGTTGATTTATTTTTTGTAATGTTCGTATGTAAGGAATAAATTCATTATAAATCTTAGTTAATTCAACGTCATAAAATAAATAGCTTTATCTGGAAAATGAATTAAAAGAGCTAAAAATGCATTTTTATGCAGATTAAATAAACTTTCAGTTCTAAAAAAAATAACTAACTCTACAAATGTCACTACGTAATTAGATTTAGTGTGACAGTGGCTCTTACTTGGATTATTTACGAAAACTATTGCATAAAACTATGAAAAAAGTGGTCGGTTAAACGCGCCGAAACACGCATTTGTTAATTTGTAGATATATTTTAGGCAATCTTTAATATTTGTAAAAAAAGTTTGATTAAAAATATTTCATATAGTTGAGCCTTCCTTTAACAATACCACTTTATACGATTTAATATTCCGATGTGTCTTATTTTTTCTTGAGTTTCATATAGTTAAACTATGGTAAAGAAACCGGATACAACGAATCGAGTTCACTGCTGTTATGAGTTAAAGCGACGTTTTGGTGCATGACGGAAGAAAAAGGTTTTTACGCAAACTCACAGGAAAATATTAATAATCACAATATAAAAGATTGCAAATTTTGACCCATGCTCAGAAAATTTTCTCTATGCTTGTCATTTTTTTTTTCTTAGGGTGCTTTTCACACTTTTCTAAGAAGTCACTATGTTACAAAACATTGTTCGGACAACACCTTCCATAAAAAATAAATGAAAATTCTCTCCTAGGTGCGATATCTTTATTGCATTGGGGTAGGGAAGATAGGTAGGTGTTCAACACACGGAAAGGAAATCATACGCCAATCACACGCGTGGTCATTAACAGTCGGAAAATTCATGTGAAAGAAGTCAGAATACGTTCAAGTGCCAGGCCTAGAGGATAAGCTGGAGAATTCGTTTTTAATTTTCCATGATAAATATAGATAAGCATAAATTTGTGACTTTTCAAAGTAAAGTTGAAATAACTCGTTTGGTGGATAGTGGATCAATGAAAAATTTTACAATCCTAAACAATTCCGGATTCCGCAGAATTCATTATAGCGGAGACTAAAGAAGCTTGACCACAGGGGAGGATCAACCCACCCATAAGTTTTCATATTTAAAAGAATTTCAGAGTTTTATCAATAGGTATCAACCAAAGCTACCGGAATGTTCAAACAACCGTATTTATTTCATACGGATAATCGAAAAATGAGCTGAAAAAATCAATTGTAAGGAGTTTTCATCCTGAAAGTTGTGTATTTTAGAAATATTTTGTAAGCTTTTTTCAGCTAAAATATATCATAGAAATTTCAGACAGTAGATTTTTAAGTAATGAAGAAATATCGAGCTGTCATTCCAGGAATAAAGATTTTACAGAAAGTTAGGCTTAACTTAACAATGTTCTATTCTTTAGAAAAGAGCTATGTAGGTAAGCTTGAGCCAGTCAATACGAGGGAGGGTTGACCAGATGCTCAATGCTCCCTTAATTAAGTGGTTACGGAAATCTTTTTATTATACACTGGGCATAATGAAAAATTAATGGTTATACATAAAAAAATGTAAATTTATTCTGCAACGATACAGTAAAATTTGGTGATGGAAAAGAAAATGTTTAAAACTGATTACAGAAAGATGTGAAATATTACTATAGTATACAGTGCAAGACAAAATTTAATGAAATATAAATGGGAAATTTAATAGGAACTTTTCCCATTTAAATATTACTTACAATAGGTAAATAGAAACAGTGGGAAAGACTAGAAAGTACGAAAGAGGCAGTCTTAACCCTTTCAGGACAGTGGTATGTGTATAAAACCACACAATTTAATTCCGAAACGCCACAATGGCACCAGAATTTTGCTAAAATCTTTTCCATTTAATACGTGTGTGAAATATAGCTTTTTTCTTATTTTCAAATAAATCTGTTCGTAAATTCCAGTGCCAGTAATTTATTTCAACATTTTAGTACTGAAAGTACTTTGCCTGATAGGGTTCATAGATGTCAACGATAAGTGCTCATGCGGCAGCAATGGAACACAGCGTTGATAAAAAAACTTTAAGAAGGTATGCAGACAAATTTTACCAGGATTAATACAGTGAGATGAAGCCAAACTATGTGACAAATAGAGTTATCAAGTCAAGCGTCACAAAAGGTAGGAAAAGGAGACAAAAAAAGCGGTTCAGTGGCTCCTAAATCGCTATAATAATACATGAAAACCTATGAAAACGGAACCTTTGTCTAACAGAATACTGTCTTAATTGAAAAAATTTCATATTCAATGCTGTACAATTATACCTGCTGAGACAAAATACTTTTTAGAACAAAATTTTTCTCCTTTGTTTTGCGATTGCATCTAAACAGGTTTGTTTAAGCATCATATTTTCAAAAATATTTTTTTTATAATAATTAAAGTATGTAGCATAAAATTGTTTTGTTTTATTAAACTGATTTTATATTTCTTCACAAATACTTCAATATGAAACAAAGTGGGCCAAGCCTTCAATATATTGGCCCAACCCTCCCATATGTGGGAAGCCTTTACACATTAGTTTCTCATGATTAAAACCAATCATTTTTCAAATTTCTTATATATTACACTCATGTAGCAATTTTATTATGATAACTGATTGCATAACAAATAAAATGATATATAAACTTCACTCTACATTCAATATTTAAAAAATAAAAAATATTTTGTAAAAAATTAGTCAACCCTCCCTAGTCTCCCCTATTAAAGAATTTGAATGTAATCGCCAAACGCTTTTTACAAGCAATTCATATCCTGATAGGAACAGGTATAAAATTGCGTTCAATGCTGATGTCGACGAAATCTCATTTACCTTGTTAAAAATTTTGGAAACAAAATGTTCCAATAAATGGAGCAATACCAGAGGAGAAAACAAAACACGTTGCTAATTATATATATAACAGTGCTAAGTGTATAACGCTTCCGGAGTGAACTCATCCGGATCCCACCTCACTTCATCGTATTCCATTCGACCATTTATATTCAAATTTATTTTTTCGAATAAAATTTCACAAAAGTTACCTTTTTAGATAGATTATTCAAAATAAATTAACATTTGAGAATATATTGGGATATATATATATGTATATATATAGCAATAACGCTTCCGGAGTGAACTCATACGGATCCCACCTCACTTCATCGTATTCCATTCGACCATTTATATTCAAAATTATTTTTTCGAATAAAATTTCACAAAAGTTACATGTTTATATAGATTATTCAAAATAAATTAACATTTAAGAATATATTGGGATATATATATATATATATATATGTATATATATATACATATATATAATTCTTATCTCAATAGAGTTTTTTTAATAAAAAGTGCATCCATAAAAAGACGAGCTAATAATATTTTGAAACATTTTACAATTGAAAAAAATATATATATTTACTCCTGAATATTAAAAGGTAAAGGAAACTTCAAAGTATTAAAAATTATTACACTGAAACATTAAAAAGGAAAAATTGCGTCATATTTAAAAAAATGTATTTAAAATGTTAAATTAAAAAAGGTTTTAATGTAACATTTTTTTTAACCAGTTTTCTTTTCTAGAAGGGTTTTTTTTTCTTCAAGGCGTTGTACTAAAACTCTGGGAGGCAGCAACGTGTTTTTTGTACTTAACCATTTTGCACAAGCTGATTTTCAAATCTATAATAGATCTCATTTATTCAATCGCGAAAAAGTCACCAGTTGTATCGCGAGAGTGGTGAAAGTCTCTTTAAAACCGAAAAATTCCACAGTTAATGGTAACTGATTGTCAAAATCGGTTAGGGAAGTTTGCCACTCATCGTCAGAATATCATGCAAACTGTCACAATTTGACAAACGTCTTTAAAACACAAAATAATAGCGTGTTTTTAGAACTTGCAAAGTGTGGACCAGGGCATCGCAGCATAGCTTCTAGGGGGCAGAAGACCTAGTATAACAAATAATAACATAATTGTACTTTTAAGAAATTATTCAAATTTAACTATTTAAATAGTTCAATAGAGATTTGCAACTTTTAAATAGTTTGCGCCTTTGTAATCCATGAATTGCCACATAAATAGATTGTTGTTTAAAGTAAATTAATGTTTCTATAAAATCAATTCTAATATACACCATATAACTTACTGTTTGACATATATTACCCAAATAAATTTATCAAAGTATGTCTGACATATGGTGTCAAAATCAGGATCTTCACACTGCCTATTGGGATTGAATCCTGACGCAGCGTTTTCCTACACATATGTCATTTAAAATTAATTGCATACGGAATATCTAACAAATTGATTTAAAATAAATGTGCTTGCTGAATATTTTATAAGCTATTTGATATTTCAGTAAAACTAATATTAGTACAAGCAATGACTAAATCAACTTGTCAAAAAATCAATTAAATGCTTCCTAAATGAAAATGTCGAAACATAGATTACAGATTTTATGTACATGAATATTGTGCTGAAATTTCTAATAATTTAATATTAAAAATGTAATTAAATGTAAAAATGTAAATTAAGCTGTTGCATTTGATAAAACATAATGGTATCAACAGAATACATTTTAAAAATAACTTGTTATATGGAATTATGTAGTATAAATAAATAAAATTTAAAATATGTACTTTAGCCCTTAAATGCCGGGTGTTGCTTTTCGGCAACATGCCAATTTAGGCTTCTACAATACTATTAGAATAATATTGAAGCTATAATGTCTAATGTTGCCAATAAAATGCATTCTGAAAATATTATTAAATCGACTTTCACGATGTAGATGGCAGTGTTTGCGCTTTTTAAGAATAAAGATTTTTTTTTTTCAATTGTTGCTACTTGTTCTTTTTGTTATGTTTAGAAGCTTGCGAAATACCCTATTTTGTTTTGCAGTGAGCAAGTAAAATTTATTTCTTATTATAGTTCCTAAAACTCTTGTGTGTTTAATATTATAGAATTTTATCAAGGAAAATTATTTTTTCAGTATTTATTATTATCATTATTTTAGACCAGTATTGCCGATTAATAACAAAATGTTTTATAGCCGTAAACCATACTTAAGACAAAATATGAATTTTTTGAGAATTTTTCCCATGATTTATTTAAAAATTGAAAGCCGAAAAACATTATTACAATGAATTTTGAAAATTCAGGCATTTAAGGGTTAAATGAGATCCTGTGAATACCTCGGTTAACACAATTACATGTTCGAAGGCTTATAAGTAATGTAATTCCTTCTTAATTGAAAAATCACAAAAATCTATTTACTAATGATATGTGTAAACAATTATAAAATATTTAAAATTTGCACATTTTTAAATAGATTTTTTCTTCTATTTTTTATAAATTCAATTGGAAGGAACGGCACCGCAAAGGAATATATTTTTTCTTGATTTCGCAAGTATTATGGTAGTTAGCTGGATTGACCAGCATTGACAGATATTACGGGGCTCTGACTTGATCAATTTGATACCTAATGCTCTATAACTAAATAATTTTCTTGTAAAATCTTTAATTCGGGCAACACCTTTAATTAAGGCTGGAATTTTTTTGCTAAAGACGAAATTGCAGAAATTGTCTAAAAAAGAGAACATAAAAAATCAGGAAAGATTGAAATTCATTGTCGAAGGAAATGCTCAGTATGTTGTGTCCGAAAAGTCCTTCACCGATTACACAATTTCTTTACACTTTTTTTTTTTTTTTTTTTTTTTTTTTTTTTTACGCTTTGAGAAAACACTACCTCTTCCCTGACACCGACACCGCTACTGTACGGTGATGTTACGAAAACCTACAACAAAATAACTTGCTGAATTGACTAAAATTTTGGCACTAGATTCACGTCACTGTCTTAACAAAAATGTATATGAAGAAATTTCTGTAATTTGAAAAGAGACTTTTCGGACATTCTAGATTTTGTTTTCGTGAAAAGAATATTCTTTATGTCGTATTAAAAGTTAAAAAAATCTAGTGGCCAAGAAGGATGAAAGACAGTTCCGAGTGTTACGTTTAATATTCCTTTTAAAACACTTTATTCTGTAAAGAATAAATCCAAATCGCTTATTTATAATTATTAAATACTCATTCTTTTTCAGTAAGAACATAGATATTAGCATCATTAAAATTAATTTAAATGAACTAAAACTATTCGAAATTTAAACTATATTTCAATCAAATTAATTTTTTTAATCAAATAAAATCATATATGAATATAAGTTAAAATCATCAAATTAAGTAAATAATTACTAAATAAATGTATTTATTTTCAATAACATATACTGGAGAATTGCACAATGAAATATAATAAATAAAGACACAATCTTGCTTAATGGTACACAAAACACGAACTTTAAATAAGCTAAAAGTTAATGTCTATGTTTTGAGCTGTTTCTAGAGCCGTTTTCAGGAAAATATGATGGTAAAATGGATCAAATTTCAGAGACGAAAGCTTCCTGTGCAAGAGATATTTAGTCGAAATTTGACAAATGATTTGAATACAAAACTGTAACGTTGCCATCCAGTGAAAATAAATAATTATTAATGAACTGAGATCAAATGAAACAAAATGTCGATTTAAGAAACAACGAGTGCCGCCATCTACACATGAGGGACAGAACCACGTTCAACTGAGTTTTCATTCGAGTTTATGGCAACATAGTACAAGTTTAAGCTGAAATATTATAATTAGATGTAGAATTATGATTTTATGTTATTTTGCCAGATATTTGGGATATTATAGGATAAATTATCGTTACAAGGTTTATCTTCACGTGCATTGATTTCAACTGATTCTCTAATTTTAATTTCAAAGGGGTTAAAGCACGGCACTATAATTTTTGTTTCAGCAAAGTTAATATAGCAGACTTCATTAGCTAAGTAGAACCTAGAAAGATCTGTATTCTTTTTACGATGTGTAATGTCTCTGCGGTGCTCCATAATCCTTACTGATAACTTACGTTTTATCATCGCACGATCAAATAATAATTTTTTTAATTAAATCTATTAATGCAATGGCATCCAATAATTTTTGCGATTTAGAATTTTAAACAGAACTATTGTTTCAGTCTTTTTCGTTCAGGCGTGATAGCTCCGTGGTATCCCATTTTCTTGAGAATCAAACGGTTCTTGGTCCGAAGCTCGGAGTTTGAGTTTGAATAGTTTTCCAAATTAGATTTTATTATCTAATGGAATCATATTTACAGACTGTTTGTATTTTTTTGTGTCATTTCCATTCCAAAAGTTATGTTAAAATTACTTTTATTAATATTTATATCAATGCGTATTTTAATTCAAAAATTATTTTTTTGAGAAATTGTGAAATATTAAATTACGTACAATTCCAATGAATCGTCCGATTGAACAGAACTTTCATATTTTATGCCATTTTAAGGGTTTTATTTTTAAGTTAAAATTAAATCATGCAATTAAATATGCCTTCCAGATATGGAAACATATGCTGTTACAATTGTCAGAAAAGCAGTTCTTATATATTTTTAATTTTAATATTAAGTTAATACTTGCTAAGGGTGATAAAAATACACTTTCAAAGAAAATAAATACGTAAAAACACAATCTTGCTTAACGGTACACAAAAGTCGAACTTTAATAATCTAAAAGTTAACTTCTACTTTTCGAGCTGTTGCTACAGGAAAGTATAATGGTAAAATGGCTCAAATTTCAGAGACGAAAGTTTCCTGTGCAAGAGATAAGTAGTCGAAACTTGACCAATGATTTGAATACAAAAGTGTAGTGTTGCCATCTAGTGAAAATAAATAATTATTAATGAACTAATATCAAATTAGTTCGTTGACTACGTTCAACTGAGTTTTCATTCAAATTTATGGCAACATAATACAAGTTTAAGCTGAAATATTGTAATTAGATATAGAATTATGACTTTATGATATTATGCCAAATTTTTGAGATATTATCGGATAAATTACACTGGGGAACACACATTTTGTTGACTTTGATCTGGCACTTGTTTTTGACTGATTATTGACAGCTAAATCGAAAAATGACCCCGTTTTTTTCTAATACGTCAACATTTAAGCTACAGGATACCCCCAAAATCATACTTAATGCGGATACAAAGGAGAATAATAATAAAAAAACCCAAATATATTATTCATACAACGGCTGTATATACTTACTATAAGCTAAATTGTGTTCATGCAAGTAGTGAAATCCTTTTACAAAACGAAAAAAGTACATATTAAGGTAAAAATTTTCACTTGTAGCTTTTCATGGAGTGTTCAACGTGTGGACAATCTCACTTGATAGTTCAACAATAGTCAGCCATGATATGTTCATCCCATCCACTTGATAACGTTCTTCCATGAACTTCAAATCTTAGTGGAATAGCACACCCTGATCATCAGTGATTGCACCACGATTTTCCGGGAAGTCATCATGATGGCTAAGCAGAAAATGAAGTTTGAGGCTCATGTTGCAACCAAGCAATTTGAAGCTCTCTAAAAGTTGCTGGACACTTTTCGTGTAATTTTCTACTCACTTATTTCGACGAAAGTCTTTGATAAGGTTTTTGAATGTCAACCAAGCATTCTTTTAGAGTTTTGTCATTGTTCCGATAAATGTTCATCTCTAATGAGATTCCGAATATGTGGACCATCAAATACAACTGTCTTTATCCTTTCAAAAAGCAGGTTTAGCAGTTTCGAAGTGAGATACTTTAAACAGTCCCCTTCAGTTGACAAAGTTTTCCTGAACTGCTTCATTTGTCCTAGTTTTATTTTCAGAGATTGAGATATTTTATTCTGTCGACAAGTGGCTGAGGCAAAATGTTATATCACCGGGTTTGAGGTCAGTTCAACTGAAACCAATGCTTCTCACGAGCTCTGCTGTCTAAATACACAAAAAACAGGGATATTGAGTATTGCTGGCCAAGAAATAAGCAGACCATTTTAAGGTCAATACAGATGATTCATTCGTGCATGTGATATTACAATAAATCAATGGCTATCTTTATGTGTTCATATTCTTCTCAACTGAACTGAATAAACTCAATACCCTATTGGGACTGCTCCAAATAACTTTCTATTGTGAAGGAGCACGAACTTCAAGATCTTCTTTGAGCTATCTATGAACAGTGGCCCTTCAGTTGCAGTATAGGATGGAATTCTCAACTCCTCCATTAAACCATGTAGGTTATGGCAATAAACAAATCCACCGTCACTTCGAAAGTATTGAAGAACCTTTCTTGATCGAAAGTATGATATCTTGTCTCCATTTTCAAGCAAATTTTCCTCATGCAGTCTTGATGCTAATAGTTCTGAAGCTTCTTTCTTCCTGTGATTCGCGCTCAAATCAGTGTAGAGTGGTCACATTAATATAAGCTGTAGATAAAAAACTGGACATGATAGAAGAAAACTAATTACAGTTTTGAAATCAGCACGCTTTATTCACTGAAAAATTGAAGTCAACAGAAAGTTTGTTAAAAATTGTTCCCCAGTGAATCGTTATAAGGCTTATCCGCACGTGCAATGATTTCAACTGATTCTCTAATTTTACTTTCAAAGGGGTTATTGCACGGAACTACAATTTTTGCTTCAGCAAAGTTAATATAGCAGATTTCATTAGCTAAGTAGATCCTAGAAAGAGCTGTATTCTGTTTACAATAGTTAAGCACCATTATGGCAAGTTTAGACGCAGTGTCTCTATATCCTTCCATCAGTATGCATGACGTCATACAATACATTAATAAGATCATAGATAACAATTGAAATATATCTCAAGATATCAAAACCTCACTAAAATCTGGACTCAACCTCATATTTAACAGTAACATTATCATTTTAAATAAGAATATTTACAGACAGCTACATGGTGCACGGATGGAATCACCAGTTTCCTGTTATTTTCAGAGATTGCTTTAAGGCCTCTAGAACATAAGATCTTTGATACGTTTAATTTGAGACCCGAATGTTGGTTAAGATATGCTAATGATGTTTTCATCTTATGGAACTACAGTTAAGCAGATTTAACTGATTTTACTCAAGATATTAATAAATTAAGTAACTGTATAAAATTTACCCTTGAAATCGAAGAAAAACATTCACTTCCACTTTTAGATGTTCAGATTAATAGATGCAGTTGTGGATTAAACTTTTCAGTTTATAGAAAATTTATTAAAGAAAACACTGTTATCCCTTTTTCAACAAACGTACCCTTTCAATATAAAATTTCTGCATTTCAGCCATTCATTAAAAGAGCCTTTATGATTTGCTCAGATGAAAAATTAAATGAAGAAATCGAGTTTATACAGAAAATCGCATTTGATCATTGTTTTCCAGCAAAATATAGAAGAGACTAGGGAGGGTTGACCCACTTTTTACAAAATGATTTTTTATTTTTTAAATATTGAACGTAGAATAAAGTTTTATATATCATTTTATTCGTTATACAATCAGTTATCAAAATAAAATTGCTACATAAGTGTAATGTATAAGGAATTTGAAAAATGACTGATTTTATTCATGACAAAATAATGGGTCAAGGCTCCCCACATACGGGAGGGTTGACCCATTATATGGGAGGCTTGACCCACTTTGTATTATATTGAAATATTTGAGAATATAATAAAATCAGTTAAAAAAAAACAAAAAAAAACAGAATAACTTTATGGTACATGTTTTAATTATTAAAAAAATATTTTTGAAACATGACGCTTAAAAAAACCTGTTTTGACTCAAGTCATAGGAAAAAACATTTGTTTTAAACATGATTTTGTCTGAGCATATATAATTGTACAGCAGGGAAAATGAAATTTTAACATTTAAGACAATATTCCGGTAGAGACAGGTTCCGTTTTCATAGGGTTTCATGTATGAATATGTCTGGATTTAGGAAACACTGTCCCGTCTTTTTTTTTTGTCTCATTGTCCTACTTTTTGTGACACTCGACCTAACAACATAGTTGTCACATAGTTTGGCTTCATCTAACTTTATTCATCCCGGTGAAATTTGTCTACATGCCTTCCTGAAGTTTTTCGATCGATGCTATTTTCTTTTGCAGCCGCATTGGGCACTTAACTTATTATTAACATCGTTTAGGCCTTTCGAGAGCAAAGTACTTTCAGTACTAAAATGTTGAAATATATGACTGGCACCGGAATTTATGAACAAATTTATTGGGAAATAAGAAAAAGGCTATATTTCACACACGTATTAAATGGAAAACATTTAAGTAAAATTCTGGTGTCATTCTGGCGTTTGGGAATGAATATTAAGTGGTTTCATAAACATGCCACTGTCCCTGAAATGGTTAAGACTGCTATTTTCATACTTTCTATTCTTTTCCACTGTTCCTATTTACCTATTTTAAGTAATATTTAGATGGAGAAAAGTTCATATCAACTTTCCCATTTATATTTCATTAAGTATTTTCTTGCAGTGGATACTACAGCAATTTTTTACATCTTTCTTTAAGCAGTTTCAAACACTTTCTTTTCCATCACCCCATTTTACAGTAGCTTTACAGGATAAATATATATTCTTTTTTAAATATAACCCTTTTCATTATGCACAGTGTATAATAAACAGATTGCCAAAACCACTTAATTAAAGGAGCCTTGAGCATCTGGTCAACCCACCCTCACATTGACTGGGTCAAATCTCCCCACATACCACTTTTCTAAATAATAGCATATTGTTATGTTAAGCCTAACTTATGGTACAATCTTTATGCCTGGAATGAAAGCTCGTTATTTCTGCATTACTTTAAACCTACTTACTTAAATTTGTATGATATATTTTATCTGAAAAAAGCTTACAAATTATTTCTAAAAAACGCACTTTTTAGGTTGAAAACGCTCCCCATTTGATTTTTCCACACCTATTTTGATTAGCTGTATGAAACAAAGACTGTTGTCTGAGCATTCCAATAGCTTTGGTTGACACCTATTGGTAAAACTCTGAAATTATTTTAAATATGAAAACTGTTGGGTGGGTCAAGCCTCCTGTATGGTCAACCCTCTCTAGTCTCCCCTATAGATAACATAATTCAGAAGTACGAAGCTCCCTCTCCTTCAGGTCAACGACAGGATAATAATCAGCTTGTGATCTACAGAAAATTTCACTACATTCCCACTATATTCGAAAAGCTAAAAAAAGATCATACAGAAATATAATATAAAGCTGGTCGCTATTCCACCTCCTTACCTCGTTGCTATCGTCAGTCATAAGATCGATAGGTTCCCAATGGCTCAAAAATCTGGTATATATGAAATCCCTATCACTTTATCTAAGAATGTTGAAAAAGTCTACATCGACATGACAAAACGTAAGTTATCAGTAAGGATTAGGGAGCACCGCAGAGACATTAAACATCGTAAAAAAATACAGATCTTTCTTTGTTCTACTTAGCTAGCGAAGTCTGCTATATTAACTTTGCTGAAACAAAAATTATAATTCCGTGCTTTAACCCCTTTGAAATTAAAATTAGAGAATCAGTTGAAATCAATGCACGTGAAGATAAACCTTGTAACGATAATTTATCCTATAATATCTCAAAAATCTGGCAAAATAACATAAAATCATAATTCTACATCTAATTACAATATTTCAGCTTAAACTTGTACTATGTTGCCATAAACTTGAATGAAAACTCAGTTGAACGTGGTTATGTCCCTCGTGTGTAGATGGCGGCACTCGTGGTTTCTTAAATCGACATTTTGATTATTTTGATCTCAGTAGATCAATAATTATTTATTTTCACTGGATTGCAACACTACAGTTTTGTATTAAAATCATTTGTCAAGTTTCGACTAATTATCTCTTGCGCAGTAAATTTTCGTCTCTGGAATTTGAGCCATTTTACCATTATATTTTCCTGAAGACGACTGTAGCAACAGCTCGAAACGTAGAAGTTAACTTTTAGCTTACTAAAGTTCGAGTTTTGTGTACCGTTAAGCAAGATTGTGTCTTTACGTATTTATTTTCTTTGAACGCGTATTTTTATCACCCTTAGCAAGTATTAACTTAATATTAAAATTAAAAATATATAAGAACTGCTTTTTCTGACAATTGTAACAGCATATGTTTCTATATCTGGAACGCATATTTAATTACATGAACTAATTTTAACTTAAAAACGAAACCCTTAAAATAGCATAAAATATGAAAGTTCTGTTCAATCGGTCGATTCATTGGAACTGTACTTAATTTAATATTTCACAATTTCTCAAAAAAAAAAAAAATTGATTTAAAATACGCATTGATATAATTATTAATAAAAGTAATTTTAACATAACTTTTGGAATGGAAATGACACAAAAATTACAAACTGTCTGTAAATATGATTCCATTAGATAATAAAATCTAATTTAGAAAACTATTCAAACTCAAACGCCGAGCTTCGGACCGAGAACCGTTTGATTCTCAATAAAATGGGCTACCACGGAGCTATCACGCCTGAGCGAAAAAGACTGAAACAATGGTTCTGTTTAAAATTCCAAATCGCAAAAATTATTGGATGTCATTACATTAATAGATTTAATTATAAAAATTATTATTTCATCGTGCGATCGATGGTGTTCAGTAATAAATATGAATTATTTATCATTACATTAATGGATTATTATAACATTATTATTTGTCATTACATTAATAGATTTAATTAAACAAAATATTATTTGATCGTACGATCGGTGGTATTCACAGTGATGAGAACGCTCCGGCCCAAATGACCGATTACTATCACTAAATTTTAATAGTATTTCTCTCATTATTCAATACAGAATTTCTGAGTTTTAATAAAGCAAAGAATGCTATTAAAATTTAATGGTAGTAATCGGTCCTTTGGGCGGGAGTGCTCTCATCCCTGTATTCAGTAATAAGTATGAATTATTTAACTTATGCTGTTTCTGTATACGAACTCTGTGTAAGATAAAGAGACAGAGGAGCGACACGTATAAGGTTTCGTCAGATGCACAAAAAACCAAAAAAAAAAACATTACAGGCAACCTTTTATAACTTACTGAGGATTTTTTCTCTGTGTAGCAATATAGACATGTATGCAGGACTGTTAGAAAAATTATCATTTAGGATTAAACAAACAATGCCAATAGACTTCTTTGTGATTTGTAATTTCAATCATATCAAACACAAACGTTATCTCATTCACTGTTGCTTTACAGGACATTCAACATCTATATCCTATAAATTTTATTGAAAATAAATTTTTGCCAAAAAAAAAATCGATAAATAGAAATTGGGACCGTTAAAATAATTGTATTTACATATAATTATTCATTTGTCTATGGTTCTTCTAAATCATCCAATTTTTAGAAGTAGGTACCAAATAGAAGTTCTAATGAAATTGACCTTTTTGCATTTATTCAGAAATTATTTTTACTACAATCCCAATATATAAACCCACTAACATATTATTACAATCCCAAAAAAATATCTCAACATCCTATTCTGTTTTTCTCTGGAAATTTGTCATTTTATTCTACCAATAGGCATTTTCCTTAATGTATTTCCTATACAAAACCCATTTCCTCTCTTGAAATATGAGTTCACTGCAAAATGTTTTCGTAAACATTCCTAATTGTGTTCGATTTCGTACAATTATAGTAATATTCGGAAAATATTCAATTTAATAGAAAATAAATCTATGGAAACTTCAAATGAAATTCAGTCAGTTTAAGACATATGACAAATTGCCTTGAAATTGTTTCAAAAGAAACTTGTTATTAATGATCTGAGGAAATGTTAAAACGACCTTTTCTTGCATTTGGCAGGCGATTTGTCAAAACACTAAATAGGAAAATACAGAGTATATAAAAACATTGCTGTAATTTTCAGCAACATTAAAAATTTATTATGCACTAATTATATTTTTTCGATCAAAGCAATAAAATAATGTTATTCCGATATAATATTTCTACAATAAACCATTTACTTTTATTCCAGTAATATTTGGTATTTTCTGAAATTTTGTGCTTTTGGAAAAGAAACCTATTGTTTTAACTAAAATACATTCTGATAACATAATTTTGTAAACTACTTTTATAACATGATAACATGATTTTGTAAACTACTCAATAAATGAAACTTAATAAAGGAATAAAATGTAAACTTTTCTCACAATTCAGATTTTGAGACAAAGCAAAATTATATTTATTTATTGTTTAGTTTAACATATATATTTTCATCCACTTTAAAAATTATTCTGGATATCTGCTATTTTCTACAAGCATCTTTTTAGGTAAATTCGTGTTTTCTTTGTTCTCTGATATTCTGTAAAAAATAGTAAACATAAATAAATGCCACTTTGAACAAATACAAAAATTGGAAGCGTATCTTCTTGCAAAAAATGAGTATTCCAATGTGTTCTGAATGCATAAATATAAGCAAATGTATTAGTTATTTACTAATTCTTCGATTAAATGTATTATTTATTTAAATAAAATAACATAAAAACTGAAATGACTAGGAAACAGGAATTTTGCTTTTCAGAATTTATTGACGTCCCCGATCAAATATATATATATATATGTAAATATAGATAGTACAAAACATATTTCAGAAGTTTTATGATTTAAAAAAATTATTTTTATTTTATATAAAATGGTGTTATGGACATCTACTGAAGTATTCCAAATTTACAATCCAGTCTTAAAGAATATCTACAGATAAGTATGCATAGGATGTCATTAATCGGAGAGAAATACACAATTCCTGCAAAAAGCCATGTCGTCATTCAAAACACTCGACAAAAAAAAAAAAAAAAAAATCAGCTGTCTAATGATTCATATGCCTTGATTTGTTTGTAATATTAATATAGATACTTAAAATTAATTCTGTACCTTGGAACAAAAAGGGCCAATGCCCATTTTTCTCAAATGGCGGGAAACCCAATTTAAGTTTGACACATTACATTAGCAGTAAGTAACATTGGCTTCGACAAAATATTTTGTTTTCAATGATCTAATATTGGGAGGACTTTGGCCTTTTTAAAAATTACCTTATATCGCATCTTGAATTCCTTCGTGCATTTAACTCAAATTTCTCATTTTTGAGCATTGGCCCTTTTTGTTACAAGGTACATAAATATAGTTTATAATAGCTACATGTTTTATCAAAAATCATTCATTTGTATTTTTTAAAAAATAAAACAGTTATTATTGGAAAATGGCAAAAAAAAAAAAAAAAAAAAAAAAAAAAAGAAAAAAAAAAAAAAAGATATGACTGTCGACAATTTTCCTACTATTTTTCCTTTTTTCTTACAGAAATAGAGTATTTCTTGCGCCAACATATTTTTTTTTTCACTAGAAAAAAAATTCATATCCCAAAAATAAATTAAGATGCAGTTTTCAAACAAATTCTATTTAAAAATACCCCCCCCCCCCTTATACGACGGTATAAAACTTGAAAATGTGCGATGCTTAGAAATAAAATAAAAAAATGTAGTAGATTTTATACCGTACAATGACACATGTACTTTGTTTTACGGCTGGCTTATGTAAATGAACGTTATTTTTTGGAGACGACACTTTAATTCCTGGCTGATAAAATAACATGTCTGGGGTTAATACGAGAAAAAAACTACCTAATAATTTTTGTTTCGTATTTCGTCGCGCGGTGACAGTTGTTAACCAGATAGCTTTGATATTTTCGTATTCGCATCCAACTGAATGCTGACCTTGAGTAACAGCAAAATATGATTCTGAAGTTTTCAAAGAAAGATGCTGCGTGCGCCATTTACATCCGAAAAAGGGAATAAAAAATTTAAACTTTTCGAATGTCATGGGTGACATATGTCTCCCGCGCGCCTAAAGTAGGATTAAATACAAAGATAAGAGCTAAAAGTTAATTACTTAAAAACAATGAAAATCAATTCCTTTTTACCCGACTACGGCAAAGCCAAAGGAGGGTTATGATTTTGACAGGCTATGTATGTATGTATGTATGTATGTATGTATGTATGTATGTATGTATGTTCATCTGTTCCCTCGTAACTTCTAAACCACTAATCAGAATTCGACAAATGACATATCATTAGAAGCGTCTTAATTGTCCGCTGGTTATAGGCTATATAGATTTTCACCAAATTCAATGTGGCGCCTTCTAGCGGACAAAATATACAGAGTAAAAAAATAAAGTTAAGCTAGATATGCCGTGTTTGGTATCATTTTAAAGCGCTTCACTTCAAAACCATAGAGGGTTTGTTTATAAGTGCCTTGGATCATAATAAGTTGCTTAAAAATCCACATGACAGTCAATCGTTAGCAGAATTAGATAGATTAAGAAATCTTCCTAGGTCATCTTAATACATGAAACCTTCAATCTACATTACACATTTACACATTACACTAACGACCTCATCCACTAATCGGTCCATTACCCATTTGCTGCCATCGACGGATATGTGCGTCACTACTACCAAATACTGGAAGCGTCATACGTCAAAAAATAAAGTTAAGATAAATATGCCGTGTTTGGTATCATTCAAAAGCGCTTTACTTGTACATTTTGAATATATCTATATATTACTAGCATTTGCTTGTGACTTTACCTGTATTCATGGGGTACTTTTATACTTTTTCAGCGTAGTTTTTTGTCGTAGTTGGGTTTTAGTTTTTTTACTTTATCTTGTCTAACAATATTTTCCCTTTCTCAATTATTAAGTCTTTAACTTTTATGTGGGATAGAAATTAAGTAAAAAACAGAATAGTAAGAAAATAATTAAATATACTCATAGAAATTTACATTAGCTCTGTTAGGACATTTTACAGCAGGTATCTAACACATCACGTATATACACTTTTTTTTGCCTGCATGCATACAAACCATACGCATTTCAAGAAAAAACTCGAAGTAAAAGCCCATTAATTGATATTTTTATGTAATGTTGTAAAAAATAGACGAAAACCATACCTTTAGAAAAAGTTCCATGTAGAAATACTAACATATGTATTCTCATCTAGATTGAAATGCATTTTTTTCTTTAATTATATTTAATTATATTTATTGTGTACATAAAATACAGAAAAAAATTACCGAATCGGATACAGAATAATTAAACCCTACCTAAGGCAGAACGAAACTATAGAAAATTAGTGTCAACCGGATCCATAAAAAATAGTGAAAGTACTACCCTTGCCGAACCGCACTCGATGTCATGTTAAAAATATAAATCAGATTTTAAATCCCATCGTTGTCAATACCAATTTTTCGACATGCAGTGGACGATGATATATTTAGATTTTTCACGCATTCTTAAATCAAGATGATTGGTCAATTTTTGCGAAAGATAAAACCAATAAAATCAAAGAAAGCCTAGTAAAAGACGAAAAATAATCATGTAAACCGATATTTTAGATTAAAATGATAACACCTGGAAAATAAGACGTTTTCTTCAACAATAAAAAAATATATATATATATATGAAAATTGGGGCTTCGTTTTAAAATTGTGCGTGGATACACATAAAAAATATGTACAAAAGAATTATATAAGATCGTTTGTAGACTCCATTTAATAACCCCCATTGTTCTAAGTTAAAGTAAAATAAAACAATATGTCAAATTTTTCGAAAAAACTTCCTTTTGTTCTTTAGTATTTAAATCTATAATTTTCATTCTTTAAAATTTCTCTTTTCAAAGAATCACAATAGCATCATCTCCAAAAATGCAACGTAAATCTCTTTTAAAATCCAATTACATTTTGTGTAGAGATTGAATAATATATAATATATTAAAAGATTGTTTATGTAAAAAAAAAGTTTATTTTAAAAACATGAAAATAAAGAGATTCAGATGATAAATATAAGGATTCCACATTTTATTATATTGTTTAAAGTTAAAACTTTTGTTTTTCAAAAAGGTTTTGTTAGTTTACGTTGGAATACTATGTCATAAAGCTATTTTATCAAAAGTAAAGATCATATTTTTGTACAATGTATATCTAATCCTGTAGTTGATCTTGTACATATTAAAATTAAAGCCATATAAAAATAGAACTGTAATGTAAACTGCGTACTTTGTATATTTGTGAGATCACATATTATTAAACAACTTCATTGTAGATTTAGATGAAATTATTATATATTGTGTTTTTTTTCTTTTATTTATAAGACATTTTTATATGATTTAGAAACGTTTTAAAATTTTTAAATGTGAATTTTATAAAATATATTTCAACAATATTTAAATGTTTACTAAAATTTCACTATTAATCTCGCTGTTTTATTCAAATTTATTTTTTTAAGGGTGTGACAACTAAACCACTATGGCATTGAAAATAAAACAACAAAATGATGAACAATAAAATGTTGAGAAACATAGCTCAATTAGATAGAAAACATTATTCTGCTGTTTTTTGTATCTCTAAATAAAACTCATACATACTCTGAGGTATTTAAAGAGATAATTCAGTTTATAATTTTATTTTGCCTATTACACTTGATAAGTTTTTTTGAAACTTCTTCTTTTTAGATTAGTTTTTAGCTACTTCTTATTTCTTTTCGCAATATTTCGCATACTTATCGTTTTATATTTTCTAATAAGTGTTTTTTTGTAAAAAATAAATTAGATAAAGTTAAATTTCAACTCTGAATACAAAAGTTTAAGCTCACGATATGTTTCGCAGGCAAAAACATTTTGATTTCTGTAGAAAAAGTGCGATAGCTATAAAATGGATAGTGAGATAAGCAATTTATAAGAATACATGTATTTAGACTTGGCAAATGATTTACCTTACTTCCAAATAACAGAGAAATTTGTTAATTCTGAAAACGTTAAACTTTAAACTTTCAAAGTGGTTTGTTTTGCGACATTAAGCTGCTACCGCCGTCTCGATTAATTCATTTTTTGTTAATATATTATGAGGAAAATAATACAGGACTTTACACAATTTTTCTTTTCTTATTTTTACGTAAATCTTCATATTTTTGTTCATACTTAAGGTGAGAGCCTTAATAGAGATGATCCAAAGGATGACTTTAATAGAAACGGATACACTGCACCATGTGAAATTTACATGAAACAAATCATGAAGATAAGAAAATATCAAATATAAACAAAAACGTCTGTTAAAAAATTCTATTCAAATTCATTTTGCACAGCATATAGGAATATATAGTTATCTCTCGTCGAGCAGAAACTATTTTTTATGTTAAAAGTAAACTAAACCTGTGGCTTTACGATCCATTAAAGATGAGGGCCTACTTTGCCGAATCCTATTTTCTTCAAGATCAACAAGTGCTATACAGCATAAGCTCCTGTAAGATGACGAGTTTAACGTGATACCCTCAGTGTTCAGTTCACAAGCATTATTTCTACTCATTTTATCTACCCATAAAGGTTCAATGGTTGGCTGAATTTTGTCTTTAGCCAAACTCTGCACCTGCTGCGCTGTAGCCAGAGGCACTGACTACTAACCACTCGTCTTCTATTTAAACTAGAAGTTTATTTATTATGTTATCATGGTAGGCAATAAAGTAACAGTTCCGGCTATGTATTAGTAGCGGATAGTTTTAGTTTTCTGTGATCTGATTGCTCAAAAATGTATGAATTAAATTTATATTCTTGGGTTAATAGGGTTCTTCCAATATTATGGTGTATAAGCTCAAATGAACCACAGTCTTTAAAGAGTGAGGAAATTTATTAACATATATTTACTGCACCAAAGTCCTTGTAATTCACGAAATAAATCTTTAACTTGGGAAAACAGTCCAATAACTGAACAAAATATAGCCAAAATAACTCACAGAACTATCCATATAACATCTCAACACAGTAGTTATGCAAGAGAACGTAAATCACTCGCTAAGTCAAATAAACCCGCTCTGAACCTATGGCATCAGGCGTCCAGCTTACTACTCACTGAGTAACCACCAACTAACTCACGCCCTGATGCGCTCCGATATATATAGCAGCGAGGGAATGTTCCGGAACCTTCTATACAGCTTTCTAAGCTGGAAGTTTCTGGAATCCTCTCGAAAAACCTAGAAGAATATTAATGCATCTCCATACCTAAAGAGGGGGGGGGGGGACACGGCTCTGCCGCCAAACATCGCCCAGTTTGTCGCCAACTTGGCGGTATACTGCCAAATTTGGCGACCAAAAAGAGTCAAAAGTAACGCCAACTTGGCGCAATTTCCAGTATTTCACCAAATTCCCATTAGGGCTTTCAGAAAAGCAGCAAATTGAGATGTAAAAATACAACAATAACTAATATTACAAAATTCTTAACAGTATGTTTATTTTTTTTCTCTTGTAACAGCATGACGAAAACACCATGTTACCTCTTTAAACGAAATTAATTATAAATAATTTTATATTAACAACTAGAATATTATATTTATTCATGAAAGGAGTGGTATTAGTTTAAAATTAACAAGTTTAAGATAAAGTATAAACGCACTAAGTAAGAATAATACGCAATATGTAAAATTATTGTAAAGAGCATTGTCATTTGAATTAATTCGTTCTTTTTGATGCACTGATGAAAAAAAAATTCTTCTACCGCAGTGATAGATGGTGTGTTTGTCAAAATTATACTTACGCATTTCATTGTGATAACTCCCTTTAAGAATAATTAATGATAAATGACAATGATAACGATAAGAATTTATGTTGAAATACTTTATCACTTTTCTTTTATAGGTTTAGTACAAACGTTTGGTTTTTTTTAAGTATGGTAGATCATACAAAAGCCCTTATATATCTAATTATTAGTCATGTTGTGAAATAATTTTAATTTTTAATATCGTTGTTTTTAACAGTTTGAATACCTGTAAGTTAACAAATTAGGTTTACCCAATAAAAATAATTGTCGAATTATCTTAAATATTTAAAAATAATTAGTGAACATAAAAATGTAAAATAATATACTTCTTCTTTAAAAACGTTTAACAATCATATGCTTTTACTTCAATATCATTTTGTATGAAGAACTTTGATAAATTTCCCAATTATTCGGTATTGCCAAATCATTGTATTTGCAAATTTCATTATACTTCAATATTATTTATTTGTGATAGATGCAAATGGTTATAAATTCTTATTTATTAAATTATTTAAATCATCCTATAATTATTAATAAATTACTCTTAATTTTTCTAATATTGTAAAGCATATTATTATATTTATAGCTAAAACATATTTTTATACTTATTCAACATATCTTTTGCGTATAGAATACAAATACGAAAAATTATGTAGATAGAAAAATAGTTTAATAATACGATTTAAGTTAATATATTTAATAAAAAATACAAATGATAAATGGCTTTTTAATATAAATGACTTTTGTGATATTATTTCCTCGGAATCCTTTTTTCACTTAATTTGGAGAATATTATGAAAATAAATTAAATTCTTTCACCTTTTTTGTTAAAAAAAATTCCAATATTAAACTTATTTGTAAAACAGATAAAAGCAGGATATAATATAATAATATATTTTGAAGAGTGTTGAGCTTTCTCAAACAAGTTATCATTATTATTATTATAATTCGTTCAATTTATCTTCTGAAGCTTTCAAAAACCTGAAATCTACATTATTAAACTTTATTCATCATTTAAAAAACGCTTTTTCATATTTTGGCATATATAATAGTCTGTTCTAATCTTAAATATTCTTCGAAATGTAATTACATTTTAATATGAAAATGCATATTAATAGTTAAAAACATATCACTCAATATGATTGTCGAAATTATTTAGGTTTATATCAGGACAGAAAAATAAATATAGCGTAAAGTGAGGAGAATCTGCGCACATTTCAAAAAAAGAATAATAAAAAATCTAAATATTAATATTTTGCTAAACTATGCATGAATAATTTTGCCTTCATTTGTTTTTTATGCATTTCCATTGTTATTTTGTTGTTATACTGTAATTTAATAGAACAGCAGTAATAAGACCAAGAAAACTGTTTTGCGCAATCTCTCCTTACAGGTAAGGAGAGAATGCGCACATTGGTAGGAGAGATTGCGCACATAAGTAGAAGAGATTGTTATTAATAATAACTACAATTAAATTGTTAACGATAATAAGTATACTTAATCGACATTGTTGAAATGTTTTTGTGTGTAAATATTATTGTATTAAGAGTGAATATTTCAACCAAATGTTTAAATAATAAATAAAAGAAAGAATTTTAACAACAGTTAAACATTTTAATTTAAATAGATTAAAATATCAGAAAAAGCAAGCCCTACTAAGATTACAAAATAACATTAATCTAGTTGATAACATGTTTAAGTAGAAAAATACTTCATTTCCATTTCCACAGTTTCATTGTATTTTGTTTGCTAACCGAAGTTGTTGTCGGCCACAATCGACGCACTTATTGTTGTAAATCGTGCAACTTTCGTGCAATCACCTGCAACAAGCAATACATTGAATCCAGTCAGTTGTCGAAGTTGTCTTCTGGTACAGTTACAGACATTCAGTGCACTCATTCTCATTGATTTTCGGTTTTATTCCTTGAGTTTTTTTAATCCCACTTTTTGTGGAAGCACCTTATTTTCAGCTGTCTTTTTTTTTTTTTTTTTTTTTTTTGGTAGCGCCATCCTTTTTAAGTCTTTTTTCATGTATATTTTGTGGATCAGTAATATTAGTTGTACCCTGTTTCCTTTTGATTTTGATGGCATTACACTACTTGGAATGAGTGAAAGTTTTACCAAAACATTGTATTAAAAAATTTATTTTAGTTAACAAAATTAATTTATTTGCAAATTAATTGTTCATAGATTAAAGTATATATATATATATATATATAAATATTTAATTAAATTATTAACAAATATATTATTAATTTACTAACAAAAATAATTACATAAAATTAATTTAATAACAACTGTATTGTTAATTTATTAATAAAATTTTTATCTGAAAAGGTATTTTTTTGCAAATTAATTTGTTGCCAAATTTAGTTTTGATAATTATGTGTTTTTCTGAAAGTATTTCAAAATTGATTCATTCAAATATTTTACACATAATTTGCAATTCATACAAATTTATCAATACGCTGCGTAATTTCTCCTAGCACTTAAACTTATGGGGAAATTCGCCATCTCTCCTAAGTAGCAGATGCGCAAACTCTCCTATTTTGGTAGGAGAGATTGCGAGGCCGTTTATTTAAATATGGCCACATCTAAAATGAATTGTTGGTGTTCGCATACTTAGTCCAGGTTAGTAGTTTATAAGAAATCGTTTAAGTTCAAAATATTTTGTATTAATGACGTTCTATAAAAATTCTGACGAACAGTTATGAAAATTCAAGCACTTACTTTGGAAAAAAATAATCAGCACTGCTTGACCCAAGACGCTTGGAACAATCAATATGATCATTCATGTAGACACTGCGTTAATGCTGCTCTACAACTACCTGAAGTCGCTGCGCGCGCAATCTACTCCTTCCCGTCGAATCTCATTGTGCGCAATCTCTCATACCGCGCGAACTCTCCTCGCTTTACTATATACATGTTGTTTTTCAAGAAATTTATAATAATTACTAGTAATTTATAATAATTACAAGAAATTTATAATAATTTACTAATTTATAATAATTACTAGTAAACCCCGCGGCTTTGCTCGCGTAATAGATGATATATGGCAAGTGTTATTTGCATGACTATTTTTTATTAGAATAACACTTTTTTGGAATGATTAAAAAATTAAAAATTAAGCCACAGTTTGACTAAACTTCATCATAAAAGAGCAATAGACAGAAATGAGATTTTAATTAATAAGAAGAACTAAAACTAATTCCAAATAAATGATAATTTAGAAAGTATTTTGAGACTTTTGTGTTTATTTCATACGCTCATTTCAGTATTCATTTCAAGTTTTGAATTTTTTAGAAACCATCTTAATACATTTACGTCTTAAAATTAACCATCATGTCAAATTCCAAGCTTTTTGGCTAACAGTCTAAGTCCACCACCTCTCTGGTGTTAGTGGCACCAACATAAAAGGCCGAAACAGAGTTGAAATAGAATGACTCGAAAAATGTTGAAACAGAGACTGTCATCGTTAATTTGCCAACATTGTTCTTGATATCGGTTGGTATTTCCCAATATTCTATAGAAAACGGAATTTAGATGTTTTAAAGGCTTTCTTGTTGTTCCTGCCAACCAGGTGGTAGTCACACCGGCATAAAATATAGCCCGTATAGGATCAGGGATTATCACTCTTGATTCGCAACCAATAACTTCTGTAATCGGTGTATTATTTCCTGAGATTCCATAGAAATCGTAATTTAGGACTCTGTTAGAATGCTTTTAGCTCCTTCCCTTTGCTTCACCACTTTTAATTTCGAATTTATTTTCGACTGTTCTTAGAGGACATTTATATTGAACGCTTCTCGCTCATTTCTTCCTTTTAAATTTGGAATTTTCTTTCGACAATTCTTAGAAAGCATTTGCATCTTTTAAGTAATTATCATGCCAAATTTAAAATGTTAGACCCCCCTCTTTAAGACGAAAAATGCAATTTAGAACATTTTTTGCTCCTGTAATCCCCAGGTGGTAGTGACAGTAACGTAAAATATAAGCAATGTAGGAGCGGGGACGGTGACCATCAATTTGAAACCGTTACTTCTGAAATCAGTTCATATTTCCTGAGATTGCGTAAAAATCGTTATTTAGAACGTTTTAAGAACGCTTCTCGTTTATTTTCACCCCATTTAAATTTCAAATTTTTAAGGAACGCTTTTTAGAGAGCATTTACATCTCATAAGTAATTACCATGCCAAATTTTAAGTTGTTAGTCCTTTTAGTATCACAAAAATCACAATTTAGAACATTTTTTAGAATGCAACCTGAAGGTGATAATGACGCCTACATGAAGTAGATCCTAAATTCGAGAAAGGGCTGTCATCATCAATTTCTAACTATAGTCGGACCTCTATTTAACAAAATCTCTAAATCCCGAAAAAAAGTTCGCTATATGGAAAATTCGTTAAACAGAGAGTCATCTTATAAAATACTTTAAACTACATAAAACATATTTTAAGTCCATAAACACTAAATGTAATTTAAAAAAGTAATTAGTCACACCTTTTTTTTTATAAAATATATCTATTTGCTTTATTTATTTTACCCATCAAAAAAATCTGCAAGGGAAATAAGAATGAAACAAAACATTGTCTGGAAATACATTGTATTTTCAGTTTAAAAAATAATTTTACATTAAAATCACGATTTTTTTATTATGGTTGATAAGCTGTTTGGAAGAATACCAAATTTTAAAGCAGTATTCTTTTTCTTCACGCCTTTATCCACCTCATCAAGAATATTTTTTTTTTCTTTTTTGATGCTCAAGCACTTTCGCTTTGACATTTTTGAGCTACAAGAGCCGAAATTACCAACACGATTGATCATCATCAACAATCTAGAAAACGGGAAACTATAGTTTAAGGGAGTTCGGTGCTTGGTATGACCTGTTCATGGCCATTGATCATCATAAAATGTGTTAAAAGAAAGAATACATTTGAAATGTCCAGTAATATTTTAAGAAATAGGAGAAAAAAAATTTAGATCCCAAGGAAAAATTCGTTAAATAGAGAATGCACTTCGCTATTTGGAGGTTATCTTACTAAGAAATTTGCAGAATGTTCTTGGTTCCAAGTAAAAGCTCGCAAAACAGAGAAATTCGCGAAATAGAGGTTCGTTACTTAGAGGTCCGACTGCATTACTTTTGAAATCGGTTGTGTACTTTCTGAGATTGCACAGAAATCACCATTTAGAACGTTTTTTTAAAACTCTTTTCGCACATTTTCACCTCTTTTAAATTTCGAATATTTTAAGAAATGTTCTTAGAGATAATTTATATCTTATCAGTAACTACCATTCCAAATTTTATGTTTCTAGGCCCTTCAGTAACACAAAATAGCATTTTCGAACGGTCTTTTTCTCCTGCACCCCCTTTGGGGGTAATAGCACCGACATAAAATGTAGCCTATGTTGGAATAAGGGTTGTTACCATCATTTTGACATCATTATTTTTTAAATCGATTTGGTACTTCTTGAGATTACGTAAAAATCGCCATTTATAACGATTTTTAGAACGCTTTTTGAACATTCCGACCCCTTTTAGATGTCGAATTTTGTAAGAAATGTTCTTTGAGGTCGTTTATATCTAATAAGTAACTACCATGCCAAATTCCATGTATCTGAGCCCTTCAGTAACCCAAAAATCGCAATTTCGATTTTATTTTAAAGAAATGTCCTCAGAGATCATTAGTATCTTATAAGTAACTACCAGGTATGTTTCTAGGCCCTTCAGCAGCTAAAAAGAGGCATTTTTAGAACGTTTTTTGTTCCTGCACCCCCTTTTGGCTAGTAGCACGGACATAAGATATAGCCTATGTTCTAAGTTGGACTAACACCATCATTTTGATACCATTACTTTTAGAATCGGTTCGGTAGTTCCAGAGCTTACCTTCTACAAATAAACAATTTTCACCTCTTTATAATATTAGTTTAGATATGGTATTTTAATTTCCCGTGTATGAAAACTTTTATTATAAAGGAACAAAGTTATGTCATTTAATGAATGCAAATAAATATATATATATTTTTTCAACAGAAACGTAATTTATGTATATAACAAATTATTATACCTTGTATTAATATATTTATTTCATTTGCTGAAAGATGTAAGATAACAACATTAAAGAAGGTTTTAATAGCCTTTTTACATGCTTCAGCTCAATCCGAGTCTTTATGAATACAAATAAATATATTCTAAAAATTCGCGGCCTATAAAGTAATGATTTAAAATGTCATATTTGCTTTTATCAAGTTCTCTTTCAGATTATGAACGTAATGTTTATTTTTACTTTGATGTCAAGTTCCATATTCGTAACCATGGGGTTACTCATGCCAAATTTTTGGAAAGTTTCATGATGCTGCAATGTTACATATTGAATTTTGCTTAAAATTAAAAAAAAATACTTGAAAAATTGAATGATGCGTTTGAAATCATTACATCATAGATCCTGCAACTTTAGAATATACATATTTTTTTTGATAGTGTGTCAGATAGAGCTGAAAATATATAAAAAGTTTAATAAAACTTTTTATTTTATTTTTTTTTTAATATTTTATCTTACAGTTTTATCAATTGGAATAAGTATAAAAACGTAATCTTCTAAAGAAAAAATATTAACTAAATTATTTATTTCAAGAGAAACTAAGAAATGTTCTTCAAACGTGAGCTGTTATATCGTTTGTAATAATAAACGTGCACTCTAGCTTAAACAAATTTTCTTTCTAAACGGCGATTTTAATTTTATAAACTTGTTTTTGAAATGTCAAACATGCGTGTTTTATAAGTAATTCTATAAATGAGGTCATCTCAGGAGACAAAGTTTGGGAAAAACTGTTTTAATTTTGGACTTTTTCTTTTAAGGTAAGGGAAGATGCAACCTTACATACCTTAAAAACTCGTGCAGTTTCGATGGCAATAATCGATAAATCTTTGCTAAATGCTAAAATGTTAATACTGATAATAGATTTACAGACAGGGTAAAAGAAATACTACACTGAATAACAAAAACGTACGGCCTTCATCTAGTACGAATAGTTATCATTTTCTAAATATCTCAACTAGAAATAGATATTTCCGAGTTATGCGAATATTTAAACAAATAAACGGAATAGACGAAATTATCTAGAATTTTTAGTCTATAGTTTTCTACGTGATGAAAAGGTACATTATATTATCAGCCGTTTGAATTATGATAAACTATAACTTGATTTCCAGAATAAATTCATAAAAAAAGAATTATAGTTACTAACACTCACATCTTGTGTTCGCATTTATTTGCAGAGTTTTCTAAATAAGTTTAACAACGATGATTTAGGAAAACGCCTTTGAATTTTAATAGGGATAACTAGAACTCTCTAGCAAATGGAAGTAGATTTCAAATAGATGACATGAAACTATTTATTCTAGCTCCATAATTTATTTTCTAGATGCCCGTGGCAGATATTTTTTTCAGTGTAATGGACCGATAAAGAAAATGTAAAGGTAGAAATTATTGTCATCAGATAATTGCTAAATATAAAATTAATAACATTTGTAACACAAAGAGAGATAAATATATTAATGAAATCTGTTGTTTCACAGATAAAATGAAATGTGCCAGTTTATCATAACTAAAATTTAATGAATGACTTCATAAAGCTCCATGCTATATAGGTAAACTTATTCATTCATTAAGAAACACTGACGTAAAAAATGTAAAAGTTATACAAAGTAACATTTCTGATTGAAGTAAACATTTCTACAACCGTGTCTCTAATAAAGGTAGAGTTTTCAGGTAATCGAGTAAACTTATTACAATTTTATGACAGTTTTTAAAAAATAAAAATGTTATTAATGAAATTAACTTTTTTAAAAGCATTTTAGTCAAATCCTTTTACAATCCTTTTATAAGTAAAGGTCTATACGCCATGTCCTTCCTTGCCAGTTTCCTAGTTTTCGCCCTATCGCTTAGCGCACCTTCACCTAGATGTTTGGTTGGCTCTAACGTAGAACAGGGTTCTTATGATATTTACGCAATTTGCACTGACTTGTGAGAGAGATTATTGTACGTTTTTGTCTTGTCTGCAAAATCTATGTCACCGAGAGTGCTGCTTTTCTGCCATTCGCAATCTTTTAATATCTTTAAGTATATTTTTAAGACGTGACACGATACGGATATGTGTAAATTGGATAACTGGTGGATCTCAGATACTCTATACGACATCTATTTGATGAAGGCTAGTTTTATATCTACTGGAACACACCCAAAGTATTCACGATTTACCCTTCCACACTGACCATGATTGACGACTGGAAACTATTTAATTCTTCAGATTGTTGATATCTGAAGTGTGTATAACTGTATATTCAATGATTTATTTCGACATGGTTTTCCCTACATTGAAAAGGATTTCATGTATATATATATACAGGGGTCCCAGAAATTCGTATATAAACTTGGAGGAGAGATAGATAACATAGTTAGAAACCAAGCATGGGCGGAATCTTCATCCTCACATGATAAATAGATACAAAGACAAAGTAATGCTACAATTCATAAAGCATTGTAAAACGGTTTTTGACACAGAAAAGTGTTCGTGCAAATAAGAGACTTAAAAGCATCACAGATGCTTTTCGAAATTGCGGCTTTTGGCATGGATGCATTCATAACACATATGCGACATGGGTTGCCTAATAGTTTTGAAGATTCCGGTTGTTGCGTTGATGGTAGTCGCAGCGATGGAGATTCGTACCCCCAGGGCCATTTCAGGATTTACAAGTTTGTCGTACGCAATGCTCTTCAGCACACTTCAAGGAAATTAATCAAGAAGCGATGAATTAGGTGATCGGATTGTCCTTGCGACGTGACCGGCATGCCCAATCGAAGCATCCGGACGAGTTGGTAAGATGTAAGGTCCCAGTAAACTGTTCGCCATGATTCCCGTCCACACATAAACAGGGAAGCGTTGGTGTGAGGATCGTGGTCGGGTTCCGTGTGTGTTGTTGTCCGTGTGATTCATATTGATCGCAAGAATTCAACGTCTACAATAAAGAAACCACACGTGACCTTGAGAGCTCGCATACTCCTCTCAATTTCCGCCCATGCTTACCTATGTAATTATTGTTTCTAACGATGTTCTCTACTTCCCGTGCAAGTTTGTACACGACTTTCTGGGACACCTTGTATATAAGTGTAATAATAAAAAAATTTTCGCCTTTTTATCTTAGTTAAAGTATTCCAAATTCTTAATATCTACACTTTTTACCTATCTTTAATAGTATCTTAAATATCTTTTTCTTTTATTTCATGCCTTTAAAACTGCGTATTCTTTAATTATTTTTCTAAAAACCTTAATCCATTCATAACTTACTTCTTGTGAAACCTCTAAATCACATTCTTTCATTTTATTCTGAGACAAAATTCTTTTTCTTTCAATGATTTTAATATTTTTGTTCTATGGTGTTCCATATCCAATAATTCTTTGCAAGCTTCCCGGCGGCATTCTGTTTAGGTTGTAAATCTAACGCCAAAAATATTAAGTCCATTCATCTACGTCATGCGTACACCTTCTTAACCCGGATCTCGTCTATCGTAGCCTGTCGTACGTCCCGTCCAGCTGGTTCTTTGGACGGTGTTGGTTCTTCACGCGTAATGTAGCCGTTCGCGCCCTGTTTCTTTGAATATTTATTCTGTTACATTGGCTGGGAATCCAGATTTTTACGTTTTTCTTTTGTTTAATAACAAGCCGTCACTTGGGGTGTATGACTTTTGATTTGTGTAGATTCTAATACAATTTAACACCATGTAGTTTATTATGAAGTGATAGAGCTATGTATTTGAGATCCGATGGCTACTCTACTGGAACTGGCATAATGTGTGTCTTCCAAATAAACGATTTTTTTTTTTTTTTTTTTTTTTTTTTTTTTTTTTTTTTTTTACGGTGCTTGTATTATTTATTGAACGGAAAATTCTTCCAATGTTTCTTGAGTCCTCCTTTTATTCGCCACCACGACTGATCTCCAGTCGTTCTCATGAATAACGGAAGGTTGGCACGTTTTTAGCATTCATTACTATACTACATTTACGTCGTTATATGTCGTCTAAAGATATCCACATTTACGATCCAGTTGAGGACAATACCTGTAGAAAAGTATGCATTTGACGTCAGTATTACCTCAGCATTTAACCGTACAATGATACACCTGCTTCGTTTTATGGGTGACTTATGGTTAGGTGTAACGTTATTTTTTGTGTCGAGACGTTATTTGTTGTCTCAAAGAAATTGCATACCGGTGGCTAAAAAGCTTTTATTTCTCCGTAATTATTACAACAAGCCTTTTAGAATGAGACGGAATTTTTCGGTGTTTTGCGATTCTGACATAGCCATTTTTAGTGTATAACTACATTAGTAGTCGACAAAAAAAATAATAATAATAATAACAATAAAATTAAATCATGTCATACAAAATTAGTATATTCACATAATACATGTTTCATATTTCTCCAAAGTATTTTAAAACTATTATACGAAATAACTTTAAAAAATAACCAAAATATGTTACACATAGCAAATAACACTGATCCCCGTAAAAATAAATTTAAATTGTTTCACTGCATTTTATTATTCCAATACATCATTCCTATATATGCTATCCAATAGAATAATACGCCCGGAAACTTCCATAAAAGAAGACTTAAAACAAATACATAAAATCGCCGATAAAGCTAAGTTTTTCTTTTTGACAGGCTATTTGTTAAATCTTTAAATTCATATTTTATGGGCTATTAAAGGTAGCGGAAAGATATGTACGTAGAGTGAAATTACATAAAAAATAACTTCTTCACACAAGGCAGAAAATATCTATTTAATAAAATTCATTAACTACATGCAATATTTTAACAAAAGTTTTATGTAAACCTTTTCAATTCTCGAACGTATATTTTTTAGAAACTTGATAATATTATTTTTCTCATGAATCTTCTCGATACGTTTCAAATAACTATATCATTTTTGCATAAAAAAGTATGTATGCAGTAAAAAAAAGGAAAATCTAACTATATTCGAATAGGAAAAACCATAGATTATTTTAAAAATACACAACTTTTATTTAAAAAAGAGCAGGCAAATTATCTTGTCCTATTCACTTCACGAAAGATCTATTTATTTTGATTTTATATATTTGCGATATTTTGTAGTTACATAAGACGCAATAATATTTTTATGATAGTTAAATATGGCAATGATAATCAGGCATTACCTCACTTCCACTAGTACATAGCAGTGTGTGTATATATATATATATATATATAACTTTATGCAAATTCTTGTTATTTAAAACTCTCAGTACAACTGATATGAAACAATAATTTTAGAAAAAATAATAAACTATACTTATATTTTTGCTTTTTTTCCTTTCTAAAAAAATTATTTTGTCTTGTTCATCAAATGAAATGCCTTAAAACATCCATAAACTTAGGCAAAAACAAACGATAGAATAAAATATATTACATCTGCACTGGTGTTGTCAAGTTATTTATTAAATATCAAATTCTATATTTTACATAATTTTAAAGATAGTGCAAATATATTTGAGGTGTACAAATTTGCATGATATAAAATAATTTATTCCTTTATGGTGAAAAATTCAATTACGTAACATTGTTTCATCACATGAAATAATTTTCAATTCGTTTTATGTAAAATAAAAAAATCGATAATTTTAAAATGGTGTGATCATTTTAAGATTCCTCTTTCACTTTAACGTAGAAGTTTATAAATATTTTTACAATGAGAAGAACGAAAGAACTTTGTTTTATTTTCATTTCGCGAATAAGAATTATAGAGCTTCTTATAGATACAATGCACAGTAGATATGTAAAATATATTTCCAATTTAGGCTGTTCTTCTCAAAATAATATTACTCTTATGATTTTACAATGTTCTTCAAAAATTTATTACCCATCTGAATGTAGGATGGATATGCATGTCTGCTTGAAAACACGTACAGGAACAAATTAAACAAATTAGGAAACATTGCCTGGGAATCTTAAAAAAGAAAGAAGCTGATTTATTTTAGGAAGGTACGTATTAAGGGTCTTGCACCTTTTAAAAGCGACAAAATTTAACGAAAAAATTCAAAGTTTTAATTAGTCTATCATCAAAACCTGTTTATGTGTATACATGAAATTTTGAATATTGATTAAACAGATTGTGCTTTGTAATATGATGTCATTAGAAATTTATTAGCCTTTTACAGAATTTGTGTATTGTTGGTATCAAAATAGCTCTTTTTTTTACTCCATAAATCATTGCTCGCATAATATATTGAAAAGGTATGTATGGATTATCATGAAATTTGGTAAATATACTAAACATATTTGTGTGTTTAAAATGAACTACTCTTACGCTTAAATTATTTCATTAACTATATATATATATATATATATATATAATTGTATTTTTAAAGAATAAAAATAGCCATCACTAAAAATATTACCATTGTAAATACTTAAAAGTAGTTCATTTTAAACACATATATTAGTTTAGTATCTTTATCAAATTTCATCACAATCCATGCATACATTCTCGAGATATCATGCTCGCAATCACTAATGGAGTAAAAAAAGGAGCTATTTTGATTTCAACAATACACAAATTCTGTAAAAGGCTAATAAATTTCTAAAGGTAGAATATTATAAAGCACAATCTGTTTAATCAATATCAAAAAATTCATGTTTATACATAAAAAGGTTGTGAAGATAGACTAATTCAATCTTTGAAGTTTTTCGTTAATTTTCGACGCGTTTAAAAGGTACAAGACCCCTTAAATGATTAAATAAATTGAAAAAAAGAAGATTAAGTAATGTAATATTTGTCTTAATACAATTTGCGTTTTTATTATAGTTGTTTAGAACATATTTATTTGAAAGAGATATAAAATCACAGCTTGAAACACAAAATGTATATTGAGTGTCAGTTTCAAAATCACACTTTTATAAATGTCTTTTAACCTTTTGAAATGTTCCTTTATACAGATTCATTTTGCGTTGAATGGTAACAACATATATAGACTGTCTTTTTTTTTTCCAAATCATGGTTGACTTTTGGATGATCTTTTGCAAACGAGGGCTAAACAGACAGGTCAAAAGGATAGAAAATTATTACTGCTTAACATAAATTAGAACTGCTTAACATAATTCAATTTTCCTTGCAAAATATTCAATTTATAATATGTTCAATTTAATTTCTAAAAAGATGATTTAAATGGAATACGCAAAATGTTGTTCATTGTCACAGGATTACTTCATAAATTTAAGGGGTATGTTATCAAGACATTTCTACTTAGAGAATAATGAATATTTTACAAAATAAAGTTTTAATAAGTTAAATTAGTAAGATTCGAAGAAATGCAAAAAATCAAATGAACGTGCACTTTTCACTATATAGAAATTTAGTCGAAATGCTTTATTTTTGGAGAAAAAAAAACATTTTACAAAAATAGATTAAATTGCGAGATTGTTATGTTTTTACAATATCTTTTGATTTTTGTCACAATGAAAGGATTATATCTACCTGCAAGATCATTAAAAAAACATATTTTTAAGGGGCTTTTTCTTACGAAGATAAAAGAAGATATTTGATAATATTTTATATTTATTTATTACACTTAAAAAAAGAGAAATTTATTTTTTAATGAATAAATTAAGTTGTGTTCCCCAGTGGACGCGGTACCCGAATATCATTAGGTATTGTTAGTCCTCCACTGTGATCAACGTATCTCTGTCATATGTTATCTGAAATTATAAAAACCATAATATTATTACTACGAACACATTATATTCGAAAGAAATCGTTCGTTTTCTTTAATTACTCTGAACAACATGACGGCCCCTCAAAGTAAAACAAGGAATTTTCCAATAAATAAATAAATTTGATTGGTTATATTATATATCTATACAGAAAATATTGTTATTAAAGATTTTCAAATTTTAAGATTTTTTTTGTGTTTTTCGAGTTAACGTAGTCATAGTCTTTAAAAATACAGCTTTGATATAATCATATTTAAAACTTTATCTAGTGACGTTGCTTATAAGTACCATTAAAATAACTTGTTATAAAATTAATGTAATACAATGATTAGTAGTAATAAAATTCAGAATGAGTTATACATGCATTCATGTATCTTGTTGCAAAAGCATTATTGTTTACACAAAACAAAAATATTCTTAAAAGGATAATTTATTTTGCCTTTAATTCTTTTCAGCTTTCCTGACGTTGGGGGGAGGGGGTATTTTTCAATTCGGTAGTATTTCTATAGTTCTATTGTAAGAACATTATATTTGTACATTACCTAATTCTACAAAATACTAAGAAAAATATTTAAAATAAATGATTTGAGTGGGGTTATAAATATTCCACTATATCCCTATACATTGAAATTTAATTAATCCTTCTAAAATCTTTCTAAATTTTATCAAATGATTATGTAAATCTTCTAATATAGTTTCAAAAGTTTAGGAAAAATACTCTAGAAGATAAAATTTCCATGATTTCATAATTCAGTACATAAAGGGTTAAAGATTCAAGTTATCAGTTATGTATGATATAATAAAGTGAATTAAAGATAAGTAAGTTTCTTATTTTTTATAACTCTGTCTGAAAAATTTAATAGAATATTCTTTTGTGATTATTTTTTCAGAAAATGCAATAAACGAAAGACATTTTTTAAGTTTGTAGGCAGGTATAACACTTTAATATTTCAAATTTCGTGTTTATTTCCCAACAAATTTAAGAACTTTGATTATCATATAGTATATGAACAGTTCTGTTCATATACCATATCGTTAATGGTATATTGGAAATATGGGAAATTCATATGCGTCCTAAATTTAAACAACATAATTCAGTACGTCGTACAAATTAATATTTAAAAATATAATAAACACTCATCACATATATAGAATACATATAAAATAAAACTGAAATAGAAATATATACTGTCAATGACTGACATAAGGAGATATTTCCAAATAAATAAATAAATAAAAAGTATCAAAGCTTCTGTTCCTATATTTTTGTAATTTTTTATTTATTATTTTTTTTTTTTTTTTTTTTTGTATACTGAATAAATATATGTTAATGTTTATTTAATTTTTCTCATGATTAAAAAAAATATTATTTGTATTTTATCTTGTAAACACTTTTTATACACAGGCAACCTAAAGTTTTTGAAATAGACACTTGAACTAAAGAAACAAAACTTGGTATTTATATTACTTAGACTCTGTAAAAAAAAAAAAAAAAAAAAAAAAAAAAAACAAAACAAAAAAAAAAAAACACCTGATAAAAAATAAAATTTGAGATAGCAACAATGTGAAAAAATGTTGTTGTAGGTGCATATGAACAAAAATAGCTAGATGAGTTTTATTTTTTATTCGTATATTAAAGTTATCATTCAACGTGAAACAATATATATGTACATATATTTAAATATATATTGTTGTGTAAAACAGGTGGTAAAATTCGAAAGCATTAGCTTCAATACGGTTACTATGCTACCTTTATTTAAATACATGAAAAAATTAATTACTAGGGATATAATATCCATTTTCATTACAACTAAATATAATTATATAAATGGACAGTTAAATGAATAATAATAATTATATAATTGGCTAAAGAATGTTAAAAATATTATGACGAGAAAGAAAATGGAATAGAAGTGGGAAAGGAAGAAAACATTGATTTATTTATTTAATTAATGAAATTGTTGAATGTCTTTTGTCTGTTTTTTATTCCCTTTTAAATATTTGAAATTGTAAAAGAAAAACGAAGCCAATGTAATTAGATAAAAATATTTTTATTTTTGCATAATAGATGGCAGCACCAACAATTGATTTATATTATGTCTATGGCTATTATTATTGTAATATTCTTCCAGTTTTCTTTCAACATTAGGTGACACTAATGTTAGTTAATGGCGATAATGTAAATTAATAGAATTGGGAAAATTTTAGTTTAGTTACGTAAATTTAAAAGTGTTAATTGGTATTTTAAATACTAATATTGTAATGATTTTCTATTTGTATTAGTTAATTGCATTTATCAAGGTATTTCAAAATGGATTAACTGCAACCATTAGGTATTAATATATGTGTTGACTTAACTGCAAAATTTACCTTAAAGTTATATTGCGGTAATGGATAACATGTGCAGGTGTGTATTTGGATTAAATAAAATGAGGTTATATTGGTTGAGCTGTGTAATATTACTATATTTCATTGATATAAATTATTTAATATGATGTATTGATTTTTCCATTTCATGGCATTTAATATTATTCTGTTTTAATGTTGCATTTATTCTTTTGGTCATCTATTCTTTTGGCACATGTGGTCGTTTGGGTACAGGGGGAAAAATCTTTTAAGTCGGAAAAAGGGGGAAAAAAAGCTTTTAGATTTTTTTTCTCTACAGAAAACGACTACTTTTCTTATATATTTGAATTATGTACCCTTGATAAAGTAATTCAATATATAAGCTTTTCAATTATTTTTATCGATATCCATATTTTTCTTTTTTTCTGCCATATTAATATTCGTAAGATAGTACAAGGGACTATACTTTATACATAAAAGCTGGTATATATTTTTTTTTCATTTCTGTTATTTCTGCTGTTTTTTACCATGTTTTTGCTATCCGTGTTAAGTTTGTTGGGGGGGGGGGGGTAACTGTATTTGTTATTGTCACTTTATTCATAATATCACAGTTTTAGTTGGTGGTCCGTAATGTTTATTTAATGGTTATATATATATATATATATATATATATATTATTTATCTATTTTAAATCACAAGAGATAAACTAAATTTTAAAAAGACTGAGTAATAACATTAATTTTTGTATTTTTGAAGATGTACATAAAACTTTTATGAAGTAAAATTTATATTTAATCTTGTTATTCATGTACACATTCCTGGAAAACAAACCGGATTAATTTGCAAAGGCGACATAATGTGTTACCTTTTTATGAATGGAATGATTTGTTTGCTTATCTAATGAGATTAAAGTATTACAATTCATTATGTGTCACCATTGTTTTAAAAATACAAAGACAGTATGACACAAAATTGTTAATCTATTTTTGTTGGCTTTAACTTTTGTTCTTGCAAGAAGAACTTTATTAGTTTGTCCATTATAAAAAGAAAATACAACTTAAAACTAAAAAGTTTATGTTATTATTATTATTTTTTTATATATCAGTAAAATAAGTTTTAACAATATTTTAAATCTGAAAGCTCTATTAATTAGGTTCTATGAATATGCAATGGATTAAATTCTTTTCACATATGAAATGCATAGAAAGTAGAAATGAAAGGAAACATTATCTGTGAGTGTAGAATATAAAATTACTGAAAAGGTAAGATACATTTCTTGGTTTATTTTTGTAACGTTTCTGTATAATGAATAACACTATAAATTTTAATTAATTCAAAGTTTTAAAATAAATAGATTTATAATAAAATGATTCAAAAAAATGAATTTTTATGCAGCTTAAATAAATTCTGTTTTATATAAAAGAAGTAGCCTACACTGTCACTCCTTTTGTCGTCATTGGATTTATTGTGACTAGTCCTTTTACTTTTTTGATTTAAATAAAACTGTTGCAGCTAACAGAGAATTGTCAGATAAAAGAGTGGAAGCAGACAATTTGTAATTCAATTCATCGCTTTGATATTCATTGCAGCATCAATTCATCGCATTGACATTCATCGCGAGGTCAATCCATCGTAGCGAAATGATTTTAAAGACGATCATGATTTTTTTTCAGGTATAGCAAAAAATAACATTTTACAGTCGGATTATATTTGCAGATATGGATTAAAAAATACATATATATACATATATTGTATATATGTTTTTTATTGCTTTTGTTCAAAAATATCTATTATAAAAATGGAGTGGATTTTTATTAATTTATTTATTTATTTATTATTATTATTATTATTATGTGATTTTATTGAAGCCCCTAGTCTTAGAACACGAAACTTTAATGGATCATTTATTATTTAAAATATATAATAGATATTGTTTTAGATAACTGTGAAAATAGCGTGAGATTTAAGGCATAAGTATACCGTTCATGAAAGAAAGAGCAAATATTATGCTAGAATAAGACATCAAATTATGCATTGGTAATGGCGTACAAATGTGAGAATTGGGGGAAAGTGAGCTTCCTCTAACATATAAAAAGTTAAGAAAAAGGAAAGTACAAAAAGAATATAAAAACAAACAGAAAGCGATAATTCTCTTTTTGTAGAATTTAGTGTCACACCCAATTAAAAAAAAAAATCTTTAAAATTTATTTAATTTTAACTTTTTTTAAATAGTATATTTAAGCATTAATAACTTCAGCCTTCTTTCCTGTTTTTTTTTTTTTTTTTTTTTTTTTTTTTTAAATCAATTCTACCCTACAATGCCATATGATGACTGCAGGTAGTCATTTATACGCCAGTTCTCACTACTTTATTCGAAAAAACTGCATCAGTAATGGTATGCCCTTGCGTAGTGTACTGCTTCATGTTTGTTCTAATTGACGGTATTTCATATGATGTCACTATAGCTGAATAATACACAAACCCAGCAAAATTCTATGTCTTAAACACGACAAAAAATTGGCTACCTAATGATCCATATGACTTTGTTAGTTTGTAACATTAATGTCGATACTTAAAACTAAATAATTTATATTTGCTCCATGTTTTATCAGAAATCATACATTTATATTTTTCCAAATATCGCATATTTTAATTACATTTTTAAAGTTGTTATAAGAAAAGGGCTACTTTAATAACTTAATAAATTAAAAGATAACCTACTATTTTACCTATACTTTCTACAGAAATGGAGTACTACAGTTGCCACCATTTTAGAAATGGTATTAAATTTAAAAAAAAAAAAAAAAAAAAAAAAAAAATGAACATCTCAAAAATAAATTCAGATGCAGTTTACAAACAAATTGCAGTTAAAAGTACTCTACGAACATAGTACGAACGTGTAAAAATTGAAAATAAGCTATAATTAGAAGTTTAACTATTGCAGTAAAGATTATCTGTTTTACTAGACTTTCAGTTTCGGATTATTAATGTATTTAACCATACAACGATACATCTACTTCGTTTTACGGCTGTCTTACGCAAGGTAATGTTATTTTTCTTAGACGATACTTTAAATGTTGCTGAAAGAAATAGTTTAAGGGGAGATAGCAAAATGCTGTTTGTGATTCATTTATCTCATTATAAATCTAAACCGACATTATAAGTTGATTATTTTCTTTATATATATATATATATATTCTTTTTTAAATTCTTTCTAGATTTTTTATTCAATATTTCATATAGTGATCGAAACATAGTACAGTTCGTCTCATAAGTATATGGACAAGCTATTTTTTTAAATAGCAGCTCAAAATATGAAGCCATAATCACGAAAAAAATAATAAGCATATGGAATCATATTATACGTTTGTTACAACAACGAAATACAGTATAGGTTTTACAGAATTTTTGTAAAAAAAGTAAAATTCAAAATAAGCTGTCACAAAAATATATGGACAATGAAGAGAATTGCTTTTATTTCCACCGTATCAAAAAAAATTGCATTTTCTGCGTTCTGTACATGAGATGTACCCACTGAGAAATGTAAAATCACTGCTCATTCTTCAATTATCGAATAGTGGAAAAATGCCTCGCAACGATTAATTCTTTGCTACTCATATAGCTAAAATTTGACGTTTAAAAACTCAAATGTTAAAATTTCTGATATTGCGAAACAAATAAAGAGTAACAGATTCGAAAATTATGAAATTTCATCAAAAATTGACAATGCGACTGCAAAACAACGTTCAGATCAACCAAAAAAGTAACTCTACGACAAGACAAAAAGATTTTTCAAGCATTTTCAACCCAAAAGAAATTTGTTCGTGAAATTTCAAAGACTTTAGCGCTTTCTATTACGAGATCTACTGTTCACCGTTGCATACAGGCAAGCAAAATTCATAAATATCGCAGCAGAATGTGCGCGGAATATATGCTGAAAGTGCACCATAGAAATACACGCGTTTGAACTAAAAAATACCCACTTGGAAAAATTAATTGCTAAGTGTTTCTTCAGTGACGAAAACAAAACCAATTTGGATGTCCCTGATGGCTGGGCATACCATCGGCATGATCCGCGACGAGAATCTCGGGAGTTCTTCAGTCGACAACCTGGAGGGGATTCTCTCATGGTGTGGGGCGCGATTTGCATCAATGGAAAACGGATATTGGCTCTCTGAATGGTCAATAGTTCTCTGAGGATTATTAAAATGGCCTTAAAGGCAATCTACTTCCATTTCGAAACATTTTTCAGAGCGATAACTCAAAATTCCAAGAGGACAATGCATCGATTCACATCTGTCATTCAACAACAGCTTGGTTTACCCATAATCAAGGTTATAGAGTGGCCAGCTATCAGTCCAGATCTAAATCCAATTGAAAACGTTCAGGGAGTACGTGCACGAGATGAATATGCTAATGTTCGTCAATTTTCTGTTATTCAGGAATTAAAGCAAAATGTAGAGCAGAATTGGTTCTCTTTACAGCCACACATTCCCCAAACACTAGTTTGAAGCTTACTTGATACGATTTTCAAGATAATTCAAAGGAACGTATCCACAATTTGAATTTAAATGCAAAAAACTCGAAAAGTTCATATACTTTTGAGACAGTCTATTTTGATTTAGATTTTTTTACAAAAATTCTGTAAAACCTATACTGTATTTCTTTGTTGTTAAAAACTTGCATTATAATTCCATATGCTTATTATTTTTTTCATGATTATGGCTTCATTTATTGAACTGTTACCATAAAAAATCGCCACTCCATATACTATTGAGACGCACTGTAGTAACAGTTGAGATTATCAGATTTACTAGATTTTCAGTTTCACATTATTATTGTATTTAACCATACAATGATAAATCTGCTTCGTTTTCTGGAGACTTATGAGACATAATGCTATTTTTTATTCACTAATTTAAGTAAGAAATGTGTTGCACTAATTAATTAAACTTTTATATTCTCGTTTGGAAGCTTCATTAAAATCACATAAAAAAATTACTCCCCATTTTAACGATTGACATTTTTGAACAAAAGCAGTGAAAGAAAACCTGTATACTTATATATATATATTTAATATTACTGTATCTAAAATCGGCCTGTAACATGTTAGTTATAATTCGTTACATCTGAAAAAATAACATGATCGCCTTTTTAAAAAAGTTCGCTACGGTTAATGGACGCCGCGACCAATTGGTACCAGGACGAATTGTCGTTGCGACGAATTGACGCCACGACGAATTGACTCTGTAATGAATCGTTGCTAAGACGAATTGACGCCGCAATGAATTGTGCGCAATGAATTGTTCTGCGATGAATTCTGTGCGGCGAATTTACAAGTGTATTTTGACGTAGTATAATTATATATCGTTAAAACGGGTTGTTTGATTTTTTTTTAATGCAGTTAGTCAAAAAGTAATGAAAAAGGCATTAGCTATTAATCCCAATGATTTCTACAAGAAAATCTCGCACGGGTATACTTTTATTCCTAACTGATAACTGTAATACAATATTTATAATTAAAATATATATCATTGAATGCGCACTAACAATGCTAAGAATCATATTTATATGATAAATAGCAATAATACGTTCAAATAAAGTTCTGTAAACTATTAGAATCGATACTTTTATATTAATTGCCCGTCAGGAATTATAAGCCAGAGAAAACGCAATAAAATTGCTATTTACAACCAGCCTTTTTGATACTGTTCATTTCAGTGTTTTCAGCACTAAATTCGATTATATGTCTTTAATTTGAGTTTAATTATATTTTATTTATTGATTGATGAATGTTTTAATTTTGTTATGGAATATAAGCTGGAAACAAATGATGAAATAGTTATGTTAATTTAAATGCGAATGGATTTTCCCTTAGTAATCGTCTGCACGCGTTACAGATAGATTTGAAAAAAAGAATCATGATTAAAATTTATTTTAAAGACAATAAATATTGAGTATATTGCGATACACTTTTCAAATTCAAATACAGTTTTTTAATTGCGATATAGTTTTTTTTTTCTTTTTTTTTTTAATGCATTTGAAAGTATTTTTTTTTCTATTCAAAGGTGTAAAATTTGAAAATATTTGGTATTTGTAAATAAAAAACAATTGGAATAAAATTATTAAAAGTTAAATTTAATCGTCTGCCGTTGCCACCGTCAAAATGACGTCAGTTTATCTTGGTGAATTGTATCTTATGAAACACGAGTTTATATCTTTGGAATTACGACATAATTGTACTCAATGGATTTTTTATATTTATTTATTTATTTATTTTTTAATACACAGAGTTCTATAATTTTTAAATATCACAAGACTGTGATGGTTGTGTTTCTTAACATTTGATAATAAATGTTGATGTATTTTTTAGCGCTGAATCCGAAAATGACCTTCATTTTAAACCATCCTGTCGAGAGTTTTGGCAAACCGTAAATTCCAAAGTTAAAAAGTCAAAAGATAGCGAAAACCTGTCAAAGCAATTTCTCAAAGGCGTACCAAAAGGAGGCAAATGTTTTAAATACATATGCGGTAAATTTTCAGCGTTATTCAACCACCAAAATAAAAGATAACATCGAGATGAACATCATACAGCATATAAAAAAACGCGAGGCAGAGCCTTGGTCGGTTCAAAGAAACTCCCACATTTGGAATAAAATTTTAAGGATATTAAATGCACAACATTTTACGCGTTTTTCTGTAAAAATGCATAGTATAAGCCAAAATGATGAATACATTATTATGAAAAAAAAAATGTTTTATGTCTATTTCATAGTATCAACTTTTCGCACTATTTCGACATTTTTAAATTTTAAAATTTGCGATTAGCGAAATCTTGACGTGATGGCAAAAAGTGAAACTTATTTTCGGATTCAGCGTTACAAAATACATAAGAATTAATTATCAAAAGCTAAAAAAGTGCTACCATCACATCAATTCTACAGTATCAGAATTTTGCTATTTTTGGCATTTTATCTTCGAAATTTGCAATTTGCGAAAACAACGGACGCGATAATTAAAATTGAAGGTCATTTTCGGATTTAGCGCTACAAAATCCAACCATCTAAAATCATCATATAATACGAATTTTGCAAGCAAACCTGATTCGCGCCATTATTAACCATATAAATCGTTTTTTGTTAAAAATAAACTAATGTTCTATAGAATTAATTCTAACATGCACCGAATAACTCACTTCTTGACATATATTGCTATGACATATATCAAACAAATTTATCAGTGTATGTTTGACATATGATGTCAAAACCTGGATCTCCATACCGTCTATTGGGATTAATTCATGACTCCACGTTTTCCAAAATATACGTCATTCAAAATTAATTACGTACGAAATATCTTAAGGAATGATGTAAAATGAATGTGCTTGTTGGATATTTTATAAGTTATTTCATATTTCAGTAAAACTGCATTTAGTACAAGCTACGTTTAAATCATCTTGTCAAAACAACGTTTAAATGTTTCCTAAATGAAAATGACTAAATACAGATAAGATAATTTATGTATATGAGCATGCTACTAAAATTTCCAATAATTAAATAATAAAAAAATATTTCATGTAAGTTAAGGTGCTGCATATGATTAAAAAAAAAAAATAAATGTTATAAATAGAAGAAATTAAAAACAAAATCTTGCTAAACGCATTTATGTGGTTTAAATAAATTAAATTTAAAATATGTACTTTAAATGAGATCCTGTGAAATCCATCGGTTAACACCATTACATGTACAAAGGTTTATAAGTAATGCAATTCCTTTTTAATAAAAAATTCAGAAAAATTCATTTACTAATAATATGTGTAAACAATTACAAAATATTTAAAATTGGCACATTTTTAAATAGATTTTTTCTTCTATTTTTATAAATTGAATTGGAAGGAACGGCGCCGCAAGGGAATGTACTTTTCCTTGATTTCGCAAGTATTATGACAGTTAGCTGGATTGCACAGAGACAGATATTACGGGGCCCTGACTTGGTCAATTAGATACCTAATGCTCTATAAATAAATATTATCTTTAAATTCCACTGTTAACATCATTACACGCGCGAACATTCGTAGGTAATGCAATTATTTTCAATTGAAAAATAAGAATATCCATTTAATAATGATCTATGTAAACAATTACAAAATATTTCAAATTTGCGCGTTGTTAAATAGATTTTTTTCCTTTTTTATAAATTCAATTCGAACGTCAGGTACCGCAAGGGAATAGCATTTTTTCTTGGTTTCGTACCACTGGTAGTTTGCTAATTAGTGGAGAGATGCAGATTATGGCTGCCAGACTTGTTCAATGAGGTAACTAATCCTCTTTTAATAAATATTTGTCTTGGAAAATCATTAACTTAGGCAACAGCGTTATCTCATACTGGAACTTTTAGTAAAGACGAACAGAATTTGTCTAAAAATTAGATCATAAAATATCAGGAAAGATTGAAATTCATTGTCAAACGAAATGGCATTATATTATACAAGTGTCAGCAAAGTCTTTCCATGGATACAAAATGTCTTGATATACGTACACACTGAGCTTTTTTTACGCTCTTTGAACATTTATGGTTTTCTGAACACTGACATTGCTACTTTACAGCTGTAATATAATAGTTACTATGACAACAGCAATATAACTGTAACGGCCCGAACCTATTTCTAACTGTTATTGTTTAAGTTCATCCTGTTACTTGTTGTGTGTTTAATTGTCCTTATTAAAGATATATGTTATATAATATAAATGCCTGCTAATTTGAACATATATCGTTACAACGGCTACGTTAAGTAAACCTGCAAGAAAGTAACTTTATTAGTTTTCCAACATTTTGGCATCATTTCACATGTCTCTCTTATATAGAACATATATGAAGATATTCTGTAATCTGCAAAAAAGACGCTTTGGATATTCTGTAATTTGTTTTTCATGAAAAAAAATATTTCATATTAAAAGGAGAAAAAACCGGAGTAAAAGAAAAAGTGGATAACTGGAATCGAAGATCGCAAAGAGGGCTTTGTTTAGTATTCCTATCAAAATATTTTATATTTTAATTAAAAATTCGAAATTGCTGATTTCTAATTGTTAAATCATCATATTTTTTTCCGTAAGAACATAAATAGCAGTAGAATTAAATTTAATTAAAAAATAATTACAACTGTTAGATATTTTTTAATCAAATTAAAAATATTCAAGAACTTCTTTTCAGACAATTCTAACAACATATCTGTGTATATACTCTCTATTGAATTACATGATTTAATTTTATATAAAATTAATGGAACCCTTAAAATGGCAAAAAAATGAAATTTCTTTAATAAAATCTATTGGACAATGAAATATAGTTAATTTAATGTTTCACAATTTCACAAAATGTAGTTTTTAAATAAAAATAAACTCATAAAACATTTTAAGAAATTTTTTGACCAAAGAATGGCAAAAGCGAACAACAGCTTATCTTTAATGGAATGTATTCCTTTGAAAAATTGTCAAATTCCAGCTAGGAGCTTCAGACCAGAATCTTTCTATTATGATGAAAATGCGCTATAGAAGATCTATAAGCCCCTGAGCGGAAAAGATTGAAATCAAGGTTATGTTTTAAAATTCAAATCGCGAAAATGGTCGGATGTCATTACTCTAACTCATTTAATTAAAAGAATATAAGATTTTTAATAAAAATTCTGATTGGTCGTTAGATAGGAGGCATTCAGCTATAAGTAGGAATAAATAATTTGAAAACAACGTTTAAACACACAATAAAAACAAGCAGATTTGACCATACGTATACGTTTCGTGAGTACTAGGACTCACATCCTCAGTGTAAAAACTATAAAAAACTTTAAAAACAATATCCCCCCAACTACATGTACGGTGAAAAAAACCCAAAATGACCCTTTTGGGGTAACGAAATAAACGAAATCCAAAAATCGAAAAGCCATCACAAGCAGTGCTGTAGTTTATAATTTGCTGAGGAATTTTTCTCTATGTAAAGATATAAATATGTAAGAAGTACATAACAACATGTATAATAATCACTTATAAACAGTTTAAATTAAATAATGCGATAAAAAGTGATAAAATATCTTTATTAAGATCGTTTTATCGCACAAAACGGGACATTTTCAAAATCATTCATGATAAAAAATATATCAATGGATTTTTATGATTTCTAATTCCCATCACGATATGAAACACACACATCATTTGATGCATTGTGAGCTTTACAGGACTTTCATAATTTATATCCTATAAATTTTATTGGAAAAAAATATGAGACTTAAATTTTTGACAGAAAATAAAATCGCTAAACAGAAATTGTGTCCGTTAAAAGATTTGTATTATCTTCAAATTATTCCTTTGTCTATGATTCTCCCAAAACATCATTTTTTCTGAAAACTGGTATTAAAAAGGAAGTTCTTTTAAGTATGCAGATCGCATTTACCAATATATTCAGAAATTATTACGAATTCAATCACAAATTATATAGCAACAACTTATTCTATTTTTTCTTTGGAAATTTGTCATTTTATTCTATCGATGGGAATTTTCCTTAATGTTTTTTCTATACAAAACCCATTTATTCTTTTGAAATATAAGCTCATTGCAAAATGCTTCCGTTAACATTCTTAATTGTGTTCGTTTCGTACTATTACAGTAATATTCTGAAAATATTCAATTTAACAGAAAATAGAGCTGTGGCAACTTCAAATGAAATTCAGTCAGTTTAAGACATATGACAAATTGCCTTGAAATGGTTTCAAAAGAAACATGTTATTAATGATCTGAAGAAATGTTAAAATGACATTTTCTTGCATTTGGCAAGCGATTTGTCAAAACACTAAATAGGAAAATACACAGAATATAAGAAGATTGCTGTCATTTTCTTCAACATTAAACATTTATTATACACAAATTATATTCTTTCGATAAAAGAAAAAAAAATCTAATTATTCTGTTACAATGTTTCTACAATAATTCCGTTGTACCAAACAAACCGTTGACATTTATTCAAATAATACTTACTATCTTCAGAAATTTTGACCTTTTTGATAAGAAGCCTATTGTTTTAACCGAATGAAATACTGATGAAAAAAAAATTAGTTTTAGTGAATTACTCATTAAATAAAACATTTTAAATGAATAAAATATAAAATGTTATATATTTTTTTTATTTATACAATTATTAAATGAGAGGATATATATAGGGATTAACAAAAATGAAATTTTGAGTACATTTCCGTTGTTTTAACTATGGATTTACGTTTTGAATTAGTAGAAAAGCAGCTCATGTGTACGCAAAATTTCATTTAAACAAAATTTCTTTAGTAATATTTGTTGTGTTTGGAAGACAGGAGGTGATAGAATAATATTGTAAAGTTATTTTGGATATTGAAATTCCAAATCATTTTTTTAGGATCGATCGTATAGTGTTATAACATTTTCGTTGCGGCCACAAAAGACCACTTTGACATAACAGTCATTAATTAAAAAAAAAAAAAAAAATCTGAATTTACTTATCATACATTTGGAAATTGAGAACAAAAAAAAAATAAATAAATAAATAAATAAATAAAAGGTAAAAGCATTACCTGCATTCACCTGAAAGAACAGAAACTGATGGAGACATTTGCAGAAAGGAAATAAATAGATGAGAAATCTTCCTTGAAAAATTTTTATTAATGAAGCAATTTTTTCTTGCAGAACATAGCGCATTATCGTAAAGTAAACTCTTATTCTTTTAGATGTACTTTTTTATGATGGACACATACAAACTACGTTCATTCTACGTTCTTACTAAGGAAAATAGAATTATCTTTTTCCTTTGGGGAGTGTGGAGGCACAGGCATTTAGATGATTTTTTTAGCACCACAATTCTACGACTCGAAATAAAAGCATCATTTGAATAAAAATAATAATAATGCCGTCAACAAAATTCTTATCCACATCTTACTGAAGAATCAGAAGTAACTGATCAAAGAATCTCGTCACAAAAGAAAAAAGACGAAACTATGCAGCCGATTACACAATTATAAAGAAATATTCTTGCACTTTTAATATTTCTTACTGTAGATACGAAAATCCGTTTAGTATTTTTTTGTAGAAGGGGATGAGGCATCCACCCATTTTCTGCGTTCGTTACAGAACACTCATACAGGCGCGAACATAATTATTCGCAGAACGGCAAAAGGTAGCCATTCTGCATTGAAGTCCCATCTCAGCTGCACTGAATGCGCACGAGCTCTCCGAGAAGAGGAGTAAAGGGGTTTGCTATAATCCTTGAAACACGCCAACTTTGGCGGAACGAACATACAGACGCCCTGCATTGGCATAAAATGCAATGCTAAAGAATATAAAAAACTGCTTTAAAAAAGGAAATTTGATAGATTTAACTGAGATAAGATGCCAAACAGTAGTAAAGAGTTACAAATTATGAAATTACGAATTAAACTGATTTAAATATTATTGGCTAAGTGGTGGAGCTACAAAAGGATATGACTTCACAAATAGAAAGATATGAAACTTTCCAGATAATTCTTTTACCAGAAGTACAGATTTTAAAACGACGTTTATGATTTTAAAATGAATAAAATGCTATGCCAGAAAGAAAAACTTACAGGGAAGGTTGAAAAAAAATGGAATTAAAATAATTTTGGAATGCGAATATTAAAATTAAATGAATACAAGATTAAATAAAAATATTTTCTAAATGAAATTAAATAAAAATATGGCAGTGGTTCTAAGTAACCACAACAATATTAATTTTTGAAATTTGCAGATCAAGTGTTTTTGTTTCTACAAAACGAAGGATTAAGAAGGAGATTAAAAGTTAAATAATTATTTTATGTAATTAATTTTAATTTCTGAAAATAATTGTAATTTAATTTCATTAAAACAATAACCTTATAAATGCGCAAAATATATTTAAAATCTAAAATGCTGTGGACATCTGTAAGAAATTCAATTTTAAAATCTTGTAGTTAATATTCGTATGCAATAGAAACAAAATTCCATGCTCGAAGCTGCGCTTGCTATTTTGTAACTTTTTTTATAATTATTTAGAGTTAAAAATAACGTAATTAAATTAGACAGCTTTTGGTTACTTGTACCCCATCAAAAAAATTGTCTGCGAACCTCAGATGCATTAGGACATGCATTGGACAATCTTCATTTACGAATTCAGACATGTACGGGCGGTAGATTTCGCTAGCCCTTTTGGACAGACATACGTAACAAAACTTTCTTTTATGAATATAGATATATCTCATTTTTGTGATAGTGTAACTCTCGTAGTTATGAAAAGATTTAATGTGACTGAGCATATATATGTACAGTACAAACCAAGGTCTCGGCCGAGTTCGTTAACCATCTTCACCCGCCATCTTGTTTCATAATGGTGTCCGTTTAAAAATATATAATTTTAAAACTTAAAATGTTGAAAAATTATAAATTAGCAAAGCTGTTATGTTGTTGACCTTGATACAAGGATTCCTGATCATTTTGTTGTTGTTGTTGTTGTTGTTGTTTCCTCATTACCTTAAAAATTGCCGGCATATATCAGTTTGAAATTGCAGGTTTTTATGACATTATGAAGGAAATTAATATTTGTTATGCGACAATACTCCTGTTTTTATCAATTTCGATGTGACTGAGCATGTGTACAGGACATACCAAGACCTCGAGAAAGTTCATTGGTTAGTTGCATCTGCCAGGTGGTTTTAAAATGTGCGGGCAATTCTAGATATCACCAAATTTGTTGGCCAAATATAAATCGCTTTAAATGATGTCAACTTGAATATAGCTGACTAATCTGGCGAAATTCTCTTTCAGATTCAGTATTGACAAAAACTGGAATTGAGGCTAAAATGATAGGGTTCCCCTCATTTTAGCTTCGAGTGTTTCAGTAACATGAGCTAAATTTTTTATGTCTAGGAATATGAAAGCTACATTTTCCTTAAATCGAAACATTTTTTTTTTGATTATTTAAACATTTAAATATTAATTTCAAAGAGATTATCCAAAAAATATTTTTCAACTGAAAAATACTGTCTAACGTATATTCCTTAAAGGCATGAAAATAGCGTTCAAGACTATTTTAGTGATTTAGAATTGAATAGCATTTTTTTTTTTTTTTAGACTAGCAGGCTTCGCCCGGTATGCTGGTCGGGTTCTCCCTACAAATCGTAAATAGAATGAAATATATAGATGAATTTGATCTTGTGTTTTCAGCCAATATGAACGTTTACATGAAATGCCCTTCAGTATATCTGAAAACGATACGAATGACACTGCGCTGTTATATTTCCTAATGTAGAAGGGAAGATGTGGGCTATTAAGAACAGACACGTTAAACTGGTCTTTTGTAGTAGGATTTCTGAAAGAAAGATATACAATGTACTAAAATCATCTCTGAAAAATTATCTAACAAACAATGTAATGCAAGTCTCATCAAAATTCCGTCCAGTAGAACTACCACGTATTATTGAACTTAGCAACATAGAAGCCATTCCTGAAAAATTATCCTACTAACGGTGCAAGTTCCATCGAACTCCATAAGGCAGAATCTTTTAAAATGGCTAATCTTTCTTAATCATGTTCATCTGAGCATGATTAAGCAATGCATTCATTATACATTATATGCATCATAATGCATTCATCATACATTAAGCAATGTATACCGATATGTTATATCCTAAAACCTTTCGTGAAGATTTGTCTGACGAACAGTGCAAGTCCCATAAAAATCCATACTGCAGAACTCGAGTTATAAGTAGCCGAAACGAAACTCCATTTGTATTTTATGTACATAGTAGATAATGTATTTCATTTTATAAACAAATAACGTTTTTCATTCATTTCGGTATATTCTATTACATTTTAAGTTATCAGTCATTGTTTTCTCATTATGATAATTTCAGTGCTGTCGTGTTCCAAAATCTGTTCGAACTGCAACATTGATAGATTTTTTTTTTTTTTTTTTTTTTTTTTTTTTTTTTTTTTTTTGGGGGGGGGGGGGAGGGGGTGGAATCTTTTGCTTTATCGAAAAATAGAAAACATTATGGCGTCAAGATTTAAAACGTCTAGAAATTCGCGTAATTTTCATGTAATAATTGCATATTTAGTTTTTATAAATTAGAATGTAATTTTATTTCAAACTAAATGTATGCGAAATGTAATTTAAATAAAATCTACACAATTTCGTTGAATTTTCTGCATTTTGTTTTTCATACCGTCAGACAAATCATGTTACACCTCCAAAACTTGCATTCTCATTTAAAATATGTGGGATTTTATTTACTATATTTGTTTCAAGGTAATTGCCTTTTATCCTAATTGTCCGTTTCAACGATTATGATCGCCGCATTATTGCATTTTTTTTACACGGAATGACCGCATGGTTAACAATGGAAGCGATCGGTACGCCTGCTTGTAATATACACATTGGGCGTCATTTAGCGATTTGTGTTTTCATGCATTTTTTCTCCTACCTGCAATGCGTATAATGCGGGGTATATGTCCTTTACAGTGCAAACAATCACAAGTCAAATATATTACTCTGTAAATATTTAGAATTGCATTACACATGCATAACCGTAATTCCTTGTATAAACTATCTTTGTAGGAGCGTTAGTGATTATATAAATACGTAGCACCTATAGTTATCATCTGGTACCTCCGCCCGTCTGTCTGTATACAATAGCAAAAAAATTACATAATCGATTGGTTGGAAATTTAATATATATAATCGTTACAGAATTGCGTCGAGTCATTTCAAATTTTATGAAAATCGAATCAAAACATAAAAAGATATTAATAAAAGTTTCTTCGTTCTATTAATTCATACCATATGTAATTATTTCAATGATGTCCCTAGATAGGTAATGCTTCTATGTTGCCAGGGTGGTTATGTCATATTTAAGATGGAGTCATATTATTTCTGTATTACTGAATACAATATATATAATCATGCTAAACTTTGTATTATTGCCTATTTGCATAACAGTACAGCAGCTTTTGCACCATGATATGAATACTTATAAAACTACTTATAATACGAACGCACATCACTTGACGTACAATCTCCAACAAGTTTATTTAATATTATGCTGCCGCTTTTTTTGCTAACACTTCTTAACAATATTTTTATAAAATTTAAAACAACAGCACACTATTATATTTGGAAACATGTTCTCTCCTCTATTAAACCTCTATCCATTTTCTGAAAATTCAAAATTTGAGGATGATATACTTTTGGTATCGCTCATAAGTATATTGTAACAAAGTGTCACATCCTACAATTTTTTTAAAAAATATTAGAATATATCAGTTCATTTGGATGTAAAAAATGCAATGCAAGATATTTGGTCTCCACTGTAATTTACGTATGCTATGCCATGAATTTCCGCGAGATTAAAAAAAAAAAAAGATAAATTATCACTGTGATATCTTTGAAATAAAGCAGGTTTCGTCTTCAGAAATTAAATGTGAACAAAGCAAAATAACAGCGGACTTTGTCTAAAATTATAAATCCATTTTTAAAAAAGAACTATATGCTGTTAAAATGATAACTGAGACACCATAATTACTGTAAAATGTGGAAAATGTCTTCATACATTGCGTCATATTCTAATATTCACTGACACCATTGCATTAGAATGACTTCATTAGAGGAATCTGAATTTTGCTTTTTTAAATGGTAATGAACATTTTGATGTATAAAGTTTGTGACAAGATAAAAAAAAAAAAAAATCTGAAAATAGTGTTCGTTATGAAAATGAAAGAATGTAAAATTTACTCGTACAATGTGTTTTACACACAAATTGAATATTTCAATATGAACGCAAAAATGTCCATGCCGGGAATCGAACCCAGATCTTTGACTCAGCGGACCAATGATTTTTGTTTAAGCTAATTGGGCTGACAATCGGTGAGCATATTTCGCTTAGATAATCTTATTGGTAATAAAATCTAGTCTGTCATGTAGACAGCTTAAAGAACAAGCATATCTGTGCGTAACGCATACGTCATTCTACGAATGGCAACACTTTCAATTTTGAAATGAATTTTCCTTTTTTCAATTTTCTCTACTGAAAATATTTAAAATTCTACACATCGCACATTTTCAGTTTTTATATCGTCGTATAAGGTAAAAATGCACTTTTAAATGCACTTTCTTAGAAAGCTGTATCTCAATTTATTTTTGAAATATTAATTCTTTTATAGTTTTTAGTACTAATTTTGTAATTGTGGAAACAGAAGTATTCCATTTCTAGGAAAATAGTAGATTAGTAGTAGACAAGGGAAAATAGTAGATTATTGTACTTTTTTGTTGCATTTCCTCATAAAAATTGAAATTAAAATACATTCTATGTCAAAAATACCGTCAAAATTAAAAAATATATATATTTATTTTTCTATGATTTAAATTTCGTTGTATAGGGTTATGTAGTGCAAAATCCTATAGGGACATATTGAACCAAAATATTTTGAATGGAAACTGGCATACTGCTTTTGAAAACACGCATTTTTCCTTATAAAGTTTCCATATTTTTTTTCTTCAGCATACATGCTGACACTATATTTGAGACACTAGGCAAAAGGCTTAAGTACGTGAAAGTGATGTCATATTTGAAAGAAAACGATGAATCCCTCAGATATTACTAAACATTTTAACACAAATGCATCTAAAAAATATAAATTACGGCAATATTTACTCTTCAGAATTCAGATTAGTATTTCAAGTTAAGAGCGCGACTGTTCACATTTAAATATATTGTTGACAATCGTGAACTCAAGTTTTGAGTTAAAAAATGAATTAAAAATGATCAAATTAAAATAACATTTTTATAAGCATGGTGAATACGGATATGAGAAGTACATATGTGAATTATGAGAAGATGATGGGTTTAGTTTTTACAGGGGAAAAAATCTGATTCTATAAAAATAGAATATATTTTATATTTTTGATTCGCGAAAATGAAGCATAAGAGACTTAACTGACAACTTCAACATAATAACATTTTTTATTACATTTTATTGATTACATATGCAATTAAAGATTAATTTTAATAATTCAGACAACCAGGTGTCGCATTCCATATGGGAAATTTTATTGTTCCTATCAGGACAATTAATCATTAATCTTCATATTTTTAAATGTAAAATATGCTGTAGAAAGGTACTATGAAGATATTATTTTCAAAATAGTGCTAAGAACAATAAAATTTTCCCTGTGTAATGCGACCCCTGGACAGCTGAGTTTTATAAAAGTAGTATTTCCTTAATTTTAGGTTAAAATAATATTTGTTTGGGAGTTAGACTAAACAGTTTAAGATGCATTTTTTATTGTAACTAATATTGAAGGTTTATTATAAACCAGTGAAACACTTCCTTCTTAAACATTTTACTTCGTCGAAGTTCGACGGTTTCTATCTCGTTGGAATAAAATTAAAGTTATAATGGCTAATGTTTTCAATAAAATACATTCTGAAAATATTATTAAATTGATTTTCAACATTTAGATGGCAACACTTGTGCTGTTTAAGAATTATGATCGATTTTTTTTTAATTGTTGACACATGACGCATGTTCTTTTTGGTTTGTTTAGAAGCATACGAAATATCGTATTTTGTTCTGCAGTGAGCAAGCAAAATTTATTTCTTATCATTGTTCTTAAAATTCTTGTGTGTTTAATATTATAGAATTTTATCAAGGTAAATTATTTTTTTTAAATTTAAGGCCAGTATTACCGATTAGTAACAAACATATTTTTAGCCGTAAACCATACTTAAAACAAAATATGATTTTTTTTAGGTATTTTTCCCATGATTTATTTAAAAAAAGAAATCTGAAAAATATTTTTTAAATGATTTTTTAAAAGAATCACTCAAATAAGGGTTAACAGAATAAACCGCCTGTAAAGGAACTCCATATAAACGATGGGTATGTAGATAAACTATTATTTTAACACAATCAAACCGATTGGTAAAGTTACCATATGAATTGAATCCTTCACATGCGGTTTATTTTGTTGAGCGTTTAATATGACAGCTCTGTTGGAAATTTTCAATTCCTATGATAACTTTACCAATTAGATTGTGTTAAAATAATAGTTTATCTACGTACCCATCGTTTATATGAAGTTCCTTTATCTGCGGTTTATTCTGTTGAGCTGTCTAAGTGACAGACCAGATGTTATTATCAATCAGGTTATCTGAGCGAAATATGCTCACCTTGTTGTTGGCCCAGTCATCTTAAATGGTAGAGCACTGGCCTGGTAAGCCAGGGATCTGGGTTCGATTCCATGCCTGGGCAGTTTTTCGCTCAGTTGGAAATATTCAATTCGTAAGATAACCTTACCAAACAGTTTGATTGTGTTAAAATAATAGTAACGTGTTTTACGTTAGAAAATAAGTGATGTAAAAGCAAAATAACAGCGAAGTGTGATTAAAAGTATAAATTCATATTTAAAAAGACGTATATGCTTTTAAATATTAGAACTAAAACCAGACTATTAGCTACCATTAATTTCCATAATAACCTTTAGAATTGAGCTATTTTTCATCTAACAGTGTTTGTTAGTTTACCTTGAAATAATCTAAAATTTTGTGATCTTATGCTGAATAAGTAGTAGACAAGGTGATTCAATTCCGCATTTTTACCTTTCCGATAAATGATTGACTCATTCCGAATACAAATTTCAAACAGACAACTTTCTTCACGAACATTTGGTGGATTCATTCATTTTAACTTATATATTGTGTCAATTTCCAATGTTTATTGACTCCATTGCATTTGAAGGATTTCATTAGAAGAGCCTTTATTTATTTATTTATTTATTTTTTAAGAATAAGGAATATTGTGATTTATACAGTTTGTGATTAATTAAATAAAAGATAAAAAAAATCTCAAAATAGTGCTCGTTAAGAAAATATAAAAATATAAATTTTACTCGTACTATGTGTTTTAAGTTAGAATATAAATGGTAAAATAGCAAAATAACAGCGGACTGTGATTAAAAGTATAAATTTATCATTAAAAAGAACTATATGTTGTTAAAAGATAGAACAAAGACAAGATAATTAACTACTATTAATCTTCCCAATAAGTTTTAGAATTGAGAAATTTTTCATCTGACAAGAGTCTTTTTTTTTTTTTTTTTTTTTTTTTTTTTTAGAATAAAGAATATTGTGATTTATACAGTTTGTGATTAATTAAATAAATAATTAAAAAAAATCTAAAAATAATGTTCGTTAAGAAAATATAACAATATAAATTTTACTCGTACTATGTGTTTTAAGTTAGAATATAAATGATAAAAATCAAAATGACAGCGGACTGTGATTAAAAGTATAATTTTATCTTTAAAAAGAACTATATGCTGTTAAAAGTTAAAACTAAGACACGATAATTAACTACTATTTATTTCCCTAATAACTTTTAGAATTGAGCTATTTTTCATCTGGCAGTGTTTGTTATTTTACAGTGAAAGAATCTAAATTTTGTTAGCTTGTGATGAATAAAAAGCAGATCAGGTCATTTGATTCCAGATTTTTAATCTTCGCATAAATGATTTACTGTTTCAAAGTAAAAATTTCAAACAGATCGCTTTCTTCGTGAACATATGGTGGTTTCATTCATTTTAACTTGTCTGTTTATAAATGTTTGCGAAATGCAAATTTTGATATCAATTTTCTACTTTTGTATGTATAGATAAAAGGTGTTAATATAGGGATGGAAGAAATTTCCTCCTTTTTGTTCTAGGTATACATATTTTGAGCTTTATGGTGTGATATAAATGATTCACATTAGTTGACGACTTATATCATAAAGTTGGTATGAGACAAAAAAAAATAAAAATAAAATAAAGTTAATCATATGATTGATGGAATCAATATCCCTCTACCGCCTGATAAATTACTATTTGAAAAAAAAACCTTATGGTCATAGATATTTTAATTGAAAAAGGAAGCATTTGGTAATAAACGCAAATAAATATTTCAAATAGTACAGCTCATATAAAAAATGATGATTCTGCCATTTGCCACATTTATGATCTGAGCTCTTCAAATGGTTTAATGTCACATGCTATTAAAGGGGACAAGGCACCTTAAAACTCGTTTTTTTATTTTTATTAATTGTAATTAAAACAGTATTAAAGAGCACAGTGTATGAATTATGACATATATTTATCACACAAGAAATTAAAAAAAAAATTCTTTTTTAAAAAATGAGCATTTCTCCTTAATATTTTAAGCGTTATGAAGAAATTTTCAAAATACACCATGCGCATTCTATATCAGTTTAAATCCACAATATTTATATGCCAGTTTGTTCTACATATAGAAATAAAACTGTGCATAGTTTTTTAAAACTAAATATATTTGGAAAAGTTGAAGGTAGTTAAGTGCAGAAGTAAGATGGAAAAATGCTGAAATTTTCGCAACATTTAGAAAATATTTTTTTATTGCCTTTGTTTTAATATATATAAAATTAGATGCACAGATATATTTGTATGTGTAAACCAAACTGGTATAAAAAATATTGAGGGATTTAATTTGTATAGAATGCACATGGGACGTTTTGAAAATTTCTTTCATATCGTGTGGAAAATTCAGGAAAGTTCCGTACTTTAATGGAACAATTTATTTGTTTAAATTTATTGCGATATATTGTGTTTAAATTTATTGTGATATATGTCATAGTTCATATAATGCAAACTTGCATAGTATTTAAAATGCAATTAAAAATGGGATTGAAGGTCGCTTCTCACCTTAACATCAAATAATCACTCTTTCACTATTTATGTGATGTATATTTCTAGTTTCATGTTCGAACACACAAAATCGTCCTTCGGAGCTTTTTGAGCATAAAAATTACAATATATAGTGTAACTCTAGGATAGATGGCCATAGAAGAGAGATGACCAGTCTAAATATCTCGAAAACTTGTACATAGATTTCAATATAAACATTGTTCGTATGAAATAGTTCAACGAGTTTATTTAGTGTGACGTGCAATTGTGTTTTTCGATTATAAAAAGTAAGTGTAATTTTAATGTAAATTAAATAGGTGGTTGATTATTTTTTTCGACTTAGGTATCTGAATGTTTTTCAGTACGTACGTTATATATATATTTTTACTATGTGGACTTTTAAGGGACGTATATAATGAAATCATTACTTCTAAGACTAAAACAAAGATGATGGCTATTGATGTTTTAAATTGGGTGATCATCAATACTTCAATTTCAGGAGAGATGGCCACCTTTAATAAATATTTCAAAATTATATTTAGATTTTAACTAAATATAATTAAATTTAAAATAAATATATAACGTTTACGTTTATAAATCTATTAACTGATATAATTGTTTAAATTTTAACTAATATAAAAGTTTTAACATTAATAATAATAATATAATAATACCTAACGATTTATTTGTTTCATAAAATACTGAAAAACTACGGAAACTTTCATAACAGAAATTGATAAAGTTGATAAATGAACTATATTAACGTAATAAACCTACAATTAACGCGAGAAAAAAAAAAAAAAAAAAAAAAAAAAAAAAAAAAAAAAAAAAAAAAAAAAAAAAAAAAACGACAATTTCAGTAGCGAAGAAAACGAAATAAATTTAAATTATCAGATTCCACAGATCCCAAGCAAACAGAATTGGATTAGGTTCACTGTGTTGGTTGTGCAAAACAATATAATATCACATCCAAAAAGAATGTCTGGATACAATGCATAAGTTACCTGAAGTGGTTCCATGAAATGTGTACAAATAATCAAGACCTTTGCCAAGCACGTGATAAGATTTTACGAAAAGTGAAGTATTGACATTATGCTTCGAATTTTGTTTATTCGAGTTTTCTTCGTTCATTTTCCATCATATAACTGCATCTTTACAAATTGATATATGTTTTTCATGATTAACTATATGAAATGTGTTATTTTTTTGCTATTTAAATTAACTTTTTCTTTCTTGTATTAGATGCTCGGCTATCTCCTCGGCTTTAAGGAGAGATGGCCATCTGCTATTTAAATTTAAATTTTGTTTAACACTTTTTGTTTTCAATATTTTATTATTTTTTGCATAAAATATTATGAGGATATATATAAGAATTTTAAATATGCATCAATATTTCTTGTATTTGCATTCTAAGAATTTTTATTTCAATCTTTAAAAACTATGGCCATCTATCCTAGATTTACCCTACATTTAATGCAAACTATATTATACTCAATGTTCTTGCTGTTGCTCGCCATTGCGAAAAATCGCGACAAAAAGGTTCATTTGGCGAGTAAACGAACAAAATCGTCAAATTACGAATGCTCAGTTTCTGCACTTTTCATGTGTATTTCTGTACCAATGCGATCGAGATTCTTATTCGCGTTAATGAACGATTGATGTTGCTAATCGCACCGTGCCATTTACATTGCTCTATTTATAGAGATATTGACGCAACACCAATTAAGTTTAGAAACAGCCAAAGACGCAGAAAAGGTTATGCGATACTAATGTCTCTGTTGTCAGTTAATCACTATCTTTGCGCCTGTGCAAACACAAACAAAATAACTCGGATCAAGCGAACATATAAATAATGATTCCCTTTATAATGCTAGATATATTTAGAGTAGGATAAATTAAAAAATAACCAATTTTGATTAATTATATATTTTTAAAGTTTATATGACTAGGGGGTCTGCTCCTTAGAGCTACGCTCGCCAACCCCCCGTCCAGGCACACCAAAATCCAAAAAGCACGTTAATTTGATCGGCTTTAAAAATATTGAATTAAAATTTTTAAAAAAGTAGCGATCTCTCTGTAAAGGGGTCTCCATTCGTTTTCCTAGGATTGGGGATTTTTAAGGCCAAATCTGCTGCTGTTAAGAGATACAATGGCTGTTTTCGTATTTAATTAAAAAAAAATTAGTTAAACATTTGAAAATAAGTTAATCTAAAATGAATTAAGTAGACAGTATCATTGTCTCCCGGTATTTTTTAACAGCACTATAAGATAGTTCTTTTAAATAATCCATTTTAAATGTATCGTTTCAAATCTGACGTAATTTGCACCAAAGTTTTATTTCTCTTATTAATATTCACGTGAAAATACTTTTGTTGTTAGAAGGAAATATTATTTGCGCTGTCTCCGAATTCACAATAATAGTTGAAAAGATTATCTCAAAATATCTCGCGCACATATATTTTTAAATTTAAATTGTTTTGCTATATTTTTGCCATTTTAAATATGACGTAATTTCCTCAAATTACAAGTTTGAGCGCATAATAATGATTTTTTTTTTTTTTAAGATTTTGCTTCTCTTTTAAAATTCAAGTGTAAATATGGTTCGGCACAGATGTCATTGGCGCAATTCTTTCTGACGCCAATTTCATAATCGCAATGGGTACTTAACTGGTGCTAAAGTGTCGTTATTTTGCTTGATATGGTAACCCGGATGTTGTTGTTTATGCTATTGATGTTTTCGCCAAATTGGCGTTGGAAAAAAATTGCGCCAATATGGAGCGTATATGACATCCGTGCTTATGTTTCTTATGACGTAATTTTCCTGCTTTTAACATGTAATCATTTAATTCTAATTTTAATGTTTTTTTTCTGTTTGTAATAGTCACGTGTAAATAAAGTTTAATTTGAAGTAAACATTATTGTTTGCGCTGTTTGTACAACTGGCAACAGTTTAAATTAATAACATTTTCTAAAATTTGTAAAAAATATCTCTCGAAATGCTGAAAATTTGAATTTAAAATTGAAATAAAACCTCAAAAAATGAGTCAAATAAGAAACATAAATGCAATCTGCCACCGGGAACTTATAACGTATAAAATGATCTAAAAATGATTAAATTCTTATGTATAGTTTTTGCTCCAATAAAACTATTTTAATGGAACGATTTTGTCCAACTTTAGCATTAAATGTCTCTTAAAATAATTCTTCGATTTGAAAACTGTCTGCATCAGCGTGTTTATCAAACATTTCTCTATAATACCACTGATTTTCATATTTTTGCATGCAACAGTTTTTTTAATATTAACGATGAAAGGCCATGCTTAAGCATTCAAATTGGATGCCGATCTACCCGGAATATCTACGCAGATATTCATTGGTCCATTTCCAAATCAAAACTTTTTTTTATATATAGAAGGATGTATAAACCCTAAAACATTCACTTAAAATTATCTTTTAAAATAATAAATACCATGTAATTGTTTTCGTAGACCTAAGTATGTTTTAGTACAATATAGGGGAGAATAGTACACAATGTGACATTTTACGCAGTGAGACAGCGGCCATTTTGACATATAGTTGAAACTTTTTCTCCAAGCTGGCACACATACATAACCACATCATCTTATGCAACATGTGGATGTAGTTTCGGCACTTCAGTTAATCGTCGGACAAAATAGTAAATATTTCGTTATTTTATAGTGGTTAAAGTTACATAAACGTCTATTTTACAGTTTATTTCCTTCAATATGACATATATTTACTTAACCAAACCTATCTATATCTAATAATAGACTATTTTGACAAAACGACATAAACTTTTTAAAGCGATGAAATTGATGTAACAGATGTGGCATCCATTTTGTTACAACGTAACGAAAGTACACAGTGAGATGTGTCTCATTGTGTACCTACTACGTGGTTCTGATGTTAAAAAAAAGTTATTTATTAATAAAAGAAGTTTTTTCTCTCTCTATCTTTCTCTCTGTGTGTGTGGGCGTGCGATAGCTAGGAAAATATACTAAACGTAAGATACTGAAAATTTGCATGAAGGTAGCCCAAGGTCTGCCATTCTCCAACACAGGCAAATATTTTTAATATTTTGAAAATCTTGAAATATTAATCAGAAATCATAAACTACAAAAATTTATTGATAGAGTGTAAAAATGAATGATTTATGAAAATATATACATTTTTTCATTGTGTACCACAAGTGGTACACAGTGAGTCGATTTCATATACTCCGTTATGCTGCTTCTGTGCTTTTGTAATCAACTCTTTTAAAACCATTTATACATTAATGTATAGCGTATTTGTATAGCTTAGAGATGTAGCTAAATTATTTTCAAAAGAATAAAAATCGTCGCCATTCGTTAAGTATTAATAATTTTCGTCTCACTGTGTACTACCCTCCCCTATAACGCGATATAATTTTTATACAATTTGTATTTTTTCTCTAGTATAAATGACACACAAGTCCGTGCTTAACTGTGAGGTCATTTTGACTTTGGCAACAGCAGACCATCAACTTTTGCTTTTTCTCCAATTTTCAAAATGTCCTAAAGTTCAATTTTTAGATCGTCCAATAGGAAAAAATATAATTTCAAAGAAACTTGTTTAAAAACTGCATCGCTATTTATACAATTTTTATGCTTTCTGAAATTTGAATTATGACAAAAAATAATCTATAGCGTGCAGACGATAAAGAAATCTAAGTCCTTTTTTTAACTAAAATAATATAAATAGCTAGGCATTTGTTTCAAACTTATATTTCAAAAGAAATTAAAACATTCGTCAATCAATAAATAAAACAATGAAATATAAATTAAACAAAAATTGAAAACATTCAATCGAACTACGCCCATAAACCAGTGAAATGAAAAAAAAAATAAGAAAAAACGATTATAGATAGTGCTCTTTGGCGATTTTTTCAGCTGTTAATTCCTGGCACGAGGAGAATAAGCAATGGTTTAATACATTCGAAAAATTTATTTGAACGCACTATTGGTATTTTTAATAAAAATACGATTTTTGGTACTGATAAAAGACATTCTAAAAATATATATTTAATGTAAAGTACCTATTACAGTTATGAGTTAAAAATACTTTTAACCTATATTCTTTTGCCCGGAAGCCCCAGGAATACGCCCTCGTTTTAATAATGTATAAAATAACTTGGCGTGTTATCTACGTATCCGGTAAGATGTCCTGAAGTTTTTAACTGCTAATAATATATGTAAAGGAAATATTACAAGATAATTTCTTTACATGATGATCCTATGCATTGTAATGCATGCATGTATACATATCAATATAATTATGCTCATCGACATTTAGTCGCTTGACATTAACTGGCGAACTAAAGTTGAAGTTAAAAATAAATTGCACTAAACACAGTCAAATCGTCTAAAAGGGGATTTTGGTGAAATTTCCATTTAATTTCGACATTTTTCAAAACTAGATATCTTTGGTAATCAAGGTATACAACAGAGTGAGGTATTTATCTGTCGTATTGTCGTTCAAAATTAAAAATCATTTGAGGGGTTCACAACCATAATATACCAAGCCCATTAAAAAAAAGATATAGTCCATTTTGAAGGTGCATAAAATCTGTTTTATGTACTCCCAATGTGAACCAAGACTGTTTGTTTTTACATACTTTCTCATGTATTCCATCTGTTTTCAGATTTGGTTCACTGTGATTGAACAAAGCAAATTTTATACACCTGCTAAATGGACTATACACATATATATATATATATATATATATATATTCAAAACGGACTTGGTCTACTATTATTGTAAGCAACTCATTTATGTCTACAGGTCCTACAGGTTGCGCGTTTTAATTTTTTGGAAATAAATTAACCTTCCTTTAAATATTTTTAATCACATTTGTAAAGATTATTTTACAGAATTTACAAACAGATTATTTAGAAACACATATTGCAACTTACATTGTATTGTAGTTATAGTAATTATAATTAAACAACGTACCGAGATAGAAAGCAATATAGTGTAGATTATGCCGTTATGATAGAGCCTACATTACTTCGCAAGTTTGACATTTGTATTCTACAACAACTATAATCTAATCCTGAAAACATCAATTTTATAAGTATATAGTCAAATAGGGCGGATGCTTAACAGATTCCGAATCAAAAATTGAAAAATATATTTTTAATTAAAATAATACTCTTACTTTTCCTAATTATTAACTTTGAAAACGTATGCAAACTTTTATTAAACACATTCCTCATATAAGAAAGTTAAACATCTTTACCTGTTTATCAATTTGCCATTATTTCATTCTAAAATAGTCGACAAATTGACAAATTCTCTCTGATAAAATACTTTCAAAAGTAGGTTAATTACCGAGCGGTATATCTTAGGTAGTTAAATTACCTACATGAGGATATTCTTTAGAAGAAGAATCCATTAGCACATTGTAAAATGTTCAAAATTGATTTTATATTTTCAATTTTAGTGTCATCTTTAATGTTTCATGGGCAAAAATTACTCATCATTGAAATCGTTCATAAATTAAATTAATGTAATTTTTGATATTTGATTTCCAATTTATAATTTTTCTATAATGTGTTTTAGCAGAAAGCCTATTTTTCTTCTAAATAAATATAATCGTTAGAATTAGCCATGCTGTGTTACATTTTATAATTAAATTGACATTAATTAATATATTTAATAAACTGCTTTGGTCTGATACACTAAAGTAATAAAACAATAAAATTGAGAAATGCGCTTGTACTTTCCAAATAAATTTATCTTTGTTCTTTAGGCGAAAACAAGATGTGCTACCACTTGAAAAGCATTATATAGAGCGCATTTCTTAATTTTATGGTGTTACTATGAAGATTTTTTAAATTTAGAAATCGATTGGGTCTTTCTTTCTTTTTTTTTTAAAGCATTATGCTACCAAGATAATTGTTGGGACATATTTAAAGAAATGAAAATAAGTAGAGATATTCAGAGTTATAATTTGGATTGTTTTTATTAAAAATTAGAAAAAAACAAAAGTTTAACTTGTATTTTTCAACTATATAATTTTTATGCAATCAAATAATTACATCTTCTTGTAAATTTATTACGTTTAGTTATTACTATGTGTGAACGATGTTTAATAGTGATTATGAAGGGTGGTCATAAAGTATTTCCCTGATATGCTGTCGAACATGCTGAATATGCAATTGCTGTTCTTGACAGTACTTGTACTAGAAACTTCATAAATGTATGTACAATGTAATGAAACAAGCATATACCTAATCATATATTATTTCTGGAATAAGTTATTGTATTAAAAGAAAGAATTCATGATCAATATTACATTATATTTTGGGATATTAGGATTTTATGATTTTGGGGGAATGTCACTTTGTTTAAATACATTTAATGGTTCAATAATTGTAAAACATTTACAATTAAAATTATATATTTACCATTTATGTGTGTATGTATTCAATATTTATAAAAAAAATCATTTAAAATGTAAAAGAAATGTATTTTCTTTTGGTTTGAGTGAATAATTTGTTGAAAAATAAAATAAGCAATTTGCAGTACTACAACTTAAATTGCATCGCATTATAATAGTCATTGTTTAGATATCGTTTAAAAAATAAATTATAACTAAAAAAATATAATTAACTTTTGTGAATTTATGTAGATTTGTGGATGCTGCAACCTTCCACAGTATCCTCTCAGATGAAAAAAATTTCGATGGATTAGTTATCAACAAAAAATGAAGGGGAATGATGCTTTACAAGAATAATATAAAATTGTCTGTAACATTTTAGTTTTTATGCATTTTACAATTATTTTAACCTTAGTTTCGTTGAACTCTCTTTATCTAGGTTTTGGTTACCTTTGTCTGATAAAACGTTTATGCGAAACATGAAATTATATAACAACAAACAAAATCGAGAAGTTAAAATAATAATTTTATATACTCTTAGTGCATTTTATTATTTTATAATGCAAATTTAAAACATTTTGAAACTGTCACATGCGAATATGAAACATTTTGAGTATTAAGTACACGCATCATGTATATATATACACATACATGCAAACACATATATATCTACCCTATATACAAGGTGGCCATAATTAAACTGACGATACTCAGAGTGTTCAGTAGCGTGATCTAATTGCGAGAATGGCCCCAAATTTCTTAGGAAGATTAAACAAGACGGAGGACGAAGGATTCCGCGAAAAAAAATGTTCCTAAAATCACCGCCAGGGGGAAATGTTGCGCTGTGCATTCGGAAAAGAGAGTTTCAAAAAATGAAGAATCCATACTCAAATAAAATTACCGTTTATTTAACGAATTTAGCAATTTACTCCAAGCTCAAAATGGTAACAGTTTATAAAAAGGTAAAAATTTACATAAACACTGCTTAAGTTTCTTTATTTGCAATTTCACATACAGAGCCCCAAAGAAAGCAACAGCAGAAGAAGAAGTTATTTATTCAAATTTCACGTTATATCTTTAGGCCCAGTGCCCGCCAGTTCGGCTTTAAAAGGAAATGTGCTACTGTTAGAAGCAATTTCATTGAAAGTTATCTTTCATAATGTCTCCTTCTTTAGTCGAGCGAGATCCACTAGTCAAATTATTTTACGTGTGACCAGTGCAATGCGTCAGCCACTCTTCGTGCTTTTAGAAACCACAAAAAATGCGTAAAGGTAACCGTACCTTGTCAATTAATGGTTTAAAAGCAATGGTTGAGAAGTTTGAGGAAACAGGTTCTCTAAATGTTCAGTCAGGCACAGGACGAAAACCCGTATCACAGGATACAAATCGAAGAAGTGGCAACGGCGATTGTCGACAGAGCACCAGACAAAATTTATACCACTTCTAGTGCTCGTGGGATAGCTCGAAATCTGGATATGCCTTATTGTACGGTATAGAAAATCCTACGAAAGATTATCCACTTTTATCCCTACAAAATCAGCCGTGTATAAGAGTTACGCCACACCGACCGTGATAAGCGATTGACTCTTGCTCTCACTGTTCTTGCCAGAATGGTGTTGGATGATGCTTGGCCCTGGAAAATCTTATGGGAAGACGAGGCAGACATTTACCTGAATGGAACTGTAAATACCCAGAACTGCCGAATTTGGGATAACATGTCACCAAGAGCATTGAAAGAAATTGCTTTGCATTCATTAAGGATAACTGTTTTCGTGTGATTTCTCAGCAGATATGATCATAGGCCCATTCTTCTATGAGAACATTACTCCGACAAGACCTGTAACTTGTTCTGTTACAGGAGACAAATGTCGCAAAATGCTAAACAACTTTGTTATTCCGGGACTTCAGCAAAGACACTGCCTGGAGAAAATCATTTCCATGCAAGATGGAGCCCCTCCACATATTGTTTTGCAGGTACAGCAGCTGCTACGACTGAAATTCAAAACAGGAAGAGTCATTAGCCGCTGTTTTCCAACTGAATGGCCACCTAGGTCCCCTGATCTTACACCCTGCGATTATTGACTATGTGGTTACCTAAAGTCCAAGGTCTATCACGAAGGTGTCCAGGACCTGACTACGTTGAAGGATAATATATGGCGAACTGTACTGGAGATTTCTGCAGACATGTTATTCTCAGCTTTTGTAAATGCTGTGCACAGAATGCAATATGTGTGTCCACAAAAACGGCCAAATTAAAAAAAAATCGCCATTTTTTTCCCATTCTGACCAGAAAATCAGAGTTCTAACTTTTACGACTGCTCTTTCATCTTCACCTAACACTTCATTTATAATGGCTGTTTCGTAATAATAGAAGCCACCAGCCCATCAGAAGAAAATAACTCGATTAAGCTGGATTGTACTGCAGAACAAAACATATTTCAATTTTAAGACTTAAAGCACACGTTTTATTTTATGTAAAATGACGTCATTCGCATCCACCTAAGAATTCCACATTTACGATCTACTCTTAAATATCTACAGTAAAGCATGAATAGCACATCACTATCGCGAAATAATGCAGAAATGCAGCAAACAAAAATGTACAATTACAATTTTAGAACTATTTTTCCTGTACTTTCTACAGAAATGGAGTATTTCCGTAGCCAATATTAAGCAAATTGGCTCTAAAAACTACAAAAAAATTAATATTTCAAAAATAATTGGAGCTACAGTTTTCAAACATAATGCATTTAAAATAACTTTTTTTATAAAATACGACGGTATAAAAATCGAAAATGTGCGATGCTTAGAAATTAAAAAAATTGCTATAGAGTATTTAATCGTACTGCTTTATTTTATGGGCGGCTTCTGTAAGGTAACGTTATTTTTTGGAATGCACAAAATAAGCTGGGAGAAAGAAATAGCATACCGTACCGGGGGCTAAAACTACATCCTCATTCCGGCTTTCCGTGTTTATCATTGGTTAGTTGTTTTGACATAATGCCGGTATTTTTATTCATAAGCACTCACTATAAATGTTTTCTGTCATGGCTCAGACGAACTGCTTTGTCGGTGATTTTGTCTGTTAAAATGTAACTACGACATCGGAAAAAGAATGATAATCGAATAATGGAATTTTCTAGTCTAATATCTTTATTGTGAATGCTCTATTATTCTGAATGATAAATATGTAATAAAGAAATTGAGTTACACCTGTGTGATGTTTATTTCTTGGAGATACAACAGGATTTCTAAAGTCGTTATGAATATTTCAATTTCATTCGGCACACGGATAAAATGACTCCACTGCTTTAGACCGAGTTTTAAAATGATCGTATGCTCCCCTTTCGAATATCTATATAATGTGAACTTATAATGCTCTCCTTAATGAGTGAATATCTTATTATTGAGGTTTGTCAACATAATTCAGTTTGTACGAGATTTTCATGATTGTTCATCTGCGTAACAACCGCTATTACGCAGTAATCATTGTTATAATTGAATTCCTACAGTACATGTCGATCGCTGCAATAATCTTACATATATATATATTTATCAACTCTGGCTGTGACAAAATAACTAAATTTTTTGTACAGTTGTGCAATTAAATTTTATTATTTTAATCCTTTACATTAAATTATATTTCTGAGATGAGCTGTTTTCACATGTCAAACATTTTTCAAGTTCGGAAAACATCCAGAAATTATTTTTTGAGATATTGAAATTTTCTGCATTATGTGTAATTCGCTGCCACGGGCGACTATTTTTTAATTATATTTCGCACCCCTTTTTGTAAATGAAAAGCTTGTACGTATGCTTTGATAACATTTGCAAGAGTGTGTGTTTACAAAATGTATTTTTTTAAATAGTGGTGCTGACAGAATATAGAATGATAGAATATAATGGGTAGATTGAAGTGTTACGTAAACGGCAAAATCTGTTGAAAATTACACTCATTTAAAGATTTTGTTCCGCGAAAGACAGAAGGAATGCTAGAATATAGTTCATAAGATTACGTTTCGTTTTGAAATTTCATGATGACAAGAATTAAATGATATAAGTTCTTCAAATGAAATTTAGTAAAAAAAAACAAAAAAAGATTTTAAATCCTCACGTAGGAAAGAAATAGAATGCCCTTTAAAAGTTTAAGGATTAGTTGTAGTCTATTCATGTCACTGTAAGCATTGCAATAATACAATTTTTTTTCCATTTATTATGTCAGTTTCTTCGCCGAAAAAAAAATAAGTAGCGTTGTTAAATGATTAAAGAAAAATCCCACAAAGTGATGGAAAATTAAAATCTTATTGAAATATTATATGCATTATATATATAATGTCTATTAGGTTTGATTAGAAATAAAGATCACTTAAAGAAATACTCTCAAAATTTAATGTTTTCTGTAATGAAATTATAGAAATAAGGAGAAAATAATAATAATAATAATAATAATAATAATAATAATAATAATAATTGAACAGAAATATTGCTATCATATTCTATATTTCTTATCAGAGCAATGTTACAAAAATAATATTAAATGAGAGAAATCTTCTTTCAGCCAAATCGCTACTATTTTTTTTTTTTTTTTAAGTGATTCGTTAAAATCATGTGCAAAAAATTAATTACTACTCAATATTTCTATAAATTATAATTTATCTTGAAATTGAAAGATACAATATTAAACATTTAGTTAGAAAATATTATGCATTAAAAAGCCAATTCCAAAGCTATAAAAAAAAAAAAAAAAAAAAAAAAAAAAAAAAAAAAAAAACTTTCTTTTCTTTTTTTTCTTTTTTCAGTTGATAAGCCGGGCTTTAAAAAAATAATAATTCATTCAGAATATTAAAAGGAAGAAAATGTATTACTTAAACAACTTTTATTAAACTCTTATACTTACAAAAATATCTATATTAAAAAAGTATTTTCTCATTTAAACTTTATATTCCTGATATGAATTTTTCAAACATGCTATGCAATATCTTTTCGAAAGTCGTTAAAATGTATTTTTTTACGTTCTTTTTTTTCTCCGTCAAGAATTCAACATTGAATAAGTCTCTAAATGGATATTTCATATTTTTCGTATATTAAAAAATAAATATATCTAAAAATGTATATAATATACGTTATAACAAAAATGTTACATAAATATATATACAAGTACCCTAATCTAAAACTCAGTACTACCTTTTCAAATAATTCTAGTATCGATTTTATAGATGTTAAAATTAATATTCTCCATAATAACACCCTAACTTTCAACATTTATGATAAACGCACTGAATTTTCATTTAATGTAATTAATTTTACGAACTTTAATTCCTGCTTGCATATATAGCAGTATATAGAAATATTCTGCTAAATCATAGTCTTCGTATCAAACGTTTATGTTCCTCCCAATTCTTACAGCCTAACATTTTTAAATTAAAGCAATTAGCATTGTCTTATATTTATCCCATCTCTTTTATATCTGCATGGTTCAAATCCTAATATTCATTTTTTTTCTACTTCTTACCAGTATAGCCATTTAATATGTTTATAAATAAAAACTAAAAAATCGAAAACACTATTATGGAGGGTGGGATGTGGATTGCTGAAAAAAATTATAAAAATCATACACACAAAAAATTATATGTATGTATATATAATATATATATATATATACTTAAAAAAAGTTTAGTTTATGTGTATGTTTTTCCATACATTATACACTAAAAACATAAAAAATAAAAATACCATTACGGAGGGTTGAGGTCGGGAATGCTAAAAAAAGTTTAAAACCTTATATGTTTTTATGTGTGTGAGCGCGTATACGTGTATGTATATATGCTTATATATTATATGGACATACAATTAAAAAAAATACGGGGTATCACGCATTTAACATAATAAATTTTCACATATTGCATCATCATTTAAGGATATATTTTACTATCAAAATATTCCTCATTGCTTTTTAAATTTTCACATTTATTTACATAATACAAGGATAAATTTTAGTATATCAAATATCCCTCATCTTTTTAAATATTATTTATGTTCTCATTTTTTATATTACATTTTTTTGTCTTTAAAACGTTAATTTAATCAATTGTTTTTTTATTTATTTTTATCTAATTCTTTATTTATTTATTTGTATTAATTTATTAATTTTCTTTATTTTATTTTGTATTCACTCAGTACTTTAAGTTTATTCCTATTTTTTCATTCTAGTTTAACTAAAAGTTAATCTAAGTCTTTTCTTAATTTCTTCAATCATTTTCATTCATTTTCTTTTTCTTTTTTCTTTTTTTTTTTGGGGGGGGGGGGGCTTATGATGGCAACACTAAACATTGTTGTTATTAATTCAGTTCCAATTTACATTTTTCCTTTCTCACACCAGATGACAGCACAGTTATGGGTTTCACTCAGATGCTCAACTGTAGATCACATTTTAAAATAGTCTTAACTTTGTTTTCCATGCTGATATGCAGTAGTTTTGACTTTTAGTATGTCATTCAGGTATTGTGCTCTAATGATTTTTAATATCCTGTATGAGGTGTATCACTCTTTGGATCTCTTACCTTTTTATTATCTATTTTCTGTAATGTTTGCATTATAAGGAGCTAAATTTTGTCATTTTAGGCTTAATGCCGACAAAATTGGATGAAATAACGCATCTTCTATGAATAAACTCACAAGCTCCTCTGATGATTCTGTGAGTCATTCATAGTTTCTTATTTTACATCCTGGTTTCCATATGTTCATTTCTAAATCATCTTTAGAACGCTATCAATTTCTTCATATATTTGTGATTTCAAATTTATTATATATGTGTGTGTATGTGTAATTAATATTTGCAAATTAAAAATTTCATTTCTGGAGGTAAACATCTAATACTGAATTTTGATTTCAGTATTTGAAGACTAAGAATAGAAAACGTTGAAAGTCACAAACAGGAAATTTTTTAACCGAGCGAAAAAAATAAGGCGAAAAAACCTCATTTGCCACGTTTGATGTACAATTTCCGAAATGTAAAGCTTCTTGTTAAGCTTAGCATTTAAGATTTTTTTTTTTTTTTTTTTTTTGTAAAAAAAGAAAAAAAACATCGATTTTTTGGTACTTTTAGCGTTTTCTATTCTTTGTCCTCATTTGTATTGTAATTGATATTATGTACCCATACATTGCAAATTGAATTTTCTAACTTGTCATAATTTTTTCAAAATTTAATATTAGATATAGCTAAAAGAAAAATCAGGGCTGCCATAGGCGATTATTTTTCTTTTCCATTCACACCAGTATTTAAAAAAATGTAGTATGTCTCTTGCAAATGTTGTCAAACTGTGTGTATATAATTTTTTGTTTTGAGAAAGTGGTACGAGGTAGAATTAAAAAATTGTTATTATGTGGATATATATTGCGAATCGAATTTTTTAAATTGTCAAAATTTTTCCGAAATTTAATGTTAGTTATGGCTAAAAGAAAAATCAGGATAGCCACAGGCGGTTGTTTTCCTATTGTATTCGCACGACTATAAAAAAAAAAAAAAATAAAAAAAATGTTGTAGTATATTTCTCTTGCAAATGTTGTCAAAATATATATCTGTTTTTTTTTTTTTTTTTTTTTTTGAGAAAGTGTGTTAGGTAGAATTAAAAAAATAGTCTCCTGTGGCAGCCCTGAAAAATGCATTTTAAATTAATATCCTTCTCTTGTAGTCGAAGACAGCTATAGGGAACCACAAAAAGAAAAATCTAAAAAGCAATTAAGTTGGGAATTAGACTATATTATTTGCTCTACAATTCGCATTTCTTGTTGCTGAATCAGAAAGATAAAATAAAAAGAAAAGATGTCAGGTTCAGTTGGATAATTAATTCTTGATTCCATCTTCGTCTTTCCTCTATTAATATAAACATTTCGTAAAACTTTGGAGATGCGCTTTTTGTTTTCACATAGGTGTTGCCGCCTAGGTTGTGCGTAACATGTATTTATGAAAATCCGATTCCATGCCAACTAGGGTAAATCTGCCTCATAGATTTTTAATCCAACGAATTTTTTTGAACTATATGTTAGCGGTTTCTCTAAACTAGACATTGCTGGATATAGGCATGTATATATCCAGCATCATATTTGGCATAAAAAGGGAAAACTGTGTTTGGTCACTTCTGCCTCACGCCTCTAAAGTTATTAAGATGTAAAATTTCACAGTGCCACCCCATCCAATCTTGAGTTAATAAACCTGGTACACAAAGAAACTTTGTCACTTTATTTAAATGGTTCTTTTTGTTCAGGGTATCGCGAATTACTTTTATTTTTCGGAAGACAACGAAGTACAATGTACTCGCCAATTCTTTTTACTGCGCACAGTATTCTAAGCTTAAACAACCGTATATAACAATGTTGCGCTCTACACTGAACTAATACGGATATTAAAATAAGATAGGCTCGCATACCTCCTAAAAGACTAATTTCGTATACCAATCATATCGGCGACCTTATACAGCAGCTCGCGTTTTGTAGTAATATACAATACTACTATTTGTACATTCATGTGAAAGTTCTTATACCTTATCTCCCAAACGTCGCTCTCACATTCTTGATCGCGTACCTATACACTTGATCGGTGATTCTATACTCCTGATCCTGATCACAGTTTTAAAATAAAAAACAAAAGCGTGCAGTTAAACTAATGCATTGAGCTGATAGGCTATTCACACTGATTGTGTATTCCACTCTAATTTCAAAGAACAATGTCCTCTAAAAATAAATTATAGGGATGAGATCCCCGTTTTCCCTCTTTATACTTTACCAATGAGTCTCAAAATGTCATCAGGGAAGCGCCTTATCAAAATAAACCAGTATACGAAATTTGAAGCAAATCGGATAGAAAAACACATTTATCTGAATTAAGGGGGTATTAACCCCTTTGACTTAAACAATGAACCTTCAAATAAGAGTAGCCTTATCAGAATTAATCGGTATAGCAAATTTCAAGAAAATCTGACAATTCTGCATGAAAAAAAAAAAAAAAAAAAAAAAAAAAAAAAAAAAAAAAAAAAAAAACATTTATCTAAGTTAAGGGGGCGATTAGCCCTCCGTTTCACCCATTATACTTAAGCAATGAACCCATAAAACTAATCAGCGAAGAGCTTTATTAGAATTTACCTAGAAAAAAATTGAAGTAAATTGGATATTTCTATCTAGAGATATCGCGTTACGTACATAGTACGTACATACATTGGGAGAATAGCCATATTTGGACCGTCGCTTTAAATAGACCGTTGCCATTCTGCCGTTAATTACAGAAAGAGACGCGATCTACCGCTGAAATCCAACTCATCAGAATGACGACATTTATGATTAGAAGAAGCTCCTGCATAACAGCTGCTGTTTTCAGACAATTCTAAAAAACCTAAAATTAGCAGTTTTGATCTGATTTTTTCCTACTACACGTAAGTGTATACTTTAAAACTAAGTTAAGTTGTTATGTTTTAATATACATATCTAAATTCATCCGTTTATAGCGCATATTTTTCACGCGAATTTGTTTGATTTCGTTTTATTCTTAGTCTTGAGATTATATGTTTTAAAAAATGGCGCAGTTGCTTTAATTGGGGCTATTTTAGTTGCTTAAATTGTAAAAGATATACGATCGTAAATTTGAAAACTAAGTAAAGAATTTCGAGGACTGTACGCTTTGTAAACTATTTTTTATTTTTTATTTTTTATAATGGATTACTATCTCCATGCAAATTTTTCAATATTTTACTTTTTTTTTATATCTCGATCAATTTCTTTATTAGGCCTATATAAACATAAAAATATTTATGCATGTTTATGCAATAAATTTTGTTTGCAATTTCTTTTATCTTGTATGTATTTGTATTTATTTTCTTTTAATTCTTTAATCCTACGGCGTATACGATTTCGGAGATGAATTCAAACATTTTTTTCTCCTAGAGAATATTTGCGGTTCCTTGAAGGGGTGGGCAGACTTTTTACTGTTCTGGAAGGTGGAATTAGACTTTTTTGTCATTTAATCCCATAAAATATCAAATCTTCCGGGGGAGGCATTAATTCAAGGATCCAGGAGGGGGGGGGGGGGTCCATGAAATCAACACTGTTTGAATATATAATGTTTTGCGTTTGATTAATCGTAACGTATTTTTTTTCAATATAGCTAATTTTTTAAATATTTTTTTAATATAATTGAAAAATGTTGAAAACGACACAGACAAACTGTCTGGAAGAAAAACATCCGTGACAGCAAAAGCTGCTAAAGATACAGGAAACGAAAAGGAGAGAGTAACTTGTGAAGAAATCGACATACAAGAAGGCTGCAGTTACAAATCGCCCTCCCCCCCCCCTCCAAAAAAATAGAAATGGTATCCCTTTTGCAGAATTTAGTTAAATTAAAGTGCTGAATGTGTTAACATCTTTGCCATATAAAGTAAACCTTGAAATGAAAAAATAAACGACAAACAGGAATCTCTCACAGCACAAAAGGAATTGGAACATCATGTTTTAAAAAATATGCCTAATGCAATTGGAAAGAAAATGATTGAAGGGAAGAACTACGGAAATAAGGTAAAGAAAAGTTCTGTTGCAAAACAATTGTCTAATGATTCAGAATTTTAAAAGAAAAATCTAGATAGTGGTGTCAAAATGTGTAAGAAAAATAAAATAGCAGATATGATTCAGTTTTCAGATTGCTAAATATGGTTCCATGTTGTGCGCGCTGGAATAAAAAAATAAACGAAATTCATGTGTAAGCTTTGCATAGCTTCTTACATGATATTTAACAACTTCATGTGTTTGCCCCGAGATAAGTCGGGGTTAAAAGCGCTGTTTCCGTATATCCGTCACCGGTGAAGGGATACGTAACAGGCAATTAGTTCCATAATTTCATATCTTAATTACTGATAACTTTGATTTATATTTGAATACATTTTGATTTAAAACAAATACTTATTTTCAGATATTTATTTAATTATATTTCATTGCTGTTAATTTGGGTGATTGTTTCATTAATCACAAACTTTGCTTTTAGTAAAATTAGTTATATTCCATAGTCATTAAAACAACCTGATATTGTTTGGTCTAATTTAGGAGACTGAGTTCCCACTTAAGCGACCACTGAATTTACTGAATTTGGACCACTTTTGACATTTTTTTTCAAATTAAAATAAATCTTAAGATTTTCAAAAAGAAATTGATCTAAAGATTTATTTAGTTAGTAGATGGACAGATTGACCCTGTGTAGTGATGTTTTTAAGATATTTCAAAAATTAAGTGAGTTACACCTGAAAATAAGTGAAGTGGTCCAAATTCGGCTACTCTCCCCTACATACAGAACCGGCGGGCACAAAAACTAACCATTGTTATTTTGTTGTTATGCTGTTATTTAATAGAACAACAGTAATAAAAGCAAGAAAGTTATTTTGCGCAATCTCAGTAGTGGAAAATTGGCGCAGAGGCGGAGCCTATCGACACCACTAAATTTTAGTAGTATTTTGAGGCTTATCTAATGACATAATTTCCGAGTTTTTATTAAGGTGAATAATACAATAAATAAATAGCGGTGTCAATAGGCACCTCCTCTGCGCCAATTTTCCACCACTGTAATCTCTCCTTACAGGGTAGGAAATTGGGAAGGATAGAATAGATTGTTATTAATAATAACTACCATTAAATTGTTAACAAACTCGCAATAATTACACTTAAATGGCATTCTTGTAAGATTTTTGTGGGTAAATATTAGGAGTGAGGTAAATATTACGAGTATTATGAGTGAAACTTTCAACCAAAAGTTTAAATAACAAAAAAAGAAAGAATTTTAACAATAGTTAAAGAATTTTAATTTAAGAAGAAGATTAAAATATCAGAAAAAGCAAGCCCTACTAAGATTACAAAATAACATTAATCTACTTCATACCATGTTTAACTTGAAAATTACTTCATTTTCATTTCCACAGTTTTAATGAATTTTATTTGCTAACCGAAGTTATCGCCGTCCAAATCCATAAACTTATCGTAGTAAATCGTTAAGCTTTCATGCAATCACCTCCCAGCAAACACATACCTTTCGGCACACGATCGGACCGCAGCTGACACTGTTGGTTAAGTGTCGGCATAGGCACAGTGGTTTTGGTGAAGCGTCGGCAGCATGTCTGCAATTGAAACATAAGAATCTGCTTTTTCGACTGCCGGTTACCGTAATCGGTCCCCATGTGTTTATATATCGGCAAGCGACTTACGCCGGCAAGTGACACAGGACCGATATGTGATTTCTGATAGTGGCCCGATCAGATTTGCCAACATCGGTCCGAATTCGGAATTTTTAGTCTTAGCCGACACTTTTTTTCTTTTCTTTTTTTTTTTTTTAGTTTGGTTTGAGTTTCAGGTTTGATAAGATATGTACATTTTATGTATTTCATATAAAATTCTAACAGAGATAAACAAAATAAATGTCAAAAATAGCCTATATTTATTTATTTAAGAAAAGTTGTTGAATTCATTTTAAAAAGGACTTACGATTATTTGAATCATCAAAAGAGTTTTTTAAATCGCTCCTTAAAATTATTATTCATTATAAACTTAATCGTAGAAAAAAAATATTCATAAATTAATTGAACTTATTTTCTAGCTATTATATTCATTTTAAAAGCAATAGCTATGTTTCTTATTTTATCTAAAAATAAAATTATTAAAAAAGCGTGTGTAAAATTATTTTACAAGCTATAAAAATATAAAAAAAACTACCCAACTTTTTAGCATTAAAATTTAAAAGAAAGATTCAGAAATCTCACACTTCTAAAAAAAAAAAAAAAAAAAAAAAAAAAAAAAAAAAAGATAATTTAAAATTTCTATTTTATTTGATGATTAAGAAATGTTGATCATTATTGCTACATAATTACTAAAAATATATTCTACATTAAATTATCAAATGACAAAAAAACCCTCTTACTCTAATTAAAAGTAATTAATTACACACTTATTTTGTTATTAAAATTAGTTTTTCTATGTTACAAATGTATATTTCTTGAATTAACACATTTATTTTAATTATATTTAATTATTTTTTTTATAATATTTAATTACATTATAATTCCTAAAGAGAAACTTGTATTAAGAGAAAAACCTCTGAAATTCACTTATTTTATTTAGTAAGCATTCTTAAATTTATAAGAAAGATTCAGAAATATCCCCCATTTAAAGTTGTCTTCCAAAAGAAAAAAAATATATAAATTAATATTTTTATTTATTTTTTAATTAAAACAGTTGATAAGTAACAAATTAATATTGCAACATACTCATTAAATAAATGTTCAACTTTAAATCATCAAAACGACATAAAATGAAATCTTATTCTAATTAAATATTATTAATTACCAACTTTTTATTTATTAAAATAAATTTTTCCATGTTAAAAATATATATTTTGTAAATTAACGCAACGCATGTAATTAGATAATAAATCCTAAAAAAGAAATTTGATTAACTGAACAAAACATCTAAACATTTTTTATAGTTAATTATTCTTAAATATATATATAGCCTTAATTATATCTATATCTTAATTATTCTTAATTATATCTGTATCTTAATTATTCTTAAATTCGTTTGCTTTAACGAATTCACTAAGGTATTTATTTCATTCACTTAAATATTAAATTAACTTTTAAATACACGCGCGTAAGGCAATTACAAATAAATAAATAAAAAATTAAATTAAAAAAAAATAAAATTTTCCCATCTACCACTTACTTTCAACGACAGCCAATACTTATCGATATGTCTTCCCCTTATGACCTCATATAATCCTGCCCTGATCAAGTCTCAGTGGCTGAGTGGCGAAGGCGCCCACTTCCTGTCCCTGGGTACGATGGATCAAACCCCGCCTCTTCCAACGCTGAAGAACTTTCCTTCCATATATACATTCCAGGATGTCTCATAGATGGCGCCATCAAAACATATATTTTTTTTCAATTTACGCTGGTGTCAGGCTACGGCCGGCATTCATATGGATAGCTATCGGCGTGCTGTCGGCATAGTTTTCTGCCGATACCGGACCGGCTGCGTGCCTCATGAATTGGGCCGCATTCGCGCGGCGTATCAAAAAAGATATGGAACCGGTAGCGGCAACCGGTATCGTACCAATACCGCCGGTAGTGGCAAGCGGCTGTCGCCCGATTGCTTACCGATAGCTCTGTGTTTGCTGGCTTGTAAAAAGCAATGCATTGAATTCACTCAATGGTCGAAATTGTCTACTGGTACATTTCCAGATGTTCAATGCACTCATCCTCATTGATCCTCATTGTTTTTTTTTCCATCAGTTTTTTTATCCCACATTTTCTAGAATCGTCTTATTTTCAGCTGTTTTTTTTTTTTTTTTTTTTTTTTTTTTTTTTTTTTTTTTTTTTGTAGCGGCATTCTTCTTAAGTCTTTTTTCGTGTATATTTTGTGGATAAATAACATTAGTTACACCCTGTTTCCTTTTTTATTTTGATATCATTAAATTACTTGGAATGGGTGAAAGCTTTTCCAAAACATAGTAGGTGTAATTAGAAAATTTATTTTAGTTAACAAAAATAATTTATTATCAAACTAATTCTTCTTAAATTAATATATATATATATATATATTTAATTAATTTTTAACAAAAATTAATTACATAAAATTAATTTAATAACAACTGTATTATTAATTTATTAACAATTTTTTTTTTTTTTTCAAATTAATTTGTTGCAAAATTTCGATTCAATGGTATGTGTTTTTTCCACAAAAATTATTTCAAAATTGATTCATTCATATGTTTTACACGTAATGCGCAATTTATCCAAATTTACAAATAAGCTGCGTAAACACTCCTAGCACTGAATCTTATGTCGAAATGCGCCGTCTCTCCTAAGTAGCAGATGCGCAACTCTCCTCTTTTGGTAGGAGAGATTACACGGGCTTATCTTTACACATGGCCACTTCTAAAATGAATTTTCGTGTTCGCATGCTTAGTCTAGGTTAGTATCTTATAAGAAATCGTTTAAGTTCAAAATATTTTGTACTAATTGCATTCTATAAAAATTCTGACGAACAGTTATGAAAATTGCAGCACGTAATTTCGAAAAACAAAACAAAATAGGAATGATTTATCCAATACGCTTGGAAAAATCAATGTGCACATTCATGTAGACACTGCACTAATGATGCTGTATAACTACGGGAAGTCGCTGCGCGCGCACTATAATACTTTTAGTCGAATCTCATTTTGCGGGATCTTTCCTACCGCCCGAACTCTCCTGGCTTTACGTTAGTTTGAAGCGGAGATTTAAAATATGTTGTCAAAATTGGGTGTTGCCATTCAAAAAACAAAGTTTGATCTAGTTTTAATTTGTAAATAACCCTTAAGCATATTTTATATACATAATTTAAAAGTACACTTTATTTTCAATGGATTAGTTCCAGTAATTTTCTTGTACTATTAATAAGTTGCAGAGTCAGTAGGGAGTGTTTACATTTATTCCTCTCTGAGAAACTTTGAAAACTCTCAGAAAAAAGAAACGTCAGTTTTGAATAGAGAAGTTGCTAAAAATTAAGGCAATTTTTTGAAAAACAGATTTTCAGTAATATAATATATTGTTTCTTAATATTATTTTAATAATTGAAATTGTAAAGATAATCTCTCCATTACTTAAACGAAAACTTGAAAAATGTCTTTTAAAAAATCTTTTTTTTCTGAAAAAATATTTTTTATCCATTCTAACATTATATATTCTATAGTTAAGAAGTAAAAATTGTTTGTTTCTTAGAGGTAATCTCTGAAACTACCGAACCGATTTCAAAAGTAATGGTATCAAAATGATGGTGTTGCTCCAACTTAGAACATAGGCTATATTTCATGTTCTTAACAGAGAACAGTTCTTAAACAATTCGAAATTTAAAAGGGGTGAAAATACGCGAAAAGCGTTCTAAAAACCGTTCTAAATGGTGGTTTCTACGCAATTTCTGGAAATACCAAACCGATTTTTAAAAAATAATGGTTGTAAATTGATGGTGACAACCCTTGCTCTAACATAGGCTATGTTTTATGTCGGTGCCACCACCCCAAACGGGATGCAGGAGCAAAAAACGTTCTAAAATGCGATTTATGCGTTAGTGAAGGGCCTAGAAACAAGAAATTTGATATATTAGTTACTTATTAGATATAAAGGATTTCTAACAGCAGTTCGTAAACAATTCGAAATTTAAAAAAGTGTGAAAATGCACAAAAAGCGTTCTAAAAATCGTTCGAAATGGTGGTTCTACACAATCTTAGGAAGTACCAGACCGATTTAAAAATAATGGTGTCAAAATGATAGTGACAACTCTTGATCTAACATAGGCTATGTTTTATGTCGATGCCACTACCCCAATCGGGGTGCAGGAGCAGAAAACGTTCTAAAAATTATTTTTGCGTTACTGAAGGGCTTTGAAATATGAAATTTGAAATATTAGTTACGTATTAGATATAATATTAGTATAGATAAAAGAGAAGAGTTCTTAAACAAGAACAATTCTTAAACAATTCGAAATTTAATAGGGCTGATAATGCGCGAAGAGGGTTCTAAAAAACATTCTAAATATAAACTCAATTTTGGGAAATATCATATCCATTTCAAAAGTAATGGTTGTAAATTAATGGTGACAGACCTTGCTCTAAGATAGGCTCTGTTTTATGTATGTATCACTACCACCTGGGGGTTGCAGGAGAAATAAAATGTTCTAAATTGCGGTTTTTAGGGTTCCGTACTTAAAAAGTAAAAACGGAACCATTATAAGATCACTCCTGTGTCTGTCTGTCACAGTCCTTTTACTCGTAAACTATGCAACGTGGAAAGTTCAAATTCGGGGAAGTAATCAAAACTATTGACCCACATATTTACAGATTAATAAATATTCATAAATATATTTAGGAAAAATGTAGAGGAGCTAATTAAGTTACTTGAAAAAAAATCTTTTCTTTGTATATCATGTGGGGTATCGTGTGAAAGCTTTCGTAACGCTGAAATCAAAAATATATTTCATTTAATTTTAGGTATATTATCAAAGTTATGGAGGAAATGTAGTGCAAAATTATGTCCCCCCCCCCCCATCTAAGTCCAAATCTATTGAAACTAAAATTATGAAAAAAAATTAGAGGTAGTAGACATTAATTTAAACCTTGCAGGAAATTTATAGCGATTACCGTAGGTCACATAGTTTTTCCACAGTTTTTCCACGGAGAAAATTCCATTTTTCCGTTGCACTCAAACTTCTATTTACGGGCTTCAGCAAAAGCGTTGAGCAGAGCTGGAGGCACCTATCGTAGCAGAAGTATAAAAGCATTGTTCATCTTGAATTTTTGAAAAAATGTCGGTAATTAGCCGAGATATTAACTCTTAAACACACGGGCGGTTTGGACATACATAATGACAGGGACGACGTACTCTATTCTCCATCGACTTTTAAAGCATAGATAAAAAATTTTAAGGATATATTTATGTAATGCGATGCCCAGTGGCAGTATAAAAGCAATAAACGTCAAATTGTTAAAAACAGACTAATTTAATGAGAATTAATCACATAAATACTATGGGATTCACGACAAGTTTCTATTGAATGTCTCTCTCAATCTCAATACACCTACTATATCTTTAAAGGTTAACTAAAAACCTATATGGAATAACAAATATACAGAATAGCTATATTTGCTATTATTTAGGTTCCATATATCTTTGAACTTTCATGGTATATCCATTTATACTTTTCTGGTATACAGGGTGCAAAGGAAAGCCCCTTTAACCTGAAAATACTTGCGAACGGAGAGAGCTACAGCTATGCAAGTGAGGTAACGGTATAATAAACCGACTAAGCCAGATTTAATGAAAACGACAGCAGCGTAACATAGGGGCGAAATTTGAAAGACAGCCACTGCAAATCGAAAACGAAAAGAGATAGAGAAAAATTTACAATTAGAAAGTTTTAGAGCATCAGTTAATAGAATACGACATTTGGTTTACATGGATAAGATAAATCTTCGCCTGTTTACTCAAAAATGTCCGAAATCGATGCACTCCATTTTGTGTAAACGTTTGAATGGAATAGTCAGAAGTATGAAGAAATACGCACAATTTATGCTATAAATACGTACTTATCTCAATACATTTCGATAACATCACACTCACAAAAAAATGACAAACTGTCTCACAGTGATAAATAGTTAATATTCAGTATATTCGAAAAGTTCCCCATTGCTCACGATACACGTTTGTATTCCTGAGAGTAATTCTGCATGCACATTTCTCAGCATGAAACGTCTATTGCAAGCCTATTCAATACGACGACATATATTTAACCCTTTCAAGGGCGGTGGCTAGACGGTCTAGCCAACTAATTTTAATTCCAAAACTGACAATTGGCATCAAGAATACTTTTATACAATTTTGCTTTTGTAATGAAAGTGCAAATTAGCGGGTTTTTGTTTTCAGAGATATTCGTTTGAATATTCTGCTGTCAGTCAATTATTTCATCAGTTTACGAACAGAATTCTTCTGGCCCTGTAAGGGTTATTCTAAAATTTTAAATGCATTGGAAATTGAATCTTTACAGATATTACAGCGCAGTACAACGTCACAATTTGCAATTGTGTACTGCTACATTTCTGGAATGTTAATAGGCAAAGTAGAATCGTCGCTCATCGATTTCGGACATTTTTAGGTATGCAGGCGACGATATATCTGATCCGTGTGAACGAAATGTCGTTTCGTACTACTTAATTGATGCTCTAAAACTTTCTAATTGAAAAAGTTGCTCTACCTCTTTTCGTTTTCGATTTGCAATGGCTATCTTTCAAATTTCGCCACTAGAGGTGCTCCTGTCGTTTGCATTAGGTCGTGTGTAGTCGCTTTACTGTACCGTTACCTTACTTGTATAGCTGTAGCTCTCTCCGTTCGCAAGTATTTTCAGGTTAAAGGGACTTTCATTTGCACCCTGTAACCCTGTATACTATACGGCTATACCCAACCCTACGTTGTATAGTTTTTACAAAGTCTTAGTATTCTTTTAGCAACGGAATTTTTTTATTAATTCACTTACTAATTCATATATTATTGTACGGAACCCTCTCTGCGTGAGTAATACTCGCACTTGACCGTTTATTGTGTTATGGAAAGGCCTAGAATTAAGAAATTTGTAATGGTAGTTACTTATAAGATGTCAATGATCTCTAAGAACATTTCCTAAAAATAATAAAAGGGGTGAAAATTCGCGAAAAGCGTTGTAAAAAAACGTTCTAAATTGCTATTTTTATGCAACCTCAGGAAGCACTGAACCGATTTCAAATATGATGGTGTAAAAATGATGGTGACAGCTCTTGCTCCATGATAGGCTATATTTTATGTCTGTTTCCACTAACCCAGAGGCGATGCATGAGCAAAGAACTTTCTAAAAAAGCAATTTTTGAATTATGGAAGGACCTAGATTCATGGAATTTTGCATGATATATATTTATTGGACATAAATTATCTTTAAGAACATTCCTTTTAAAATTTGAAATTTAAAAAGGGGTCAAAATGCGCGAATATCGGTCTAAAAACGTTCTAAATTGCGATGATTTCTACTCAATCTCAGGAAATACTAAATTTATTTCTAAAGTAATGGTTGCAAATTGATAGTGACAGTCCCTGCTCCAACATAGGCTATTTTTATGTTGCTGCGACTACCTTCTGGGAGTTGCAAGAGCAAAACATGTTCTAATTTGCGTTTTTTACACAACTGAACGGTTTAACATTTTGAAATACGGCATGGTATTTACTTACAAGATACAGCTGCTTTCTAAAAACAGTCGAAAGAAAATTCCAAATTTAAAAGTATGAAGTGGGCGAAAAGCGTTCTAAAAGCGTTCTAAATTGCAATTTTTATACAATCTTATCAAATATCAAACCAAGTTAAAAAATAAAGGGAACAAATTGTTCGTGATAGAACCTGTTCAAACATAAGCTATATGTTATGTCTGTGCCAGTATCACCAGAAGGTTTCAGGAGCAAAAAACTTTCTAAATTGCGAATTCTGTGATACTGAAGATGCTAGAAACTTTAAATATGGCATAGTAGTTACTTAAAAAATGTAAATGCCCTCGAAGGACTGTCAAAAATACATTCGAATTAAAAAGGGGTAAAGCGAAGGGGAAAAGCGAAAAGCATTCTAAAAAAGTCATAAATTACGATTTCTAAGCAATTTCAGGGAATATAAACTGATTATAAAACTAATAGTTGCAAATCAATGGTAACAGTCTCTGATCCTGCACAGGCTATATTTTATGACGATGATTCTACCACCTGGGATTCACAGGAACAACAAACGTTCTAAAATAGGCCTTTAAAAGCTTTCTAAATTACGTTTCTGTGGAATATTAGGAAATAACAAACCGATTTCAGAATTAATGTTGGCAAATTAATATTGACAGTTCCTATTTCAACATAGTCTTTTATGTTGAGAGAGGTGGTAGGACTTGGAATTTGACATGGTTAATTTTAAGATGTAAGAAGATGGTTTCTAAAAAATTCAAAACTTCAAATGAATACTGAAATGAGCGTATTAATTCAGCATAAAAGTTTCAAAATGTTTTCTAAATTATCATTTATTTAGTTTTATTTCTTTTTATTAATTTAAGTCTCATTTCTGCCTAATGCAGTGTAATAATGAAGTTTATTCAACCTGTGTTTTAAATAGTAATTTTTGAATTATTCTTAAAAGTATAATTTCTTTTGATAAAAATTAGACATATAAATATCACTTGGCATATTTCAAATATTATGCAAGCAAAGCCGCGGGGTTTGCTAATATACATATATTTTTTTAAAGGAACAGATTGAAAGAATTATTAAGATACACCTTGCGAAATTCCACAGAAATAATGTTTTTTTTTATTCTTCAGTTTAACCAGGACAATCTTAAAAATATTCAAATAAAAGATCAGAAAAGAGCTCTTTGAAAGGAACTGAAAGCTCTAAAGAATATTTTTTTTAAGTATACCCCCAAGAAAGAGGTTGATAACAACAATCGAGCTAATTCGATTACAAGTAATTTGATTTTTTTTAATCACATGTGAAACAATTTTGCACATCCCAAAGCGATATATATTTACTTTGAAGAAACATAAATAGTGTGAAAGCAATACGTGTACTCCTAGAAACAGTAACATAATAAGAGGAAATATTTGCAGTTACCTCAAAATATGTGCTGCAAAATAAATTTGTAGCATTGTCGCCTATGAACATTTTGAGTTTCGGTCCTCCTGAGTTTCGGTCGTTTACCATGCTGTTTCGACCACGCAAATGTTTAGTTCTGTCTTTTTGAATATTTAAAATCCAAGGTATAATTCTGAATCCAATAATAACGTCTGATATAAAAAAAAACATTAACATTTACAGAATATCTGTGCTTCATTATATGATTTATGAACTTCTAAAATACGTCGCATGCACTGTGTCATTATTTGTGAAGATGGCCAGTATAAAATTTTGTAAATTCGATTGAACCTTTTGTTTCTTATACTTGCTTGTTGGAAATTTCTTTCTTTCACTTGCTTTATCAATTAATTTCCTGTGCTATAGGTACTGTTTGAACTGCTTTAAAAAATACTGAAATTTCTAATTTTTCATTCAGTAGGATATTTTAAAATTTCAAAATGTGTGTTTTTCCATTTGGCATTTTCAAAATTTGTGGAACTGTCAACATTTTAAGATTTTGATTATAGTTGCTTACGACATACATAAAAAATATACATTTCATTATTTCATGACAATTTAATTAACTCTTCTTTTGCTAGGTCCTCATATGTCGGCTAATATTGGTTTCATGAACAAACTATACATTTATTTCAATATAAAAATTCGTGCATATTGGAATGCTAAAAAATAAATTAATTTCAAATGTGTGTACTCGTATACTCGTTCATCTCTATTCCAATTTTAAATAGAGAGTTTTACTTTTTTTATTCCTGTAAAAATATTACAAAATTTATGATTAAATAAAGTACTTGCGGTTTCTCTGATTTAATCTACCTCCTTCCAGCTTTTCTTGTCCAAGCTTGGAGAGTGTAACTCTGAACAGTGCTACCCCTTTCTCTCTTTTTAATCCTTTTATAGTATTTTTGTTAGACCATTTTAATTATTCGTTTAAAATATTTTCCATTTATTTATCTTAAGTCTTAACTTAATTTTTAACTTGTTTCTTTTAAATTCTTAACTATTTAATTCTTCTTTTAATTTCTTATTTTAATTCTCAAGTAGTTCTAAACAACATTTAAATTTTTCCCAATGGCTCACAAAACATAAGATACTTCAATTCTTAGTCTGGGTGTTAAGATGTTATCATCTAGGAAACCCCTAAATGCTGCTAAACAGTACAGAAAACTGGCGATTTCAAGCAATTAAAATAACAAAACTTTGTAAAAAATCACCATAAAATAAAAGAATACACAGGACGCGTTTCGAGATAAAAACATAACAGCTTGTAATCAGCTACAGCAAACACGTGTCCGCAAGCGAACAAGGTCAAAAATGAACTTAAGGTAAAGAATGTTGCAAAGAATGCAACAGATGGCGCTAGCTGAAAAAGGGACATGCAGAAGAGAAAGATGTTGCCAAAAGGATAGAAGAGAAATTGATAGGGAAAAAAAGGAAATAAAAGAAATAAACAAAATTAAAATAAAAATAAAACAGGTAAATTAAAAAAATATAAATAATAATAATAAATAAAGAAATATGAAAGAATAAAACATTTAAAAACCAAAAAATCCTTTTTTTTTTTTTTTTTTTTTTTTTTTTAAGAGAGCTTTAAAATTCAGATTAGGCGAGCATCAGAGGTATATTGCAAATCAAGAAATCTCTAAATCTTCGATTGCTTCTCACTGTTGTCTTCCAGTCATTGTTTCAATTTCTCCATGCCCGAAATTATTTCTTCCCCTGCCTCTTCCTCTCACTTGGATTTTCATGAAACATATTTTATTTTTAAAAATTCTGCTAATCTTGTCAATGATCTCCCACCATCTCCTTTCCTATCTCCAGCGTGGAAATTATTTTTGTAATTATTTTCCCTTTTCTCTTGTTTATTTTCTTTTTATTTTTTGATTAAAAAAAAAGAAAAAAAAAAAGAAAAAAGATTTTTTGGTTTTTTTCTTGTTTTATTCTTTTATATTTCTTTCTTTATTATTATTATTTATATTTTTTAATTTACTTCTTTTATTTTTATTTTAATTTTGTTTATTTCTTTTACTTCCTTTTTTTCCCTATCAATTTCTCTTCTGTCCTTTTGGCAACACCTTTCTCTTCTGCATGTTCCTCTTTCAGCTAGCGCCATCTGTCGCATTCTTTGCAACATTCTTTACCTTCAGTTCATTTTTGACCTTGTTCGCTCTTGAACATGTGTTTGCTCTAGCTGATTAAGAGCTGTTATGTTTTTAGCTCGAAACGCGTCCTGTGTATTCTTTTATTTTACGGTGATTTTTTTACAAAATTTTGTTATTTTAATTCCCCTCAATGCTGCTCACCTGCCCAGCACCTGCTCTGATTTAATTATAGAAAATATCGAATCTGATACAGAGTTGCCAAACTCCTTAAAAATTGCAATTTGAAGACACATCTTGCGTGTTTTATTGTCAGTGAGATTTTTTTTTTACTTGATTGTTTTTATTTTATATCTAATGTGTATGCCTATAGATATTATTATACATACTAGCCGCACTTGGCGACCACTTTTGTCTCCCTAAAATGTATACTAACCATTGTATCATGTTACTTTTATTCATAGTTTAATTTACTTGCTCAATCTTTCACCAAATCGGAAGAACAGATACAGAAATCATGAACTCGTTTTTTTTTTATGTTAGCGGGCGCAGGTGATAAATCGCCAAACATTGTTCCCGTCGTATGTTTTCGTATTTCATTAATTTCATTTAAAATATAATACTTTTACTCATTTCATATAACTTTAATTTAAAACTGTAATATTTAAAATATATGACTTTCAATTATTTCTTTAAAAAAAGGGGAAAGGAAAAAGAAAAGTAATAAATTGTATCATAAACCCATGACATTGAATTTCAGTATGAAAGCCTTGTTTTAATTTACCACGCGAAAAAATGTTTAAGACTGTCGCATGATATGGACTATTATAATATTGTTGACATGATGGCGATGGAACAATATTTGGCTATTTATCATCTGCGCCCGGCTAATATTAAATTACCAAATTGGCCGGCTGGCATATAAAAAGCGAAGCGGTCATCCCGGAACTGTCGACGACAGTCACATGACTTAGGCTATTATTATAGAGATACTTGTCAATATCAATGTATGTATGGTATGCACACATAGATTGGAAGCCTAGTTCAAATAAAAACAATATATGCATTGCATACATTTTTTTAAACTAGAATTTCAATCTATGTATATAACCTTATATGTATATGAATCATTTCAATTAGGTTGAAAATGTATATTAATTACCATAATTTTAAATATTGATTCGCCCGTATTTGGCAAGAATTTAAGAAAACCAGAAATCGAATTTTATCAATATATATATACCTATATATATGTTTAAATTTTTAAATAACACATTAAATTAACCATTTAAAAACCATTATTGAAATTTCGCATGTTTCTTGTAAACTTTATTTCTAGATCAATCGGAGAAGGCTCTTCTGTGTAGATGAACGGAAAAAGGTATCGGCGATGCATGATGGAATTTATTTTTAATTGAATAACATCAAGAAATATTCCTATAAATTTTAACATTCATTTTATACTTTTAAAACATACACAACATCGCTAGTTCATTCATAAATATAAACTAAATAATGTATGTTGTTTAAAAAATAGTTTTTCTATAGTTAGCTGTAACAAAATTTTGAAAAAGTAAATAAGCATCTCTTTGCGAGCATTTGTTTACTTTAGTTCAAATAGATTTTCTGTTTTGAGAAGCTATACATTTTATCCCCAATATGTTTACGCGGCGTTTCAAATTTGAATGTTATACTGTGTTTGATTAACTAAAGTGCACTTGAATAAATGAATTAAATCGAACACGCTTGAGTTAAAATCAATCAAAATGGTACAGAGTAAATATTAAAAAAATAACGTTTTTTCAGTTAGATTTTATATCAAAGTTTAAATAAAAATATATTTTTCTATTACTATTTTTTAATTTCATGTATAAATTATTATTTTATAACGCCGTACAAAAAATTTCAATATATCTTATAACATATCTTATTTTTATGAATATATATTTTGTCTAAAGAAATAAATTTAGGTTTTATTGCTCGCAATATTCCGAGAGTTTTAAATGTAGTAAAACTATAAACATATAACTATACAACTAAACATATTACAAATAATAAACATAAAGTGCAAAGATTTAAATATTTTACTACTACTGGCATTAATTGGTGTTCTTTAGGACTATTTCTCTTAACTCTATGAGAGGAAAATTATGCCCATACCAGGAAATTGACTTAAAGGTAGTAATAAAGTCCCAAAACATTTTATATTTTACCGTATTTAAAAGAATATATATTCGTTTTTATATTTCATAATAGATAACAGAAAAAAATAAGATAGATTAAAAAGTAACTAAATAACTCCAGAAAAATGGAATTATTGAAAACTTGTTTATTAAATTGAAGCTTAAATTAAGGAAAAAAGTGGAATTTAAATTGTGATACTCGATTGTCCTATGGTACATGAGGTTCATTTTTTTTTAATTATTTCTTGCTGTTGGAAGAAATCGGGCAAACCCGAGATAGGCAGAGAGATATAAAAAAATATTAATAAGTTAAAAAGCATATATGCATTTTCAATCGCCATTAGGGTATCTCCGGGAGAGTCGCCGCATACGGGATAGATGCCGTACCCCCTGTGTTTCTTGTAATTATCAATAGATTGTCGTCTAACACACAGTATAGGTGCGCAATGAGATTATTTTAACGAGCTTATAGCGTGAATCCCATTTTGATGTTTACTTGTAGAAGTACAATCCTTATTTTCAAGCAAGTGCATGATTTCACTGTCCAAACTTTTAAACACGTTATGTTTAAATACTTTTCATAATTTTATTACTAAATGCATGCTTGATTTCGAAGTCAAAACTAAGTGTAGCGTTTGTACAGAGTACTGTGCGTATGGTTACGCCATTCCATTAGCGATGGCAGGTAACTGTGATGGCTGACGTCTGCACCATGCAAAATTGGATACATGCCGCACTGCTATTCCTGTATAGATTCATCTGAACAAAGTTAAGTTCAGACAAAGAATGAGAAGAACCCAAGACAACTATCACAACCGTTCAGCAAGTTGATCAGAACGGTACGCCTTAAACTGTGAAAGGCGTACCGTTCTGATCAAATTGATCCTTATTTCGTTTTATGCAAAGTAGCATTTTTTTCCCTCCTGGCTACTTGGAAATTTTTAGTTCTTATGTACTGAGATGAACTACGTCTCTGGTAGTTTAATACGTATTGTCTGTCTTTACTTAACATTTGGTGTTAGCCTTACACTATACTTATGAAGTAACAACGGACAACTTGACTTTACGATTGATTTATTAACATTTCAAATTCATATAGTTAAAAATGTAATTGACTTTAAACACCCTTTCTTCATGCTTTTGTTTTAAACTTATCATAAACATATGTTAAAGTTGTAAATGACCTTATTATTTGTAAACCTTTCCTTGTTTTTATTGTCATTTATCAGTCACCTGTATTTAGTGTAAATGACGTTAGACTTTGTTTTATTTTAACCACTTTTCAGGCGCTAGGGCGCTCTTTGTGAGTTTTACTTCTATTTTTTGTCATTGTATTTCTGGGGCTAATCCCCAGCTGTGGTTTTGCAGGTCGCAGAGGGTACTTTTCTGTCAGGGGTTCATGCCTATGCCATTTTTGGTTGGCTCCCTGGCAGAGATCCTGATCCTGCTATTCCGGTATACATGCCGCAGTTTCTTTTGTACGGGATGATTAAGTGTTATCTACTTTTCCTCTTCTTTTTGCACAGACTAACCATGTTAGGTATGTTATCATGTTTACTAAAGCCAAAGGAAAAAAGGGGAAAATAAAAAGTAAGAAGGGCAAGAAAGATGCAAGTCAAGATGATAATAATGAAATATTGGATTACGCGTAACGCAGACGTTCTTTGCAAACTACTCCGAAAAAGAGGAAGTGTATTTGGCTTCATTGCATCATGTGTTTAAATGTAGTTACATAAAGACTGTACTTTTTCGACACTTTTTCTGTAGATTGTAGTCGAAAAAACATTTCTCTTAACCCATTCGGGACTATAGGTGCATATAAGCACTTTCATAAAGAGCTTACAAAATTTGTTTCTGGCACCAGTAAAAAAGTAAAGGTAATATTTGATTTGTTTAATTAGAGCACTTTCATGATTATTTAAGTAAAGGTAACTTCTTTTTAAAAAGTGGTACCAACCTAATACAATTTGTGTAAAAGATACCGGTCCCGAAAGTGTTAACAAATAAATTATGTACACACAATTTTACTTTTTTTTTTCTTTTCCCTTTCCAATACATTGATGTTACGTTGTTGTGAAATAACAATTAAAATTTAGTGTAAAAAATATAAGTCGATAATTTTAATAGTGAAAGTAGGCAACAATTATTAATTTGAATCTACTAATAAGTTTCATTGTACTCATATAGTTTCATTTTGTTATTACATCGTTAATTATAGTCCAGATATGAATTTTTTTTTAAAATATTTTTATTTATAACTTCATTCTGTTCTTATTACAAGCGCGGCATAAGTACCGCACAAGTGTGGCGTCTCAGCCTGAATGTACGGGTGACGCGCCGCAGTTTAATGTTTTAGAAAAAATTGTTAAAAAATATTAATAATTTGTTTTGAATTTTTTTGTCGCACTACACGCGTTGTATATTTAACATTAAATAGCACAGCATGGTTTTTTTTTTAAATTTATGTCCACCATGGGGCTTTTTACACAAATTCAATAAAATGTGCGGCATAAATCCCGGAATTACCTATTCTGACTAGTTATAAAAGCCATATTTGTCGTTCTAAATGTGAAATATATTAATAATGAAACTATGTTTTCTATAATAGTTAATTGAATGCATTCATAAAAAAATGTTTTATACAATGGGAAATAATTTAAAATATTTCCATCACTTTTTAATAATTAAAAAAAATTGCTAAAATGTGTGTGACTGAAAAAAATATCATTGTCTTGTCAGATTTCAATACGCTTAATAGTTTCTCCACAGGTAGCATAATACTTCTCTTTTTTATACCTATTGCAAGAAATTTTACTTCTTTAGTCAGCCGGTTCAGTAATTATTCTCAGTTACTTCTAAAACGGTTGTTCATTTCATTTCCTTTCAGAGTTGTGTTTATTGTAAATATTTTACGCTGCATTAACAATTAATGTAGGTGAATAGAAAATTTTTGTATTATATTATACGATACATAATAAAGTTATCTTTTAGAAAATATTTTCATTAACTTTAAATGTAATGTTTTAAACAGAAATTGTCTACTTCTATAATTTTTTTTTTTTATCTGGAAGTAGCGTGTGGATTTTTTTCTCCTCTATTTTGGATGAGCTTCTGTTTCTCTTATGACATTTGATTTAAGATTAAAAAGTTCCATTTTTAATCTGTACACAATTTCAGTGTCATTTAAGTTTTTCTTGGAGAAGGCAATTTTGATCCCTTTAAATTTCTACTAACGTTTCTTTTCAGCTAGCCTTTTTTTTTTTTTTTTTTCTAGTGATCATTTTTTGGATGTTCCCTGATTTCCCAATTAATCAAACTTTCTGACAAATAATTAATTAGTAAGTACAATGAAGTCTTTTTAAATAGAATCATAAAATACGTAATTCCGACTTTAGACTAGCTAAGTGTAAACTTATAAGTGTACATCATCCTTTTCAAGATGATTACGGAAATTCTCCGATTAAGGTAGATTTTTGTAACAGAATTTTACTGCAAATTATATCGAACAAATATTCAAGAGGGAATTGCCATCAATAAAATAGAATTCATTAAAAAAATGCCAATTAAAATACATCCCATTAGGGATACTGTGGATTAAAAGAGAATTAAATATTTGGATTAAAAAAATAATAATTAATGAAGTACAGTAGTTTAATAAGTACATTAGTTTGCGATAAATTAATAAAATACATTTTGTAATAAAAGGGTCAATCCCTTTCAAGTGGTCCAATAAATCAGATATTCGTTTTTCAACCATTTTTAAAAAATCTGAAATTTTTTGTGTAGCAACTCTAACATGATGGAAGTTCAAAATGACTATTATTTTAATTTTATTTATTTTTGTTTGTGCATGGCGGCCATCTTTGTTTCATCGTCTGCAGCAATTTTCTCACAAGAAGGGTTTACGGAATTGTAAATAATTCATCGTTTATTTATCCAATTCAAGTGCGGTTTAAAGCAATTTATACAGAATACATTGGGCTAAAAATCTGGTACTGGAGTAGTTTACAAAATAGTAGTTAGTAGTTAGAAAATACAAAATGTATGGCTTTAGGCATAATAATTTTTTTAGTTAATTGCTAAGCTTTGCAAAGGGCTATTACTATAGGGCTTTCTATTACTATTATTTAAAGATAATCAAAAACATAAATTTAAATGACACTCTGAGATAAATACTTAGCTGTGATTACAACAAAACAACAGTTTCGCAATATTGTTTTGAAATGTTGCCCTTGCCATATCTCAGCTTGTAGTCAAATCTCCATCCTGAAATTTCTTGTGCATAACACTACCATACAATACTCTTATATAAAAAAAAAAATTTAGATTTTTATCTCATGCCCCACCAGAGATATCAAAGCCTGGAAAGTGCGATTTTTGTCATTTTTGAAAAATTTGGGATTTTTTTTAGCGAAGAGAAAGCAAGTCCCAGATCTGGAACTTGGCGTGTGAGTACAAGTACTTTCGGCCTATTTGTAAAAAAAAAAAAAAAAAAAAAAAAAAGTCATGCTAGAAAAATTTCCTCTTGTAAACGGACAAATTTTGAAAAAAAAAAAAAAAAAAAAAAATGAAACTTTATGCTTAAATTTTACCAATAAGCAGTTAGTTTCGGAAACTACTCCATTACCAGATTTTTTGCCCAATGTATTTTGTACAAATTGGTTTAATCCGCACTTGAATTGGATAAATAAACGATGAATTATTTACATTTCCGTAAACCTTCTTGTGAGAAAATTGCTGCAGACGATGAAAGAAAGATGGCCGCCATGGACAAACAAAAATTAATAAAATTAAAATAACAGTCATTTTGAACTTCCATCATGTTAAGGTTGTTGTACAAAAAATTTCAGATTTTTTAAAAATGGTCCAGCAACCAGTGCTGGACCACTTGAAATGGTTTGACCCTAAAATCAAGTTATCAAAATTAATTACAACATTATTGATGTTTTATTCACTCTTACGTACATATATTTTAATTATCTTTCAATAAACAGTAAGCATTATTATTCTGTTTTGATGTCAGAGTGCATTTCTTTATTTTAAAAGATAATTATGTCCAAGATAGCGATGAAACTGATATATTTAAAAGCTGACGATTCAGTCTAAAAGTTTTAAAGTTAATACATATATATTTTTTAAAGATTAATTTATTATATATTCCATATTGTAATATAAACATTTTTCAACTCAACAAGTTTTTACGATTACGAGAAAATAATTTAAATTAAACGTAAGTCTAAATGTAAGAAAATTCAAAATTCAACGAAAAAGAAAATGGTACCAACTGATAAAAATCAATTATACAGCTTCCATTGCACTAGCAACTTTCTTACAAAGAGCCTCTTTCATTTTGAATATGAACGCAATGAAAACATTTAACCTGTGTGCGTAACAGCGACATCTGCACTTTATTTTACTCTAATTTGGAGCTCTCGGGATATATGGTCTCTTGTTTTATCTGTTATGTAACTTGGTAAGTAACTTATAAGTTTATGTAACTTGGGCTTCGTCGCTCAATCTGCAGCGTTTAAAAGGAGAAGCAAAAACCTGTATAGTCGGTTTTGGATAGATCCTGCCTCTCCCCTGAACAAGTCCTGCGTCTAATATGAGATGGAGCGGAGTTTTCGACTCGTGTTACTTGAGTTCAAATCTTGCTAAGTAAGCAGCTACCAATTGGTAAGATATTTTGGATTACAGTTGAGAAATAAAGATTTCTCGACAAGATTTTGTCGGTTAAGTTTACTGAAATTAGATAGTATTGATGGTTTTGAGTAACTTTTTCCATAAATAATTGGCATTGATTTGAACTATCAGTGATTTTTATGCAAGTGAAATTTTAACATATTATAACTTGTTAGTTATTCTTAGTGAGGATTGAATTAGTGTTTGATTCATATTAATCGCCGCACAGTATAAACTAAATATGTGAAGCCCCCTGCACTTAAATAAAAATTACTTTTGTTATTAATTTATTTATCTCTTAGTTAGAAGCCATAAAAATGACTTTCGAATATTTGATATTTCTTATTATAAAATCATTAAAGTTTTGTTTTATATATGTATGTTAGCGTAGAACATGAAACAAAATAAACATTTTAATTAAATTAAATTTATATAAGGTAATTAGATATATTTTTCCTTTTTTGGGAGAATAACACATATTTGAAACGAGTAATATCTCTGAAATTTAGTTAAATAGTAGTCATAGTAGCCAGTAGGGAAAACAACTCTTTTTTTTTTTTTACTGCTATATAAAAAACTTTAATGTATAGTAAAATATGCAATTTAAATATATCTATCATAATGTATGAAAGTCATATAAATGTATTTTTTTGTGTGTGCGAAATATCAGTAGAAATTATCTATATTATTTCCATATATGAGCATTTATTTCTATGCATATACAAAAGACATAGCGGTGAATTATGTATCAAATGAAAGGCTTTTGAACAGGATTTGTATAGAATACAAGCACCTTTTGCTATAACACGTTGTTTCATCATTACAAATAATAATAATAATAATTTTATCAAATATTCTCAAACCACTCTTGTTCTAAAAAAATGTTTAATTTTCTTATGAAAGTAAAGCAATTTTAAGAAACAAAGTTTACTTAAATTCTTGGTAGCACAAAAGCCATAATGCACGATTAAAAAAAATGATGACAGAAAGTATTTAGATAAATGTTTGTTTTATTCAAACCACTTTTGCGAATACCATGATTGATTTGTATAAATAAACAACTATTTTATGCATATTATGTATGTTAGTCTTTTTAGCAATAATAATAATAATAAAAAATGAATAATTTACAAACAAACATTAACACCGATATAGCGCATATAAAGAAAACTTTATACCAATATTATTAATAAATTAAAGGACCGTTACGTCTTGAAATTAACTGCACATATATAATAAAAAAAGGTTTACTGAAAGATGTATATTACACACAATAGTTAAAACTTTCAAAACATTACATACAATTTTAAAAGACTAAAACCGACAAGATTCAGCCACTCTGTGGTCATCATCATCACTTCTTATTTTTACGAACTAATAAGTATTTGTATCTCTAGGATGAAGTAAAACCCTCATGATGGCCGCAGAGTGACTGAAACATGTCGGTTTTGGACATTTAAAATTTTATTTAATGTTTTGAAAGTTTTATCTGTTTTGTGTAATATACATCTTTTAGTAAATTTTTTTTAACTATATATGTGCAACCAATAATTATTTTTTATCATTTTAAAATCATAAAAATAATCAATGTAACTAGATATTTTAGCACTCTTAAGAAAAAAAAAAAAAAAAAAAAAAAAAAAAAAAGTTTATTACACATTTGTGTAGAATTATATTAAAAGTTTATGCGTTATATATTCAGATGCGTTTTTTTATATAATTGACTGAAACTAATAGGAATGGCCAATTGATTGTTTTAATTATCATTTCATTTTTATTGTAGTTTACTTCATTTTTACTTCCTTTTATATTTACAAGAAGAAAGTATTGCATTCATGAAAATTTTCGACTTTCGGTTTTCGACGGATTTACACGCTTTAGGGGTTAGAGATTCCGAAAAACATGTTTTTACAAAATGCCTGTCTGTGACTCTGTTTGTCTGTCTGTCCGTCTGTCTGTCTGTACGTATGTGACCCAAAATTTGTAGCGCTGTATCTCAAGAATCCATGCACGGAATTTAATAAGAATTTATATTCAGTTAGTCCCTGATATAAATTGGTGCTGATTAGTTTTCGGTTTAAATCGCTCAAAAGGTGGCGCTGATATGCAGCATTTTTTACGAGTTCTACAATACTTCAATCTCCAGCACGGATTTTCATCAAACTTCAAATTCCGTCAGACCTTCACATGAATTGACGTTTTATACATTTTGGTGTAAATCTCTCAACAGGTGACGCAACTATGCTGCATTTTTTGCGATTAACGCAATCTCCAGAACTAATGCAGGGATTTTCATCAAACTTCAGATTCAGTCAGTCCATCACATGAATTGACGTTTTATACATTTTTTGTAAATCGCTCAATTGGTGGCGATGCTATGCTGCATTTTTTACGCTTTCCGCAATAGCTCTACCACAATAACTAATGCATGGATTTCCATCAAATTGAGATTTAAGTATACCTTACTATCAGTTAGTACTGATTATATTTTGGTGTAAATCGCTCAACAGGTGGCGCTGCTATGCTACATTTTTCAGAATTTCTGCTATAGCTGTATCTCAAGAGCTAATGCATGAATTTTCATCAAACTTCAAATTCAGATATACTTTGATATGAATTGGCGCTAAATTGATGTGATTTCTTGTACTATTTAAAGGGTTTAATTAACTTGGTTTATATAGAAAAAAGTTTTGTGATGGCCACAACATACTAGTGTTTATTTAACATACATATGTTTATCTAAAAACTAACCATCTGGTAATATTGTCACAAAATAAATGTTACTAACAGCACGTAAAATGTTTTTTTGTTTTCCTTTGAGACTTCATTTAAGAAAACACATCTTCTATAAATTTCACGTTTAGTTGAACTTTGGAAATAGTGAAATAATAAAATCTACATTTTTGAAGAACCAAGTGGTCTTATTATGCAAATGTAAAAATAGAAATTTTACATTTCGAAATTTATGAAATACATCTCCCTTAAAGGATGAATGTATTCGAATGATGGTTAAAAATATAATATATATTTATGCAGAATATTGAAACATATTTCCTCCAAAATTTCGTGGATATTTTCTGTTTTGGTTTCCATATATTTGCAATAGTAATAACATACTTGACTGAGCTATACACTAAAACATACAAGGAGTTGGATTTTCTAGAAAGTACTAAGTATAAATATTTAGATTTGCTCGTGATAGAGAAAGATATATATGTATATATATATACATGCCCGTTTACTTTTAAAAACGTGCAGTTGTATAATATGAAGCACATAGAAGTACAATTTGAATTCCATTGTTTAAAATAGTTACTCACAATACTGATTATTTAATATTCATATCTTACTCACCTTGTTCCCCATTCACACCAATAAATTAATAATAATCTTGTTTAAAGTTGTAGTCAATCTATTTATATAATTCAGTAGTGACAATTCTGGTGACGATTCCGGGTCGCGCCGATCCTCAGAAAGGAAAAAAAAAAGCATATCGCGGCCATGTTATGCTTAAGCATTCTGATGCCGTATTATAAATCGAATAATTGCTTTATTAAATCTGCATTGCATCATATTTTTTCTTCTTCATTTTCTCTAAAACCTTCAAAAACTAAACAATTATAATGTTTTAAGTTCTATAATAAAAATAAGCAGCTACCAACAACGTATTAGCGATATAAACAAATGAACCGTTGCCATACATAAACACAAGTTCCAAATCAAGAAACAAATGAACGATTATTTGACGATTCATAAAAAAAAAAAAAAAGGTTAACATTTGATTTTGCTTTAAATATATTTTTAAAAGCATATTAAAGCCTTTAATTATTTTGAAATGCGTTTTACATTATTGTTTACATTTATAAGCAGTAATTGTATTTACGACTGTTTACATTTACATGCAATCAGTTCACGACCTACACATGAAAATATTATGTAATTTATTGAATAAATATTTTAAAAAGTATTATATCAATGTTTTCAACAAATATTAATAGTTTTAATGGTTATCTTAATTCAATTTAATGATTATTCATCATTATTCATATGAATATTGATTCATATCAATGATTATATTTCTCTCTTCTGTAGTGGCAACAAGGAAACGTTGTTTCTTTAGGAAAAACGTGCTGATATTTCGTCGCTATTCACTTTGATGTATCTGCAGTTATTTTTTGATGTTTTAAAACAATTTTTTTAATTTTTAATATGGATTTTCCGAATGAAACACTTTCGGAAAGAAGGCGCCAATTGACCAGGAAAAGAACTGCACGTTGGCGATCGCGGCAATCAACGGATTTCTCAGTTTGCCTGATAAACTCAGCTGAGTTTACACCGAGTAGAATTAAACACCGATAGGCACAATTTTTTATTTATTTTTTATCTAAACTATGCATATTTTTAGTACATGTACATTCAGATTTTTCAAAGCATTTATCACTCACAGGAACGTTTCATTATAATAAAGATTTAAAAATGAAAATTACATCTTTTTTTTTTAATTTTACTAAATTTTTATACCGTTAAAAAACATAGCTTTATGTATGTGTATTACTTTGAATGATGCACATAATGGTGTTTTAGTTTTGGCCAAATATATGAATAAAATTTTAAAGTTTCATCTAAAATTAAAAAATAAATATCTGATTTTTTAAAGAAATGCCACATGTTTTTTGTTTTATTTTTAATTTTCTTATTTCACCTATGCACAATCTAAGTTGAATTTAATATATTACCGTGAATTATTTTTTGCTGTTTGAAAAATGCAACAGCTTTTTTATTTTATTTCAAACTTTTATTTCAACTATGCATATATATTATTCAAATTATAGTTAAAAGCATTTACGGACATGCCACTTTTCAGCTAAAATATGGAATTCCCCTTTTTCGGCACAATTTATCATCCCTGGGATTGATGCTAATCTGTATTAAAATTTGTTGACATTTTTAGGACGGGAGGTGGGGCGGGGTAGCAGAATTTGAATACACCAAAAACAGCACCAAATTGAGTTTATTTCTATACCTTTCGCATTCGACCTTTTCTTTCCCATGACCTACTGTGCATTTAGTCCATGTATAGAAAAAAACAGCATAAAAAAAAAAAAAAAAAACATAGCCAGGAACTTGCAACTATCGTCTGTCTGCTTTGCCTGAAGGATTGCGAAAATCATCAAAAGATCGTAGAAAAATGGTGGTTTCGTCAAACGAATGTGAATTTCGTCAAAGGATCGCAGAAAAAACACAATTTTTCTCAAAGGGTCCTTTAGAACGTATATTTCGTCTAAGGATCATGGAATGTGTGAATTTCGCTAAAAAATCGTGGAAAAAAACATGAATTTCATCAGATAATTGCAGAAAAAACGCATTATTTTATCAAAGTATCGCGGAAAGCGTGAATTTCGTCAAATAATCACGGGGAAAATATGATTTTCATTAGAGGATCACAGAGAAAACGAGAATTTCATTGAAAGATTGCAAAAGTGCAAGTTTCAACATAAGATCCTGAAAAAATGTAAATTTTGAAATCGGGAGATCTTGAAGCATATTGGTTCATCAGTATCACGTGAACCGTTAGTCAGCTAAATTTTGAATACTATTCTGTTACACAACTAATTTGCCGCATACATTCGGATGCACCTGTGCTTCTGTATTCAACGTATTTTGATTGTAAGGTAAGTCTCACTTGCTCTGCTGTTTATTTATTTTTGTTTTTCATTAGGATTTTTTCATTAGCTGTTTAAAATGCACCCTTTATTGGCCAATATATCGATTTTTACATGATTTACCATTTTAGAGACGGAAGATTCAGCCAACGGCTGCCGAAAAAATTCAAGTCTGAAAACGTCGAAGGTGTATTACCAAACGTCAATCAAAATTTAAATTTAATTCAGTTAGAAAAGAAGTACTATACCTTGACGATATTTCAGACCCTGACTAGGATCCCTTTTTCTAAACATTAAATTATTGATTTTTTTTTTCTTTTTTTGTAAATTTTAACTTATTGCTTGTTTTTTGGGTAAATATTCTAATTTTTTTTTGTATGAAACTCCACTTTTTTTTTTTTTTTTTTTTTTTTTTTTTTTTGAATCGCCGTCTCATTTATTGGTATTTATTTATATTTATACTTTTACTTTTATTTTATATTTAATAAATTTTTGGGCAGTTGTGAGCGAGATTTTACCTGCATTCGTAAGAAATTTTTCAAGATGGCGGAAAAACTTCGTTTTTAAATCTTTGTTACTTATAAATCCATGTTTTTAAATCATTTTCTATTTTTTGTGCAAAATCATTGATTTATAAATAACATAAAGATTAAAAAATGATGTTTTTCCGCCATTTTGAAAAGATTTTTGCACAATTTTTTTTCCAAGTGGCACTCTTCCCTGAATTTTGTAAAAGAAACGCGAGAGGTGTAATTCGTCAAAAGGGCGCAGAAAAAATGCGATTTTTTCAACAAATTCCGATTAAAAACACTCATTTCGTCAAAAGGTTGCGAAAAAAACACGAATTTCATCAAAGATGTGCGGAAAAACTGAGAATTTCGCCATAAAAGAAAAATCGTTTGAAAAAAGTCTTTTTTTTTGCACATGAGATGGTTCATAATTCTTCTTTTGAAGGTTGACTTTTGCAAACACAATTTTTTGAATGCTTTTGATGACTTGCCACTATCTGAATAATCATGCATATCAATCACCTGTTTAATTGAGTCTGACTTAATGTTGTAAACTGAAAATAACACTTTCCCGTCATTTTTGACGGGGGCATATGCTAGTCATTAAATGTATGTCATATATAGATGCAGTTGAATATTAACCCTCCGAGCGTCTTGCAAAAGGGTAAAATTGTAATGTTGTTTTCTTTGCATTTTGTTTCAAATGCTAAGAAAATAAGATTCATTCAACATTATTAAAAAAAACTCAATTACAAATGTGAATGTAATCCTTGAGAGTATTAATCATTCTTCAATGTATTTAAAATTCATGAAATTTATAGAATTATATTATCTTAAATATTGCTTGTATTGCTGTGAAACCTGGAGCTTAGTGAACGGAATATTACCACTTAGAGGGTTAAAAAACATTCGAAATTATTCGGAAATAAAGGAAAGCCAGATAACAATGCATTTTTTCACTCAATTTTGAAAAATTAGTTAAAAATTTATGAAATGATGAGACGTCGAAAGGATAAACGGATAAGTGTAAAATATTTAATTTAAAACCTAGGAGAAAACCGAAGAACACATTTTTACCTTTAAATGTACTGATATATATAAATGGAATTTCATTCTTAAATAATAAACTGAAATTATTTGTTATATTATAAATGCAAATTGCTCGAGACGATACATGTAACATAGTTGCCAAATTATACTTTATTTTCTACTGCAAATTCTAAAGAAAAAAAATGGCCTTCTTTAATCTTTAGTATTCGAGAAATAAATATTTTCTGTTCATATACAGGGGGTCCGGTCTCAGTGGTGTCCAATGGCTAATTCCTAAACCGTTAGTCATAGACATATAGTTCCAATTACAAAAATGTTTTAAATCAGGTAAAGAAACAATTTAAAAGCGAGTTGGGTCAATTACAACATTTCTTAAGAAACTACGAATTTTAAATTTTTATACGGTCCCCCGGTCCTATAAGTTATATTTAGTAATTTTTTCCTATTATACTGACAAGTAAGACAAAAAAAAGTCCCATTCATATAACGCTAAAATTGAGCGAGTTATGAAACTTTAAAAATGCATGACTTATGCCACTTTTCTACTCTGAAAACAAATGAGTTCGGCTTGGCTTTGAGGGATCATATACCAAGTGTTTAAAGTATTCGCAGATCTTACTTCATGTGCATCTGCGCTATGAAAAAAAAAATCCTACAAGTATTATGATTAAGTCTCAAATTGGCTAAAATAACATATGTTTTATTTTGTCAAGATTTGAGACTGTTTCTCTTATGATTTCTTTTAACAAAAATTATGTTTTTTTATAATTTTTTATGTTACTTCAACAATCCTATGTATGTTTTTGCAGTTCAAAATTTTTACTCGAACTTTAACCCACTTTTAAATATTCGATCGAGATTGCCTTTTACATACTGGCGCAAATCCGATAACAATCTAATGTTATTAAGATTTTCGGTGGTTACCATTTATACTGATTTTACAGGATAACACAAAAAATTCGGATAGCTTTCTGCCAAAGAGTTTAAGAAAAAGTTTTAGATTAGATAATACAAGACTGCGATTGTTGTGTTTTTTAACTTTTATGTATTTTTTAGCACTGAATCCAAAAATTACCTTAATTTTTAACCATCATGTCAGGATATTTCGTAAATCATAAATTTTCAAATTTAAAGAATAACAAAAATCGAATACTATAAAGTAGAGGAGATGGTTGTGTTTTTTATCTTTTGATAATTGATTTTTACGCACTTTTTAACACTGAATCTGAAAATGACCACGTTTTAACCACGTTAGATTTTTTTTTTTTTTTTTTTTTTTTTTTTTTTTTTTTTTTTTTTGCAAATCGCAAATGTGTAAGTTAAAATATAGCGAAAATCTCATACTATAAAACATATGTAAAACATTTTTCATTATATTTTATTTTATTTTATTAAAAAAATTATTCGATATTTTTGCTTATCCTGGGATTCTTACAGCTAAACATTTGAGTGGTCCGATGAGATGGGGGAGGAAATTCAATTTTAACGTTGAACTTCTTAACTTTGAAATTTGCAATTTTCGAAAAATCCTGATATGATAGTTAAAAATGAAGGTCAATTTCGGATTCAGCGGTACAGAATATATAAGAACAATTATCAAAAGCTAAAAAACATGACGTAACCCAATTTTTCCCGGCTTGTGCAATCTAATAATATTTTAAAATACGTATCATTTTGTAAAGAATTGAGGCTGTTAATTTAGAATCATTTTATTTAACAAAAATTCTGTTTTTTCTTTCTTCTTAAATGTTTATTACAAATTGTATATTTTCCATTAATATGCCAGAAAGAGTAAAGATTTCAAATTTATATTGCAATGTTAATTTTACTCCCAAATATTTTTTATAACTGGCGAAATTATATTTCGACTAAATTTGTGAGTGACCCCCAATTTGCAGCAAAAAATATGCTCCAACTTTAAACAGCTATTACTCGGTCAATTTTAATCGTAGAATAACGGGACTTTTTTTTGTATTACTTGGCAGTGTAAAAGGAAAATTTCACTAAATATACCTTATAGGACCGGGGGACCGTTATAAAAATTTAAATTTCGTAATTTTTAACAAATGTTTTTATTGACCCATATTGCTTTTAAAATATTTCTTTACCTGATTTAAAACATTTTTGTTATTGGAACTATATGTCTATGACTAACGGTTTAGGAATTAGCCATTGGACACCGTTGAGACCGGACACCCTGTATAGTGGTAGGAAAAAAGCGTAAAAATTGGCAGCTATGAAGTAATTACTAGATTTTGGTTTTCATATCGATGTATTAATTTTTTTTTGGAAAAGTTAATTCGGAAAAAGTAATTAATTCAACTTTGTAAATTTGTTAAAATATTTTTTTTTAAAATATCAACAGCTTTACCTTTTATTTTATAAATACAGTTATAAAAAAATAATTATTTATATCTAATAATAATTTGTGTAAATAAAACAAAAACTAGAAAAACATTTCATTTTAGTAATTTAATCATAAAAATTTTATCTCATATTCGTAAACAGTTTTAAGTTTGGGAAGCCTTTGTGATTAATTTATTTTAAAAGAAATATTATAATAGGAATATTGTAAAAAAAATATATTTCATGCTTTTTCATTGTGTCATAATCAATCTGTGTAACACAAAGTATTTTGTAAGCATCACTATGTATGACCATGTATGGCTTAAATATATTTTTGTTTTGACTAGTAGTCTTTATAACTGGATTATATTTAGTATGGTAAGTGGATTTTTTAAAATGTAAATAAAATCATGGCTTGGCTGAGAACTAGACACTTCTCTGTAAATGGATAATAATCTATGAAAGTACGCTTCGAGTTGCGGTTGTCGTTCTTGTGAAGAATTATTTTTTTGTTTAAAAGGAGCATAATATAAATATAGGCATATAATATACAGGGGTGCATTTAAAATATTCGAGTGCAATTCCATGTGTTGTTGGAAATTCATGCATTCCCGACTATGCTATTCGTTTTGAAACTAAGCTGAATTATATAGGGGAGATTGGGGTTAGTTGGCTACAGGGGTAAGTAGGCGCATGTCTCATAAATCACCTGTTTGTGGATAGATTGCACAACCAGTTACAGAGTACCTTTCTTATTGCTTTTTACAATTATCAATGTAGTTTTGCATCGTTACCTACGTGCAGTGGACATTTATTACGATTTTTCTGTTTTTTTGCTCTCATGAGTAGTTTTTTGTTACTTCATTCTTTTTCTTCTAATTTCTAATACTTATGTTAATAATTGCGATTTAACTTGTGCAGTTTTTCTTAGTGTATGATTAACTGTATCTACCCCATATGTGATTTACTTGGATTATTTATGCTTAGAGGATTACGTGTCCCTCTTGTGAAGGAATTTATTATGGGGCAAGTAGGCGCATTGAACACTGGGCAAGTTGGCTCGGTGGTTGGTGTACACTGGTTGATTGAAAATCAGCAAACAACGAGAAAAGTGATTGCAATGCAAGATTTTGGGCACACGTGGCTTGCCCAAATGTAGACACTCGATTTTTTATTTGTGATAATTGTAACTCTGATGATAATATAGAGTAGGATAGAAGTTACTCAATGTAAATGTTTTATTCATTATTTTTATGGCTGTATCATTTAGAATTTATATTGTACGGCGCTAACGCCTTAGTCTAAACTTACTGGTAATAATGAAATTGATTTCGCTTAACTGCGTGTCTTATTTGAGATTTATTTAAATTTTTATAAAGCGTGTGCCAATTTACCCCATAGGTATAGGCAACTTGCCTCATGACGGGGTAGGTTGGCGCACAATTTTCCTTTTACTTTAGGCTTCCGCTAAACACAAACTACAAAAGCTACAAACTCAAAGCTCCGGGTATTCATAGCCAAATGTCTGTCCTTTAAAAGTGCAGTTAAAGTTTGTTAAAAAACTTAAATAAAAAACTTATAAAAATCAAAAACTAAGAACTGTGCCCATTAGCCCCGGTCTCCCCTACACAATATAGTATATATACAGAACTATAGATTATATAAAGAGGTGTACAAATGTTTTCAGGTGATTTTTCCGATATAAACGGTAGCTTCTGAAATGTAGTTAATATTGTTAATAATTAATATTTTTAATCTCATGCCGAATTTGGCAATGTTTTTTTTCAGATAGAGATTAAAAAGCTACATTGTATTGAAATATATTTCAATTTACAAGTTACCTGACATGTTTAACACAAATCAAGTATAAAAATGTACTTAAAAACTTTAATAATTATGATACGTAAACAAAATATCTTTGAATCATTTTTACATAATGACCAAATTTAATATGCCTTGCCAAAGCAAATGATTGCTTAAAGTGACATGTTCTCAAGAATACAGCATCATATAGCAGCATTTGACATCCTAGCACATAGAAAAGCACATCCACATTCATATGATTAATATTCTTCGAAAATAGAGAATTTGTAATGTAGTTATTGTTTAATGCAATTGACAGCTATAAAAAAAAAATAATAATAATAAAAAAAAAAAAAAAAATAAATCTAATAATTCTGCACGTCCGATTAACATAATTACGATTGTTTTTTTTTCTATTATTTATATACGAAAATTTCTGGAAGACAAATCCATTTACTTCATAAAATCCACTAGAACAAAATTCGTAGACACTTAAGAGAATCTGCAGCAAATATAAAATCTTCGCTCTAAATTTTCTTTATGATATTGTACAATATATACTTCATATACCAAAATAAAATATTATTGTATTTTTCTTTATGCATGTCTAAAACTTAGATGTCATGTTCTTTAACCCAGCTTTAGAAAATCTATAGGATATAACAGATTTAACAGACAGACGCTATTGATCTTTGACACAAGTTCAAAATCCTTGTAAATATGATGCAGAGAACGTCGATTTTTCTAGCGAACGAAAGATTCTTCAGAATTTGAAACGCAATTTGAAATATCTTGAATATTTCACATCGATTGGAAAGTTTCTGCATAAGTCTGTGAAACGTTCTTATTTTTTGCATGAAACCAATATTAAAATGCTGAACTTATTGAAAACTTTGAAATGATGAATATATGGATTTTATATTTCATTCCCAAATCCTAACTTTATTTTGCTCACATATTTCACGATTCTGGATTTATATTCTGCAAACCAAAAAAAAAATAATAATAATAATAATAATAAAATAAAATAAAATAAATAAATACATTAAAATTTTTAAGAGTGTGTATTTATGTGTTGCAGCAATAAATATGAACTGTACTAATATACGCATTTATTTATGCATATTTTTTTTTTCTCAGTGTGGTAGTATTCTGTGTAAAAAGAATGAAATCTTTGCAAGGAAATTCATGCATAAGATTATGCATTAAGAACATTTAATTAATTCATAAGTAAGACATTATTTCAAAATATTTAAGCTATGAAAATTTTGATTGAAAATAATATTTTTTAAGAATATTTTGCTGACCATTAAGAACATTTATTGTTTATATACGATGCAGTTTTCACAGTTATAAATCAGAATAAGTAATATTTTGTTGTCACAATAAATAATTATATGATATATAACTTCTCAATATCAACGTATACTAGGATGACTAACACATGCCGTACCTTCGCCAACTTACATTGCAGCATAAGTGGCGACAGTGGAAGACAGGACTGGAACATTTGGAATTGTTTCCGATTCAATCACAAAAAAGATCACAAAAGCACAATCATTAATGAATTTTCTGTAATTCACATATCAGCACGATTCCACTATTAATCCAACTGGCTCTCGTATCTGGGCTGTACCACTCCATATCAAATATGTTAATTGTATTATAAACTTCACTATTTAGAAATCAACTCCGCCAAGAGACAGATGATTATTAGCAAACGAAAAACGGACAAATCTTCTATTCCAAGACAAGCTGTATAAATATCAGACAAAAACAGAAAAATACACTGACGTATTCTACGCCAGAGCCAACGAAACTTACGTTAGGGGAAAAAGAGAAGAATCACGCGATTGGTTGAAAAGGATGCGTAGGTCAGGGAATTCTTGACATGGTGACAGGTCTTTTTATATATAGCGGAAAATTTAAAAGGAGAAAAGATTTAAGAGGCAGCAAGCTTGCAAGGAATCATCATATATCGAATAATAATTTTAGTAAAAGATAAAAATTTTATTAATAAATATTCGAAATGAATAAGAATTGAATGTCTCAAAATATGAAGGAATCAGTAGATTGGGGTTTTTTATGAAGGGTTGCTTTTAACAGATTAAGGTTTTTTAAATCAGAATATAATAATACGCTGAATGAAAAGCATTAAATTAAAATATAATTTATTTTTAAGATCTTATTAAAAGACACGTAAAACAGGTATACATTTTAAGAATTTGGAATAAATTAACTAAAGTAAAATGGCAAAAATTTTTGGTCTTACACACACACACACACACATATATATATATATATATATATATATATATATATATATATATATATATATCTTTTTCACCTTTCAAAGCGTTATATTTATATATATATATTTATGTTCAAGAACTTTAAATAAAACCCACAATGCATTAGAAAACTCCATTTAACAATCATAAAATTCTTACATTTATGCATCCGAAAAAAACAAGAATAAATGCACATTTCTGGGTTTGGTCAGTCTGCATACCTCGAATAAATTTAGACTAATTTCTTTGAACTGAAGATTGAATAAAAAATTTCCTTGTAAGATAAACATATTTCGACAGTACTTGTCTGAAATCTGAGCTTATCATTATATTTTATGTAAGTTCTTATTGAACTGAACAATGACAGAAAAAACCCACTTTATTGACTTTGTTTAAAAAAAAACAAAAAGCTTTTTGAAAAATAAATAAACAAAAAAGTGCTTATTTTGACTTTTAGAAAAGTTTACTTAAGCAATTTTAGGTAGATGCTTTTGTCGAGGTGACGACCCTTAGCTTAGATAAGAGCTTTGCATATTCTTGGTATGATATTTACTATTTTACTTTAAAGCTTTTTTGCGATCAATTCGTCTCCAACAGTTTTTAATAACCTACAAGAGTCCCTCACTATTTGTAGGCATCAGTTTCTGGCATTCCCTATTGAATTTTTCCGACAAAATTCATAGAAGAGACAAGTTTTGGTTGTCGTGGCCATTCCAGTTTTGCTATAACTTTAGCGTCTACTTACTTTTGCAAATAAGTAGTACGCAACGAAGAGATACTCTTTGGATAGTTATCATGTTGGAAAACTGTAAAATTGCGACTCTTGATTCGCTTTCCTGAGGGGACCGCAGAACATAATAATATGTTGTGGTATGTTTTTTCATCCATTATGACGTCGATTCTGAATAAGTGAATAATTTGGTTAACCACGAAACACACCTAAATCATCACAATATCTCCCCCAAGCTTAAAGCCTTGTTTACACTTTGTGATAGAAAATGCTCATCTTGATGACAAAGCACAAAAGCCCGGCGATGTGATGCAAACAGTTCAAATTTCGCTTCGCCAGTCTGGCGGTCCTTATACTTCTTAGCCCATGCGTAACTTTCTGCAACATCTTCAGTACGTGAAAGTTTTTTTCATCCTCCCTACCATAAATACCATATATTTGAAACCCCCTGGCAACCATCCAATCGGACAAAGACTTAGGACAATTTTTACGCAATTCCCTTCCTATTTCCGGAGATGTCTTACGTCTCTTAACAGGATCCGTGATACATTTTAAAATAATGTTTATTTATTGAGCTAAAATTTTGATTTTTTTTTATGGTTAACCATATCATTTCTAAACAAAATCACATGATAAAACTTCTCATATATATATATATTTTTTTTTTGTATTTAAAATTATCGTTATAACTCGAAATATTATTTGTAGAATTCCAATTCTTTATCATTTAAATAAACAGAAATATATTTTAACTTAAAAATATTTTTAAAAGTATTAATTAACAATTTTTTTAAATATTTAAATTAAAAAATTAAGGAAAAAATAATGTAACTTTAACTAAAAATCATGTTTTCAAAATTAAATATATATATATATATATTAATTTGCTGAATCAAAATTAAAGTAAATTAATTGAAAAAGACATATTCAAATTTGAACCATATATCTTTAGTGGTTATATTTAAAATATATTATAACAATTAAAATATATTATAATATCACTACCATACTACTACCATACTACTACCATACTATACACTAATCACACTATCATGCTATAATATCAATTAAAATATATTATAACAATTTAAATACGAGAAATTGTGAAAAAATTCGTCATGAAGAAAAACACATTTTATCAAGAAGTCGTTTGCATGACAACCATTGCTTGAAAGCTAGATTTTGAAAACAAACCAAATCGAAAAAAACAATATGTTATGTTCCAATAAGAATAAAAAACATTATTCAAGCGTCATTTTAAGCTTTAGAAGCGGAGAATTTTTACTGAAATTAAAATATTTTTAAAAAATTTGAAGATTTTTGTTTCCCGGACCCCCTTAAGCTTGCTAAAAATCAGACCAAATGAAAATTTCCTCACGAATAATTGTTATTAGATAAACAATTCGATGTCTTGTGACATTTTGACTGGTACTTCACTTTCGTTCTATAGCCTGACGCACGCGCCAAACTTCAAACATTTGTGGATTTGCGTAAACAATTATGTACTTCTCCTATGACGATAATTTAAACATATGTACCAGACTTAACTCAAAACCCTTTTTAGGCATTTTTTGACCAATACAAACTCTCAGAAAAATTGTTGTCGATGTAGAATGTAAGAAAATTAAGCGTTGATAACTTTTGAGTATTAACATTCGAGTTTTATTATATTTCGAGTATTTGCGCACAAATGACGCATTACTACACCTTAAAACTTTTCTGTCTTCTAATGACTTCTTAAAAAAAACAGTTATTTCATTATTTTAGGATAATGTTTTCATACGCTATCCCTCGGATAACGAACAATACAGATAATTAGATAATTCCTAATGTCCTGTTTAAATATAGACCTACACCAGATGAAATTATTGTATTTAAATTATAAATTTTAGACAGGTGTAAATATTTCTATAAGATAATTTTTGATAAAATTACTTCGAAAAAATATTTAGAAGTCTGAATGAGCTCATTTTATTGTATGTTCAATAACTAAAATTAACACATTGTACTTCATGCACATTATGAACATTAATCTTTATGCACATAAATTTTACTTTCGAAGTAAATAATTATATTTTAAAAGGATATCATTTGGCAAGAATAGGTTTAAAGGACTTAGATGACAACTGAAATATTATTACTTTTCTGTTGTATTGCTGCATTATAATATTAAATGTATGATCATTCGTTTTGTATTACTAGTATGCAATACTATGTATTTTTTTAAAGTTTTTTTCTTTTTTTTTTAATCAGTCATGCCTTCAGGTAATGGCCAAGAGATCCGTCCCTCCGGAGTAAATAAATGCCAATTCCCTACGAAAATTTCAATATTTCTATTTGGCAAAGGTTGAAAATTGCATATATTCCCAGTGGAACTGTCCCATTCAAACTGAAAAATCCTCTAGATTAAAAGATCTCTAAATTCATCATTGTTTAATTTGCATTGCATTCTCTTCAAGAGCCACAAAATAACTAAATAGCAATAAAATAATTCGATAACATGGAGGTAATTTTTCATAAGTGTAACTTAATGGAAATTTTATAATTATGTATTTTAAATTTTTCTCTTATAAAAGGTAAACCATGTTTTTTCAAAACAAATAATATAAAAAGTGTGCCTTTTTAAATATTTTTTTCACTAGTCCAATAAAAACTGTTCTTAAAAATACAGTTTAAGGAAATAAATCAGAGCTGAAACATTTAATAAACAATTTGTGAAATGTTTATTGAGCAATATTCGATAAAAAAATATATTTTTTCTAAATAAAATTGTTGCAGATCATATCATATTTATCAAAATAAAAATAATCTTTTTCTCCTGCATTTTTGTTATTCTAGATATATGCATCCTGGAATCTGTATACCTGTATATCTCTATCCCACTACATTTAAAATATTCTGGAACTGCCATAAAAATGACTCGAAACATATTGATGAAATCGGAGATAATTTTTTATTTGGTCGCTTTGACAGATTATTTGTCAGATATTTCAAATTCATATTTTATGGGCTATAAAAGTTAATGAAAGCCATTATTCAGGTTTAAATTTATCTGATAAGAATAAACACGTATACTATCACATAAAATTTACTCTCCGGATAATTTAAATATGCACATATAGGTTTAGTACAATACCTTTATATAAATATTCACCAAAAAACTTTTATCTTTTGCAATTCAGATGTTCTTTTGCTTTTAAACAGTTAAAAGGCGTATATTTTAAATGCACAGCCGAGAGTTTGATTGATTGAGAAATTGTGATGCAACAACAGTTTGGCAACAGTGTGATGCAACAACAATTTTTTTTTTTTTTTTTTTTTTTTTTTTTTTTTTTTTTTTTTTATGAATAGTCATTAAAATTAGAAACGAAAATCTAGTGTCTTATTTTGCATAGGAAATTGATATGCAGAATTAGACATTGCGACGCAACAACTGTTTGGGCGTATTTGGAATGTGTATTGACAATTGACAAGATTATACTGACAATTGAATTGAAGTATTAACAATTTCTAAACATTTATTGAATTACCGTGTGTTCATTACAATTAGAAACGGAAAACTGGTGTATTATTTTGCTTAGAAATTCGAAATTCAACATAGAAATTGTGATGCAACAGCTGTTTGGGCGTATTTGAAATGTGTAGTGATAATTGACAAAATTGTATGCACGGAATAAGTGTGTAATAAAGCCTGTGGTTTATTGTGCTGCCCTCTAAAAAAAACCCAATTTTTGAATTTTTCTCTATACAAAATTTAATAAAAAATACAAAACAATTTGAAGTAGCTATATTTTCACAGCTTGTTCTGACTAAGATTTTAATGTATAGTATTTTTGATTCTGCCAATATATTACAAATTGTCAGTCAATTAAAGAAGAATTTGAAAAAAAAACCACTTTTTCCTAAAAATAACCCATGTTACCTAAAAAAAAAAACCACATGTAAAAACACTTCCAGAAACGAAAATATTAGACAGTAAAGTATTTTTTTCATTATTAATTATTTTTAAAACACATTTCTGCAAAGAAAAGTTTTTTTTTCAGTTTTTTTGCAATCAAATCCAAAGGAGCAACTTAATCACACAACTTTTAATTAATCCTTGTTCAGAAAGTAGAAACGCCTGAAATTGGCACTGTGTTATTCAGAGACTACAGAAATGTTTTATTTTTTGGTAAATATAAAAGATCTTTCAGAACATAATGTCAAAGTTTCCGTTTTGAACCAAATTTCCAGACAAAAGGAGAAAAAACACCCAAAGAGAGGCGAAAAAACAGTCGTCATGGGACCCAAAATCGCTTGTAACTAGAAAAGTAATTTATCAAAAACGTAAAACTCATTTCGATTCCAAATCGCTTAGTCAGCCCTGTCAATTTTGTACCTTTATGTTCAAAAATGAGTAAATGCGTCAGAAAGTTTCGTCCTTGTTCAACAGTGAACTTGAGAATCGCCTAATAAAATTTGCATAAAAAAGCAAAATAATGATTAGAATAAAATAAGCTTGTAAATATTAAAACAATGTATGGTATAAAGGAAAAAGGATATCTTTGTGCACATAAAAAAAAGTGGATGGGTTTTATTTTTGCAAAAACAAAGAAGGGGGGGGGGGGGGGTATGACATAACTTGTACAAATTCTTAGAAATGCAAAATATGCACTAAATTTACATAATTTATTGTTTTTTCCCCTTTAATTAATATTTTAAAGAAAAACTGTATGCTCCACCATTTATTTATACATAAAAAAGTGGGTTTTTTTTAGTTCCCGCATGGGTTTTTTTTTTTACCTCTGTTTTCAAATCATCACAAACTGAGCCAAACATAATATAATCAGCTGAAAATTGTGCATTTTATTCACATATTAATGGTTTAACATAAAAACATCTAAAAACTGATGTACATCATTGTAACATGTCGTATTATAACAAGAAAAATTGGGAAAATGAAGCTCTTTCTTTTGCTAGAATCCTGTATTATTAGCTTATTTAAAAAAAAAAAAAAAACTGAATAAGCACTTCTAAAGTAATTTTAAATAATTTTTTATTGTAAATGGCATATAGAAACAGGAGAAAAAGAAAATTTTACTTCAGTGATTTTTTTGAAGATGTTCAAGGGTGGTTTTTTTTTTTTTTTAAGATACATTTTCCTGTGGGTTTTTTTTAGAGGACAGCACAATATTTATTATCTTGATGATATATACATGTTTTAAGATAACCTTCTTAAAATATCGCTTCGCTGTTATATATATATATATATATATGTATATATATATATATATTATATGAATACTCATTACAATTAGAAACGAAAAACTAGTGTATTATTTTGCTAAAGAATATAATTTGTTAAACAATAAGTATTTTAGAAAAAAAAAATCGTAGAAACCATCTGACAGAATAATTTAATAAGCAACAGCAATGAAAAAATAAAACAATGGTTTCGTGCAAGGTAATAAAAACAAAACATGTTTAAATATAGTTTAAAAAATAGACTAAAGTAATAAAAGGGATACGAAAATTATAAAGGAAAGGGATGCCCAATTAGAAAAACACTTTCTGCAATAGTGAAATAAAAACATGTGCTGTTGTAGGTGACGGAATTGAAATTTCTGACGAATCGAGAAGAAGGAATTTTGCAAATAAATAAATAAATAAATAAATAAATAAATAATAACTGGTTGATTAAATTTAGAGAATTTATAAATTGACTGGATAATTAAAATTGATAATTAAAGAGATATACGAGCCAATAATATTCACTGCCTAAATAACACTACAGAAAGATATTCTATCAAGTGTGTTTTTCAAAGACAAACCAAATAGTGAGATTAAACGATAGAGCATGCTAAGTGTTTTCGCTAGATCACATCGAAAATTTTCCTATTGTTGCAAAATATTTTGAATTGCTCACCTGGTGAACGAAGCACCAAAATCATACGATACAAACCAAAAAGTTCAACTTTCATCGTTGTCAGTCAAAACGACCTTCTACCACCGTTCCTAAGTCCAGTCTTACACTTCTTAGCTCATACGTAACTTTTTTCTACATTTGCATTTTCAAAACGAAGAAGATTTTTTTTTTCAACTGTACTATTAAAACCATATTCTTGCAACACCCTTACCTCTGTTCTATCGGACACATGATGATAATGATTTCCCCGCAACTCCCTCCCTATTCCCGGAGAGGTTAAACGTCATTTACATTTCAACAGTCAGTCCCAATGATGTTTTCCTCACGAATAATTGTTGTTATTGGATGAATGAATCATTTTCTTGTAACATTTTCACTGGTATTTCACTTTCTATCTATAGTCGGACGCACGGCCAAACAGATACCTTCAATTCTTTTTGAATTTGCGCAATGTCTATATAATAATTTGAGCACATGCTTCCACACCTTACTCATGGACCGTAAGAAAACAGCACAATCACACGTTGATTAAATTGAGTATTAGCCGGTACTTTGCACTCACATGACACATTACTACATATTTATACTTCTATTCTATTTTATCACTAATCTCATCATTTTAGTGAATAATTGACATTTTATACATTTTAGTTTAAATCGCTCAACAGGTGGCGCTGCTATGCTCTATTTTTCAGAATTACCACTATAGGTGTATTTCAAGAACTAATGCACGAATTTTCACCAAACTTCAGAATCAGTTGGTCCTTGGCATGAATTGACATTTTATACATTTTGGTGTAAATCGCCATCAGGTGGCGCTGCTATGCTTTTTTTCGATTTCCGCAATAGCTCTATCTTAAAACTAATGCTTGGATTTTCAACAAACTTCAGATTCAGGTATACCTAGATATCAATTAGTGCTGTTTGTGTTTTTGTGTAAATCGCTTAACAGGTGGTGCTACTATGCTACATTTTTCAGAATCTCCGCTATAGCTCTATCTCAAGAACTAATGAAAGAATTTTCATCTAACTTGAAATTCAGATATACTTTGATATGAATTGGTGCTAAATTGATGTAAATTCTTGTACTTATTTAAATGATTTAATTGACGTAATTTATATAGAAGAAAGTTTTGTGATGACCACAACATACTAGTTTCATTATGTAAAAGTACACCTTTCTATAGCTTTTCATGTGCCGGGTGAAAATAGAATACATTACATATACTTAAAATTGTTTAAGCAGGCGGCGAAAGTATTCAATAAAAGTTTATAAGTTAGACCAATATAGTTTTTGAGGATACATACAAAGACATAAACATGGAATATATGCGATATTATATCATTATTGTATATTTATAAACGATAAAACTAAACTTTACTATGTTTAACCTACTTCATTAAACATCAATACTGGGTACTTAAATTGAATAAGTTAAAATTACTTTATTAAACAAAAGTTAATTAAATTTATAAAATGCTTCTTTTAATTAAAGACATATTGTGTTAGAACTCTGGACGATCGATAACATCAGGAATGATTTTTTTTTCTATAAATTTCATTTAATCTGCTTTCGATAACTATTGTAAACGTAGAGTTGGAAAAAAATTAAAGCAAGTTTTAAAGTTATAAGAATAAAAACTCATATAATATTTTCCTTTTTTTCTATTTTATTCCATTATTTACTTTTCTAGTCGAGATTTCAAATAACGAAAATTCGTTCAGTATATTAAAAATATGAACACATATAATATGCATGACTCTTTAACTCTTTTTTAAACATCTTGAGTAGCAATGGATTGAGTAAAAAGTTATTTATATTAAAAATGTAATTTATCATTTCAATTTTATAGTAGAAATATGTTCTTCAAAAATGCTGTTTAGTATCACTTTGAATGTCGTTAGAAAATAGCTTTTCAAATTCGCTTTTCTCCGTAAGGCAATTTAATATTGCACAAGTTTACAAATGGATATTTTATACCTATCTTTTATTTAATAAAATATTCAGCTGAAAAGATGTCAGTTCTGCATTATAATATTTGTTTTATAAAAATACGAAAACATATAGTTTATATTAAATACTTAAACGAACATGACATATAATAGTAAATTTTAAACTATGGATATATTATTTATTTGTTTCACACCAATTTTAAGACCCTAAATCCAAAAAGCTTTAAAATAATACTCTCAACTAACTAGCTGTTATTATAAATAAGAATTCGGTTATTTACAATTTACCCACTATTTTATTTAAAAAATATAATTAGCAAAATAATTGAAAGTAATCTATTAACTACAAATTAAAATACATTTAAATGCTTGCTGAAAATAATATAGCAGTAAAAACCCCTGCCTGCCCGGCCTAAAGGCGCAGATAGATTTCGAAGTTAAGTGCTAATTTCAACAACAAAAACTAAATCATAATTAGAGATAAACCCACTTTAACAATTTTATTTGTCCGCTTTTGACGAGTTTTTAGTTCATTTTTATGTAAGAGATGGTTTTATCAGAATCATGTTAAGGCAGTATTAAAAAAAAAATTATAAATAAATAAAAAAAAAAAATAAAAAAATAAAAAAAAAACATTTCCATGCTCATCAACTCGAAATTTTTTTGCAGATTTTCAGATTCATTTTTAAAAGAAAAAATATGAAAATTGCTGACATGATTTTTGAAGAGATATATAAGCAACCTGTGTTATTATTTTTTGTTCAATTAATTAGAACTTGATTTATAGACAATTATTTCCTCAGTAGGGCAATATTTTTCATTTTCAACACAATCGCTTTGGTAAATTCGGTTCAAAATGCCTTGTAGGGTGGAGTGAAAAAGGCAAAAAAAAATTTTTCTTTTAATTTTAACATTTCCTGACTCATCAAATGGTGCTGTTTCGCGAAAAAGACACTGTAAAAAAATTACATCGCAATCACTCATTGTCTTCAGGTTCCACACAGGGTGCCAAAGAAAGGAATGTTATCTGAAGAATTAAAAAATCAATTTATTTTATTTAATTTTAATGTTTACTATAGCTTTATTTTCTAACTTAAAAACAGCTCTAAAGATGAAAAAGAAACCGGAAGACATTTTACCTTAATCAATGATCAATTTTGGATGTCACATGTGGGTCAAAAAAAAAAAAAAAACTTTTGTGTCAAACTTTGTAAGTTTCTTTCTTTATTTGATTGCGCTGCGAATGCATCCATTCCCGCCTTCTGTTCCACGTGTTACCAATAATGATTGTGTTACTAGTCGCTCATTACTATCTACTGCTTGAGAATGACAAGGGAGCTTCTCAATTTCAAATTGTGAACCGTTTCCGATCATACTTGCTATGCCTTCGTCACTGATGTTCATGGTAGCTGGTGGTTCCAAAGGACTGTCCCAGAGAATCATCTCAAAATAGTCCTTTGCTTCGAAATCTAAATTGGCAAGGTGAAATTAGTTTGTTTCCCCCTTCCACTCAGTTTTCTTGCTTTCAGTATTTTTCGGAGCCCCAGTTTTCGAATATGTGATCGTTCTTCTAACAGTATTGCCAACAGACTGCTTTTCGAGTGAACAAAATAAGAGTTCCCCTGAATAATTTAGTGAACGATGGACTTAAAACCTTCTGGCCATAATGAGCTTTTTTTTATCATTCTCTGCAGGTGACGTGCTCCATGAACAGTTCTTAAGATTTTCTTTATTTCAAACCAGGATGGCATGTAAGCTTTCATGTCATATTTTACAGGAAGCTTAAAGTTTTTTGTTTGTTAGGCAGTCGACACATACAGGCGCAGGATTCTGTTGGCTGTATTTAGCCATTTTGAATGTGACATAGTTCCGGAACTTATGTTTGCTATACCTGGATGGCACTCGCCAGAGGATACTTCCCTAGAAATATTGCAGAGATATTTTTTGTCTGTATTGATATACTTTTTATGAAATTTACGCAGAGTACCTAGAATAGAAACTAAACTTATCACAACAAGGGTTTCGCACGTTTCTAGAGGTTTCCCTATTGTTCCTTAAAACTGGTGTTGCCCAAATTCAATTCCGTCAATCTTCTGGAAAAAGCAGCGTAGAGGTAGTTCAATAGAATGCAATAAGCATGCAGACCAGTGTAATTTGTGGCCAACAAAAATTTCAAGCTGTCTAACTGCACCATTTTTTGTCTCAACATTGACGTTCGTCAGTCAACGGCAACCTGTTCCGAAAGTGTAATCTATGTTCTCGCCTCAGCTTAATCCATTCAATAACGTCGGATGGAGTATCTTTGGATACAATCTCTATATCACGAAGCATAGATGATGCAATTATAGTAGCTGACCTACCCTATACTCCTGTTCAAACAGAAGGAACTTGTAGATTTGGTAGTGATATTAGGCCTGTATTGCAGGTTGAGGGAGTATCATAGATATTAGATTTCCGACATTTGGTTTCGTGACAAACATAATCGTCTTCATCTTCAGAGTTATCTTCCATTTGTGAATCATATCGTAAAACAGCGTTTTCTTCTAAATCTTTAATATTTTTATAAGAGTTATTATATGTATTGTATTTTATAATCGTTCGAGCAGTTCCTATGTTTTAGATTACTGATTTGCCTTTCTACATTACCTTTCTCTTGCACGCTTCAATTTTTGAGTTACAGAAATGTTAATTGATCCTGCTTTTATGTCATACCGTGTGTCTGCTAAAAAATTTTGTTCCATGTTCATTTTTTTATCCATAGAAAATGCCTCATTAAATCAACATACGTGGGTAACACTGTCTCTTTCAATTGTACTAGAGATCCAAAAACACTACAAAAAGTTTCATTTTCAGTTGAGCTCATGTTTAAATTAAACTTCCGTATTGCCTTGTTCAAAAAAATAAAAATACAAATTAGTGTCTATATATTTGTGGTTGAAACAAAGACAAGCATCAAACAAAGACAACCATCGCAAAAACGAATAATTCCATATAATAAAAGTCAAATGACAGTCACAGCTTTTAGATTAGAATACGTGCTGCCATCTATTAGATTTCGAAGTTTAATTTGCTATTTATGTACGAAATGCGCTTTCTGGCACTAACATCTGACAATTACGTTTTAATAAATCCATTTATTAATGAAAACGTAAGTATTAACATTTACTTACAAATTAATTAATTATTCAATTAATTAATTATTAATTTTTATTAAAAATGCGTTAAAAATATTTAAGAAAGACTATACAAATATTCACTTGAGATGTGGAACCTCAGGGTGTTAATATTTTGAGCTGAAATTAGGTGACAATTTGTTTCAGTCAGTTTGGCACCATATGATGAATCAGACAATATTAATTTCGAGAAAAAGTTTTTTCGCTCCACCCTAATGCCCAGAATGACAACTTTTTTGAAATATATTCTGCCACTATCAAAAAGTCGAAAATTACGGTACATTATACATTTTCTGAATAAGAGAATCTACCAATTGGATGCGTTTGAGAGCAAAAATGAATTTAAAAATGAATCGGAAAATAAGCACTTTGGATTTAAATACGCCCTATATACGATGATGTATTTTTAATTTATTTTGCTGTAAGAATTGGTCCTACCAAAAACTTCCCAATATACATGTTGTAGATAAAATTAAGGAGATATATGATAAATTCATGGGGATTTTATATCTGTTGAATTGTCGGAATTATGGATTTTTTTCTTCTTGGACACCTCCTTTTCGTTTCCATTTTTATTTTTTTTTTTTCTCGGTACGAATTGGTCCTATCAAAAACTTGTCAATATAAAGTTGTAGATACTATTAAGGAGATTTATAATAAAATTAATTGGATTTGGAATCTTGAGAATGGACGAAGTTATGAATTTGTTTCTCCCAAAAACCCTATTTTTTGCGCCACTTGAGCCCATTTTTAATTTTATCAAAAATCTGTGATACATGCATTTTTGGCCCAATGTTTAGAAGTAATAAAAACATTAAATATATTTGATATGTTCAAAAATTAAGAAGTTATGGGTTTTTTTTCGTTTTTCACAAAACCCCTCCCTATCTCCATCCCCTTTCTCCGATTTTGTCCATTAATGAACTTAACCGAGATTTTATATCCATTGATTTTATTCATCAATTTGGAAGAGATTTGTTCAGAATTTCGGAAGTTATCGTGTCCAGTAGATAGATAGATAAATATATAAAGTTTTTCACTAGGGGTAGTTTGTGGTTCTATGGGTCATGATGGGAGTAGATCTGCAAAAATCGTTCAGAAATTCCAACATATGGGAGAATGTAATAAGTAATATTTCATACGAAATCTACCTAATACTAGTTTTAATTTCTTGTTTGATAACAGTAATAGTATCACGTGGCACTCACAAAAACTATTTCTATATCATTCTATTAACATAATCAAATAATTCTAGTTCCGTATTAACAATTATGAGTATGAAATATAATATAACCTATTTGAAAAAAAAATAAAGCAGAAGTTGTGTTAACACTTATATACATGTTAAGTTCAATCATACAATGTATTGCATTTCAAACAAATAGAATATAAAAAGAGTTATGATGATCATATCAATAAGTGTGACATAGCAGCACCGGTTGTTGAATTTTTAAAAGCAAAATTATTTAGTGTTGATTTTCACATTTAGCACATATACTCGTAAGAGTTTTTATTTATTACCAACTCAAATATTCACTTAACTTATACTAATACTTTACAAGATATTACTTGACTTTCACTACAAATAAATGCTTATAATAGGTTTTTAATTTTATATAACTTTATATTTTATCGTATATTTATTATCGTATATTATCGTATATTTATTATTGTATATTAAAATTTAATGGCATTTGATTACAATAAGTGATCAAAACATTGACCGGCAGCTGTTATGCACGCAGTACAACGGCGAAGAACAGATTGGCGAATTTTCTGAAACACACCAGGTACCACCGCGCTCGCCAGATCTTTCATGTCTCGATTTTTTTTGTGGGGACATCTAAAGGCTCTTGTGTATGAGACTCCCATTGAATCCGCAGAAGAACTTGTCGCCAAGCTTTCGGCTGCTGTAGGGGAAGTTCTCGATATGCCTGGTGTGTTTCAGAAAATTCGCCAATCTGTTCTTCGCCGTTGTACTGCGTGCATAACAGCTGCCGGCCAATGTTTTGAGCACTTATTGTAATAAAATGCCATTAAATTTGTTTCGTAACTTAACTTAATCGTTCATTGTGTGTTTTTGCCTCGTATAAGAACATAACTTTTGGCGCCCTCTAACTTTTTTGCGTTTAGTTTTCGACCATGCATTCTTTGATACAAAATGTTTGTTTGGGTGTGTACTATCACCTCTTAAAAATTTTCCCACCTTTTTGGAATCACCCCGTATAATACATTCATGAACATAAACATTACAGTTCGCCTAGAATTCTTACTTAAATCTTTTATTTTACTTAATCAACCTTCATATTGAGATTAAAACAAAAACAACCTCTCTTGGTACTTTTTACATGCTTTATTTTATCTGACATAGAGCTTTATAATTTCGAATATGTATGCATTTGTGAGGGCAACATATTTATTGAACATTGAATTTTTTTTTTTCGATACCTAAAGTAACGAAAGCAATTTCCTATGAAGAAGTCAGTATCAGCTTCAACAATGAGCATTTGTTGAAAAGTACTATTGACATGGTTGCTGCAATAGCGCCAAATTGTGGCTAATTTGGCAGAATATTACCAAATATGGCGACTTATGTAAGTTGCCATAAATTAAGCCAAATATGCGACAGCTGACTAATTTCGCGAAATTCCCATTTCTACTTTTTAGTGCAATTTAAAAAATATGCATGTTCTACATTTTTGTGAATTTAATGGAAGCATTTTTAAAATAAATAAAATACGAATTAAATTTATTCTGATGTGATTCTCCTGTCATTAATAATAAAAAAGTTACTTTTTTAAAATTTTATATGATCCCCGTGTACTAGGAGTTATATTTCAAAACAAAATGTCCATGCTCACTATATACTAGTATAACCCTTTTAAGACCCAGAATTAACGAATGTTCCTTCTTTGATTCTATGATATTTCAAAGATTTCGATACAAAAAAAAAATCTATCTTTTTTTAGTGTCCGAAAAGAATAATATCTATATAACTTCTATTAATTGATATCGAGAATTCCCTTAAATTTCCAAATGTTGAACATTAAAAAAAAAAAAAAAACTTACGGAATTCTATTGTCCAAAGATAGATGCTATATATATATATATATATATATATAATCATTTTACCTGTGATATGTAATAAGGACAGAATAATATATAAATATGTGTATAAAAATGGAATCAATAACATTTTTAATGACGCTTTTTCTGAAAAACGTACATTTTAGTACATTTCCTAAACAACTTTGGCTTAAAAGAAACCAAACATTAATTTATTTATTTTTGTCGAGCTTATTCGAAAATCCTAAAGTTTTTAGCTGGTCGAAAATTTTTATATCAAGCTCCGAAAAAAAGGCTTTGAGAATTGTTTCGCCAAAATAAATATTTTTCCGCAAATTGTATCATTTATTTGCATTTGTTACATTGGAGAATGCATAGTGCGGATCCTTGCATTTGAAAACCTGTCGTGAAATTTTTCATCTTCTAAACTTCACTTCTGGATGAACGAGTGAAGCAAATTTGTCAAAAATGAACAGTAGAAAAATAGGATCGCATAGATAAATGATAATGAACAAATATATTTCTGAAAAAGAAAAGAAACCAGTAAATTTTGACATTTTTTGGAAAATGATAAAACGTGTAGGTCTTGTTATTTTTCAAAGAAATCAAATCTAAATAATATATAATGTTGTTAAAAGTATTACTCCAGTTCTTCTTTGAAATACAATTTACAGGAAAACTAAAGATAAAATGTAATGAAATTATTTTTTTTTCTTCTTTAGATCTAATAAATTTTATATTTTGAGAAAGGGTCATGCTGTTTTCTGAATATGTTTACACGCAGTTTGAAAGCTGGCGAATTTATTTTCATTTAATTAAATAGAGTGAATTGAATAAATAAATTATATTTGTGATATTTGAATAAAACCTTTCCACAGAGTATTCAATAAATGTTTTGAATATTAAGTTTATTTATTTATTTGGATATCAGATCAAAGTTTTTTACTAATATTCTCCTTCTTTTTTTAAAATATGTTTTTTTTTTTTTTTTTTTTTTTTTTTTTTTTTTTTTTTTTAAAGGGGGTCCGAACACAAAAATCTCCAATTTTTCTAAAAACTTTAGTTGCATTAAAGATTTCTCTGTGTATTTTCTGCTTACAGTGACGTTTAAATCATCTTTCTAACTTAATTAGAACAGGAAATATTAAATTTTTCGTTTTGGTTTGTTTTCAAGATCTACCTTTCAAGCAATGGTTGTCATGAAGACGATTTCTTGTGAAAATGCGTTTTTCTTCATGATGGCTTTTTTCACCATTTCTCATATTTAAATCGTTATAAGTCAAGAACCGTTGAAGATAAATGGTTGAAACTTGGAACGTGTCTTTTTCAATTGTTTAAATTTAATTTTGTTTCAGCAAATTTGAAAATAAAAATAATTACTTTTGAAAATATGATTTTTTTTTTTAAGTTACACAATTATTTTTTACATTTTTACGTTAAATATTTTTAATTTTAAAAAAAAATTAAAATTTTTAAAATGCTGAATGTAAATTAAAACTTATATATTTCTGTTTATTTAAATGAAAAAACTGAAATTCTACAAATAATATTTCGAGTTATAACGATTTTAAATTACCCTATTTTTTAATGAATTTTAAAATAATTTTTTTTAAATATATGAGAAGTTTTATCATGTCATTTTGTTTACAAATAACATGATTAACCATCTCAAAAAAATTCAAAAATTTAACTCAATAAATAAAAAAATATTTTAAATTGTGTCCCGGTCTCCCTTAAATGTAAAATTTGCATTTTTAAGCATTAAAAAATTATCTAATTGTGTAGATCTAAGCAGAGATAACAATAAGACTAAACTTAAAAGAGTGATTTTTCTATATACGTTTGCTTGAAGTGATGAAAATGGACTATTTAACCCGTTTAATGAATAAGCTGAACAGTTATATGTTACTATATTGTAGAATTTGAACAGAATACTTTTTTTTTATTAAAAGTAAACTTGGACTGTAGTAATATAAATTATAATTTATTGCACAAAAAAAATCTTAATGGAAGATAGATTGACAAGATTGTACACAAAATGTAGTATTTTTTCATATCCCTACGAATGTTTAACTAACCAACTAACCACTGGTTCCAACCAATGTACCAATGTATAACAAGTTTATTATTATATTTTGTTGCTATTGTTATAAACATAGGATTATTAGTCGACTCAGACTTAATGCTAAGTCACAATATATCTCGGGAAAAAAAAAAAAAAAAAAAAAAAAAAAAAAAACAGACAGTATCGTGGGATAAGACATCCATGTTAATTTTAAAAGTGTAGCCTTAATATTTTTTATACCTTTATAATTCCAAAAAAATTAATCTCAGAAAGTATACAAAAATCTCTCAGGAATAAAATGCTTTCAAATACCATAATAAACACAAAAAAATGAACAATATACATTTGATACACAGAATAGGAAAAACCATTTTCCACCTTTATGAGCGGTATATAGTATAATGAACATTCTTTAACTGAAAGAGATTGATATCAATGTCATATGAACTGGAAAGTGCAAACAACTTTTTTTTTAAGTTCTGTTTGGTGTTGAAATACCACGAATGGACGTTCGCGAATGGAGAATTCAGCTGCAATTGTTTTTAAAAATAGAATCTTATAATAAAAATTTCGACAGTTTGCTTATTAAGCTCATATTTTAACAAAATTTGTTTTCAGCTATTATTAGTAAACTTCATAATATTAAAACGTGAAAATAAGTAAAAGTTCAGATAGGTTTATTTTATAAGTAAAATAAATATTAAAGTTAATAAAATAACGTATGGATGCTTGATATTAACCGTTTATATTATAGATTAATGTTAATTTAGTTTGTAATATAAATCATGAATTTAATTTCTATCTTTTATATCCTATATTTAATCTGCAATCTTTTTTTTTTTTTTCGGGACTCAGCTGAATTTATTCAGCCCCTAATGCTTCTTGAAGTATTTAGTATATGTTACATATTTAGTATATGTGTGTTCTAATGTTAGACATTTTACGAAAATGCATGAATTAAAATATGAACTTTTATAACGAAATTAAGTGAATAATAAATTTTGTTATTAATGAGTATGACTTATATTTAATTATTAATTAGTATGACCCTGTATTATTTCTTTAAATAAACAAAATAATTCAGACAGATTAGAGGTCTGATCAAATTAAATTGTTAAACGAATTTCATACGTAAAAATTTTTATTCATTTAAAGACATAGCAATGGATTACAAGTATTTCATTATTTAATTTTGAATTTGTTTTTAATTACATTAATGTAGCTTTATTGTATTCAAAAGAATTTACTGGAGCAAAAAGTTCAAAAATCAATTTTAAATTACCGAAGATTTTTTTTTAGCTAGCTAGTCCGCGCATCGTTGTCCGAGCACGTGTTGAATGACCCTTAAGTGAATCCCAAATCTGTATGATTTTATAAATTAATTTCACTTTATTTGAATTCATATTTTTAATCTTAAAAATATTCATCTGAAAATATATTACATTTGATATTTTATTTTCTGCGTAATTTTATTTTTGGAGTCTATGCGTAAGTGAGCGAAAACGCAACGAAACATTCAGGTACTTACTGATTTCGTCGGGATTTTTACATCTTTTATTTTGTAAAAAAATATTTCTACCCGTCCGAAAATTTAAAAAAAAAAAAAAAATGTATGTGATGTAAAGTCTAGTTTGTTGAGATGACATAAAAAGAATGTGTTAAAATACGGACGTTTAGTTTTTTTTAGCGTAGAAAAAATGTCATCCTGTGAGGCGCAAATTGACCCTAGTTCGCCGGTCTATTTGTAAATGTTAAAAATCATATTTATTTTCTCAAAAAAGATTACACCATCGATTAGAAGAAAGATTCAGCTTTAAGAACATATTTTTGTTTTGCTGGTACCTCTACAATTTCGCCTAGAGGCATGTTGCAATAAAGGATAAAAACGTTTTTCGGAATAACGACACTTTTTGAAAATTATTTTTCAAAGGGTTAACTCGACATTTTTTTAAAATTGATTACAGCATTTGAGACGCAAGAGGACGATATTTCAGAGTGTGTCTTCCGTTTTTAAATTTACTAAGCGGTTTCGCCGATGTAAGTTGATAAAAAATGCCAAAATACACCCTAAAATTCCTTCCTTTCATACTTTATTTTCGACCGATGCTTAATAAGGCTTCTGCACGTGCGCCAACGCTTTTTTTTTTCATCTCGCAAGAATACAGATGAGTTTTTAATGAGGGTCAGTCGCGATTATTAATTAATAACACAACTAATTATTAGAATTTTAACATGTGTTTCAAGTGTATCAGGAGACATTTTGGGCTACCTCACTGAAGTTTTCAGTCTCGTACCTGCCGTGGATTTCGCTATCCTTCGCCGACACGCACTTACGCACACACACAGACAGACACACAGATCGAGTCTTTCTTTTATTTACATAGATATTTTACAGCATATAAAATCAATCTTTTCAAAATATATTTATAAAAAAATATCACTTATAAAACGTAGGCATATCTTAAGAAATTAAAAAAAAACGAAGTTTCTTAACTAAGTAAAATATTTCAATAAATTTACCAAACATCGACTAATGTAACTTTATAAAATTCTTTTAAAAATAAACAAATTTCTCTGAAGATTCAAATTCAAATTATTTTCCTATAACTATGTTATTACTATAATTAATCTTTTTTTAAGCAGACTCTTCATTTATTTCCATAGATTTTTAGCATATTGTTGCATTTTTAAATCAACTTATTTAGTTTAAATTTTGACCCTCAACACATTCAAATTAATTGACGATTAATTTTCCATTTACAGGAATTTATAAAAAAGATAATAAAATGCTATTTCATGGTAAAGTAAAAAAAAAAAAATAATAATAATAATAATAATATACAAGTATAAAAATACATACGGCATGCAACTAAAGATGAAACACAATGCAATAATTCAAAATAATCTAAATAACAAATATGGTTTATCATATATTTGTATGTGCATTTGATTTAATTATTAAGAAGGATCAGACAAAGCTTTTATTAAAACATCTTTAAATTTTTATATGAAATAGATTTTAAAAGACCAAATTGTATTCAAGAAATAAAAATAAAATGTTTAATCATACTATAATATAAAAATATTCTACGAATTGAATATTTCCCACTGAGCGAAAAAATGCCCAGGCTGGGAATCGAACCCAGATCCTTGGCTTACAAGGCCAATATTTTTCCGTTTAAGCTAACTGGGCCGACAACCAGCCAGCATATTTCGCTCAGAAAACCTTATTGGTAATAACATCTGGTCTGTCATGTAGACAGCTCAACAGAATAAACCGCAGGTAAAGGAACTTCATATAAACTATGGATACGTAGATGAACTATTATTTTAACACAATCAAACTGATTGGTGAAGTTACCATACGAATTGAATATTTCCCACTCAGCGAAAAAATGCCCAGGCTGGGAATCGAACCCAGATCCTTGGCTTACAAGGCCAATACATTTCCGTTTAAGCTAACTGGGCCGACAACCAGCCAGCATATTTCGCTCAGAAAACCTTATTGGTAATAACATCTGGTCTGTCATGTAGACAGCTCAACAGAATAAACCGCAGGTAAAGGAACTCCATATAAACTATGGATACGTAGATGAACTATTATTTTAACACAATCAAACTGATTGGTAAAGTTATCATACGAATTGAATATTTTCCACTGAGCGAAAGTATTGGCCTTGTAAGCCAAGGATCTGGGTTCGATTCCCAGCTTGGGCATTTTTTCGCTCAGTGGGAAATATTCAATTCGTGTGATAACTTTACCAATCAGTTTGATTGTGTTAAAATAATAGTTTAAAAATATTTTGTCTTATAATTCTTATCCATAAGTCTCTTTATTTATATATACAATAGATTTTTTAAGATTTTAGGCAAACAATACTTTAACAATGACAAGCATTAAAATCAACAGAAATCGTAACTGGATTTATTACTGGCTTTATCTTACAATTTTTTCAAGGTAATGCGATTGTTATAAAATAACAAAAGAATTTTTACAGTATGGGTTTGATAGTTTATATATATATGTAAGCAATTTTTCCTTAAAAGATCTTTATGTTGCTTCCGATATTTTTTCTTCCAGATAATATATATTTTGAAAAATAAATTGCCTTTAAACTTTAAAATTACTATATATATTTTCGAAAGAATTTCAAATAATAAGAATTTTCAAACACTTACTTTTTAAACTGTTTTAATTAAAGTTCCTAAAGCACATATGATAAAGAAATTAAGATTCTTTTTTAAATAAAAATATTATAAATGATACATATATAATTTTTTCATACGTTTATTTAATATAAAATTAAAATTAAATAAACTCTCATCCATCTCAATAAAGTAGTTTTTCTTTTACACTCATCACTTATGTTAATTGAATTGTGCTACACGTTTTAAAGGTTAATCCACATATATTAATATTTTTCTATATAATGCAACGCTATTTCTGCATAACTGTTATATATAATAATTGACTGCAGAACTATATCTGATATAGTTCTACCACGTATGTTCTAATCACCATGTTCAATCTGTTATCCTAACTCCTTGGTTGATTAAATAGCTTTATACTTGTGTCAACATGTGCAAATCATCACAAACTCTTTTGAGCTCTTTTCTCGTTTTGTTATGTACGATAACCCAAATCATGCATTTTTGTAGCTATTTATGGCGCATGCATGAAATCGTACAGGATTTTTGTTTAATTTAGGGTAATTTGTACTTGATGATTATCCCTTGATTCCTAAAATATTTCATTTTTTCAATATTTTACAATAATTCAATTATATTCAATATTTTACAATTTTTCAATTATTTATTTCACTCATTATTAAAATTTATTCTCGGATATCTTTCATCATTGACTATAAGAATACATACACGTATATGCATATATAAATATATATATATATATATATATATATATATATATATATATATATATATATATATATATACATTGGGGTGATCCCGGCGGAGTAGCCAAGCCTTCCGTCAATTTTATATATATATATATACATTGGGGTGATCCCGGCGGAGTAGCCAAGCCTTCCGTCAATTTTTCTATAGTACTTGGGATTACTGTCAGGTTGACCGTCGACTGAAGGAGCTTGTGCAGCAGGTGTAGGTCGCGAGGGGCGATCGCTCCATGGTATGAGTATCCGTCTGTTTAGTTTTTAAATTGTATATATTTTAGTTGTGCTAAAGTGAAGCTGAATATTCCAGCCCTTTTCCATCTGCGTAGGGATAAATGAAATACCTACTCTGTTTTTCCTTCAGCGCAAGGATATTCTTGTTGATTTTTCGCTTTTTTACCAGCTGAGCTTATATGGAACTCAACGAGTGTCTATTGTGATACCTAAACAAATATTTAGTGTGTGAATATTGTGAAATAATTAAATTAAAAAGTGTGAAAAGTAGTGTTTATAGTCTACTGTTTCAAAAAAAAAAAAAAAAAAAAACTTTAAGGTACATTTGGTCGTCTAAAACCGGAATTAAAACGAACAAAGTGCAATAATTAAAAGAATAATGCGTATCTAAAATTTGTTCGAAAATGAAAACATGAACTTATTGGAACTGTGCCAATATAGAATACTGTGAGACAATATAGAATAGTGGGAGAAAATGAATAAAAATGTAACAAACGATAAAAGAGTGTTGAAATCGTCAAAAATGAGATTAAAAAATAAATTCCTTAAGACCGATCTTAATGTATGTGAGTTAGAGCAGCTTCAACTATTGAAAAAAGAAACTGAGAAAATTAGAGGAAGAGTTAAACGCGTTGTTTAAAACGATTTTTTCTACATGTGTAGAAAAAGACATTGATTCATTTATAGAAGAAAACGATGAATAACAAGGCATCTTTGATGAATTGATAGTAAAAAATGAACATGCAATTACAGCTAGAAAAATAAATCTGGACATTCCAAAGAATGAAGTGAATGAAATAAAGTTACCAAAACTTTCATAACCATCATTTAGTGGTCATATTCATGAATGGTTGAGTTTCAAGGATTTATTTAATGCTAGAGTCAATAATAATGCAAATTTATCGCCAGCTCAGAAGCTGCAATACTTGAAATTATCTTTTCTAGGAGACGCATTAAAAATACACTGCTCAAAACAATTAAATGATATTGCAGTTTTAGGTAGATTTTGTATCTGGTAAACTGTTTAGCTGATTGATACATGGTCGACAGACATAGTAGGTTATATGAGAATAAATTACACATGTTTGGCAGAAAAAAATGCATTTTATTGCGCATTTGTGTACTAAAGGAAAAAAACACAATTTGTGCATATGAGAAAAAAAGAATAAGAAAAGGTGTTTTCATCAAAGAAAATCATTTTCAGTAGGGGGTATGGTTTCCACGGGCGGCCAGCAACGTTGAACACCTTTGAGGCATGGACTCAATGAGGCTATTAATGACGAGTTGTGGTATTCTGCCCCACTCTTCCAGAAGAGCTCTTTCCAGTTCTTGGAGAGTTTGTGGGGGTTGTTGGCGGCCAGAAACTCGTCTTCCTAGAGCGTCCTAAACGTGCTCGATTGGATTCATGTCTGGAGAACACGCTGGCCATTCCATTCGAACGATTCCTTCCTCGAAAAGGAAATCCTCCACCAGGTTTGCACGATGTGGCCTGCAGTTATCGTCCATTAAAATGAAGTTATATCCGATTGCTGCAGCGTAAGGGACTACAATAGGTCTGAGGATCTCATCCCTATATCGGCGACCAGTCAGAGCTCCATCTCGAATGATGTAGAGGTCAGTACGCCCGTCAATGAAGATGCCACCATACACCAACACTCCTCCACTGCCAAATCTGACACTTTCGTGCACGAACGCAGGATTATTCCTACTGCCACGGTCCCTCCAGATGAAAATACGCCTATTATCCGGATGCACCGAAAAACGGGACTCGTCAGAAAACAGAATATTGCTCCATTCATTTCTCCTACAGTTGACATGCTCGGTTGCCCACTCCCTGCGGTCGCGACGATGCCTTGATGTTAATCTAACACATACTATCGGTCGGCGAGCATACAGACCTACAGCATGGAGCCGGTTTCGGACAGTCTGAGTTGAAATCGTGGTGCCTGTAGCCGAGCGAAGGTGTTGTTGGAGAAGAGTAGCGTTCATGGTTCGGTGTCTCCGAGCTGTTAACGCTAAATACCGATCTTCATTGGGCGTTGTTGCCCGTCTACGACCTTGCCCTGGTCTTCGGCCTGCACATCCACTCCCCAAAAAACGGTTCCAGATCCTGGAAATGACACTTTGTGACACTCCAATGGCTTGCGCTACTTCGGCTTGAGTTTGGCCCCCTTCTAACCTACCAACAATTCTCAAAGCTTCTGAATCTGTCAAATGACTTCGCTGAGACATCGTACTCATCGAAACAAAGCAATCACTGAATGCCGATCATCCTTGTCTTCATTCTCTTTTATCCAGTTGAAAGTCAAATTTCATTCGCTGCCGCTGAAGCGACGTTTTTGACGTCGAACTCAAAATTTGCACACTCCACAGTTTGAAAACCAGAAAAATTTGCATTTGTGATTCTCTTCTTCTATTTTCGGCAAAAAAAATTTCGTTTATATCTTTATTTTATATAAAACTTCAAATATTCTTTAATTGTTTTGAGCAGTGTAATAAAATCCATACCTATTGAAGATTCGAAGCATAGTGTCGCATGGGACTTGCTATCTAAAAGGTGTTCTAACATACGTGAATTAATATACACCCATATCCGAAAATTATGAATTTTTTCATTCTTGCAAGGTGATGCACCCGCAAAAATTTTCAATTTGGTGGATGTGACAGATGAATGTGTCCTTTCATTGGAGATCTTAGTCCAGAAGGTAAGTGGCTTTTCAGAAACTTTGTTGATTTATTTAATATTGCAAAAAGTTTATCATGATATTAAATTAGGGTGGGAACGTCAGTTAAAAAATGACGAACTTCAATCATTAGATCAATTGTTAAATTTTCTGAAGGTTTATGCTCGTTCATTGCAATCTGCTAAGGGAGATATTAATTATAATAAAAACAGTGTAGGTGTTTCATTTATCCCTACGCAGAGGGAAAATGGCTGGATTATTCATCTTCATTTTAGCACAATTAAAATATATGCAGTTTATAAACTAAACAAGAGTTGTCTTGGGTAAAACCAACCCGGTAGACGTAGGTGTGAAAGGTTTCTCTGGGCCTCAGGACAGGAAGGCAGATTTTTATTTTCTCAATTACCAACACTGATATCTATGATATTTCGTCTGACAACCTGTCTGTCTCTTTCAAAATTGATTTAATTGTTCCTATCTCTCCCCTCCCTCCATGACTGTTGACTGTCCAAATTTCACCTGGGATCACGTTAACATTTATATTAATTTTCCTGATATTAACAATACTAATAATATCGATTCTGCGGTTCATTTACTCAATTCCCATATACATGATGCTCAAAATTTTGCTACTTTTAATTCCTTTAGAAATAATAACTATTTGTAGCCCCCCGTTATATCCCTCACCTCTGTAATCTGCAAAATTTTTTGCGGCGTCATATTTAAAATTCTAGAGACGCCAAACTTTAAACCTTTATTAATAGGCTGTGCAATAGAATAAAAAATCGCCTGTACAATGCAAAATATAAAACTTGGAATAACTTTCTGAAAAACATTGTTAGAGATGCTAATTTTCTTCTGTTTGGTTTATAAAACTTAAACGTAACAAAAACTATATCTCCATCCAAACTATATCGGCAGATGATACCGCTGCATATACGGACTGGAAGAATGCAGAAGTCATTCCAGTTCTTATGCAAAACAATTTTCTCAAAAACACACCCTATCTAGCGAAGTTTACATCAACCACGTCAGTGAAAATGCACGCAGACTCCTGACCACATCCTATTGATTCTTCCACCAAATTATGCATCACATTGACATTCATAACATCATCAAAAAAACATAAAAAATATTTAAGGTCACTGGGTACGACAAAATGTTTAATACTAAAATATAACTAAAAAAACTTCCACCTAAATTAAAATTGTTATTTTAGTGATATACATAAGTATATCACTAAAATAACAATTTTAATTTTCATATTTAACTAATTTCCTAAACTATGGGAAACTATAATGACACCAATTCCATACCCCTGTACTAATCTCTCTGGCCAATCAAACTATATAGCTGACTCTCTAATATCTTCTTCCAGTAAACGTGTCGAACGTGTCCTAATGACTCAGTTCCAGGATACATCCAACAGAATAATAGTCCTGAGCCCTAGCAATTTGGCCTCTGCCCCAAAACGATCTAAATAACACCAATTGCTTCTTGCTGTAGAATTTTCTAGTGAGATTCGCAAAATGAAGATTCCAGCTCACGCTATATTAATTGATGTCTCAAAGATATTCGAAAAAGTCTGGCATAATTATTTCATTTACAAATTAACCCACTTTAAGCCCAGCATAGATATTCTATAAAATGTGGTATTATTTTTATTGAAATATGCTTACATTACATTCATTAAGACAAAAAAAAATATTTCGTGTATAAAAAATAATATTTTATTTTGGAAATGAGATCATGCATTCGGTCAATGGTGGGCTAACGCATCAATAAATTTAAAATTAATATATTTTTTAAATTTTTTTATAACATTTGTTTTATTATTATTTTATTTACAGAACTTGCAACTTTAATCCATTATAAAAACATATGATTAATAAGTGCAATAATTATACATTTTCAAAAAGTCGAATTTGCCAATAACCGTTTCAATTAAAAAAAAAAAAAAAGAAAAAAACTAGCGTATTTTGAAAATTTCTCAACAGAAAGTGTTTATTCCAATTGAATTACTGATATTTTATAGATGTCCCCAGAAGCATTGAAAATAGGAGAAAAATAAAATTAGTGAAAAATATTCGTCACAGTGTTGATAAAAAAAAAATATTTATTGAAATGATGCGTTTACGCACCTTTGGCCGAAAATGGGTTAATTAAGCTTAAATTTTCTGATAGACTTATACACTTCATATAGTTACTCATATCTTTGCGACCGCAATTTCCGTGTTCGCATGAGCTACATTCTCTCTACAGTATTCCTAATCATTGTGGGCATTTTTCAAATAAGCATGTTGGGCTCTTTGTGGTTTCGTCTGTTTCTTAAGGACATTTCACATTCTCTAAACATGCATCTTTCTTTATAAGCGGACGAAACAACCATATATGCTTAGACTAACCGCCCTTCTAGACTATACAGTTACCTACACACATATACCAACAGTTTCTTGGACTGTTTTACTTATTTATGAGTAAAAATCAATGAAAGTACAAACTCTGTTGTATACGCTACAAGAAAACTAACCCATACAGACAGAACAGTAATTAATAAAAATGCTAAATCTTTGGCCAAATGATGGAATATACTATGTACGGGTACTCAAACTTGATTAAAAATTACATTCGGCAAAACACATTCATTTCATCATGGGGAAAGTTGCCGGAAATTCCATAGCGCTTAAATCATTAAAAAGCAAATTGCTATTTAAAATAATTTATTCTTTATGAACATTGAATTCTTCCAATGACCATGTGCGCCTGTCCGGTACGAGGCGCCTGTAAAATATCTATGGATAATATTATCATCCTCTACAAAAAAAATCTCAGAATTTTCCATAATGCTTCCCGTTACATACGAATCACTAGAATTCGTAGAGATGTTAATACAAATAATTTAAAAAGAATCACTGACATATCAAAAACATTCTATGTGGAAATCTATTGTTTACCTAACGAAATCATAGCAGAACACCGGACTACGACATTTTCTACGTGAGCCGATCTAATACAAAATTCCTTAAATACTCTATGATTATGGATAACCAATGAATTTCAGATCTCCACACCTGCAACCATTTTATTTATCTTCATTGTTATCGTGTTATATAAAATGTTATAAAAAATAGACAATAACTACTCTGAAAAGTGCCCTTTTTTATCCTGCGGCGTTCGCCACCTCCATTTTGCTTAGTCTGGCCAGGCCCTGGCAGTTTTGAACTAGACTAATGCTAATTTCATTATTTCAAATACAACTTATATCAATTTCATTTACAATTTTGCTCAGTAGTTTATGTAACGACAGTTGTACTATGCTAACAATAACGAAAGTTATATTTTTACCCGACTGAAAGGAAGGGTTATGTGTTTCACGCGTATCTGTGTATGTGGATTTATTTATACCCTCGAAACATCCCAACGGCTGGGTGGATTTTAATGAATGAGGTCTATATCGATCCGTATTAACGGCCCGATGGTTATAGGCTAGGTTTTCTTTTTATAAATTAACAATGTCGGCCGTAAAATACAAAATGGCGGTAGAGATGGAAAAAAATTACGCACCCTAATGAGTGGCATCTCATTGGATAGGTATTTCAAAATGAAGACTATGTTTCATTGACTATTTTACAGTCAGAAGCTCCGTTAAAATATTATACAATCTGTAAGTTGTGTATGTATTGTGGATGTCTAGGTTTACTGCAACTCTAACCATCATAGACATCTATAGACCTCATCAAAACAGTGTCTATAGATAAAAACTAACAGTTAAACACAACTTAAAAGTCATCTATACAAGTAAAAAAAAAAAAAAAAAAAAAAAAAAAAAAAAAAAAAAAAAAAAATAGGTAAGTGATATAAACAAGTAATATAAAAAAATATATATTTTAAGTCAATTCCTACTTAATTCAATAAGAGCATTTTTTTTCTCTCATTCTTCTTTCCTTTTGAGCGGGGCTTAAAATGGCTTGATCAAGAAGAGGGCACTCTCGGTCTTAAAAAACCTTGATCAAATGAGGATTATTGAAATTTAATTAGTTTAATTTAATTAATGAATTAATATTTAAAAAAATTGGATTAACATCAAGTGTCATCCACTACAAGTTTAAAAAAAAATTATTTGATCTTGATTGGATGAATAATAAGTATTTTATTAACGATTGAAAATTTTAACAAGACATATATAGCGAGAGTGTGAGCTAATAGTAGGAATTGAAAAAAAAAAGTTTCACATTGATGAGAAATAATTAATTAGTTCGCAGTCGGGTTTTTTGATTTTTTTTAATTTAATTTTTTATTTATTACTGAATTATCGAAGTACAGTTTTAAATTTTCCTTGTACTTAATTTTTATAAATTTTAAAATATTTCCTGATTGTTCTATTTTTACTTTTTTTAATATCCTTAATAATTATTGTAACATCTCGAGTAGTTTTAAGCAACAGCTATACTTCTACCCAATGGTTTTTTCAATGCCAATACTATTAACACAATGACTCGCGTGAACGTCGCTGCAACTTTGATGCCCGTAATGCTGCTTTACCATTGAGCACTGTACAGGAAACAAATATAACCTTAACCCTTTGTATCACCTTCTTTACGCTAGACGTTTTTGCCTTGACCACGTGATCATAACGTAGATGGAATATGTTCCATTGTAATACGTAGAATTATTTGTCCCTGAAAAATTAAGAGTAAAACGAGTTTATGAGACATACTTTTATAAATTTGGTACGCAATAAAAAAATTAAAGATACGTACCCAAGGTTATGTTGCTTGTAGAAATGAGTAATAAATTATATCCACCTACCAAATTTTCCCGAAATTATCCTAAATAATATGACTCGTACCAATTAATTGAACTTCAAATAATGAAGCGATCACATATATAAATTTTAAAAGAGAGGAATGTTGAACTATGACTATGAATAAAATTTTTAATGTAAATATTTTTATTAAAAATTTAACACTAATATACACTAATATATACACTTTCGATATTTTTATTAAATTATATATACATATATACAGCGTGTTTCATAGAAGATGTGCAAAACTTTTAGAGGTGATAGTGCACATCAAAACAAATAATTTTCTTCAAAGAATGTATGGTCGGAATTAAAATGAAAAGTTCCTAGAAGGAGCCAAAGGAGATATTCAGTGTTGCCTGTGGGTTACTTTTTTAAATTTCAGATTTATTGATTGGTACCACTTTTTTGAAATTCTAAAATTTCCCTTGTTTTAGCCTTAATTAAACACATTGTTATTAATTAAGGCAAATTTTTCAATTACCAAAAAGTGGTGCTAATCAAGAATTTGAATTTAAAAGTAGTAGCCCACTGGCAAAACTGCATATGTTGTTAAGCAAGGCAGAAACAAGCAAAGTACGAATAATTGTAAAAAGCAGGGTAGGAAACTCCTCTCCGTACAATCGTTGAGTGTCTGAGCCATTTACATTTGAAGTTCCGTAGATAAAGTGCATATGAGCCTTTTAACAATTAGTGAAGGGCAACATCTTCCGTTACGTTCGTACTGCGATTGACAGTCGCACACTCGCAGAGCAGCTTTTATGCATTAATTGAGGAAAAATTTTGCAGACGCGTTCTTCTTCTTCCCCATATCGCATATGTATGTTATTAGTGTCATTCTTCTCCCGATAACTCTCAATAGGAATGGGTTGGGTTGATTGTTGACGGCCAATTATCTACACGAGGGATATAGGCCCTAGGGGGAGTGCCTTCCGTGGAGGTCTTTCTAAGGGAACCTAATCCGTATTAACGCATGGAAATCCACGGCTCGAAGAAAACCACGAAAACTCCGAACGATTAGGCGACGGGCGCGATTGGGTTCGAACCCAGCACCTCCCGTCTACCAGCTTCGAGAGCAGAACCTCTCAGCCACTGGTGGGGCACCCAATAGGAATGGAGCTTCAAAGTTTGCATGGACCAAGTCAGTGTTGCCAGTGGGTTAATTTTCATAAATTCAAATTTTTTTCATTGCCACTAGTTTTTTAAAGTTGATAATCCATCTTGTTTTCACTTTTTTAATCTGTCATTATATAAGGCGAATATCGCAATTTCAAAAAAATGGTGGCAATTAATAAACCTGAATTAAAAAAAAAAAAAAAGTATCCCACTGGCGACAGTGGACCAATTATTAAATGTGCCAGCATCTTTGCGTTTTATTTCCGACCATGCATTCTTTGATGAAGGTTGTTTGTTTGGATGTGTACTATCAGCTCTTAAAGTTATGACCATCTTTTATGAAACATCCTGTATATACACAAGTAAAATTAAAATAGATTGTAAAATTGTATCGTTGTTACTTTAAAAAAATCAACATTAAGTCATGAATTTACCAGAAATTTCAGTTATTCTGTAACGGAAATGAATTAATATTTATATTTATAAATTCATATTTGTAAATTTCTATGCATAATTTTCAATTATTATAAATTACGAAACGTACGTACAACGTATATGTGTAGCTCCCGAATTTAAAACTGTTTTATTATCACCAAACTGAAATGGGATTTTCTACCTTATTTAATTAATAGTATATTTCATTAATTAAATAAAACAGAATTCACTACGAGATTTTAATAGTAAAGGAGCGTAAACGTTATCAGCTATGATTTATGTTTTTTTATTATTACTAGGGGACTCTGCCTCCTACGAGCTACGCTCGTGAACCCCCGTTCAGACACCGCAGACTCTAAAAGCACGCTAATTTGATCGGCTTTAAAAAGATTTCGGAAGATTGAATTATAATTTAAAAAACAGTGGCGATCTAACAATAAGCGGATTTCTATTCATTTCTCTTTGATGGGGAATTTTAAGGCCAAATCAGCTACTTGATTATCCCGTCGACCAACTTCGCCAAATTACACAAATCGCCAAACCACTCACCAAATTATACCAAATTGACATACTTTGTATTTTAAATAGCGAAAGAACAAATAAATTAGTGTAACATTAATAAAAATACAAATAAAACGTCGATATAATAACTTGATGACGTAGACGCGTGTAACTTGCTCAAAGTCAAGTTAATGTGACACTTACGATTAACCATTATTGGCATTTAATGTTATAGTTTGGCGATAGAGTTTTGGTCGATGGGATAACTAATTAGTACCAAAGATACAATGGATGTTTTCGTTTTTGATTAAACAAAATCAGTCAAACATTTCAAAATAAGCTAATATAAAATGAATTAAGTAAACAGAGACTTTGTCACCCGGTATTTTTTAACAAAGTGAAAAGAAACTACTTTTAAATAAGACGTTTTAAATGTAATCTTTTTAATCTGACGCAATTTTCACCAAACTTTTCTTTCTCTTTCTTAATATTCTCGTGAAAATACTTTTATTTGAAATAAAATATTATTTACGCTGTCCTACAAAAATAGTTGAAAAGATAATCTCAAAATATCAAATAAATGTCTCGCGCAATTTTTAAATTTAAACTGTTTTGCAATATTATTGTTTGTTACACAGTAAAAAAAAACGGGAAAAATTACAGCTGATTTGGCTGTGAATCGCTAAAATACAGCGTTTTATTAACTTCCGTATCGATTTACAGTAAACTGCTGTTATTTCAACAATGGCAAAACCGCCTGGACTACATTCCAGATGAGATACCTACCCTACAGGCACACTGTCAAGCCAAAGCAGGTTATTATTAGCGTTAGTAGTGTCGTACGAGTGTTAGCGTCGGTGTGAATATGTGCCTATTATGAATTCAAAATGGCGATTTTGGATACTTAAATACAATTCTGGATTACATATTTTAAAAAATCAGAGTAAGTTTTATTTTTATGTTTATTCGTATCATTGATTTAATAACTGTATCAATTAGGCAGTTCTCTTATATAATGTAAGATACAAATTTTGTATTTGAGTACATATATATAAACGTTGACTGACAGTAGCTTTGATTCATTTGTATAAGGATTAAATATTTTGTCTTAAATTATAACAAAAGAGAATATTTCCAATTTAGATTTGAAAAAATTATTATTTTTCTTTTCTTTTTTCCATCATAAGACTTAGTTATTATTTACTTATGTGTCAAAATATCCAGATTAAAAAAAAAAAAAAAAAAAAAAAAAAAAAAAAAAAAAAAAAAAAAAAAAAAAATCAATATTTTTGAGATGTGTTTTGCTTTGTTATTATATATTTTTCTCAATTTCATTTTTTCCGTTATTTGTATTTTAACATACCTTACTAATCTAAATTATACAATATTTTTTAATTGTCTAAAAGATTTAAGTGCGCTTTTTGTACTAATTTAAATGTTTTTATTTATTTAATGTATTATTATAGTTTATTAAAATTTCAAAAACAATTTTACGACTTATGGTCCGATTTACCGTCGGAGTTATTCACATTTTATAGATGCTAGTTTTTTACGCGCATTTCTTTTCATTTTTTATATGTAATTTTGAAATCATTTATTGTGTGTAAGCTGGATACACATCTTTATTGATCCATAAAATATTCCAAGAGTTTGCTTACTATTGTCGCAGCATTCAAAAGCATCAGATCGAATTTTGCTTTTGATAATTATCGAACAATAAGAAGTAATTAGAACTAGATGCTGAAATCAGGTATTTTGAATGTTCTCAATGTATGTTACATTACGCAGTACATTTGAAATTCACATAAGGAAAATTCTTTACAATGAGTTACAATAGTTTAAAATTTACGATTTATTGCTTTTTTTGGTGTATTATATGGTTTATGGTTTTCCTATTTTATTTATTATTTTGCTTTATGGTGCTAAATTTGTATCTAACACATGTATAACAGAATTTATTATATAATAATGTTATTAAAACAATGATATAAGTTGACATAAAGATAACACTTATAGAGCTCTTAGTTTTTAAAAGATGTATCATAGTATACAAAAAAAAAAAAAAAAAAAAAAAAAAAAAGTAAATAAACATTGCAGGGCCAGCGGGGGGGGGGGGGGAGGATGCAAACGTACATCTACAAATAATAATAATAATAATAAATAAAATAAAATAAATACACAATGTATATATATGAAAACAGAAACATATACCGTTAGAATGTCGCATTCACCTTGAAAACTATATCGAAATAAAATTAAAACTTGCTAAAAAGGTGCATTTAATGTCATAAATATAAAAAGATGTTAATAAGATGTTATTACATAATAAAATAGTTTTTATAAACTTTCAATATTTCATGCCTAGCGCTTTCGATCACCTACTGATCGAATAGCGATAGTGATCGAAAGCGCTCGGCACGAAATCTTGGAGATTTTTAAGTTTTTAAAAACTGTTTTATTATGTAACAACATCTTATTAACATCTTTTTATATTTGTGACATTAAATGCACCTTTTTAGCAAATTTTAATTTTATTTCGATATAAAATAAATAATAATAAAGGCTAAAAAATTACTGTTATCTTGTTAAAAGTGCTGTAAAATTAACAGCAAAATATGCTGAAAAAATACAATCTTTTGTAAAATCTAAAAAACAAAATTACTGTAAAATTAATTGTAAAAGTGCTGTAAATTTACAAGTTTGCTGTTTACCCGTGAAAAACAAAACTGCTGTAAATTGACAGCAAAATTTGTTGGCACCCATATTGCCAGCATTTTTTGCTGTAAAGATACAGTGATTTTTTTTACAGTGTAGTTATACGTAATAAGTACAATGTGACGTATATTCTCCTATTTAAGACTTCTAACGCATGTTAATGGATTTATTATTTTACAATATCCCTTTTCTTTTAAAATTCATGTGTAAATATAGTTTTTATGACGTAATTTTCAATAAGTTCTTGCTTTTGATACATGTTTTTTTTTTCTGTTTATAATAATCACTTGTAAATAAATTTTTAATTTAAAGCAAACATTATTGTTTGCTCTGTTTATGCAAATTAATACAATTTTCTAAAATATGTAAAAAATATCTCTCGAAAAGCTGAAAAATTGAATATAAAATAGAAATAAAACCTCAAAAAATGAGTAAAATTAAAAAAAATAAATGCTGTCTGCACACCTGGAATTACTAACGTAAAAAATGATCTAAAAATGATTAAATTTCCATGTAGAGTTTTTGCTCCTATAAAACTTTTCAATGGAAAGATTTTGTCCAACTTTAGCATTAAATATCTCTAAAAATAATTCTCCAATTTAAAAACTGTCTGCATCAGCGTGTTTATCAAATATTTCTCTATTATACCACCGATTTTCATATTTTTGTATACAATATTTTTATTTATATTAAAGAAGAAAGATCTCCGGTCACAAAAAATTCAAAACCGGCGGCCGTAGCGTTGACAGTGTTAGTTACTTTTTTTTTAGAATAGAGAGACTATTATTAGGACTACACATATTGAAATTTGTTTTTACTAATCAATTACTCAAAATGATTGTATATAGTAGCCATTCTTATTGTTGAAATAATTTGTTATCGACGCTCAGAGTATTTTATGTTTGAATTGCAAATTATTTAAACAATTTACTATTTTTAGTAAAATAACAGAGTCAATGTGAATTGAATAAAATATATATATATATTTATATAAATGTATAAATTTTCCAAAATAGCACGTATTTTAATTACATTTTCTTTCGGTTGTTATGAGAAAATGGCAACAAAACGATATAATTGTTATTTTTCTGCTATTTTCCTTTTACTTTCTATATAAATGGAGTACTTGAGTTGCCAAAATTAAACAAATGGTGCTAAAAACTACAAAAAAAAAAAGTTAGTATTTAAAAAATAAATGGAGATACAGTTTTCAAGCAAATTGTACTTAAAAGTACTTTTTTTTTTCAATACGACGGTATAAAAATTTAAAATGCGCGATGCTTCGTAATTAAAAAAAATGCTATAAAGCATTTAATCACACAATGATATATCTGCTTTGTTGATTGCTGCCTTCTGTAAGCTAACGTTATTTTTTTTTTGAGACAAAATAAGCTGGGAGAAAGAAATATCATACCGTCCGGGGGCTAATAATAATTTTATTTATATTGAATGAAATTTTAAAATTATATAAAAGAATCTTTTAAAAATTGATCTGGAATTACATCATTAAGTCCTTCATTTTTTTTTCTCTTAATAAGAAGCTGAAATTTCAATCAATAAAATCTTTCATTTATATTGATTGCCGATGGATGGCGCCAAAACAATGTTTTAAAACAGGCGGAATTTTCGGTAAAACTGAGACCGAGCGCGCTAGTGTAGCGAATGCAGCTTGTACTTTCGGAAAATTAACTCCATTTTTCACAAAATCATGTGTTGTTATGAAAAAGTGAAAAACGCATTTCAAAATATTCAAAGGCTTTTAATATGGTTTTACAAATATTTTAATAGCAGAATCAGATGTTAACCTGATTTTTTTTTTTTTTTTTTTTTTTTTTTATATAAAACGCTGTAAGAGTCAGTCGTTCATTTGCTTCTCCTTCTAAATTTAGAATTTGTAGATCTAAATGGGAACAATCTTCGTTTGTTTATAGCTGGTTATCCTTTGCTTCTAATACCTGGTTATGCGTTAGTTTTAATTTATAGTTTAAAACATCATAATGGGAGTTTTTGAAGGTTTTATAGAAAATAAAGAAGGATAGATATGATACAAAGCAGATTATGTATATGTTTTCATTAGCTGAACAATCGGCAAACTTACAGCCTCTTGAATACTTATGCCAAACTTGGCCACGATGAGTTGCTTTTCTCGAGTATGATTCGGAGTAGTCGGAGCCGGAATCGTCACCTTAGCGTATTATATAAATCTATAACATTTTTTTTTAATTTACAGAAAATGGTACATCTTAGTTATCCTGTCGATCAAAAATCTATCGCCAAACTAAAAAATTAAATGCCAATAATGGTTTATCATAAATGTCACATTCACTTGACTTTAACCAAGTTACACGTATTTAGGTCATCAAGTGATTTTTATTTCGAAGTTTTATTTGTATTTTTATTCATGTTATACTAATTTATTCGTTCTTTCGTTATTTGAAATAAAAATTATATCTATTTGTATAATTTGGTGAAATTGGTCGACGGGATAACTAATTAGTACACAGAAAATACAGCGCATTGACAGATGTAGTATTTAAAAAAAACTATCTAGTTAGTTGAACCATGAAAGTAATTTAAATAGTTTTAATTAATATTCATCAATTCTTGTTTAACCCTTTGAAGCATTGTATTTTTAAAGCAAGTTAACGCAGAACACAAATTAGCAAATTCCAATTTATGATTGTTATGAAATTCTGTTAAGATGATTTATTTATAGCTTTTACATTTACTTTACATTTATTTGTTTATTGGTAAAGTGCATAATATCATTAAAAAATTCTATGCTAAAAAATATTACAATACTTTTTACTGTTACTCTCTAGAATATTCTTATATGTCGAGGAAAAACACAGCGGTCTTTAAGCAAAACATATTTGACATGCAAGCACAGACTATGTAAATTTTGTTCTTATGTACAAGCTCCTGCCCTGCGACAAGATGTCAAAGTAAAATACGTGTGCGTGGGGAGGGGGATAGTAGCTGCAAGTAATTCTTAGAATCCATTTTACATTTGATGCTATTTGATAGTGCTATTTGGATTAATATTTCAAAATATCTATTTCTAAGTTTTTTGGTGTAAACTTTTAATTTACAGCATGGAAAATGGATACAAATCATAAGTGGACGCTATTTTCAACTTACGGATATTCTCCCATTCATCTGCTCAGGCGTACTATATATTGGCGTTGATGTAAACCGTAATAGGAAGCAGATTCAAAAATTTAAATTTTTCCAGATATTGAAAACTAATGATAGGAATGTCTTGCGCATTTACATAGACATATGTTTTAACATAATTTCGGATGTTTTTCCTGCAAAAGAAATAACGTAAATGATAATTTTCATTCTTTAATATGAGTATATAAGTATTTTTTAAAATTAATAATAGGTTTTTGAATAAAAAAAATACTATATTATTTTTTAAGTACAACTCATTACGTCGCATTAAATGTGAATTTTTTAATATTTAACTTTTTAGTAAATATCTACATAGAGTATTTCAAGTGGATATATTTATAGAATAAACAGAAATTGACTTTTATAAACATTCAAATGGTCGGATGTACCAATATCAAACGTTATTTTATCACTTGCATATTAATATTTATAAAAAAAAATGTTACACTTGTTAATACTTCAATATTATTACTTCAGCATTACACCAACCTTAACTTTAACCTTAAATTTCGGATTCATTTATTAATCAGATTAGTAACAAGTTAATCTGGAACGAAATATTTAATAAAATCAATATTGTCGTTATTCTCTTATTCGTCAAGTGTTTCCCAATTGCCGGATTAGTTAGATAAGAAATGACATGTCGATACCTGATAAGCCGATGTACAACAGGACTCCAATAAAATCGAAAAAATCGTTATCACACCTGTTCCTTCAGAAGAACACCCCCATTTTCAATTGAGACCAGGCTTCTACAGTGAAAAATATATGTATGAACTTTGGTTGAAATGTATGAGTAACTGTCTGTGCTTTTCGATGATACAATATTGAAAATAGCACAAACATCGGTATTACAGTGCCCTTTTCAGAAGTAATATCACCCAATTCAACTGAGAGCCGCTGACCAGAGCGTAAAACCTGTATATTGTACTTTGTTCCATTCTTCGCGTAACTCATGGATTGCATTTTGCCTTAAATTTCACGACCAAGAAATGTTTTGGTACCAGTATTTTTTTTATAGAATATATCTTCTTAACCCGTTAATAGTCGCGCGTTGGTCTTTTCCCCGCCCGAAATTCGTTATCTTCCTGTAACTCATTTCCCGTTAAAGTTACGATAGCCAAATTCCGTGTAGCTGACCTTGAGTGTTCACACTCTTGTGTAGTAAAATTGCAAGTCATTCCTGCTATTTCTTAGCGTTTTATCGCATTCTTAAGTTTCAATCGGTCTAAATGACCGCGTTGCGACCACTTACGTTAGTTGAATTTTTCCCCCTCGTTTTCATCCTTTCCCATTTCCGCGAAATCTGTGGGGAAGGTTTCTTCGAAGTACGCACTCTCTGTCTGTTGTTATTTCGTCTTTCTTTCCTTTCTGCTATTTTATTCGTTGAAAGAGTACTTTTTTTACTTTTAGAATGTGACTTAAAATTGTTTTTTTATATTAGTTGTGTAGCCAGTTCGCACAAAAAAATGATGGATGGTCAACATTTTTTTCATTGTCAAATATTGTGGGAATAAATTCTCAAATCGATAATTATTTAAATATGGAAAAAAAGGGAAATTCATCATCATTATTTGAAAGAACTTGCTTTCCATTTATTACCCGAACATATAAAGGAAAGAAAACAGACAATAACACTGCAAAAACATTAAAAAAAAGATAAGAGAATTTTCTGGGAATCAGTAAAAAAAAATTTCCGTATATCCAAAATCTGAAAAGTATCGTTTTTGTACAATAAAACAAATTCGAAAGATAAAACAATCTTCTCAGAAATGTAGTGTGTATATTTGCGAAGAACATACATATAATTTATTTGTACAATAAGAAAAATAATGAGAATTTTATAATGTAGGTTAGAAATTACGCAAATAAAAAACTCTTTTGGATAATTCAGTGAATGTTTATACTATGATTTAAAAAAATATATTTTAAGTATTTTTATAAAATTTATCTATTTTTAAATTTTCATACTGTAAGTAAAAACACATTTTTTTTTAACAATGCCGCAGAAATTATTATTGAAATCCAATAGAGGCTTGGGGACAGTATCTAACAAATTTAAATTTGTTGTCCTTCATCAATTGTTCAAACTATTTTTCAGAATAATGTTTTCCAGAATATGAGAGAAAATTCATTTAAATTAAATTATTTCTGCATATTTATAATTTCGGAGAAAATGTTCTTATTGTTTTTATTAATTTAATGAACGTTATTATAAAACAATAAATTATAACATTAATACCTTATTATGAAATGTACAATTGAATATTCATTTTAATTAGATAGTTTCTGTAAAATACATCCCTATTAAGATGAACCTTTCAGTGATTCTATTAATTAAAATAATTTATTCATCTTAGGATTTAAATTTACAATTGCAAATGTATTTAAATTAAATATATAATTTCAATAACTTATTTATTATTTACTTTATATGAGCGAAATTCGTATCCAGAGTTTTTATTCAAGGGCGCTGCTCCCACCCTGAAATAAATAGAAAAACTACAAATCGTGCATTTTCATTTGAAAAATGGATTCAATCACAAAATCTCGAGAGCCCACCCCCCCCCCCCCCTCATACACACACAGACACCCCACAAAATAAATAAATAAATAAAACGTAGCTACAACATTTACATTTATAATTTCGAAGTTAACTATTTTTTACCTTTTTCTTTATTATATATATATATAATTATACATTTTTAATAATATTTGGTTTATGTGGTATTTGTAATTTCATAATTATTGGTCATTTTCCTTATTTTTCAATGGTATTATTGTACAGAAAGTTTATATATATATATATATTGTCTTTAATTGTTTATGGCATCGAATTTGATGGTTTTTCATATGTTTTAAATGAATTAATCGTCCGCAATATGCTGGTGAATTAGTAGTATTGTATTTGATTTTCTGTTGCATGGCATAGGTTTCATTTTTATTTTCAGTTTAATTGTTCAATTTAATGTCAGTGTAATATATTGATGCTAAATTTGTTAATTTTATTTTATTAAATGGATATAGAGTGCCGGAGTATCAAAAAAATCTACCTGACTCTGATTCTGTCCTTCCAAAATAAATAAATAAATAAATAAATAAAAATACCCCTATCATGAATTTAGATTCATATTAGTAAATGTTTTCCTACTAATTATTGATTCATAGTAACATCAGAAATTCAATCAAATCATTTACTATTTACTTTTAAATATTTATGCAAAACGAAGAAAGAGTTATTAAAAACATTTATCTAGATGCCAACTGAATATATACTTAAGCGAAATAAATAATTGCTGTAAAAGGTTGTAAAATGAATAATTGCTGTAATCTTTTAAAGTTCAGTCACTATTTTCACCCTACGTTATCCGTTTTCGATCATTTGATAACACCGGCAAGTTTCCCCTTCGTTTTCGGCCTGCTGGTAACGGCGGCAAATGGACCGAACGCGACTACTAACGTTCTAAAAAATGTCGCGACTACTCTCGGGTTAAAGGTGAATTTTCGTGCCTATTACCTACATTTAATTTGAATAAAAAATACAAAAAACGTGTCCTGAAAAAATCTCTGAAGAGCTTTAATAACTCCATACCTCTACGAGCTTGAATAACTCCATGTACTTTTCAATGATGCAATAAGAACACACATGCACATGGACAGACTGGTATTTCGTAAAAACGTGTTTTTCATTATCTGTGCCCTCAATCATGTAAAATTATCGAAAACGGGAAATCTAAAAAGAAATTATATTACAGTAATTTCTTCTATTATAGATAGAAGAAAATACAATTTGGAGAAAAATGCATGAGCTACTTTTCCGAGTTGATATCCTACAGGAAACGCAAATTGTTAAAAGTGTAATTTACTATTTAAATAATTCAGTCTTAATATGTAGACATGAAAAATCGAATTCATATTCAAAAAAAAAAAAAAAAAATAAATAAAAAAAAAAATACATACAGTTCCTAGTGAAATGGTATTTTTAACAGCCGTCTCAGTAAATCTGGAATTAAATTGTATGAGGCGTTTAATTTTTATATTTTGAATGCCTGTATGTTTTGTTATTTCTGTACATTGCTAAATGTTGGCTTTTGGATTCGGTTTAACATGATTAATTAAAACATACAATATGCCTTAACGCAAGCCAACCATTAATGTACATATCCTTTAGCAATACGTAAGAGTCTATGTCTTCAAAATAGTAATTGTGCCTGCAGTCGGAAAGAAATAGTTTGTTAATTAAAAATCTATAATTCTGCGACTATTATAATGGGGGGAGGGATACTATATTTCCTGTTGGAGTGATAGATACTCAAAATATAGGATTCACTGCTTTAACACATAATAAATCACACACACAAGTGCTACGTACCACTTAATAAATGTGTCAATATCTGACAGTTTTAATTTTGTGTTAATATACCTGATGGTAAAAGTTCTTGTTCTGTTACCATCGATTATCTGCGAGAAAGATATAAGCTGAAAAGATTACGAACTGTCCCGAGTTTATATATATAAATATTCTTAAAAATTAGGCGTAATTTCACAACCATATGAGAGCTAACAACGCAACTAAATTAACATATTTACAATTTAACGCACTGTACAACTACTTGCAAATTAGAAAATTTGAGATTTAGCGTTAATACTTTAGCAAGATTTTATTCCGTCCAAAAAATAATGACTTTAACATAAAAAACGTAAATTACTCTTTTAATTATATTATCGAATGTTAAATCAACTCAACTATGGCTAATACAATGGGATAATGAAATCAAATAGTACTGAAATAATCGCAGTAAATTCTCTCTCAAAATGCATACATAAGCCTGAACCGGAGTCTGGCAACTGTATGAGATCACTGGTACCAAGTTAAAACCGATATACCTGTGCTTAAAAAATGTGTAGTTTTGTCTTTACTCTACAGAATCGGTATCTTCAGTTTCTATTACTTTAAGTTACGAATGGAAAAAACGAAATGGAAATTAATATATATTTTTTAAACATGCTCAGTAAAAAAAAAAAAAAAAAAAAAAAAAAAAAAAAAAAAAAAAAAAAATGCATGTATTTTTACAAGTACGTCTATTTTTTAAATCGCTATATTCTATAATATTGTTTAATTTATCCTCAAATCCAAAAGCATAATTTTATTGCATTTTTATGTATGCATATCTGAAATTCGAAACTTATGTTCTTTTAACTGTGCTCGAATGTCTATAAAATATGACGTGTATATCTGTCAGTGGCTATTGATCTTTGACATAAGTTCAAAATCCTTGTAGATATTCATGCCAGAAAGTCGATTTTTCTAGTGAACAAAATATGTCTTAGAATTTTAAACACAGCTTCATATAACGTGGATATTTGACATCGATTGAAAAGTTACTGCCTTAATTTGTGAAAAGTTCTTATATATGCATGAATTCAATACTAAAAAGTTTAACTTATTGGAAACTTTAAAATGATGAATATGTATATTTTATATTGCATTCTCAAACATAGCAGCGTTTTATTCGTTTACTTCAAACCACTAAAAAGATTTTCTATAAGAAAAAATCATCGTATAGAATTTTTATGAAGATTTGCATAGATTTTTGAGTAACATAAGTATACAGGGTGATTATAAAAAATATTCCAAATATATGAGCCACTACCGATAGTTAGGTGCAGAGATGATAATGGGATTTGAGATTTGTGCATTTTATTGCACGAGCTTAAGAATGAGGAGAAAAAACAATCGAGGTCTCACAGTTATGCTTACAGTGACTATTTTAGAAATGGCAACACCCAATTTTTCTCTGTTTAAAAACGTAATAGGCATTAAAAAAATAATAATAACTCTAAAATGATGACACACACAGTGATGTCTTCCATTCCTTATTTAGAAAATGTCCGTATTTTCCATTCTCTGAAATTAATTAATATATAAAGTAAAATATTAATTTTTTACCAAATTAAAAAAAAAGCAGTATTTCTAACATTTTATTATTTTTTAATTAGCTATTTATTTACTACAAATATTAGAGAGGAAGGTCTATTTTAATTAGTAATTTCTTATTCTGCTGACCGAATAAAATTTACATTACAAATTAAACTCTCGTTTCAAAAGTAATTAATTCGAAAATGTACAACTACATGAAAAATATAATAACTGAAAATATTGTATAATACAATACGATATAAAATATATGTTATTTCGAAAGAAAATGCAGATCACATATAAATGATCAACATAAAAATAACTTTAATATGTTCGCTCAGCATTTTTATTATCCGAAATGTATATTTTGTTATCCCCTCTCATGATATAAAATGTTCTAAAACTGCCATAAAAATGGACTTGAAACAAAAATATCAAATCACGGATAAACCTTCCTTCCTCATTTTGACAGGTTATTTGTCAGGTCTTTAAAATTCATATTTTATGGGCTATAAAAGATTTGAAAACCAGTTACGAGGTGCAAATTTACCGGGTAAAAAATAATTCTTCCACAAGGCATAAAATCTATTTTGTACAGTTTATTATTATTTTGATTTTTGTTCCATATTTTATATTATATTAAATATATTTTTAGCGTTTCTTTTGATTTCCCATATGTTAGAGAGTATACATAAATGTTTATGTAATTTACAGAAAATTTAGATTGTACCTAAAAATATTAGAACGTGCGCTTTTAGGGTTCATTATTTAGCAAATTAATTGCGTGAGGAAATTTATTTTAAAAAGATTTGTCTTTATTGCTAAAATTTATCTTGTGAGGTGAATATTGATACGGAATAATCACAACATTATCCGTTAAAATACACACTTTACGAATATATTAATATCGAAGATAACTCGAGCACTGCCTCAGTCAATTTTGTAATGTTAAAAGATAAGCTAATTTATTATTATTTTTTTACAAGCATATTTTTCATTTTATTCAAAGTTTTGAGCGTCCTAATGTGGATGCAATTCACTTAAAAAATTTAAAGCGTACTAATTAGGATTCGCTTCGCTCATCCTCTTCTAGGTTACACAAATTACATTTTGTCGTACACTTTACAAAAAAAAAGCTATTCAGTATTTTGAAAGAATATATTATTAAAAATAAATTATTATCTGTAGATTTGCACAATATTATTTTTTTTTTACAGAATAACGTTAAAATATTTATTATTTTAATTAAATTATTTTACATGTTTTTCCTTTATGGACGTATTTTTGCAAATAAAAAAATATTTATTATTTTAATTAAATTATTTTACATGTTTTTCCTTTATGGACGTATTTTTGCAAATAAAAAATGAAACGCGTATATTTTCAGAAGAAAAAAATATACCATGGAGTTACGATTTCTTTTATGAAATTTTTAAAATTCCTTTTTTGTGAAAATTATAGCATATTTTTAATGAATTAAAATTTGTGAAAACTCAATTATTTACATCCAATTATGAAAGTATTTTTCAGTGTTAAGAATTCAGATACAAAATTTATTCTTATGTGAAATCATTTATGCAGACGATACTTACGCATTTTAAAAGAATTATATTATGATTTTTTTTGTAAAGTGGCAACAAAAGAATTGTAAACAAATAAAATTAATTGTTAAATTCGTTATATAAATATTTTGTAAAATTTTGCTTCGAAAATATTTTATAGTTATACCAGTCTTATATCATAAATAAAAAATTCCGAGGAAATTCTTAGTTATTTGGCTGAATTCATATTTCCAAAATTAAATTGCTCCAAAACATAAAATAACATTTTTGCTTAATAAAGATGCAAGAATAATATAAAAAAAAATATTGTTACTTTCAAATATTTATCTTATTAAATAATGCTTCGCGAATCTAAGCAAAGCATGGCTTTTGTTAGTTTAATTGTTATATATCGTGCAGATTATTTTTTACTTTATATTGAAGCCTACATAAGTGAAGAATAGTTTAAAGGATTTGTTAGATGTATATATTTTTATCTCCAACCAGCGACTTCGATAGAAAAAAATATTTTATTTACAAATGAACTAGAACATTCAATCCGGTCTTATCGGATTACATAGTATAGGTGAAAGTTATTTTATTTTATTTATTTTTTATTTATTTATTTATTTTTTTTTTTATGGAAAAGCATAATATATTTCTGATATAGTTTTGACGTTCTTAGAGAAATTCTTGAAGTTTATGAACACATTTTGTAGCAAAAGTATTGCCTCGTTTTATTTAATTTCACATTTTATTGAATGAGTGAGATGTTTATAATGGTATAAGATGCGCGTCTAATAACGTGTTATGTAAATCAATAAATAGGCATTAATCTTCCAATATAATGAAAAAAAAAAAAAACACCGTGTAGCATACAGGATAACAAAAAGTTATTGTGAGGCTGTTTATCTTTTATGAAATTTTGCGATTGTTAAACGTAATCTAAATTTTTGAGTAATAGTAAAATGTTTGGTTATAAGATGTTAGATGCAAGTAAAACAATATATACATTTAAATACATTTATACAGTTATATAGTATCGAAATTAAATCATTCGAGTTTTAGTAGTAATAAAATATCTCTGAAAATATAAATTTAATTTACATCATTTAGTATACTGGCGTTTCACGGAAGAAGTTCCATGTAATGTATTTTGTTTAAACATATCTTTTGATTGCATGCAACAATTGAAATGTATTACATTTTTTCTTCAGCGGTAGATATATATAAAAAATGAACATATAGTACAATTAAGTTGACTAAATGTAGTCTAGATTTAGTTGATTTATCTAAACTATGAAGAAATTAGTGATTAGCAATGATATTGTTTAGATAACTTTCAGATTGTACGTGTAACTTACATTATACCAATGTTCTATTAATAAATAAATTGTAGTTAGACAGATAATTTAGATTCATTTAAATAAAAAAGTTTAATTTCTTATGTGTTTGTGAAATATGTTTTAATTTTTATGTATACATTATAGTTTTCGGTATAATATTAAAATTTTGTTCGATTTTTATTTTAAAAGCAGTAGGTAAAAAAAAAAAAAAAAAAAAAAAAAAAAAAAAAAAATACAAATTAAATTTATATGTAGAAATGAGATATGGAGTCTGGTATAGTTATTATTAGTAGTATTAGGCTTATTGGCTCTACTAACTATTAATTGTTTAAAAATATATATATGTTAGCAATTATATATTTGTATATATATATAAAAAAAACTATTAAATCGAAAAACACAAAGGACCTTGAAAAAACTCACCCTCGGTATGTATTGTGCATTCACACGTATGTATGTTGTACATTCGAAAATTCTTAATTTCCTTGTTTTAGGAAGCCAGGTGTTTAACGGAACAGCACATTCCAGATTTTCACATTACCTGTAAAATACCGGGAACCATATGCTTCTAAGATACTCAAATTATTTCTATGTGTAAAGCTTTTGCACAAAGATCGTCATAGCTACACGTTTTAGTCTAATAATCTTTGTCTATGATTATACAGGTACATGAGACATAAAACGTGAGAAATTTTAAAATACAAACTGAAAAGTACTCATTAAAAGAATTCTAGCGACATTTTTTAAAAATATGCAACAGACATACTCATCAGAGCAGTTGTGCATTCAATTCCTGGGAATCATATGTATTTTACTTATTCCGCTGCAGAATATCTCGACGCATAAAATATACAGAAGCTGTAATAAAATGTAGTGCATAACAAATTTTCTTTGGTGTCCAAATGCTAATCTCTAAAATTACTTCTTGTACAAAAAATTTACTATTTCCTCCTTAGTAAAATATAATGCGCTCACAGTTTGAAAATATATTAAATAATATAAGTTAATGCACAATTTTCATTAAAAAAAACACAACTGGAAATTGAATGAATATTACAAATTATTAATTTAAATTTTCGAATTTAAAAAGTAATTCGGAATTTTTAAACATGAACATTTGACGATTTGATCCCAAAGAATATTTGTTCTGCACTGCAGTGCAATATAGTTTCTTTATATTGTATTCATCGAGATATTCTGCAGAATAAGAAAAATAAGTATGATTCATAGGAATTCAATAATAGTGTATATGTGCAACTGCTGTGATGAGTATGTCTGTTGCATGTTTAAGAAATGTCCCTAGAATGTCCTTTAATCAGTACTTTTCAGTTTGTTTTTTTTTAATTTGTAAAGTTTTATGTCTGACGTACCTGCTATTCGTAGTCAAATATTATTAGACTAAGACCTCTGAGAAATCTCAAAAGCTTTACACATGCAAATACTTTGAGTATTTTAGAAGAATATGGTTCCCGGTGGTTTACAGGTAACCTTGAAAACTGGAATATGCTGTTTTATTAAAGCTGATGATGTCCATTGTTAAACACCGTATTCATGATTCCTTATGTAGCAATCAATATTTCTGTTACGAATAGTATTACGAATTTATAATGCATAAAAACAGCATGTTTCATCAAGTGGTTGAAATGTGAATTGATTTTAACTTCAGATACGACGAGGATTATCTCTAAAATATATGTGCGAAATTTCTCTGGGATTATTACATAGGTTTTAAACTAAACATCTCTGAACGTTATTCAAATGAGGATTTATTTGAATAATATTTATCCATTGAAGATAAAACAAAAACAATAAACATAAATTCAACTGGTTTCTGTACAGTATGCCCTCTAAAGTCTCTTGCCACCCACTTAACTTCGGAACAACTGCTGCTATATTCATAAAAGTGGTCTTTAGGTATAGTAAAGTATACATGCGCTACAGAATGAAACCACCTACCGATCCACCTGGCGGAAAACTGGGGTCATGGCAGTCCTATCTCGAAAATGGAAGAGATAAGGGAAAGTGATTTACAAAGTTGTAGTACATCAATGGTTTAGTACGAAATGATACATTATGGATATCAATACGAAGAATAGAACGCTTAAAACGGGCATTTGTTTTTCCGTGATTTCCTACCCTGTGGTGTCACGAAACTGACGAACGAAAGAAATTATTATATTTCGGACAAATGATCATCCAAACGTTCACTGCAGCTGACGGTGAGAAGTTTGAACACCTCAAATAAAGGTATGTTGTTATAACTAGTTTTTTTTTTTCTAAGATCGTTTTGTTAGGTCACAGTGTCAGGGCTCGCACCGTTCCTAAAATTTTCGCACTTTGCTACCAGTATTTTAAATAAGAATTCTTCGTGGTAAATTCCTTTAACATCTATAATAGATTCATACAACAAAGATTATCATTTTAATATAGTGGTAGCAAAGAGCGGAAATTTTAGGAACGCTGCGAGCCCTGCAGTGTGGAAAATCACGAAAAAAACAAATGCGCGCTTTTCTGATACAAATTCGGTTTCGCATGGCTTCTTTACTATACCTAGACAACACTTTCATGTATACAGTGTGTCCAAGTATAACCTGACCGACCTTTATTGACCGACCTGTTGGCCCTAGATGCATGCTTCCAATTACAAAAATACTTTAAATAAGGTAAATAATTATTTTTAAAGTGATTTGGGTCAAGAAAAACATTTATTTAAAAAAATACGAAATTTAAGTTTTTATACGGTTCCCAGGACCTATAAGTGATATTTACAAAAAAATTACCGTGGCACTAATTAGTAAGACAAAAAATACCCATTTATATAACATTAAAATTGACCGAGTTATGAAACTTTGGAATGCATGACTTATACCACTTTTTTGTTTATCAAAACAGACGATTTCAACCATGCTTTCAGGGGTGGTGTATAAAGTACTTATAGTTAAACTTATTTCAAGGTATCTGCGCTTTGAAATAAATGTTACAAATATTACGATTAATTTTTATTAGTTAAGTTTCAGATTAGTTAAAATAACTGTATTTTAACATATGTTTTATTCTGTAAGGATTTGAGGCTATGATATCTTTTAACTAAAACGATGTTACTTTCATAAGGTTTTATTTAACTTACAATGGCCGTCTTTCCAGTTTAAAATTTGTACTCGAACTTTAACTTACTTTCAAATGTCCGATCGAAGTTAAATTTTATATACTGACTTAAATCCGATACCAAGGCAATATTATTATTATTTTTGACTCTTACTATCTTATACATATTTATATTAGTGGATAACAAAAAAAAAAGTCGGATAGATTACCGTCAAGAAGTTTAAGAAAGAGTTTTAGATTAGATAACATAAACCTGCAATGGTTGTGTTAAGGTTAAAAAATAGTGAAATATCTGATACTATAAAATAGATGTAACACTTTTTTATTCAGTTTAATTTTATTTAATTCAATAATTTATTAGATCTTTTGGCTTATACTGTGTTTCTTATTGCTAAACAGCTCGGGGGTCCTATGAGGTTGGGAGAAGGGGGGGGGGGGGATCAATTTTAACTTTTAGCTTTTTAACTTTGAAATTTGTGATTTCAGAAAATTCCTGACGTGATGGTTTAAAATGAATGTCATTTTCGGATTCAATGAGAAAAATACATAAGAATCAATTTTCAAAAGCTAAAAAACATGCCACAACCCCAAATTTGAAAGAGAGTGTAATCTAACAGCATTTTAAAATATGTATCATTTTGTAAAGATTTGAGGCTGTTGTTTTTCATCCTTTTATTTAACAAAATATATGTTACTTTTATCCTCTTATAATGTTCATTACAAATTGTACATTTTGCACTAATATTTCAGAATGGCTAAAGATTTCAAATTTATATTGCAGTGCTAATTTTACTCGCAGCAATGTCTTTAATATATCTGACGAAATTACATCTCTACTAAATCTGTGAATGAACCCTAATAAGCAGCAAAAATGGACGCCGACTTTAAACACCTATTACTCGATCAATTTTAATCATAGAATAACGGGACTTTTTTGCCTTACTTCTCAGTGTAACAGGGAAATTTTACTAAATATAAATAATAGCACCGGGAGACCGTATAAAAATTTAGATTCTGTAATTCTTCACTATTTTTTTTTTCGCTTCAGACTTTTTTATCTTATCCCTGCACCTAATTTCCACCATTTTTGTAATTCGAATTATGCATCTAGGAACAACGGTTGCGAAAATAAAGGTCGGTCAGGTTATACGTAGGCACACTGTATAGCAGCAGCCGTTCCGAAGTTAAGAGGGTGACAAGGGACTTTAGTGGGCATACTGTATAGTAGGGTGGAGTGAAAAAATCCAAAATTGGAAAATAAAAATGTAATAGTTCGCAAATGTAGTTTATGGTCCTCGTTAATAAAACTGCACAGTTTTTTTTTAAATCAAGTTTTATCTTCCGGTGACCCAATGCCCCTCAATTTTTGCCAAACCCATTAAAAATGCCTTGTTGAAGTTACAAATCGAAATAAAGATGAAAAATAAAAATGCCATACAGCAGAAAAGTTGTGTATGGTACGTAGTAATATGCCTGCACAGTTTTTTTCGAAATCAAGCTTTACCTTCCTGTGCCCCCGGTCCACCCATTTTTGCGAAATTCATCAAAAATGCATTGTACAACTTACAAATCGAAATAAACATAAATTTGGAAAATAGAAACGTTATACCGCGAAAAAGTTGTGTATGGTACGTAGTAATATGCCTGCACAGTTTTTTCGAAATCAAGATTTACCATCCTGTGCTCCCGGTCCATCCATTTTTGCGAAATTCATCAAAAATGCATCGCACAACTTACAAATCGAAATAAACATAAAGTTGGAAAATAGAAATGTTATATCGCGAAAAAGTTGCTAATGGTACGTAGTAATATGCCTGCACAGGTTTTTCTTCTAAATCATGTAATATCTTTAGGGCTCCGGTCATTCGAAATTTCGAAAAAATTGCCGTAAAATCTCTTTTATCTGTTGTACATGTATAGTAGAATGCATCACACAAGAAGCAAGCGTGCAATACATATATTTTATCTGTGAAAAATACACAAAATATTAATATTGAAGAATGAAAACGAACATTAAAATCTGTTAAAAGTGTTTAAAATTTTTAAAGTTCTATTAAATCAGTTCGGGCTAGACGCATGCAGCAGAGGATCATACAGTTATAGTGGGCCCATTGGTAAAAGTTTGGACAATTGTGAATTATTTCACATCGTTTCTTTACAGACTATCGATATTAATTAGAATCTGCAACAGTCATTGACGATCTCAGTACCGATCAAAAATACCTGAAGAAAATCGTCCTATCTATTAAGAAAGGAAGTTGTTCGAAAGACCTTCTAAATATGTTTCTTGGTAGACTTTCACATAGCAGATGGGTTACCATCGTCATCAGAATTTTGACTCTGTGTGGGAATTCCGGATCTAACGTTAAATCTGAAGATATTGACGGAGCTTGTAGTCAAGGTGTACGCACGTGTATCGTTTGCAATTAAGTGCAATCCATCTTTGGGAAATTGTTTATTTTTCCAGGCACATGCTTGAGGTAGTTAAACTTGTAATTGACTCAGTCATTCAGCGCAATGCCATTTTTGCCTATCCAGAAAACCTGCTAATCAGCATGCTAACCGATGTTTGGAAACACATCCGCGAGCTAGAATTTCAAAGAATCCTTAAAGCAGAAACACTAGTGGTGAAGACCGGCAGTTCTAAGTTCCTGCAATCATTTTTAGCGCAGCAGATTATATTGATCTGATTCAGTGGGATAAGGTAGAAGTTACGGCACCACCTATTTTGACTAATCTTCCATACGAGGATTTAAAGATGTACATTGACAAACGTGATCATGAAGGTATCATTTAGTTCGCCGAGGTCCTATGCCACGCTCAAAGTGTTAAAAAGTGTGTCAGAGTGGTCACTGGAGCTCGCCTGACAGTTTGTGGTGTAAGCAACATGGATGTGTTCATAAGATCCATTATGCCATATTTTGAGACCAAGTCAGTTTTAAGGTTACAAAACTCCAACAGCACCAGCAATAAACACCAAGCCGAAACATCAATTCTTGTTTTGAAGAGCACAATTACTGAACACAATTAATTGAACTTTAATATTTTTGAACACTTTTAACAAATTTAAATGTTTATTTTTGATTCTTGAACTTTAATTGTTTGTTTACTTTTCACCATTCTATTATACATATACAACAGATAAAAGGTAATTTAAGACAATTGTTTCAAAATTTGGAATGGCCGGGTTCCTGGAAAATATTAATGATTTCAAGAAAACTGTGCAGGGATATTGCAACGTACCATATGCATCATTTACGTGATATAGCATTTTTATTTTCCAAATTTATGGTTATTTCGATTTGTAAGTTGTACAAGGCATTTTAGGCAAATTTCGCAAAAATTGGGGGGAACTGGGGCACCGGAATATAAAACTTGAGTTTAAAATAAACTGCGCAAGCATATTACTACGCACCATGCACAACTTTTCCGCGGTATTACATTTTTATTTTCCATCATTAACGTTATTCTTATTTATAACTTCTACAAGGCGTTTTTCACGAGTTTGGTGAAAATCTGAAGGTGTGGGGCTGGGAGCACTGGAATATAAAATTTGTATATAAAATATATGGAATATAAAAATTCTGCAGTTTCATTACTGAGTAACATACACAACTTTTGCACGGTATTACATTTTGATTTTCTGATTTTCGGTTTTTACACTCCACCCTACTGTATAATTCGGAAAATATTTCAATGCCATAATACTATTTTATTCTTTCTAAACAGTTTGGTCAGAAAATTGAATATATATATATATATGTATTTTGCGTACATTTGAAAGATCACTTCCCATTTAACAAATTAGGTTACACAAAATAGATCTTTCAAATATTTACTATCTGTCTTGTATTTAAAAAATTACAATTCCATCTTTCGTTGAAAATATATGACTACTTTAAACTTATAAAAATATATTACTCTAACATTTCTTGTTCGAGTGTGATTTGTGTAGGGGTATTAAATATTGGATGATTCCTGGAAAATAGAATAAAATTTATTTTGAATCACTTATATATTTATTAATAAAAACTTTTCTTATTATTTTAGGAACAGAAAAGAAATAAAAAGGGAGAAATATCTTTGGAGAATTAGTTGCCACTGGAAATGTTACAGAAATTCCGAAAGTAATTGATATTTATGTTCTTTCAGCTGTGTAAAAGGAAAATATTTCTTCATTGTGGGTAGTTATATATGCTGTGCAATATTGACGGTATGTACAATAAATATCTGTAAAGAGATACTTTCTTTCTTTTTCTATACATTATATGAATCAAAAAGAACAATTTTATACATTTTTCATCTATCGTACTTGAAAATTATGATGAAAATAAATTTGGAAATTACTTTATTATGTTAGTTTTGTGAATTTTATGAGACATTAAAAATATTTTTTTCTTAATACATATATCTTCAAGAGATAGTTTAAACGGTATATTTTTAATTGCTGCATTATATTAAAAAGGAAATAGAAAAATAATTATAATATTTTAACAAACTCACTAAATAAGCATTCTGCCAAGCGTAAACAACATCGAAGATTTTTCGATATTTAGGACGCTAAATTAACGTATTTCAATGGAAATATTTTTGAACGAGATGAAATGCAGTCAAAATTAGACAATAAAATTTAAACATTGAGTGCTAATAATTTTTTTTTAAATATTTTCTGTTATACTTACTTCTGCTTGTATTTTAACAATTTATGGGTGTGAAAGTAAAGAGCTTCGTTATTGTGATATTCCGATTTTTAGGTAAGTAGATTATTTATTGTACTCAGAAGGCTCGCATGGTTTAAAAGGACAAAGTCGGCTGATTCGGCTCGTTGATAACTTTTAACTCACATGGTCGCCACGAATTGAGGTTGTACATATAGTTTCTGTACATTAAAACTGTTACTATTATTATTTTTTATTTGAAATGTGTTTGAATTTGATAAAACTTCTCTTTGCTCTGGAGCATACACAAAATTATTTTATTCAAACACACATAACACATAATAATTATTGTTCAATTTCGGCGACAAAAATATAGTTATTACCTAAATTAGAATTCTGTATTCAAATAAATAATTGTAAATAAAATGTAAAACAAATATATATTTTTTTGTTAAGATTGAAATCTAGAAAAAGAAATATTGAAATAAAAAGTGTAATCTTAAAACATTTATAAAATACGTCGTAATTTATGAAGCAATGTTATTCAAGAAATTTACATTTTTGAGGATACGCAAATAGAGACGATTACGTGGAAGAGATCCTTCGAGTTATGATTTTGTAAATTCTATATGGTGTAAGATGTCAAAATAAAACTGTAAGCAAATATCTCTCAAGTGGCATCCTCCTTATAGCACCCATGTGGAAATGATGCATCAAAATGATTGACCAAGTATCCGAAAAAAAAGCTGCCATAGTAGAGGAATTCTAATTATAAGAACTGAAAAAGAAATTCCAACCAAAAATATTGGCAAAAGCGTATTTTGCAATAAGTAAGCGCTAACAAATATTAGAAGAAATGAAATATATATTTCTCAAAGTTATCTGTTAATAAGATATTGGTTGTTTAGAGAAAATAAATTAAGTCATAGGAGAAGTAAATGTAGTTTAGATTAGAATCGATATCTTCTTTAAAAATGGCAATCTTAAGGGAAAACCTGGAGAGAAACAAAACGAGGTAAATTCTCTTGCTCTCTCAGGTTGTAACGAAAGTTTCCGCCACAGCTAATATCTTCTGCGCAAATAGTTCGTGTTGGCGTATTTGCTCATATTTTGTCAAACGACTTTTTGGCATTTGAAATAAGTAGATTTTTTTATAACACTGTGTTGTGAAATTTGTAAAAAAAAAAAAAAAAATATCGTTATCCTTAAGGACAAGGTGTCTGAAATGGAACTATCACGCTACCCGATTAGAACCATCATTTACTTCCAGTTCTGTTGCAAAAAGTCCGCTGCAGAATATCACGGAATCATATGTTATGCTTTAGGTACTACTGTTGTATTATATGACACTGTGAAGGTTTGGTATCGAAAGTTCAGAAACAAGGACTATGACATTCAAGAAGCAGAGCGCTCTGGCCGGCCTACTCATGTTGATGAGTCCCGCTTGCGAGAACTTTTGGAATAAAATAAGTATTTAACTACTTGAGAGCTAGCTAAGGAGTTATATGTTAGTACCATGTCCATTATACGCGCTATGCTAGAAACCTGATGTTCAATCTCTGGGTGCCGCCTGAGCTGTCTCAAGCAGATAAGAACAGACGTATTCACGCCTGCACTAATGTGCGTGAATATCAACGCAAGGATACAATTCTGTACCGAATCGTCACTTTTGTCGAAAAGTGGATTTACTAATCAACACAAGCCGAAAAGAGAGTTGATCTGCGCCCGCTGAGCACGTCGGCAGCGTCTCAAAGTACAAATTGGCTATCAAAAAGGTAATGCTTTGTATTTGGTATGATTGCCACGGTATTATCCACAAACTGTATCTGAAAAACGGTAAAACCATGCACGGTAAGGTGTAGAGCAAAATGCTAGTCCGTGTTGACGTTCCTATCAAAGCAAAACGTCAAAATGAGCTCAGGCGCAAGAAGGTAATCTTTCATCAAGATAATTCTAGACCACATGTGTATGCATTCATCGGCTGGACAGTGTATGGACTCGAATCGAATCTTTTGCCACAACCACCATATAACCCCGACATCGCTCCTTCGGACTTCTATCTTTTTTTTTTACACCTGCAGCTACATCTTGCTGGTGCTATCTTTAATTCCGCATAGAACATCCGAAATGATGCTGATCTGTTTTTAGACTCACGGCCTCCAAGTTTCTGGGCCGAAGGCTTTTCAAAACTGCCAAAACTTTGGCAGAAAATCATAAATATGGATGGTGATTACTACCCGCAATAAAGATACTGCTTTCATGTTTTTTTTTTTCTAACTTGAAAAAAAAATACAGAAAACTTACATTATAATCTGATATTTTTAGCTATCAACTAAAAGAAATGTTATTAATAGTAATACTGTGTTTTCTACTGCAAAGATTAACAATATTTTTTTCACTAATAAATGTATACTCTTACACTCCTATACTCGTATACAGAATAATCTTTTATTTGCGTTTTTATCGGATTCAAATATGGGTTTAATTCAAATATTTGGTTTACTATGGATTTATCGGTAAACAATCTCATCAGAAGCACAAGAGCCTAAAGATAAAAATCTATTAAAATTTAAGTATATTTTGATTAACAAAATCTTTAATCTATTAACTTATTCTTTCACAAATCATATATTAATTCATAATGAAGGAACGAATATTTTTTCCAACTCGATTAAATCATATTCGAGGATATGAATATATATATTAATTTATTTTAATTTAAGAGAATATTCCATTTTTCACATTTAAGGTAACGGATTTTTCAATATGTGTAGAGGATTTTTCAAAATGCTTAACTTGCTATCTCATCCAACAGTTTTGGAAGTACGGTTATAAAAAAAATTTTATCACTGAAATATTAGCTGAAGTTAATCAAATAAGTTTCTTATTATTAAATTAAGTCTTATAAAATATTTTCAAAAAATAATGTTTAGCACATTTCCTGGGAACTTTTTCCTGTTTTCTGTATCCATGTGTAGATTTAACGTGCGGTCGGCCACCAGTACAATTATAAAAAGAGAAGTTCTTATTTCTTTTAACTATTCTTAATAAATATTGTGTAAAACATTCTGAGATTTTAATGATGTCCTGAACTTTTATTCTGTATAATCTTCAGATTAATTACCATCTCGTTTTGAAGGGTACAATCTAGTATATTCTAATTCCAATTACATAGGGTACAATAATGCAAAATATATAAAACGGCTCATATTATTATTTTATACTACTTGTCTTGATGAACATATATAAAAAAATATATATATGCTTTGCTTGAAGTTAAACAGGCTAATTTAAAATCAATATTTTTGAAGTTTTAAATATGCTCAAAATATCGGACTTCAATATCAAAATCATGAATACTTTCGTTTAAATAAAGAATATCAATCTAAATTATTGGTGTAAAAATGATATGAAAAATAATATTCTTATTTTCATAAACTTTTCAAATTATTTTTATTTACCATTATGCAATTTGTTTTTGATATTTCCACATACATAAATTTCGATTTGCTTTAAAACTAATCTAATTTTAATAAATATACTGATGTATTGTGATAAAAAACAACGATATGTAAGCATAGATGAAATACGTTACTATGCATATTAATTAGAAACAAATGTTAACTTCATTTTCCACTTAATGCTTTTATTACAATAATGTTACGAAAAATGTCTACAGTTTCTAAATAGATCCTTTTCAAATGTAATTTATTGATTTTACTTGTTGAAGTTTTAATTGTACACACGCTTAAAAATAATCATACTTTATATAATGGCAAAACTGAATTCTGAATTTATTTTTAGTGACAAATATCATGGAATATTCTCGTATATCTTAATGATATGAGAGATTTGAGAAAATAAATGAAGAATTAATAAAGTCGATTAGTCAATATTCTTCAAATGTTAGGCAAACACAATGGACTAATTGCTGTCATTTTTTTTATTATTTAAATACTTTATGTGACCTGTATTTCATTTCGCAGATATAATCACTGGATATATTTTATATCTTATAAATTCACGTTTTAAAAACAAAGTTAACCATTATGTTGATTCATTACGAGAAATGTATAATTAAAAAGAACATTCTAAACACATCCGTCTACTATTAATTATACATAAAAAAAGAAATATGACTTTTATCGATATAAACATATGCTAATTTTTATCATTTTTAACTTTGCTACACATTTCTGGCGTAATAAATTTTAATATATATATATATATATGAGGCATTCTCACAATCTTTTGACTTTTGGGAAAAAAATCTGACAAGATTAAACTTGCTAAAATAACATTGTAATCTGATAGATGAATGCCTTAATGATTCAAAATAAAGAAAAAATCGTCAGCAGCGAAATTTTTTTTATTTAACTGAGTTTAAATTAAACTTGCTAGTTTCATTTTCCTTACCATTTTACCCCTATAACTTTTTATTTTCTTCTAAATTTTTACTTATAATGAATTTGCATAGTACCCACAGGACATTCAAATGAGAAATAATAACAATGTAGTACTTTTAATATAGAATTTTTGTATAACTTGTCTTAAAGGGGTGTTAAAGAAGGGGGATGATATTGGAAAAAAGGGACAAAATGGTAAAAAAGGGACGGTAAGGATGGAACGGTAAGGAAAATTACCGCCTATTTTTTGGAAAATCATGTTAAGACTAAGTGGTAGCCACAATGTTCATTGGTGTTTAGAAACAGTTGTTAACATTGGATTAAATTATTATTATTTTTTTTTTATTTACCTCGAAAAGTGCAGGAATAAACCTTGGGGACGGTGAGACTACCAATAAAGCCACGATGCTTGAAATTGATATTTAAATTCTACAGTAAATTTCCTGCCAAAGAATTTTAGACATTATTTCTCTAGCATACTTCTGCATGAAAAAAAAAAAAAAAAAAAAAACTCGAAAATAATTCTGTTGCTGTATCTGAAGTGATTTTCTGTATAATTTTAGAACAGGGATGGTAAAAAATCTAAATCCTATGGATTTAGGTTCTAGGATTTAAAAAATAGGGGGACAGCGTTTAAAAAAGGACTAGGGCCAGAGTTTAAAAAATAATAACAACCCTAAAAATGTGTGCAGGCTAATTTTTAGCTACTTATTTATATAAAACTTATAAATATTTATATTAGCTACTTATTTATATTAATAGTTCCAGTTTCAGAAAAAAAAATTACATCGGATTATTTTTATTGAAACAATTTTATCCAGACAGCTTCAAACTTAAAAATCAGCATCAGGGACACGGGACGGTGTATGAGTTTTCCAGGTGGTTGGACCCCCAACATCGTCCAAAACTTATTTATCTCGTTAATATTGTTGTGTAATCATGCAATGAAATGTTCCCAAGTATATATATAAAAAAAAGTGTATTAAATAAAAAATTATTATTCAGGGACATGAAAATCAAAAGACTGTGAGAATGCCCCATATATATATATATATATAGCCCGTTGTCACCCCAATAATTTCGAACGGAAGACCTATAGTCATAAAAGTGGGATCTAGGTATAGTAAAGTTGCCATCCGCTACTAAATGAAACTACGTACGGCGTCACTTGGTGGAAAACTGCGGGGTTAGCATTCCTATCTTTAAAACGGAAAGCGATAGATAGAAAAAGTGATTTACAAAGTTGTACAGCATCATCGATTTAGTACGAAAATATACTTGTAGATACCAATGCGAAGAATAGAACGGTTAAAACGCACATTTTTTTCGTGTTTTCCAACGCTCTGACGTCATGAAACTTGAAGGGATGGAGAAATGATTATCATAAGAAAAAATGTGCATCCAAATGTGCATTGCTGATGACAGTGAAGAGTTTGAACACCTCAAATAAAGGTATATTGTTATAACTAGGTTTTGCCTTTCAAAGATCACCCTGTCACGTCACAGTGTAGGAAATCATAAAAAAATGCGCGTTTTAAGCGTTCGACACCTCGCATTAATGTCCACAATGCGTCCTTTCGTACTAAATCAATGATGCTCTACAACAAAGTATATAACTTTTTCCACCTATATCCTTCTGTTTTCGAGATAGAAATGCTAACTCCGCAGTTTACCACCAGGTGTCGGCATAGACGGTTTCATTTAGTAATGCATTACTACATTATTATACCTAGAAAGGAAGCTTACGACTAAAGCTCTTGCCGTTCAGAAAGTATTGCCGTGACAAAGGACTTTAGCGGGCAGACTGTGTATAAATATTACCGGAATTGAAATATGTCGCTCTATCTATCTGTTTGTATGCATTTCAAATTGAAATAAAAACCAGATATTTTATATAATTTGTAATCAGTTAATATATTTTCTAAAATAAAGTAACGCATTCGTGTTTCATTGAAGGCATATTATTTTTCCATAAATGAGCCAATATAGATATAGCACAGAACTATTTATTTTAAATCGTGTTTAAATGAAACATAGCTCATGTATTAAATATCTAAATTGAATAATGAAAAATAAAACGCTTTATATTTTTAAGCTTATTTTGAAAATAATATAATTACGAAAACAATTATTCAGTGGCTAACAATATTTAAAATAAATCTTTTGAATTTTAAGATTTTTGGTTAAAAATTAGTCTTTATACTAACACTTAAGGTAAAAGTTATCAAACAGACATCAGATCAGGTCAGGCGGGTAGGTCTACCATTTGGTTTAAGCTGCAAAAGTCCTGCCCAACACGGATACCCCTATTTATTTGAAAACCAACTATCATTCATATTATTTCACAAATGGCAGACCAGTCTTTTCTGTGCGTGCCAAGACAGTTTTACAAACATTATTTGTGATATGCTTCTTAATATTAATGCAATAGATAGGGGAAGGATAGGAAAAAAATCACGAACTCCTAGTAATGTCCAATATACAAGAGTGAATGAATTTCTCGGCTGAACAAAGATGGCTCCTTTTATTAGTAAAATTTCACCTAAGAGAGATGTCTTAATTTTCGAACCACTAGGACCCTACGATTAACATTACTTATAATTTTACAGTACTTGAGTGATAATAAAATATTATATAAAAGAACACAATGCTAGAACAAGAGCACATTGCTGCTAAAAATACATACATATATGGAATACGAGTACTTTCTACAACGCTATTCTATTTGATGCGAACAATTTCACTGATCTTCGATCAATACTATTCCGTAAATAAATGCAAAGCACTAATATTACGAAGAAAAGAAAATTTTGTTTTATAAAAACAAAAACAATAGGGTTAATACTTTACAAAAAAAAAAAAAAAAAAAAAAAAAGCGCAAGAAAACAGCTCTAATTTGAATAAAACGTTATCGTATAGATGGAAAGTTTCTATAGTTAAACTAATTATCTGAAGTTTCCCCCCAGTTTATTTTTAATATATAAATGTCCATGAAATAGTTTTAATCAAGTCCAAAGCAGGGTGACATTAAGTGTCTGGATCCAGAAACTACACTGGTGAAAACAATTAAAGGGACAAACGGCTTTTTATAAAAACAAAACAAATTAAGTTATCCCTATACACAAATAAGGTATCAGGTGGTAGTTAAGATCGTCGCGGACACATCCGCCACACAGTGGTATGTGTTGTCATAAGGCAGTGGCGCTGTGGTCACGTTTCTGCAGAGGTGCCTCATTTGACCGCCAAAGCTTGTAGCGGAAGGACGTTTTGAAACATCGTAGCATAACCCAATCCTTGTTTTATTAATTCTCTGTTTACCCATCGTTATTATAAACAGTCGACATCGTCTAGATGATGCCACAAGATGGCAGATTGTTGGAAGACTCGAGATCGGCGAATCACATGCTACCTGTTTTAAGGAGCTCGGAATTCCGTGAAATGTGGTGTCTACTCTGTGTAAACGGAGCACAAAGACCGAAATAGTAATCCCCCGACCTGGAAAAGGCCTAAAAAAGGCAACAACGCCAGCTGAAGACCATTATTTAAGAATTTTATCCAAAAGGGTTAGGTCCGGGACAGCAACACAACTGTCCCGCCACCTGCATAATGCTGCAGGAACATCCATTTCATGGAAAACAGTCACCCAAAGACTTAATGCAGGTGGTCTGTATGCCAGGTGCCGTATAGTCTGCATCCCTTTGACTGTGAACCACAAAAAGCCCCGTCTAGCATGGTGCCGAGAACACCTGTTTTGGACAGAGGATAGTTTGGGGCGGGTTCTCTACAGTGATGAGACGCGATTCAGTCTGGACATCGACTCGAGACGTGTTCGCATCTGGAGAGAACCCGAGAGTCGATATCGGCCCTCTAACATTATCGAAAATGATAACTATGCTGGAGGTGGTCTGATAGTCTGGGAGACATCAAGGCAGACGGGCATACCGACCATCATGGGTTTGATAGAGGCACTCTGACAGGTCAGCGGTACAGAGATCCTTGCACCCTCTTTGATACTTTTTCGCTGAGCATGTGACCAAATTTCGTCTTTATGGACGATAACGCCGTCCACATAGGTCCATGTGGACGAATACATTGTATCGTAGGATGTTCAACGAATGGAGTGGCCTGCGATGTCCCCTGACCTTAACCCATCGAGCACATATGGGACGCCCTTGGGCGATCAATATCAGCTCGAAGACCAGCTCCAACGACCATCGATGAGCTCAAGGGTGCCTTGGTGCAATAGTGGGTGCAGTTGCCACAGATATTGATAAGGACCCTGGTAAGCAGCATGAGACGCCGATGCGAGAGTTGTGTAGTTGTTGCAGATGATCATACACTGTATTAGACATGTTTTTCTCTGATTCACAAGGTGTCGGTTAGTTGCTATGCTGGACACGTGACCAGTTACCTTATTTAGGGTGCACGTTGTGCCCATTTTTGTTTTCCCATACACTGGTCTTATATCGAATGATATTTTGGCCAAGTTTAGTTTTATTTGCTTTGTTAATTTTTTTTAGGTAGATTTCGTAAGAAATACTACCTATTGCAGTCGTTACCATGGTGCGACTTTTGAAAAATTCCTTCATAACTTTTCATTATAGGACCCCAGGAACCCAAAACCACCCCCACCTAAAAAGTTTATATATATAATATATATATATATATATGTATGTATGTACTAAATTTTGTCCGCACGATAAAAGTCGCAATTATGCACGGATTGTCCTCAAACTCGCCAACAACTTTGATATGGCTAATATCTCGGCGGGGATTGAAAATAGGCGAAATCGGCCCAAGAGGGTAGAAATGGGGAGGGTTCAAAATTTTGAATACTGTCTTAACATGAATCTGATAAAACCAGCTGTTACACAACAATGTCAGGAAAAAAATAAAAGTTTTTCGTTATAGCAGTTGCCAACAATTAAAAAAAAACAATAAAATTCTCACCACAACAATTACTTTTCTTTTGCAAAATTTTCACGTGTAAAATTAAATAGTTTGACAAATTGAAAACAAATTGAATATTACGTCATTAGTTTTCTAGAGCAAGATTTCAGCATGAAAACTCAAAATAAAATAAATAGTTTGACGAATTAAAAAAAATATGTATATTGCGTCATATTGGAAATATAATGGACCTCAACAGGTGAATATGTAACGCCATGTAAGTTTGAAGAAACGTATTAAAACATGATAAAAACCCGACTATGGAAATATTAACACATTTTAACACTTTAAGGTTCTCTGAATTTTTTGTAGCCATTTTATAAACCTATTCCATATACATGTGTGTGTGTGTTCGTGTATATTATAATTTTCACAAAAAGTTTAGCTCCCTACAGCTCACTCTTTGTGAAGAAACTGGGTTTTATCTCTAATCTTGATTTAAGTTTTGTTGGAGAATTTAGTACTTAACATCGAAATCTACCTCCGCCTGTAGGCCCGAGCCGGCAGGGATTTTTTTAATTGCACAAAAACCATTTGTCCCTTTAATAGTTTCCACTAGTGTATATTTGAAATTTATATATATATATATTATATCATTTCAAAATGCTAAAACAACATAACTTCAAAAGGAAGGTGTATATCTGCAGAAATTTTTAATTTTTAATTTTAATAAATATAATTTTAAATTAATTTTTAATATTAATTTTAAATATAATTTTTTAATAATTATAATTAATTTAAAAAAAATAATATATATATATATATATATATATATATATATATATATATATATATATATAAACAGCCCATTTAAACGTGTCTGGAAAAAAGATCTGAAGACTGAATACAAATATAACTGCCTTCAGATAGCATCCACAGAAATTTAAATTTTGAAGGCTGGAGAATTATTTAAGACCATGAAGGGTGAGCAACGCGCGAGACATGCTTATAGTATCACAAAATTGGTGTTTCTACAATGATTACAACTAAACATCTTCCTAAAAAACATCCTCACTAACAGATATTAACATATCTGTCATTTATTTCCGATTCAAAGATTTCAAATGTGACATCATTGAAAAAAAAAATATGCCTTCATTAAAAGAAATTCCACATTTTACTGATGATAAAAAATACAGAAAAAATTTGGGAAATACTTTGCCAAAAGAAGGCGAGTTTCAAGCGTAACTTTGGAATATAAGATTGAATCTGATGTAGGGTATGAGTTCTACATGAAAAAGCTCATGAATTATTAAAAAAATAGGTAAACATTTCTAATGTATTGTGCAACAATGACAAAAAGTCTTAATAGATCATCACAAATATGGAATTGTCCATATGCTTCAAAATCTAAATTGCAGAAAATCAAGTATATAATTGATAAAAAAAGGAATACTGTGGAAAATACTCAATTCAGCAGGGATTTCATTTCGTTTATCAAGAACTACTTTATTCACCCTGCATTTAATGCACCAATGATAGTATTCTTAAAATAACCTTAAATTTGTAGGATTTTATATATCTAACTCGAATTTGTCTGAAATACACATCCGCTAACTGTGTGGAAAGGGGCAAGTAGCTGTTAATTGTTGAGATTTGTTATGTCATTTTTCTTAATTTTGGGAACTTTTTACAGGGTAGTAAGAAACAAATTAAAACTTTAAAATGCACTGTGGGGTTAAAAACATTAGATAGGAGGGTAAGAGTGGGTGCTTAATAATGTACAGTCCAAAAGCTTTAAAACACATTTCGTCACATGATAACATCAAGCCACGCACAAGGGGGAATGCCTCCTAATTGTCTGACGTCAAAGTTGACACAACAATCGAAATCCCGTGAGGAGTTTTGCCCTCAGTCAAGCCTTGTATAAAAAAATATCATCTCAATACTTAAAAATTAAACGCAAAATCAAACCATGTAGAATCTCGATGTAGCTTAATTAGTAGCTGACTTCGAAAATTCCGCCCCCATGTGTGAAAAATGGGGATGAGATGGAAAGAAAACTCTAATATGAAACAGTTGTCTGAGGACTTTCCGATGATATTTCACATGAGGGTTTCTTAAAATGTTTGAAAATCCCCCCCCCCCTAGTGGTTCCACTCTCGCGCCCATGTAATTTATGCACCCTCCTGTTTGAAATGTATATATTTTATCAATAATATTTATCGTAGGCTTCCGTCAGAATACAACATCGTGATGATACTTATTGAGGACAATATTTGATATTAGTTTTAAGAGAAAAAATCGCACGCCGCCCTGCCTCTTTCGAAACTGAACTCTACAATCTGCTTTAATATTTTTAAAGGTTATCAAATATCTCAAAGGTTAAACTCGATCCAAAAAATTGGACGTGAAATAATAATTAGTGGACAAACGCTACTGTAAAAATCTGTACTTATTAAAAAAATTCTTCATCCCCTCCTCCTCCCGAAATTCAATCCCGACTCTACCATTAAAATTTTTAAGTGTTATCAAATATCTGAAATTTCATCGATCTCAAAAAACACAAGAAAATAAAGATAATTAGTGGAAGGAAGCTTAGATTTAAATAACGTGCATTTGGCAAGTTTTCCTTTTACTTTTTAAAAATCGAATTTTTATTAAAATAAAAATCTCTTAATCGGTTAGTCTTAATTTGTTTGAAAACACTGTATGCTATAAACAAAAAACTTTTGAATTTTTCACAAAAACGTTAACATCTTCACGAATATGAGTGCTTTGCTTACACAAATGCAGTCAAACGTTGAATAGGACCCAAATAGTCATTTACCATAGTGACAAAAAATTTCCATCCTTTTCTGTTACATAGGTGATCGCAAATATTATTTTATTATTAAATTTATTATTGGCTCCTTAATTCTACCCCGATAAACCTTCATAGAGAAATATGAAATCAAACATGTTCTTTTCATCCGAGAAGTTCAAGAAGAATTCGACAATAATGTGGGTAGATATTTGACAAACCGTGTACAATCGAAAGCATCCAGTCCCTGTACTTTAACTTTTGGAGGCCAGTGTAAACTACTTTTGGTCTTTGAAATGTGAGAAGTTTTAGACGGACGTTGACTATTACGAAACGTTTACCATTGTAATGGAATCTCATGCTTTCTCCTTTTAAAAAACTTGGAGGTCATAAGACCTATCAGATTCATCGGTCCCTTTTTGTGGGGGAGGGGGTATTATTACAAAAATTTTATTCCAATACTTTATTAAATTATTTTCAAAATTACTATTTCCAAAACTAATAATAATACATTATTTAATATTTCTATTTAAACTCCTTTTCTCTTAAAACGCGTATTTTAATATTTATTTTAATTCAGTTTCGAATCTAAAAAGCACTTGTCCTTCTAAAAAAAATTTTCTTAAAGCTATTCCATTTCGCAATGCTGAAACTGCGAAGCCAAATCATTTCGAATATCATTTTAACCACTTTCTTTTTTATTTCTTACTTAATTCTAAAGTTTTCCGTGCGCGCGCCTTTCATCGCCGCGACTTTTTAGTACTATTTCCCCACGCTTATCTGAAATGAATCTAAAAGCTCTGATTGGATTCTTAATTGGCGCAGATTTCTGATTTGTCTGGAACATACGCCAATGTCAATAACCTTCCAGATCCTCCTTAAATTAGCTTGCATGATCTCGGAGCTCAGATTGTGCCGTGTTTTTCATTGTCAAAATAACCTATAGTTGTTTGGATAATTTACAACGCATCGTATTTAAAAGAGGCAATTTAAACATCCGAGGCGCATCCCGCACTGAGGCGACAAGCGAAATGAAGGCGCAACTTGTAGCGCAAAAACCGGTCGAAACAAGAAACGAAGTTGTTTCAAACCAGTTTTTCCAGCGAATTCAAGCGACATGTCTTATGTGTCGCCTTAGTGTTGGACTTGCTTAAGTTTTATCATCGCATCCCCGTATCTACAGAGAATGTGTGTGCTGTGGAAAGCCGTCCTATGATGTGAAATATATGAATAAAAAGCTCTTTGATTCTACAATGAGCTCTCTTTTTGCAATATTTTTTGTGGATTTTTTTTTTCATTTTCTCGCCATTCGTTTGCACGTAAACTGATTCGACTGCACTTAAACTGATTTGACTGCATTTAATCTAACTAGTCAACTGATTCACATTCCTAATGCACATTTTCAATCTCACAGTAAATCGTAATATGCATAGCTTTGAAATACGTAAATGCACTACTTGTAACAATGTTACACCAAGCAATAAAATCCTAGTACGAAAATTATATGTCGCTTTTTCTGCTTGTACTATAAATGTCTTTGGGAAATAGAAAAAATAAATAATTTCATTAAATCTGATTTTTAATTGATAATTAGACTTCTGGTCGGAATATTTTAACGAAAATTGAAATCAGGAACAGAAATTACACATAAAGGCGTTAATTATAAATCTTTAACTGCAATATTTATAAAAAATTATACTCCAGAAAAATATCCTACTTCTCTTGTCGACAGCTGTCTGGGCTCAGAAATATTACAAACATCTGCGTTCTACGGCTTGTTTTTTCAATGGAAATAAAACGAGATTTTATAAATCGATTTTTAATGGATTTCTAAACTTTTTACATTAGTATCGGAATAATACTATAATACAATTTCTGAAATTGCTATTTTTCCATCTGGCAGTGCAATTTTTGAGTTTTTAGGCCGGAGGTATTTTAAAATTTGGCCCTCTATAAAAATGCCTAGTACATTTATTGCCCTTAGAAACCTTTTATTCCAGCAAATCCGCCCTTTCTCTTCGAGTTTCCCGATGACACTTTCTGCGGTTTGATAAAAATCTACGCTTTAGTTGAATTACGAATGTATTTTCATTCTTTTAATTGGGGTTTTTAAATAATAACTAATCTAATTATTAGAATTTTAAAATTCTGAGACTCAGGTGCATCATGTGATGCTTTGGGCTATCCATAGCAGAGATTTTTCAGCCTCGTACGCACCGTAGATTTTGCTGGCCATTTCATAGAGGTAGATAGACACACACACAGAAAAATAGCGGAACTTCCTAGTATAGATGAAACTCGGTATGTAATGTTTAGATATGATAAATTAAATGAGATAAATTTAAATGTTTTACTGAATTATAAGTATGAAAATACAGGAAAATATAAGAATGTTTGTTATAGAGAAATCTTGTTACCCCATGATTTTTCGGAAGACCATTATCATGTTCTCAAATTAAAAAAAAAATATTTGGTAGCGCGTCAATTTTTATGAGCGATGTTTGGATATAACTTGAATTGCATTTCCTATACAGTACATATTTAACTGCAATTTCCCTAAAGAAAATTAAACCATTTGACTTCGTGCCGGGGCATACTAGTATGTCTCTCAGTGGAATATATTTTCTATTCTATTTTCACGACTTATTAAAATAAAAGCTCCACTTTATTATGGAATATTTTTAAGAGACATGTTTCAGAAGAATTTCGCTTATAAATTGTGGTACGGTAGGATATAAACATAACCATCATTCCTGGAGCTTAGTCAAACGGTTAAAAGGAATTAACAAATTAGACAGTTTTATAAATTTTAATGTGTCAGAAATAATACGGAAAATTAACATTTTGTCATTTACAATATATAGAATGATATAAATAGATAATGAATATTTAAATTTACAAAATACATTTTCTTCAAATAAAATATGCTAATTACATTAAGTAAACGGACATTCTCGATATTTTTTTTCGGTAATTATTTTTATAGAAAAGTGTCTTCCCATTCCGAACACTAGTATATTAAAATTATTATGTATTATCACCTGAATAAAGTTCACTTTTTTTATTTTTTATTTACATTTAAACATTTTTGCAGTTTAGCATACTTTAAACAGTAAAATAAGGATTTAAAAAAAAAATCACTTAAAATATATGGTTACAGAAAATAGATGCATACTTTTACAGATAAATCCAAAAATGTTTTCATGTACTAAATATTTTAGGATTTAGTTATTTGACAAATAGCTTGTCAAATGCAAGAAAAAGTCGTTTGCCATTTATTCAAACCATTAATAAGAAGTTTCTTTTCAAGTCATTCTGAAGGCAATTTTTCAAATGTCTTAAATTGAGTGAATTCCATTTAGGAGCTGGAATAGCTTTATTTTCTCTTGAACTGAATATTTTTAGAATACTATTGCGATAGCAAAAATCGAAAGCGTTTGATGTTTTTTCCAGAAGTAGTTTTACACAACCTTATTTGTTTTATTTAAAAATTTTCTTCAAAAATAAACAATAAGATAAACTACATCAGGTGTTAGAAAGACATCATTCCTATTAATTAAATATTAAATAAAAAATTATATCTTAAATATATTTACATTTAAAATTAGATATTTAAAACGAGCATTTTCATAAAATGGAAAATCATAATATAAGGCATATTTTAATAACATTGTTCATGGTTACCCTAATTTAAAATAACATCTTGTCTAATTTCTAATAAATATAATGACTTCATAATAATTTTCTCACAATAGTTAAATTTAATGGCTCATTCTCACAAAAAGGTGCTTTTTACTGTCATGCAGGGATAAATATTAGGAAATGTACCTAAAATGTACCAAACATCTAAAAAAAAATTAAATTAATATGTAACTTTTAACTAAGCTTTTATACATATTTCGGATAAAATAATTTTAAAATTTAAGGGGCCTGGTTTCTTAGCTTCGGAATTACCCTCCGTAATGTTAAGTATATGTACTTTTGATGCATTCGTATATTTAAAATATCTTCTCGGGAAAATCATATTTTTTAACATATTTTTTGGTGTACTCTTCTTAAAAGATGTCTCTTCTTTCTCTATTTTTCTTAGTTTTCAAAATATTTCTATAATCTATGCTGAATTTAATATTTTATGTGTTAAAAGCGGGTTATGTGTTAAAACTGTAAATAAGATTTTAACACTTCCTATAAAATTAAGTCTATACTTAAGAAATATTTTGAGAACGAAGAAAAAAAGAGACATCTTTTAGGAAGGTGTGCACAAAAAATAGAAGTTAAAAATATTAATTTCCCGAGGATATATTTTAAATATACGAATGCATCAAATGCCCGTAGACTTTACATTAATGAAGGGAAATCCGAAGCTGAGTAACAAGCCCCCTTAACTTTATTTTTTTAATAAATAGGGTGAAACACCCAGTAAATTACAAAAAAAGTAAATGGAATACATTTTATGGAAATTGATTTTAATATGTATAGAAACAAGTAAAGAATTTTTTTTAATTTAAAAAAGATCTCATGATTTTCTTATATTTTTTTTATATATTAATGTAATAACAGATAAGAAAAAATGTATATGCTCTAATGGCTACTACAATAATAATGCCTGAAATATTGGTATAAGATAAATATAAGTATAACACGAGCATTAAAAAAGACAATAACTTCTATCGATAAAATTTAACTGAATAACTTATTATCTTTAAACTAAAATTATAGCATGATAAAAGTTAAAAAAGTATATTCAAAAGTATATAAACACCCTTTTCCTTTAAGCTAATGTCAGACAAACGTCTATTTGCACGTTTATTGTTTCAACATGAAAAAGAAACACCTTAGCTAATAGGGGTTTCTTTTTCATGTTAAAACAAAAAAACTTGCAAATAGACGTTCCTCTGACATTAGCCTTAGTCGTCACGTCCGATACATTCACGGGCATTTTGACAGTGAAATATCTGGCAGGACGATTAAAGAGTTAATAAACCGATGTACAATTTATATACGCAAAATCAACGACTTTATCAAGATCAATATTGATTAAAAAAAATATTGCAGCATTGAAAAATGAACTAAAAAAAAACAAAAATCATTTGATCACAGATTTAGTGAAATGAGGTACTCTAATAAGAAGGGACATCTGTGAACCTGACTTATTTTATCCCATTCTTTTTAATTTTGAAAGGCATATCTTTCGATATTCTCAGATCAGTTTATTACACTCTCAGAAATGAATACTCAGATTTCACGAAATTTTCTTTGTTTTTGACGAAATGGTTTCCTGGAAAATGCTCCGAGCGAACATTTCGTCAAATTGATTAAAGTAGTTTCTTCACTTGCTTGACGATATAAATTTCGTCAATAGTTTCATTAAAAGAGGGCTGGTGGCGCCATCTCTCAAATATTTTGGAAGCTCCAGTATTTGACACGGGGAAAGAAAAAAATCACTTCTCTCTCTCTTTCCTCGGCGTGATTCGAACTCACGACCTATCGTGTGGGAGGTAGCTGCTCTTCCACCCTGGCTGCTGGGGACTTGAAAGTGTCTGCTGTTAGACTGGTGTAAGAATTCTACTTCGTGTTAATATTTTTATAACGCAGATTGCAATTTTATCAGCGCTGCTATATTTTCTGAAAGTTTTAAGAGAGGCTAATTTATTTTTATGGTTTTCTCGTATCAATGAATAATTATAATATGGCTTGATTAAATAATTTACAACTGAAATTTTCTTTGATCAATGGATGATTAGAATATGGTCTGGTTAATTTGTTGCTCACAAATAACGAATTGTGAAGTGCATATTGCGTGAGATTTTATCACTTTGAGTAGGGGGATAAGATTTAACACTTTACTGTTTATAAAGAGGAGAGGGATCAATTATGTTTATTTTTAATTTGATTGAAAACATAATATACTTCTTAAAAAAAAAAAAAAAAAAAAAAAAAAAAAAAAAAAAAAAGATATCTCAGAAGTTTGAAATTTTATTGGCCTAATTTTCTTATTGAATGGTTTTGAAGAACACAGGAAATTTATTCTTTTCGAATTAAAACATAACGAACGACAACATATAAATAAAATGATAATAATAATAATAAGCATTCCTAAAAATTCTAACAGCTAAAAAAATAACTAATGAAAAACAATAACTACCTATATTTCAGTATTTTCTGAAAAGCACTAAGTGCTGTTTTAAAATAAATTATTACAGAACTAACATAAGCAAGCAAATATCTGTTTGCTAAAATCGCAGGATTTGAGGAACTGTTTCCTTAAAATGCATTGAGTCTGACCGTGATTGAGGCAAAACTTTCGTCACATATTTGAGGGTTTACGTTTCGTTAAAAGTCACGTGATGTTAATAGGAAATGATCGTCAAAAACGACGAAATACAGCTCGAGGATTTCTGAATCGTCAAAAGGGAGAGTTTTATTTCTGAGAGTGTAACAAGGAAGAAAATCATGCGTCAAGCATAGATTATGAAACATTTATCAACACTTCTTGAATACTCAAAGAAAACTTCCCCGTAACATACTTTTGTGCATCTCTGTATATGATCTATATATTTGCATATATACTACATAGTATGATAAAATTTAGTTTAGTTAGAAAATGTATATCGGAAATTAAAATTCAACTTTAGTATTTTCTACTTATAGACAGAAAAGTTCATGAATTCTTTTCTATAGCCCTGTATATTACGTGAAGACTTTTATACCCTCCACATATTAACTTAATGATTCTATTTAAATTTTACAACATCTGTTATTAAGTACTAAATGTAGCTAAGCTTGAAAATGCATAACTTTCGAAAACGCTCATCAGCAATCATCCCTAATAGACAATACTTCGGATGCACTATTGTATCAAAAAATTTTTATGTGACCCTGTAAATGAATGATAAATGCGATGCAAATCATATTCAATTGCAAGCTTCTTGTAGTAAATCTCATTAAGGTATATCAATTTCATAGAGTTTTAAATGGTGCAACACAATTAAAATACATTGCGAAATGTTTTTCCCCGTAGACCTGCATTATATAACCGACTTCTTTTATTTGACCCTGTAAAAAATGATACACGCTTTACACCCTTATACGTCAGAAAGGCTGTTTTAATGCACGTCAGAAATACATATCAATTTTATTATGTTTGAAATAAAGTACCATCATTAAAATACGCCGCAAAATAATTTTCTTCATAGACCGTAATATAATGAATATTTTTTAGTTCCCTGTACGCATGCCGTAAATGATACACATAAGATATTCTTTGGTAACCATGTTCTAGTGCACCTTAATAATGTATATAAGTTTCATTACGTTTAAAATTGTGTATCAATATTGATATACACCGCAAAGGATTTTTTCCCATAGAACATAACGTAACAGAATACTTAAGAGTGTCCCTGTAATTGAGCTATGTATACTACACACTTTATTTTCAATACCGGTCTTAATATGCAAACAACAGTAACGAGTACTAATTATATGTAATTCAGATTATATTTACGCAAGTTAGAGCACGGACAGACGATGGCAGGTAGCAGGCAGACAAACCGAAGCCATAAGCACTATTCATCTATGTTGAAAAGTGTTAAAAAGCATTTATATGCGATTAAATGCACTTTTAATTACTTTTTTTATGTTTAAACATTAATTTATTACTAATATACCCGCTTGCAACAACATACTAAAATTACTCAAAATAATCATACATGGAGACGTTTAAATCTGAATAATCATTCCATATCGTAAACACTATTAATTGCATAAATCGCATCCATTTGGAGCTGTAAAATAGTTTTGTGATGGCTTTTTAATAGTATCTACATTCAAATTAAAACTGCAATTTATTAACTTAGTTCATATTTGACGCAAAGCTAGATTTAAGACCGTACGTATTACGTATTAGTACTAAAGATTAACTAATCTTTCATTTACCCCAGCCAGATTTTTTTTCTTAACTAGGGGGCTCGGCCCCCTACGAGCTACGCTCGCCAACCCCCGTCCAGACACCGCAGACTCTAAATGCACGCTAATTTGATCGGCTTTAAAAAGATTTCGAAAGATTGAATTATAATTTAAAAAACAGTGGCGATCTCCCTATAAACGAATTTCTATTCATTTCTCTTTGATTGGGGAATTTTAACGCCAAATCCGCTGCGGTACTACTTGATTATCCTGTCGACCAATTTCGCCAAATTATATAAATCGCAAACCACTCGCCAAATTATACAAATTGATATAATTTTTATTTTAAATAACGAAAGAACAAATAAATTCGTACAACATTAATAAAAACACAAATAAAACGTCGAAATAAAAATAACTTGATGACGTATATACACGTGTAACAACATTTCAAAATAAGCTAATATAAAAGGAATTAAGTAAAGAGAGTCTTTGTCTCCTGGTATTTTTTAACAAAGCGAAAAGAAAGTCCTTTTAAATGAGACATTTTAAATTAATTCTCAAAATATCAAATAATTGTCTAGCGCAATTTCTAAATTTAAACTTTTTTGCAATATTGTTTTGTGTTCATTTTATGTAATAACTATAATGTGACGTAAATATGACGTAATTTCTCCTAAGACTTCTAACGCATGTTAATGAATTTATTATTTTGCAATATCCTTTCTCTTTTAAAATTCACGCGTATACTTTTTATGACGTAATTTTTAATAAGTTCCTGCTCTTTATACGTAATTATTTAATTCTAATTTGAAAGTTTTTTTCCTGTTTATAATAGTCACGTGTAAATAAATTTTTAATTTGAAGCAAACATTATTGCTTGCGCTTTTTATACAGTTGGCAACAGTTTAAATTAGTACAATTTTCTGAAATCTGTAAAAAATATCTCTAGAAATGCTGAAATTTTGAATTTAAAATAGAAATAAAACCTGAAAAAATGAGTCAATATAAAAAAATTAATGCAATCTGCACTCCGGCAAATTCTAACGCATAAAATGATCTAAAAATGATTACACTGCCATGTATAGTTTTTGCTGCTATAAAACTTTTTTAGTGGAACGATTTCGTCCAACTTTAGCATTAAATAACTCTTAAAATAATTCTTCGATTTGAAAACTGTCTGCATCAGCGTGTTTATCAAACATTTCTGTATAAAACCACCGATTTTCATATTTTTGTATGCATTATTTTTGTTAATATTAACGAAGAAAAGCTTCCGGTTACAAAAAAATCAAAACCGACGGCGGCGGCGGCGGTGACAGCGGTAGTTACTTTTTTTTAGAATAGAGAGATATTTCGTACTTGGGATTATTTGAATAATTTTTTATGTAGGGTGCGAAATGCAGTCGCTAGGCAACGGACAAAAGAAAAGAAAAAATTGAAATGTGGATCATGTCAAACATGCAAATTGATGAAACAAAATATCTTATATTATTGGAAATCATGTATAAAGTTTCGAGAAAAATTATACACGTAATTTAAGTTTTTTAGCCTCAATATTTATTAAAATGTTTCAACATGATATTTCAGCTACAGAATCAATATTTCTAAAAAAAAAAAAAAAAAAAAAAAAAGCAGACATAAAGGTCAATACTGAGTATTTAATCTATGAACCAAACGCGTTTTTAAAAGAAAATGCTTTAACGTTATATTTAAATAACCGTTTTAATATCTCTCTATTCTAAAAAAAAGTAACTACCGCTGTCACCGCCGCCGCCGCCGCCGCCGCCGGTTTTGAATTTTTTGTGACCGGAGGTCTTTCTTCGTTAATATTAAGAAAAATAATGCTTACAAAAATATGAAAATCGGTAGTATTATACAGAAATGTTTGATAAACACGCTGATGCAGACAGTTTTCAGATCGAAGAATTATTTTAAGAGATATTTAATGCTAAAGTTGGACAAAATCGTTCCACTAAAAAAGTTTTATAGGAGCAAAAACTGTTCATGGGAATTTAATGATTTTTAGATCATTTTATGCGTTAGAATTTGCCGGAGTGCAGATTGCATTAATTTTTTTATTTTGACTAATTTTTTGAGGTTTTATTTCTATTTTAAATTCAGATTTTCAGCATTTCTAGAGATATTTTTAACAGATTTTAGAAAGTGATATCAATTTAAACTGTTGCCAACTGTATAAACAGCGGAAGCAATAATGTTTGCTTCAAAAAAAAAAAAAATATTTATACGTGTAAATAAATTAAAAAAATTATTTACACGTGACTATTATAAACAGAAAAAAACATTTGGAATTAGAATTAAATAATTATGTACAACAAGCAGGAACTTATTAAAAATTATGTCATAAAAACTATAATTACACGTGAATTTTAAGAGAGAAAGGAATTTGTAAAGCAATAAATTTATTAACATGCGTTAGAAGTCTTAAATAGGAGAAATTACGTCATATTTACGTCACATTACAGTTATTACATAAAATGAACACAAAATAATATTGCAAAAAGGTTTAAATTTAGAAATTGCGCTAGACATTTATTTGATATTTTAAGAGGATAATTTTCAACTATTTTTGTTAGGAAAGCGCAAATAATATTTAATTTCTAACACAAGTATTTTCACGTGAATATTAAAAAGAGAAAGAATTGTTTGGTCAAAATTACGTCAGATTAAAAACGATTAATTTAAAATGTCTCATTTAAAAGAACTTTCTTTTCACTTTGTTAAAAAATACCAGGAGACAAAGACTCTGTTTACTTAATTCCTTTTATATTAGCTTATTTTGAAATGTTGTTACACGTGTCTACGTCATCAAGTTATTTTTATTTCGACGTTTTATTTGTATTTTTATTAATGTTGTACTAATTTATTTGTTTTTTCGTTATTTAAAATAAAAATTATGTCAATTTGTATAATTTGGCGAGTGGTTTGGCGATTTATATAATTTGGCGAAATGGGTCGACGGGATAATCAAGTAGTACCACAACGGATTTGGCGTTAAAATTCCCCAATGAAAGAGAAATGAATAGAAATCCGTTTACAGAGAGATCGCCACTGTTTTTTAAATTATAATTCAATCTTTCGAAATCTTTTTTAAGCCGATCAAATTAGCGTGCATTTAGAGTCTACGGTGTCTGGACGGGGGTTGGCGAGCGTAGCTCGTAGGGGGCCGAGCCCCCTAGTCTTTGTAAAAATTTCCATGCTGATATGCAGTAAATTGTGAATATTTTTTTTCCAAAAGGTTTATCGAAATAAGCCAATACATTTTGTATAATCGAGGAATAGTCTTGACTTTTTTTTTTTTTAAATGACGTTCAAAGTAATAGGAAGATATTAATATAATGGAAAGATTTAGAGAAGTGTCACGTATAAATTTACATGCACTAGGAGGTACACGTAGTAACTACTTAACGTGGAATTGATAAATATTTTAAATTTTCTCTCATATATACACATGTATCTGACTGGAAAATACTGTAGCAACTTTTGTAAAATAAAAAAAAGTGATGTTTTTATCATTTGCTGAGAATCTCATAGAGGTTTTCGATATTACAATCGTCAATTACTTATTCTAGAAATACATATTACTTGAAGTTATGTTTTTAAATCTAATTATATTTTGCAGTATATAAAATGTGTATGGGAGACTAGGGAGGGTTTACCATAAGGGAGATTTAACCCATCCATCAGTTTTCATATTTAATAGAATTTCCGAGTTTTATCAATAGATGTCAACCAAAGCTACTGTAATGCTCAAACAACAGTCTTTGTTTCATAACGATAATCGAAATAGTTGTGGAAAAGATCAATTGTAAGGCGTTTTCAACCTGAAAGTTATTTTTTTTTTTTTTTTTTTTTTTTTTCGTAAGCTTTTTTTCAGATAAAATATATTATAGAAATGTAAGTAAGTAGGTTTTTAATTATGCATAAATATAGCGATTTCATTCAAGGCATAGGGATTGTACAGTAAGTTAGGTTTAACATAACAATGTGCTATTTTTTAGAAAAGGGCTATGTGGGAGGCTTGATCCAGTCAATGTGAGAGAGATTTGACCAGATGCTCAAGGCTCCCTTTATTTAGTGGTTTTGGAAATCTTTTTATTATACACTGTGCATAATGAAAGGTTAACGGTTATATCTAAAAAAAATAATGTAAATTTGTTCTGTAAAGGTACAGTAAAATGTGGTGATGGAAAAGAAATGTTTAAAACTGATTAAAGAAAGATGTGAAAAATAGCTATAGTATCCACTGCAAGAAAAAAATCAATGAAATATAAATGGGAAAAGTGATAGGAACATTTATCTATTTAAATATCAGTTATAATAAGTAAATAGAAACAGTATAAAATACTAGAAATGACTAGAAATTATGAAAGCAGCAGTCTTAACTGTTTCAGGGGCAGTGATATTTTTATGAAACCGCTTAATTTTAATTCCCAGACGCCACAATGGCACCATAATGTTGCAAACATCTTTTCCATTTAATTTGAATGAGAAATATAGCATTTTTCTTAAATTTGTTCGCAAATTCTGGTGAGCCAGTCATTTATTTCAATATTTTAGTACTGAAAATGCCCCAGAAAAGAGTTAAAAGATGTTAATGATAAATTAAGTGCACATGGGGCTGTAAAAGAACATAGCATTGATAGAAAAACTTTAGGAAGGAATGTAGACAAATTTCACCATGATGAATACAGTAAGATGAAGCCAAACAATGTGACTACTAGAGTTGTCAGGTGGAGCGTTACAAAAAGTGGTACAAGAAGACACACAAAAAAAGAGCAGGACAGTGGCTCCTAAATCCTGACATAATAATACATGAAAGTCTATGAAAAGGAAATCTGTTTCCAACGAAATACGGTCTTAAATGTTAAAATTCCATTTTACGTGCAGGACAATTATACTTGCTCAGACAAAATCTTGTTTAAAACAAAATTTTTCTCCTCTAACTTGCGGTTGCATGTAAACAGGTTTGTTTAAGCATCATATTTTCAAAAATATTTTTGTTTGTAATAATGAAAGCCTGTAGCATAAAGTAACAGATTTTATTTCTCGTATTCTTTATATTCAAATATTTCAATATAAAACAACTTGGGTCAAGCCTCTCATATATAGGGTCAACCCTCCCATATATTATTACTTGGAAATAATTCCAAAGAGAAATATTCGCCTTGAATACAATATTTCAAATGAAAATCAAATTTCAAAGTAATTGCTTAAGAGGCGCAAAGGCCAACATAGTGAAAAAGATTCCATGCCGGGACTCAAATTCGGGCCATCAGAATAGCGCACTGACGCTCTACCGGCTAAACCACGTGGAATGATACACAGCCTGGAAAATTTCTCACTATTATATGTTGGCAAGGTTACAAACGCAGCACCATATGGAATATCTAACGTGAGCCACCGATATGGGGCAAACACGCAACTTAATTAAATCCAACATCGATAGAAACTATATATTATTACATGGAAATAATTCCAGAGAGAAATATTCCCGTGTTCGCGTCCCGGCATGGAATCTTTTTCACACTGTTGGCCTTTGCGCCTCTTAAGCAATTACTTTGAAATTTGATTTTCATTTGAAATAACACTCCATTATATTGGAGCATTGACCCATTATTTTCTCATGATTAAAATCAATTATTTATCAAATTTCTTATATATCACACTTTTTTAGCAATTTTATTTTGATAACTGATCATTTTACGAATACAATTATTTTTAAATCTTTATTCTGCGTTCAATATTTAAAAAATAAAAAATCATTTTGTAAAAAGTGGGTCGACCCTCCATAGGCTCCTCTATATCATTTAATGTTTCTATTAATGGCCGCCAATACATAATGTGAATACTTTATCATATGTGAGCAGTTATTTGATATATATATATATATATATGTTATACAGTAGACTTCCGATTATCCTTCACTCAGGGAACCGACGGTGTGGGGTGGTAATCGAAACAGGTGGATGATCGAAAGACACTCAAAGACCGTTACTAAAATTAAATTTATTTTGGCCCGTTTATAAGTAAAATATTTAAACAGTTTTTTTTTTTTTTAGTTTTTTTTTTTATCTGTTGTGTACATCCGTAAATAAAAAGCATAATTGATAATAAGAAATCCATTTATGAGACAAATTTAGAATTTTACAGAATAAATATTTTGTATCTGTTTTCATCCAAATTAATCCATTAAACATTATTGTGTTTTGCTTACAGTTTTACTACAGCAAACTTACGTATTCTACGTAAGAAAAGTGCTTGGATTACATTTGATTTTTCTTGAATCTTAAAACAAGTAATGAAAATAGCATAGTTTTCGCTTCTAACATGACAAGCTCTTGAATCACAATCCCCCGACTCATCACATTCATCCAATGAGAATTTTTTGGAGTCATAATATTTTGAATAATTTCGTCATAAGTTAATTCTTAATGACCGACAATTTTTCTCAATATATCATGCCTACTGACTCGGGCTTACTCTGCATATGAGTTTTCGTTATTCGTTTCTTATTAAAATATCTAGGAGAGGTGGTGATGGCTGATAAAGTGACGGATACCAGGAAGTTTACTGTATTATATTTATCTGAAAGAAATTTCATTATTAACTCCAAATGTCATGTATGGCTTTCCCATACACGAGTTAACTTTGGTTTAGCATTTTACAAGAGCAATGAGAATTATTCGCTAATAATAGAGCTCAACCTTCATGCGAAACTTGGTGATTTTTTTAAAACTCCATACCGAATTCTGACAGAAGAAATTTTGTAAACATATATATATACATATATATATATATATGCATTTTTGCACAGTATTTTGTTAGTTTCTATTAGCCATAGGAGCCGGAAATATCAATAATTTTAGAAATTACATGGCTCATGATTTTCATTCCAAATGTTAGACCTTAAATATTAGTGCACGACAGTCAGTACCTTAATAAAGGACACGTTGCCTCGGATATTTTATAAATTTCTCTATTTGAAATTTCCTTAAAATAAGTTGTGTAACTTTGAAAGGTGTTTAATATTTTTTCCTAGCGAATGATAGATTTATCGAGTTAAATATGTTCATCAAGTTAGTCATTTTTTCCGGCGACTAAACATATCTGCCTTTTAATTAATTTTTTTCAATTTGTGTCACAATTTTCCTGATTAATATATATTTTTATTTAATTAAAATGATCTGAAACTTTATGTAAACACAACAATAGGGCAAATTTAATAATTTAAAAAATATGGATTTTTTTCACATTATGCGTAAATAAATGGATTATGTGTACCAAAAACATGGCATTCAATGAAAATTATGTTATTACTGATTATATATAATATTATAAAAATATAATAAAAAAATAATATAGTACCATGATTAAGGGGACCGTGGAAATTTATTTCAGCAAAATTCGACCCCAAAATCGAAAATGATATTTGTACATATTATTATTTTTCATTTTGTTCTGAGTCATTTGCAAAAAAACGCATACAGATGCGCTTATTTTTCGCAAAGTTATAAGCGTGAAAGTTTTGCACATAAACAATCTTTCGGCCCTATATATATACTTAAAATCTGTTTTCCTCAAAACTGATTTTTCAACGTTTTTAGATTTTTGAAATTCTCCATGCGACTTAATTTTTGATCTAAATTCATTAAATATGTGATGTCTGGAAACGTTTAGATTAATTTCTCTTTTGGCGCCAACGCCATACGTCACGTGGTATGCGGACGCACGCGGAGAGAAGGGTGGATAATTTTTTTTCTCAGAGTAAAAGTGATTTTTGAGAAGGGTAGCCGAGCCGTGCATGTTGGCCGGCGTGTTTTTTGGATTTGTGAAAACGGAAGTATATCGGGTGCTAAGAGCAACAAAGGATTATAATTTGAGTAGTTTGTAATACAAGTTAATAATCTAGTGAAGTGTAGTTCGCGGAGTTTAATATGAAGGTTGTGCACCTTGTGAAACCCTTTCTTTTTTTCAGTGTAAATAGTCATCATCATTGTGTCGTCTTGTAATGTCTTCATGTTCTTTTTAAATAAACTCAATAATCTTTGATTAAAAAAAAAGAGTGCTATTTTTAACAAGTTATACACCACGTGGGATGGTCAGAGGAGCGGCGCCGACTTTACACGCTCTCATTTCCGCAGCACCAGAGCTCCTATTAAAAGTAAGCTGCATGTTTATTTATTTTTAATTGAAGATAGTGTTTGAAGATATTTTAAATAGATAAAGAGAAAAGTATATGATTTATTTTTATGATTGATTTAAGCATGTCAGAAGAAAGTTGCTATTTATAGCATGACATTTATTGCTTGATTTATTTATTTAAGATGATAGTATCGGTTATAAGTAGAGTTTATTATAAAAGTGTTTGAATTGAAAAAGAAAAATGTTTAGCATTAAAGGGCTGAAAAAAGAAGATTTAGTTGTTGTCGCCACCGAATTAGGTTTAAAAGTAGAATTAGAGCATAGAATTGTAGATTTGAAAACACTCATTGAGGGAAGCAACCAATTTGCTAAGAATGCTGAATTTGTAAAAGAATTTTTAATTACTACGGTATCGGATAGAATAGAAAAAGAAAAACGTGAAGCCGAGTTGCTCAAAATCGAAAAAGAAAATGTCAAATCGGAACATAACACTGCTCTAGAATTAGAGAGAACAAATTTAGAAGTCATTAAAGCCCAATTAGAAATGGCGAAGATAACAGATGATAAGAATTTGGATTCGGTGGGGGATGGGCAAAAATCCCATACTAATTCTTTAGAATCTTTAATTAAAAGTGTTAGAACCCTGAGTATGCCAGTCCCGACTAAACCGGAAGCGTGGAATTTATTTTTTAGTTCGCTCGAAAAGGCATTCGAAATGAAAAATGTTTCGGAGGAGTTAAAAGTTGAAATTTTACTAAATTTAGTGGGTGAACGGGCCGCACATTTATTAGTTTATGTAAATACAAATGAAATGAAGAGTTATTCGAAGGTTAAGGCTTTAATTTTAAAAGAATTTCAACCTACCCCGGAAGCTTGTCTAGAAAATTTCCTTACGGCAAAAAGAATGAAAAATGAAAACCATTTACAATTTGCAAGCAGAATCCGAGCTAATTGGGAATTTTATTGTCAGCTTAGGAAAGTAAATGATTTCGATACGCTTAATGAATTAATTGTTACCGATAGATTAATGAGTTCGTTAGATTCAGAAACGCGGAGTTATGTTAAATTAAAGCAAATGGATGACTGGTTAAAACCACGCCAAATCGCGGAATTATGCGATAATTGGTTTACTTCAAAAGGTAGAACTTTTTCGGAATTATATGATAGACCGATAAAATCCTTTCGCAACTATGATGAAACCGGAAGTGTGAATCATGGGAAATATATCTCACCTCATATCAGAAATAATGTTCTTTCTCACGAAAGAAAAACTAATGACATTTGTAGGCTATGTAAACAAACAACTCATTTACGTTTCTGCCCGAATAATAAAGAAAAAAATAAAATGGGGAATTTCCGCTATCAAACGAAAAAGGAATCGGGTATTGAGAAAAATAAACATGATGAAAAGTTAGTTGCTAAAGTGACAGCGTTAGGTTCTGGGGATGAGGTAATAAATACGCAAGCCTTGCAATATCAGGATGTCTTGTTAGGGGGGCGGAAAATGAATACATTAATCGATAATGCGGCCGAAATTCCAGTAATTAATTCAAATCAAATACCGGATTCATTTAGAAATAATGAAAATTCAAAAATTCAGTTGATATCTGCATTTGGAGAAAAAATAACCGCTGACCTTATAACTTTACCTATAGCTTTAGATTCCGGAGACTCAAATAGTGTAGTTAACAGCGTAGATGTTTTGTTCGCAGCAACAGATAAATTATATGGGTCATGTATTATCACGCCAACGATTTATGAATTATTACGATCAGTTCAGAGTGGAGGGGAAGAAAATAGATTAGATGGTGTGTCTACGGAGGAGTTGCAGTCAGAAAGGGGGGAAGAAATTAAATGTGAAAAAGCAGGGTGTAGTGAAAGGGAGCATCAAAGTATGAATGATGAGAATTTATGTTTATTAAGTCAAAATGAAACTGCAGAAAAAGAGTTAATGATTAGCTGTATTGAAAAGAAAAATAATAGCGAAGATTTAAATGTGGGTCGTCAATCAGATGCGAGTATTTACAGGGCGCAACAGAAAAGTTGCGAATCGTTACAGGGAGCTTTCAAAGATGCAGAAAAAGAGAAAAATGGGTTTGTTATGGTAGACAATTTGCTTTATCATAGGGAAAGAGTTTCGGGAAATCAAGTTATGCAATTAGTGGTACCAAAGGTGAGGAGGGGGGAAATTTTAAAAATTGCGCACGAATCAATTTTCGCTAATCATCTTGGCATGAAAAAAAACAAAAGAGAGAATTCGTTATTCATTTTTTTGGCCAGGTATGTCGCGGGATGTGGAAGGATATTGTGCGTCATGCAAGGATTGCCAACTATGGAGCAGGGAGAGGGTCAGCGATCAGATACCCATCGTCCCTATTGAGAGGCCGGAACTTCCGTTCGACGTTGTAAATATTGACATAATTGGAAAAATCGAACCTCCTTCAGCGCGCAGGCATCAATACGTACTTACTTTGGTAGATCAACATTCGCGATGGCCAGAGGCAGTTCCGTTACGGACAATTACGGCTAAAGCTACGTGCGATGCATTGTTAGAGATATTTATGCGGACAGGAATACCCCGCGTAATAGCGAGTGATCAGGGTAGAAATTTTATATCAGGGTTAATACAAGAGTTTCATGCTAGGCTGGGGGCGGCTCCTAGATTTGCTACGCCGGGGCACCCACAGAGCTCGGGACTTGTTGAACGATATAATCAGGTATTGAAACGTATGTTGCACCATATAATTCGTAGCGACCCTAAAAATTGGGATAAACACATCCCCTATCTATTATTTGCGTATAGAGAAATTCCGAATAGCACTACGGGCGTATCGCCATTCAAATTAATGTACGGAAGAGAGGCCAGAGGGCCACTGGCGGTATTAAAATCTACATGGGCAGGCGAAATCCCACTACCTATAAATCTAGGAAAGAGCGCGACCGAATATCTCCAGGAGTTAAAAATTAATTTGGAAAGGGCGGCGGAACAAGCGGCAATAGTGTCGCAGATTAAGCAAAGCTCGTATGCGAAGTACGCTAATCGAAGAGCGATTTACTAGGAATTTAGACCGGGGGACCAGGTATATTTATTAATTCCGGACTCCACGAAAAAACTTTACGCGAGATGGACCGGGCCAGCCGTAATAGTGGCGCGTTGTAACCCTGATTCTTACAAAGTGAAATTAATGAACGGTAATGTTAGGAATGTCCACGTAAATAAGATAAGAAAATTTACTCCTAGGGTACAGGCGGTGGGGGTGATTTTCGAAAATGAGGAAGAATTACGGGAGGTCCATCCCACCCCCCAGTACGAAAGATAACTCCGACCTATTCAATATAGAAGAAGTTGATTTAAGTCATTTAGGAAAGGTGGAGAAAAAAAAATGTTAGATTTATTGTATAAATATAAAGGACTATTTTCTAGAAAAGTGCAAATATACTAAGGTAGGAGAGCATAAAATAAGAATAAGTGTCGCAGAAAAGAAAAAGCCGTATGTTTACAGAATCCCAGAGGCCTTGAAACCTCAAGTAGATAAACAAATTGAGGAGTTATTGGAACTAGGTCTGATTGAAGAAAGTGAGGCGGAGGCGCCACACCCAGTAGTGTGCGTAATGAAGAAAGATGGGGCCTTGCGCCTATGCGTAGATTTTCGAGTGCTTAATGCAGTTACAGTGATTGATGATTTCCCAATGGAAAATGCCACCGATCTATTGTTCAGTATTGGCAGGGCCAATGTCATAACTACAATAGACTTATTGAAAGGGTATTGGGCCATACCACTAGAAGAAGAGAGCCAGAATCTGGCGTGTTTTAAAACTCACAGGGCTCAGTATCGCTTTAAAGTAATGGCCTTCGGGCTCAAAAACGCAGCTGCGACTTTTCAACGTGAAATGAACAAAGCACTGTCCGAATACAAGGAGTTTGCCAGAGCATATATAGACGACATAGCCGTCTTTTCTGAAACATTTGCTGAACACCTGATGCATCTAGAAAAGATACTTTCTAAGTTATCAGACTTAAGATTTTCAGTCAACTTGATGAAATGTGAATTCGCGAAACCGCAGATCAAGTACTTAGGACATATCATCGGGTCCGGCAGCCATCGGACCGACCCCGGAAAAGTGGAGGCTATTCGAAGGTTAGCAGTGCCTCAAACGAAGAAACAGTTGAAAAGTGTCCTTGGTCTCTGTAATTATTATAGAGATTATATTCCTAAATATGCTGAAGTAGCATATCCTTTAACTGAACTGACGAAGAAGAAGAGTCCAGAACAGTTGTGTTGGTCAGAAGACAATGATCGGGCGTTTAATGAGTTGAAAAGAGATCTTATCGAAGCACCTAGTCTACATACTCCCGTTATAGGAGTACCATTTGTCATCGAGTGCGATGCATCTGCAGTCGGCATTGGCGCGTGTTTATCGCAGCGAACAGACGGAGTACTGTACCCAGTGAGCTATGCCAGTCAAAAGCTCACCAAAACTCAACAGGCTTGGCCGACGATTGAAAGGGAGGCCTATGCGGTCATCTGGAGTCTCAAGAAGTTCGGAACGTGGATTTTTGGTTCACCTGTGGAACTTATCACCGATCACAACCCACTAACCTTCATCACCAAAAATGCACCCCAATCTTCCAAACTGCAACGATGGGCACTAGCACTGCAAAAATATGACATTGTGATTTCGCATCGACCTGGTGCTAAGTTGATAAATGCAGACGCACTGTCTAGACTTGAGACTGTTGGATAAGAACATAAACTTTGAAAAACTTTCATGAACTATTTGATAAGTGACTGTTTACTTTAAAGTTTTGATTCAAAATTTATTTAGTGTGTTACTACAACTTTTGTTTCCTTTTATATGTTTTATTTGTTATTGCATTTATTATTGTTATTATTAAGTATTAATTCTGTTTTGTATTAGTAGGTAAGACGAGTTTTAGGCAGAGTGCCCAGATTCTTCAGACATGTAGTGTGTATATTTTTTTATATGTATTTGTTAACTTTTATTTTTATTTGGGTAATTTGTTAAAAAAAATGGAGTATAAGGACGTCTCCAGGCTAAATTTCAGATAGAAAATTGAGGGACCCCCTCCCCCATTTTCAATCTTGGATGGGGGGTGTGATGTCTGGAAACGTTTAGATTAATTTCTCTTTCGATTCTTTTGGCGCCAACGCCATACGTCACGTGGTATGCGGGCGCACGCGGAGAGAAGGGTGGATATTTTTTTTTTCTCAGAGTAAAAGTGATTTTTGAGAAGGGTAGCCGAGCCGTGCATGTTGGCCGGCGTGTTTTTTGGATTTGTGAAAACGGAAGTAAATCGGGTGCTAAGAGCACCAAAGGATTATAATTTGAGTAGTTTGTAATACAAGTTAATAATATAGTGAAGTGTAGTTCGTGGAGTTTAATATGAAGGTTGTGCACCTTGTGAAACCCTTTCTTTTTTTCAGTGTAAATAGTCATCATCATTGTGTCGTCTTGTAATGTCTTCATGTTCTTTTTAGATAAACTCAATAATCTTTGAATAAAAAAAAAGGAGTGCTATTTTTAACAAGTTATACACCACGTGGGATGGTCAGAGGAGCGGCGCCGACTTTACAAAATAGATAACGAAGAATCCCGATATTACTTAAAAAGAAACAATGCACGTATTTTAAAATTCGACTTCATTAAGATCATTAAATTTGAATTTTAACTTATTAAGAGGCAAAATTTTGAGGATAATCTATATGGAATTCAGAAAAAAATCTTTAAAAAATTAACTATTCAAGGGATTAAATAATCGATGCGCAGATTTGATTGCAAATGACATTTAAGTGATTAAAATGCAAAACTGAGGTAATATCTATATATATATTACGCTAACGTACGTGGCACAGAAATCTCGATTATCTGTTATTGTTTATTTGCGACGCCCGAGAAACGCATCTCATTGGTTAATGTGTAAATCTCATTTGGCAGGATTTAGGCGGAGGAAAATTCGGTTTATTCACTTGCGTTTCGCGTTTATTTATTTACGTTCTCTCTTTCGCTGCAATTACGGAACTTCACAATATCGTTAAAAATGCCCATAAAAGATCTCGACGAATGCTTGAAAGCGAACAAGAAGCCGTATTAAGAAGAGAATATTGAAATAGATTCGATCGAGAACGGCGTCAAACACAGAGCATAAGCGATCGCCAAAATAGGCTTAATAATTGTCGCATGGGCGAAGGCTTTGCTTCTGAAATCCAAATTACTGATTTAAACGTTCCGGAGCATAACTGTGGATATATATATAACATCTGTGCCAAATAAATATTATTCAGTGTTTTTTTTATGAAGTCCACTCCAGTGTTATATTTTTCAATGACAGTCCCGGCACAGTTTCTGCGCGGGCAACTCCGGGCGGGTCAGCTAGTCTTAAAAATTAAGACACCCGGAGCATTTTAAAAATTTCGTTTTAAAATTTTCATTTAAAAAAATCATTATTATTTTTTTTTAATTTATTTTAAGGCGTTCTATATATTTATCGAGAAATGTATATTTACACAAAAATTCATATCTCTATGATGTAAGTTAAAATATTTTTTCTTACATCCACCGTCTTTTCTTATGTCCACCGTCATCTTAAGTATTGTTTTTTGTAGGTACTGATTCTAACAAAAAGTAATAAAACCTACAATCAGATAAAATGCTGTAAACAAAATGCATTACGCTGTCCGCCCGCAAATGGGCTATGTGACAATTTTCAAGACAGATGGACGCGTAAGTGAAGGAAATTACTTTCTGTTCCGAATCGACAGATATATTGATTTTTAATTTACTTAGATGCCTCTCGCAATGGTAATTTTGAGTCTTAACAAAAGGTATTTCAATAGTTTTAGACAATTTTGTAAGTAATGATAAAATGATTATGTAACTTTCTGTTAACTCAAATAGAAAAATAAGGAAACTTTTAATTTAAAGATATACAAATTGATGTTATTCTAAATAAATTTTTATTAAATGTAAAGCACGCATTGTTTTAAAACACATTTGTGTATTCGAAAAAAAAATATTTGATGTTGATGAATTTTTCGAATTACTTTACGTTAAAAATACCATTAAGATAAAAATAAAAATAAATTATTTTAAGAGATCATTCTATCAGGTGAGTTTAAGCAGAAAATAAATTTATACTGGGATACTTCATTTTTATAAGGGCATAAAATAATCTCCCTTTTAAAACCCTAAATAAAAAAATCGCTCTTCTAATAAGTTAAAAATACTAATAAGTCTTCTAATAAGTTAAAAAATATACACAGGCCTCCAAAATTTAAGGTACAGGGACTGGATGCTTTCGATTGTACACGGTTTGTCGAATATCTACCAACATTAATTGGCGAATTTTCTTGAACTTCTTGGATGTAAAGAACATGTTTCATTTCATATTACTCGGTGAATGTTTATCGGGGGTACAATTAGGGGGCTAATGATAAATTTAATAGTAAAGTTATATCTCCGTCACCTATGTAACACAAAAAGCTGGAAATGGTTTGTCTCTGTGGTAAATGACTATTTGGGTCCTATTTAACGTTTGTATGCTTTTGTGTAAGCATAGCACTCATATTAGCGAAGATGGTATTGTATCTGTGAAAAATTCAAAAGTTTTTTTGTCCATAGCATACAGAGTTTTCAACCAAATTTAACACAACTTTCCAAAAACCTGACAAAGAACAGTAGCAACAGTATACTGCAATTAAAACATGAATATGTTGAATATTTGATGATATATGGTCACTTGTATGAAATAATTTTTAACTGCGCATGCGTGTAAGATTTAAAAAATATATATTTCATAATTTGGTAGCCAGCTATTTTGGGTAACTTCTGTAAAAAAGTCCAGTCAAATATTGTGAAAACTCAGAAAGATATAGCGAGTTGATCAAAAAGTTGTGGAAAAACCGTTCTAATAAAGCTATTTTTAGAAAGCAACTCACCATATCGCCCCTATTTTTGTCTTATCTTTGCAATCGAAAGCATCCAGTCCCTGTACCTTAACTTTTGGAAGCCAGTGTATGTCAATAATATTATTTGTCGTAACCCAATTCATTTATCTGTGTACTTGTAGATATCAAATGCAGTGTTATGAGCTAAATAAGTGTATTATTATATATATAGCTTTATAGTTGCACTGTTATTTTGCTATTGTTCTTACGCGTAATCAATTGTACTTGCGGTTGTAGGAGAATTTTCGGATAAAATTTTAATCTTATTTCAATACAAAAAAATAATTGTAATTCTGTGAAAAATAGCCCAAACATACTTAATTGATTACAAAAATATAAGGCAGAGATTTCTAATCTGAAAAATTGATGAGGTATTCTGCAGAAATTCTAGAGAAAGCAAGCAGTTTGCTATTTGGATCAAGATCCCCTCCGAAGCAGTTATTAGCAAGAAAATTATTTTAAATAGATTATTTGAATTTCAGTTTAGCTTCATGATACATCGGTGTAATTCAAGGAATTTGTTCGAGAGTGATTTTGTAACCTTACCAGCACTGTTACGGGTGACTATTTTTTTTTTTTTTTTTTTTTTTTTATTCTATTCGAAATTTTTATTCTATTAGAAAAATCAGATTTGTAGTATATTTCTCTTACAATTTTTCTCAAACAGCCTGTTAATATTTTTTGTTTTGAGAAAGTGGTATGATTTGGAATAAAAAAATAGCGGCCTGTGGCAACCCTCCCCTGTGTACTAAGGACAATAATAAATCTACGCTACAGGTACACAGTCTGTCTCACTTACATATACATACTATATATCTAATCCAGGCTCTGTTTCTTTTTGATATCTTTCTCTAACATATGACGATACTTCTCCATTAGAGATATAATAATCAGTTTAAATCAGGTACGACAAATATCGTTACATTTAAATTATGGTTAAATGTATTTAAACAAATTAATATATTTTTAAATGAGATTTCAAAATATTAAAAATTTAATATAAGTTTTAACTGAGTTGAAAAATCTTAAAAAAATAAAAAAATATTTCTTAGAGCCAACTGCTAACGTCCTTGTTAACATTGCTCACATGATCACATTTAGAGCTAATTAATTAACCATTTATTACACCAGGTGGCATATATGGAATAAACTGTATTTTTACCCACAGTACTAAATAAGCGAAAGGCATATATTTCCGTAATGTCCCGTAGTAAACTCAACCAATGTGGAGACATTTTAGTATAAGCCAAAGTCGCGAATCTTTAGTCATCCACTGTGTAATAATTTCAAAAGTATTTATTTAGTTGATGTACAGAGTTTGTATACGAAAATAGAAATTTGCATATAAATGTTTGGTGATAAATTTCAAATATGATAAATATAGTTTTATTGTTTGAAAATGGCTTCGCTAAATAAATGTAAGTATCTGTTTTTTTTTTTTTTTTTTTTTTTTTTTTTTTTTTTAATTTTAACGCAAAATGATAGTATTAATGCACAACACAATGAAAAAAAAAGCAATTTAACAAATTACAACGACCATTTGGAAAATGATTTTTTCGAAGACTAAAATTTAAGACATAAAAATCGCACGGAGTTGATCACACATTACGTATGCCATGCATTAAACATTAACATTCCTGGACCCATCATGAACAAATTTTAAAAGAAATTTCAGTTTTACAATTTTCGGTACTGTAAATTTTTAAATTTCCACGGAGCTGTTCATACATTACGTACGCCATGGATTAAACATTAATATTCCTGGACCAATTTTAAATGAAATTTCCTACATTACGTACGCCATGGATTACATTTTTCGGTACTGTAAATTTTTAAACTTCTACGGAGCTGGTCATATAATACGTTCGCCATGGAATAAACATTAATATTTCTGGACCAATTTAAATGAAATTTCATTCTTAAACTTCTAAACACCCCACAATATTACTTTTTACACCATCGTATAGAGAAAAAAAAAATGTACTTTTAAATGCAATTTGTTTGAAAGCTGTATCTCAATTTGTTTCTGAGATATTATTTTTTTTTCTAGTTTTTATTATTTTTTGTCATAGTGGCAACAGAAGTATCCATCTCTGTTGAAAGTAAAGGGAAAATACAGATTACTGTATAGACCAATCAGAAAACGAATAAAATGTGAATTCAACTAATAAAACGCTTCACATATGTTTTTCATTTCCTACCCTGACAGAGGAAAATAACCATTTTCCCAAATGGTTAATAAAGTACATAGAGAACTTGATCAGAAAAAATATATATAATTTCTAATAATATGTTTAAATTTGATTTTTTTTTTCTTTTTCTAGATTATATATACAAGCACATATAATTTTTCTTTCACATGAAAACATAAAATTAATATTGAATGCTTAATGATGCACTCTGAAAAATCATACAACCTATTTGTAGAATTAGATTTTGAAAATATAATTTCATTAAAAAAATTCCTCTTATTGAAATAAAATACACGCAAAAAAAAATAAAAATTTCACACCTCTGCCGTTTTTCCAATAAATATTTATAATAAGTAAGTATAAAATTTAAGCAAAAATTTAGATTATTACCGAGAAAATGGCCGAGTTCTCTATAAATCAATGAGAAACTTAAGAAGAAAATTTACTAAATGATATGTACTGTCGTAGGAAAAAAAAAAGGAAGCTCCTCCTACTAATTATTCAACTAATTATAATAGAAGAAAGTTACTGGTACGATTGGAAATAAAGTCAACGTTTAAATGCTGTATATAAATTTGCTTAGTGGGCCATTTACAAATCAAAACCAGAACAAGCTTTTTTTTTTAATCACATACCTCAAATTTTACAATATATTTTAAATCTATGGTTCAAACTATGCTTAGAAACGAAATTTCAAGTCATTTGGATGGTAAGTTTTTGAATTATAAACATTCAAAATTTAGAACTTCTGATGTTAAGTTACATTATCATATTTTTACTAATATCTCCTGATATTATCCTAATGAGATATTTTTCGTGTGTTGTTAAAACACTTAAAAACCCAATCCTAAATACACTGAATTTATAATTTTAAAAATGTTATGATATAGTTTATGAATTATGAAAATAATATTTGAAATATATATACATCAATGGTAATTAATCTAAATTTTTTTGATAGGTTTATATTTATTATTACCTGATTTATGCGAATTCAGAATTTCAAATTCTTATTCCAAGTAATTTTCGAATTATCATTAAAAAACTTCAAATGACGGATTATTTGGCCGTCTATCATATGTGCAGGAAAACATAATTTGAAAAAGATATATTTTACTCATTTTATTGAAACATTCGGACTAGCAATAGTCGAAACATATCAAGCGAGTACAACGATTATATTGGCAAGAAATAATCCATTAATAGAAGCGGCATAGTTATTCTGTAGACATTTCAACAATCGAGTAGCGAACTTCAATTTAGATACAGCCCTGTAATATGCTCATTTTTAAATAATTAATTTCTCTGAAACTAATCATACGAATTTTTATGAAAATTTGGATTTAAGCTAATTGAAGAATGTAGAATTTATTTATGATATTAAATAATTCTCATTTCAATCAGAAAGCTTTTTTTTTTTTTTGTTTTACACGTTTAAAAACAAAATTAGAAACATAATGGGAAGAAGACTGTGAGAGATAGTCGTAAAGAATTTTAGAAATTTGACAAAAATACTTATTTATTAAAAATTGCGTATTTTTGTTGTGCATAAGAAACGTTATTAATCAATACAATTTATTAAAATAATATTGTCATTGCTTAATAGTTGTCATTAGCACTATTTGTGTGATCTTTTCTGAAAAAAACTTAGGTAACCGGTATTTAGACCCCATTTTAAAAACTCAAAATTCGAAGACTTTCGGTATTTTGCTTTTTATAAACAGAAAACGCCTTTTAAACTGATTTTTTTTCAACATTTTAAAGAAGCGTAAAACATTTCAAGGTACCCTGCTGTCACATTTTATTTTATTAATTTTTAAAATTGTATGTTCTAGATTGAAAACAAAAGTGGTAGCCGGTTTTTGGACCTTTTCCTCTATATCATTTAAGAGTATACTTTATTTCCAATCGTTTGGTACCAGTAACTTCTACAAAAAATTGTTGCAAAGTTAGTAAGAGGTGTTTACATTTTTTTCCACGACTGTACACTGAACTTTTTGCGAATATGTATAAAACGGAGTGAGATTTAGAAAAGTAGAAAATGCATTAGTATAGACTTCAAGAGATATTTATTTTTAAATTAAAGTAAAATATTCATCAATCGTCAGTTATATGTCGTTAAAAATAGAACTTTGTAAAATTCTATTAATTAAATGTTATGATTTTTTCAAGAATGCAGTCTTAATTTTTTAAAATGAATTAATATATATTTTCTAACAGGTCGCAATAGAAAATTCAAGGAGTATAGATATTGCAAAAATGATATACGCAATGACAGTACTTTAAAAGTTAATAAAAAAATCTAAGTACTTAATATTTGCTATAAGTGATAAAAATAAATTTAAAAGGCATAAAATACCTTTATTTATTTACATTTGACACGTTTCATTGTATCCGATAGCAACATTCTCAAGAAATAAAATAATACAACAGTTTCGCAAAAAAGTTAAATTGAAAAACTGGTAAACAAAATTCACGCAAACACAAGCATAATGAAAGTAAATGCAATATTAACAAGAAAGGAAAATCATGCGTCAAGCATAGAGCATGAAACACTTTCCAATACTTCCTGAATGCTTTAACAAAACTTCGTTATTTAGGGAAATAAGATAAATAAGATAATCAAACGCATAAAAGTTTTGAAAAACTGATTTCAGCAGTTACCGTCCATAGCCAAATATGCATTCCAATTCGTTTGAACAGCCCTGTATTTGATCTGTAAATTTATATATATATACTATATAATGTGAAAATTTAGTTTCGCAAGAAAACGCATAACAGTTTGAAATTTCTCTTTCAGCAATTTATACTAATAGATGGAAACGTACTTGAATACTTTTGTATAGCCCTTATTACAGGCCGATATTCAGATAACATTTAATTCAAACTAAAACACTCTTAAAACTACTAAAATCACATTTCCAGAAATTACCATTTATAGACGGCCATGTATCCCAATACTTTGCGTTACCCTGTATATCATTTTATCTATATTCTACTAACATTTCTTAGTAAGATAAATGCAGTTCAACGTAAAAATGCATAACTCAGTTAAAAACCTCCTTGAAGCAATTTTCGCTCATAACCAGTAACGCTTACGAATTGTTTTGTGTAGCTCTGAATAGGAATTTTAGCATTTATACACACCATATAGTATGCATAAATACTCGTTTAGTGAAACATAAAAGAGCATACCATAATTAAAAATGCATTTTCAGCAATCATCGCTATTGTACAGTACTTCGGATGCAATATAGTATCTGAAAACTTTTGTGTTTCCCTGTAAATGCTATGCATTTCGTATTACACATGAAATAAAGTATAGTAAACCTCAGCGACGTATATAAATTTAATTATGTAATAGTTTAACGTAATTAAAATACACCGCAAACAATTCCCTCTACCCCTGTATTATTATGTAACGGAATTCTTTTGTGTGGCCCTGTAAATGAATGACAACTATTCTTTGCATCGCATATTCTACACAATGCATATTTTAGTGCACTTCATAAATGCATATCAGTTTTATTGTGTTTGAAATCGCGTAACATCATTAAAAATCATTTGAAACGATTCTTTCCCATTGGCCGTAATGTAACGGAATACTTCTGACTGTCCCTGTAAATGAACTAAACATGCTACAAACTTCATTTGAAATAGAAAACGTGTCATGGTAAATGTCTATCATATTCAAAAATTTCAGGGCAATTGGAGTATATTTACGGGATTTAGAGCGTGGACAAAAGAACAGACGGACAGAGGAACATACCGACAGACGGACAGACAAACCGAAATCATAAACACTTTTCAACTTTGTTGGAAAGTGTTAAAAATGTATACCTGTGAACGTTAATTATTTTATTTAAAAAATGTCATTATTCTGTATAGTATCTCTTTTTAAAAAAACTACGAAGCTTCATGGAGGCTGAAAGGTTTCTGGAGAATGTTGTCGTCGGAAGCAATGAAGCATGTCGAATGTGAATGAATAAAGATATTTTATGTATTTTAGATTTATTTTAATCACTTATAGCAAATATTAAGTATTTTGGTTCTTTGAAGTGATTTTTATATATAATAAAAAACACTTTCAATGCACAGATGTCGAAAGTAAAGGAAATCAAATCGCTTTTATAGAAGTAATTTTTTCTAGCCCAATACAATACTGCAGTTCTCAGCAAATTGCGAAAAATACGCTTGGCTAATTTTAAATTACTCTTGTAACTTTTAGAGAATGTCACATTAAATAAACTTTTCTTTTTACTTTCAAATCTCATAGGAAAGCAAAATCAGCAAAAGAAAAAGATAACTACACTGTTATATAATTAATATATAAAGAACTTCTTGTATTAGCAATCTGCTGAAAACAAATGTGAAGAAAGAAACATACCAATTTTAAGAAAAAAATCGTCATTTTAAGATACGACTGATTTTGAATTATAATCTGCATATATGAATAAAATATATAATGTAAACCTAATCAATAATTGTCTTTTAAATATCTTTTTACAATCTTTAATTTTTAATTTATAGTATTGGTGTTACATCTCACATTTCAGTAACGATTAAACTTCTTAGAATTATAATACAAGATGATTTGTTTAAGATTCACCGTTAAACTTAAGCGCATATCGCGTACACAAATGTACAATTCAGAGTGTTCAACTTGTGTGAAAGTAATTCTGGAGAAATATATGCAGACAAAAAATCAAAATCGTAAATTGATGAGCATTTCTGAATTGTTGAATATTCGGAAACGTTAAAATTTTGATTTTTAAACAAACAATAGTTAGCATAGAGGCACGCTTTTTCGAACCATTTTTAGGTGCGTTCGTAATTATATAAATACGTAGCACCTATAGTCGTCGTTCAGTCCGTCCGTCCGTCCGTCTGTCCGTCCGTCTGTCCGTCCGTCTGTCCGTCCGTCTGTCCGCATGTAACAGAGCAAAAACTACCCAACCGAATGGTCTGAAATTTCAAATATATGATTGTTGCAAAATTTTGTCGAGCCATTTCAAATTTTATGAAAATCGGATGTATAGTTTAATTACAGGGACAGTCAAAAGTTTTTCTTTACATTACGGCCAATGGGAAAAATTATTGAAAGTGCATTTTAATGATATTAGAGCCTTCCGAATGATCTGAAATTTTAAAGATATAACTGTTGCAAAATTTTGTCGAGCCATTTCAAATTTTAGGAAAATCGGATGTATAGTTTAATTACAGGGACAGTCAAAAGTTTTTCTTTACATTACGGCCAATGGGAAAAATTATTGAAAGTGCATTTTAATGATATTAGAGCCTTCCGAATGATCTGAAATTTTAAAGATATAACTGTTGCAAAATTTTGTCGAGCCATTTCAAATTTTAGGAAAATCGGATGTATAGTTTAATTACAGGGACAGTCAAAAGTTTTTCTTTACATTACGGCCAATGGGAAAAATTATTGCAAGTGCATTTTAATGATATTACAGCATTCCTAATGATCTGAAATTTTAAAGATATAACTGTTGCAAAATTTTGTCGAGCCATTTCCAATTTTAGGAAAATCGGATGCATAGTTTAATTACAGGGACAGTCAAAAGTTTTTCTTTACATTACGGCCAATGGGAAAAATTATTGCAAGTGCATTTTAATGATATTACAGCCTTCCGAATGGTCTGAAATTTTAAAGATATAATTGTTGCAAAGTTTTGTTGAGCTATTTCAAATTTTAGGAAAATCGGATGTATAGTTTAATTACAGGGACAGTCGAAAGTGTTCCGTTACATTACGGGGAATGGGAAAAATTATTGCAAGTGCATTTTAATGATATTACAGCCTTCCGAATGGTCTGAAATTTTAAAGATATAATTGTTGCAAAGTTTTGTTGAGCTATTTCAAATTTTAGGAAAATCGGATGTATAGTTTAATTACAGGGACAGTCAAAAGTGTTCCGTTACATTACGGGGAATGGGAAAAAATTATTGGAAGTGCATTTTAATGATGTATCAGACTATGCGCTTTATGAAGTGCAAAAAAGTATACATTCAGTACAATATGGGGTGCAAAAAATAATTATAAAACTAGTTATAGTACGAACGCACCTCATTTGCCACGTTTGACGAGCAATTTCCAACTTGTTAACATTAATTTTATGCTCAATCAAGCGGACCTTAAAACGTCACTTGCTGTTATAAATATACAGGGTGATTCATAAATATCGAAACAATAGGCTATCTACTTAAATATTGCCCCTAGGTACATACTTCCAAAAGCAAAGTTTCATAAAAAAGGTGTCATATTTAGTGAAGTAATTTGGAACTCCATGGGGGTGCATTTGTGAAAGTACAAAAACTAATCTTTTATACGGCCCTCGTTGGGTAAAATTTCCAATTAAGAAATTTTCTCTTATCCCTTCCTGAATTAAACAAAAAAATTCATCTCGGTATCTGCAAAACTGGCAAAATTATTAAAATTCAAAATTTCGCGATTTACACCATTTTCCCATGTCTCTTAGTGACGAGTTATTGACTCATTTTGAATGGAAGATAGAGATCATCCAAAAATTGTACGTTATTAAAAGTCGAAATAATATAGTGCCTCTCCTTTGGACATAAAATAGCAGTGTATAGATTTTAAGATAAACCTTCTTCCAAATTACATTGGAGGCCTTTATTAGAGGTCTGCACGGGTCGAAATATCCAGACCAGGTATCGAACCTACCCATAGAAAAGAAAGTTCGTCCCGGCCTGAAAAAAATGTTTAAATCTTAGTCCGAGTCTGGTCTGGCCTGATTGAATTTCTAGAAATCATATTTTTTTTTAACGTCGATATGGTTAAAAAATGTTTGGTGTCAAAGGGTTCTAACCAAAAATAGCTTTAGAGCTGTATCCGGTCCTTTATTGTGTCCAGTTAAACTGATGGCATTGAGCTCACAGGCTATTCATATTAATTGTATACTATATTCTTATTTCAAAGAATAATGCCCCTCAAATAATAAATAAAGAAGATTAGTCCCCTACCCCTTTATACTTAACCAATGAACCAATAAATCTAATCAGGAAGCGCATTAATATAATAAACTGGTATGCCAAATTTGAAGCAAATCAGCTTATAGATTTTCTTTTTATACGTTTTTTATCATAATTTTTAAACAAGCGTGTGATATTTATTTTTTTAATGAATCTCTATTTGTATGAAAATGTTTCACTTAACATATTTAATATCGTTAATCCATAATCTATGTATTGGAGACTTTCAAAAATGATATACAGTAAAACCTTCTTAGACGGAATCACACAGACGAGAAAAAAGGCGTTATAGACAATTTCCTATCTTAGAAGATGCAAATGTATTCTATTCTTTTCTCAAGTATTATTACATTAATTTTGCATGGATCAAAAATTATTCAGTTTTAGACTGGATTCCGTAATAGGCAGGTTCATTTTCACTTGTTTTATTTATTTATTTATTTATTTTTTTTTTTTTGCGTTCAAATCTACTACACTTTAAAAGTTTTAAAGTTATTTTTAAAGTTTAATCGTAAATGGTAATACGTTTTAATTGTAATGTCGATTTAAAAATTTATGCTTTTTTTGTAAATTTGTTTGTTGTATGAAAACAAAACAAAACAAAACAAAACAAAAAACCCCACAGAATCCTACGTTACATTTTGCGCATTCTGTGCGTACGCGGCTATTGCAATACGCATCAGCACAATGATGCCTTTCGGACTAGTACTAGATGGTTCATTTTGCCAAACTTAACTCATCAGACATGCTGCAAAAAATATTAAAAAACCATATAGAACTCAAGTATATTGTGAATCACATTCATATATCAATATCAAAATCTAGTTCGTCAAATACTTGAAGTACTTCTTCAAATGTTAAATGTTTAGAAAAAAAATATTTATATACATAAAATGACGCTAAAATTAATATCTAAGTCTAGAAAAATGAAGATTACTTTAATATATTATAATTAAGAATAAAAAAAAAATACCGTCAAAAAAAAAAAAAAAAAAAAAAAAAAAAAAAAAAAAAAAAAAAAAAAACAGTATCAACTAGGAATATTCAAAATAAATGTTATGCCCATTATATCCTAAACCGCTGATGATAGTAAAAAACTTACAATTACAAAATTTATGTAAATCAAGTACGTCTTTTGACATGGTATTTGGTTTTGTGAGGTGCTGTATACATAATAAGATACGAAATTCAATCTTTATACTGTCATTGTAGTCACATGACTTACATTTACAAAACAATTTGTGTATACTCTGGCAAATAGAGCATTAAAAATTCTGTTCTTCTGTGACCAAAACTCACCAAGTTACTATTGCTTTGAAATTTACGAAACGTTGGAGCTCTCCGGCACTAAAAATTCGTCTTCGGGGCATTCCACGTAAAATCAGGCAGTAAAATATCAATATGTAACCCACCATCACAGATTTTAATGAAACTGCGTGTGTTTGTTCTTACTATTAAGATATGATCACCAGTAATTTTTTTTGCTCCTTGGTGAAATAGTTTCTGAGAAAAAAATTGTCAAAATTTTGAAAAACTGCCGTCAGTTGGCATTCTTGATAGCCGGTTTTCAAATGTAGCATGTCATATATATAATCATATTTCAATATCTACTCTACAAATCATCTTCAAATAATTTATGCACAATATTTAGGGTACGCAGCTTATGAAAAAAATATATTGTTACGCTTATAACATTTTAAAGGTGTCTAAAAAAATATTTAAACTTTGAAGTCGTGAATTTTTTATGAAAAGTAATGCATTAACAAAAAAAGCATTATCAACAAAAGGCGGTATTTTTATTAAATTTATTTTTTATGGGAGATATACCTAAAGGTGTCTTTTACCTGATTCTGAAATAAAAATAGTGGGATTTTGGGTGTTTTTGGTAGTATTTCCTATTTAAAAATATTTTGAGGTGCATTTCATATCAAATCAAGCAGAGTCATTCCATGTCAGTTCCCCTAAGCCATATAATCACTGTCACAAATTTCAATGAAATTGGGTTTGTTTATAGCTTATTTTAAGACGTAATCACCTTTAATTTTCTTGATCCAAAGTAAAATATTTTTTAAGATAAAAAATATCAAAATTTTGAAAAATTGTTTTAAATTTTTTTAATGACAGTTCGATATTCAAAGACTACGTTAAAAAAAAAAAAAAAAAAAAAAAAAAAAAAAAAAAAGTCATTTCAATATAAAATCACTAAATAGGTTTCAAATAATGTATATGTGACAAATAATGTAGGCTGATTATTATTTCTTGTTTTTTATCATGTTTAAACACTAAGAGTGTCTTTTATCTTATGAATTTTTAAAATCAAGAATTTTGTCAAAAATAATTTGTTAATCAAAAATTTATTATTAACCGAAGGCAGGGTGTTATTGCTTTTTTTTAATTGTACGTAAAAATATCTTTTAAATGGTTATAAAATAAAAATAGTGAACATATGAGAAAAAATTATCAAAATTTTAGAAAAATGCCACGAGTTGCCATTAATGATTGTTCAATTTTCAAAGGCCTCATTTTATATATAAAATCATATTTCAATAACTAATAAAGAAATCTTCTTCGAATAATTTAAGCAAGGTAAATAAAGTATGTAGATTATGAAAAAAATATTGCTGTAATGTTAAAAAATATTTAGATGTGTCTAAAAAATTGTACAATCTTTGAAATCAAAAATATTTTACAAAAAATAATGAAATTATTAAAAAATCTTTATCAATCAGAGGCGGAGTTTCTATGACTATTTTTTTTATTTTAAATTGTACATAATACTACATTATAACTGGATCTGAAATAAAAATAGTGGGATTTTGGTTGGTTTTAGTAGTATTTAAATAATATTTAAAATTATCAATATTTTCAAATGTAAAACCTATCCAATGTATCATCCCTGGAAATATTTTTATTTATACATTTATTTTATTTTTCAAATTATCTTTTATGTTCGTTTCTTAAGGAAAAAAAATAAACAATATTGTTTTTTAGTAAAACTTCTAGGGCGAAGAGCAATTATCCCTTTCCAAAAAAGAGAAAAATCACTAGCTCCTCACCGCCCAATAGAAATTTTCAAAATGATAGTCCTAATCTTTAAACTCATATTTGGCTGTTAATATTGAAAATTTAGCATTGAGCTGCTAATATTGGAAAAAAAAACCAAATTTCACTCTGTTGAAGAAAATTTTGACGTATTGTGCTTTAAATATATGCAAAAAATGCATAATCCATTATATTTATATCTTTCAAATAACTATATCTAAAAAAATATTTAAAACTTAATGAGTTGCACTTTTGTAACTTTATTCAGTTTCTAATGATATGTACCGTAATTTCGGGTGTATAGACCGCAGATCAAACAATTCAGTTTGGACCCAGAAATTTTATTCAGTATTTGAAGACCAATACTTACTGTGATCTAAAAAGTTACATTTTATTTTTAAAAATTTCTGGGTCGAAACACCATTGTTTGATCCGCGGGCTATACACCGGAAATTACGGTAATTTGATTTATTTCATCACAATATTGCTGAAAGATGGATTTTCAACATATATATGTGTGTATATATATCCCTGTTCTCAAACAAATTATTTAAAAATTGTTCATTTATGTTTAATAAAGCATATATATATTGTTTATACACTTACAAAAAATACATATAGCAAATTTTATGATATTATGTCAATAATGTCTAAAAGTAAAGAACTTATCTAATAGTATGTAACGAAAAATTTAACATCTGGTGTAATGACAACAAAATTTTATAATTGTTTTACTTAATTTGGATGAATGAAAAAAGCTTACATGTTTATATTTTATTGAAGTACAGGTGAAAATGTCACAAAGACATACCTCAACAACCACTGATTATGTCACATTCACACTACACATGATTTTTTTTTCTTTTGATCTTTCGGGTTTGATTTCAGATGGTAATGAATTAATTAGTTTTGTTAGAAGTGTCATTGCAGTCAGCATATTAGGCTCACTATTTTTTTTTTATATAATTTGTTTTGATTGACTCGATGAACAACAATATTTAAAGGGACCATTTCATGACTTTTCAATTAAAAGCTGATTTATAAATTCATCATGTTGTTTAGTTATTATTATCGTCTTAAGATAATAAGTTGATATTAAAATTTTTAAATGCAGTTTATTTATTATTTGAACAGTTGAAAGTATTTTTCAATAAGAGTGCGGGCTGTTGATTTTAAGTAGGCTGTTGAGCAATGTAGTGTTGGTAAAGGAACTGGTACTATTTAATTTAATTTTTATTGCTGTAAATAATATTTGTTATTTTATTATTGTATGTATTATATTTAAGCAAGAGTAGAAATACACGATATCGTAGTCATTTTAGTACATCTTAGCATAAAAAGCTTCAATATTTATCATTAAACATTCACATTTTATGAAAATTTTGTTAAAATTGCTCATATTTTCACTATTTTTATTTTATAACTATTGAAAAGATATTTTTACGTACAATTAAAAAAGGTAATAACAGCCTGCCTTCGGTTAATAATAAATTTTTGATTAACACATTATTTTTCAAAAAATTCTTGATTTTAAGAATTCACAAGATTAAACACACTCTTAGCATTTAAACATGACAAACAACAATAAATAATAATCTGCCTACATTATTTGTCACATATACACTATTTGAAACTTATTTAGTGATTTTATATTGAAATGACTTTTTTTAATGCAGTCTTTGAATATAGATCTGCCATTAAAAACATTTCTAAAAAAATTTCAAAATTTAGATATTTTTTTTATCTTAAAAAATATTTTACTTGTAATCACCTTTAATTTCCTTGATCCTGTCTTAAAATGAGCTATAAACATACCCAGTTTCATTGAAATTTGTGACAGTGAATTAAATATCTTAGGCGAACTGACATGGAATGACTCTGCTTGATTTGATTTGAAATACGCCTCAAAATATTTTTAAATATGAAATACTACTAAAAACACCCAAAATCCCACTACTTTTATTTCAGAATCAAGTAAAGGACACCTTTAAGTATATCCCCCACAAAAAATAAATTTAATAAAAATACCGCCTTTTGTTAATAATGCTATTTTAGGTAATGCATTATTTTTCATAAAAAAATCACGACTTCAAAGATTAAACATTTGTTAGACACACTTAAAATGTTATATAAGCGTAACAGTATTTTTTTTCATAAAATACGTACCCTATATATTATGCATAAATTATTTGAAGATGATTTGTGGAATAGATATTGAAATATGATCATATTTATGTCATGCTACATTTGAAAATCGAGCAGTCAAGAATGCCAACTGATGGCAGTTTTCAAAATTTTGACAATTTTTTTCTCAGAAACTATTTGACCAAGGAGTAAAAAAAAATACTGGGAATCATATCTTAATAAAAGGAACAAACACACGCAGTTTCATCAAAATCTGTGATGGTGGGTTACATGCCTGCCTGAACTGACATGGAATGACCCCTTCTCCTTCTTCCTTTTACTGGCGGAAAGCTCCGAAATTTCGTAAATTTTAAAGCGTCATAACCCGGTTAGTATTGGTTATAGAAGAATGAAATGTTTACTTTTGTGTTTGTCAGAGTATAAAAAAATAAATTTCTGATTTTAATGTCTATACAGCCCACCCACACCCCCGAAAAAAATAATACCATATCTAAAATAATAATCTAAAATTCGTTAATGATTTGAATACTTGTTTTGCAATTGGAAGTTTATTTCTATCATCAGCAACTTCGATGAAAAATTCGATGTAATATTTATTTTGAATAATCCGATCTTAACTGATTTTAAAAGACTCAAAAAATTAAAACTTACTGTTTATAACTAAAGTCATACAACGTGACTATAATGAACAAACACATAGATTCAACCTTATTTATAAAAAAGCTATCATAAAAGTCGAGCTTTAAAGTACGGTACCGCAACATTTCTAATCGAAAATTCCCAATTTAAAATGAGTGAGATTTTAGACTATAGAAATGGTTGGTTGGTTGGTTGTATTTATGTCGGTCAATTATCAGCACGTGGGATATAGGCCCTAAGGGGGGGGGAGTGCCTTCCGTTGAGGTCTTTCTAAGGGAACCTAACCCGTATTAACGCTTGGAGAATCAAGGTTCGAAGAAAACCACGAAAACTCCGAACGATTAGGCCGACGGCCTATAGAAATGGAATACAAACATAAATAATAATTCATATTTATTTAACTCATTTATAAATTTTTAATTTACGCAAAATGTGCTCACTTTTGCCGACCAGCCATTTTTTCATCTGTCTTCAACACGCCAAACATTCTTAAGACTAACAGCATAGAACGCGCAATTATTGGTTTATTCAACTGATTGCTTTACTTCATTAAGCAGTCTAGAGTCGCTGTCTGTCAGCCGAAAATCATAATAAAATGTTTTTTAAACAGAAAAGAGGTATATTCAAAGTAGTGATTGCTAGTACCAAACGGCTCATCTAGGGTAATAAGGGGTTTCATTACTATCAAAATTCGTATAATGGATTTCTGAGATAATTCAATTTGATTTTGCTAAATGGAGTATACATTACTTTAAATTCGAATATTATCAACATAATTTTCTAGAGTTCGGATATTTAAATTCTTCATAAATAACTACGTCTCCTAAGCCTAATTTTATCTTTACATAATGTTGAAGACACAGAAATGAGATAGCGGTAGAAAGAACTTTGGTAATCCTAAAATGTAACCAACATAATAGTGCTTACAATAGTCATGTGACTTTTATCGCCGATGGCTAGCGTATGTTTTTGAAAAGAAAAACAAAACAAATTACCGTATCTTTAAATCAAAGTGTGAATCTTCTTTTACAAATTTGAAACATTTTTAAGTTGCTTTGTTTTAGTTCGTTTATATTTTTGAAATAGTTCACATGCATAATGTGGATGTTGTATATATATATATATATATATATATATATATATATATATATTATTTTTTTTTTCACGACCGGTAAAAATTTTGAAATAGCCAAGCAAGCGATAATGAGCCAAATCTAGAAACATTTGCATGAGTAGGACCGACAATGTCAATGCCGCTTTTCAAGGTAATTCTCTGCGGAAAGCACACTTCAACCCTATCGCTTCTCTTTGGTTGATGATATAGACTTTGACTCTACTTCTATTGTCGCTAATGTTCCTCAGAATATTTTGATTAGTCAAAATGTAATGTTTAGACGAACAAAATTGTATTTTTTTTTTCAGTTGTCTATTTAAACGTCATATTTAGCTAAAATATTATTTCAGTGTCTCGTAAGATACTTTGAGATTTTAAAACTATTTAACACTTTTTTTCGAAGAGTTAGAAAAGTACACTATTTTTAGTAAAATATTCAAATAACTTCATAATCTTGACATATTTTCTTGCAATAAACGTAATACAAATGTAGAAAATATTCTTAAATACGTATTGCATTTGAATAAAAAGAAAGAAAACAAAACATTAAAATTTTAAAATATCAACATTGTGATAAAATAACTTAGAATTACAAAAACAAGAATAACTTCGATAAAATTGGTTACCGACATTGGTCTCGCTAACAGATTAAATAAATTACACAAAGACTGTTTCATTTTTAATGGACACATTCTTGTTGAACTGGATTATTTGCATATTAGACCTTAACCTTTAACTGATGTCACGCGGTCTCCCAGACCCCGCGACTCCCAGCTGTAAACACTTTTACAGCTTTTTACTTTTCTGTACTGAAGTTAAATAATATGAATAAAATACTTTTTCATGCAATTTAATTCACATGCTCCTAAGAGAAGTACAACGATATTGTTAGGACAAAATTTAAGTAAATTCAACCATTTGCATTATAAAAATTCAACCATTTCATTTTATTCGAGGGGTCTGAGAGACCGGATCATATCAGTTGTGTGACAAATTTTAGTCACATCAGTTAAAGGTTAATGGAAGACATTTTATGTAGCAACGCCATGGTTTTCCTTGAAAGTAATTCAGAATCCGATAATGCTTTTTCCTCTCTTTACACAGGTGCAAAATCCTAATTGGATAATATTATTAAAATCTGAAAATAACCGACAGTACTGTTAAGATGGTAAATAATTATTGACCATTGTGAAATTTGGCGACATGGTTTTTCTTAATCTAGCAATCGAAATTTTGCTATCTATAGATGTTACATTCATAGCTCCATACATGACGTTACAATAGACATTCGACATATAGCCATGAGTGATTCACAAAATATACGTAAAATTAAAAAATATAGAAACGATACGCAATGAAACTTTAAAAAAAAAAAAAAAAAATCTTAATCTTATCTTTATTAAAAGTAACAAGTTTGTCATCATATATATGAATTTTCAGCAATCGTTAAGGGGGTCAGAGGCTAAAAATTCTTAAAAATATTTAACATTTTTTATTGGCCTAAAACAAAATACTAAGATGTTAACGTTAAATACCACAAACCGCATGGTTTTATCTTCATTAGATCCAGAGATATAACACCTTTTGCCCTGAGAAGCCATGAATTAGCGGCCTGCTGACGAGAACTTTAGCTCCATTTATTTCATAATCATTTTTTTCACGATTTGCCAAATTTAAAAGAATGTACCTAACGTTCATTGCAAGATATATGTATAAAAATTTTAACAGAGATTTTATGCTATATTCCCAACAAATTGACTTCAGGATTTTTAATTTTGAGTACTAATTGTGAAAGTATGCTAATTAATGCAAAACTCACTCATAAAAACCCTTCATTTTTTTAATTAAAATTTTTTTGTAAAATTCTTAATCAATATTTTAAGAAATTCTGAAGAAAAATTAAAATGGCACATTTTTTGTATACAAAAGTGTAAATATTTTGTAAATAGATTTTGTAAATATTTTGTAAATAGTGTAAATACTTCCAGAGTTATATAAAAAATTAAATATGTTTAAAGTTTTACAATTTAAATAAAAAAATTATTAAAAAAAATTTCAGACTTTTTTGCATGTAATATTCTTATTATATTGAAAGATATTTCAGAAAAAATTTGCATAACAAAATCTCTATAAATAATAATAATAATAAAAAAAAATAGAATTTTGAGCCACGGACCTCTTTAATAAGATTATAGGAGACTTAAAAATAACATCTTCAAAATTTAACTTAAACACTTTAAATACCAATAAACAAGACACGCCATCTTACAATTCGACATAAGCAAATTCGGATACTCTGGCGTCGCTAGACTTTTCGTCGAAAAAGAAGTCAAAATTCGAGCTCTCGACACAGTGGGACTTGTTTTACAGGAAACGAGCAAATATATGTATTCTCGAAAAAGAAAAAAAAAAAACTCATTTAGACAAGGGTTCCAAACGATTAAAAATTCGTGCGCGATCTATATTAGTGCATGCATCAAAATGCTGTAAATTGGTCCTGGATTTGCGCGAAGTTAATGCTGTTAGTTTTCCAGGGCATAAAATGAAAAAAACAAAAAAAAATATTGATCAAATTAGACAAGAACGCGGCTGCACAAACCATCACTTCAAAGAGATTTCTGCTAAAATTCCAGGTTTAGTTAAAACTCGATTTTCTTACTAAAATTCAAATGGTCTGTTAAGGTTCCGCCGCACAGAAACTTCCCGATCGCGAACCCCATGATAGCCTTTTGGGAAAAATTTGAAGCGCGATTACTCAATACCTAATATAATTATTAAAATACTGTTTTCACTATCAGAATGCAGCTTCAGATGCTAATGATGTGCGTTTTTAAAAACAATCTCTGTAAATTTTAAGTACATAAAAAATCCCTATAAACTTTTAATTACCATTTGATTAAATTACGTCATCTTCTTAAAAATACTTAAAATTTACATAGACAATTTTTAAAAACGCAAATCATCGGCATCTGACGTCTACTTTCTGATGGTTTAAACGGTATTTTAATAATTATAATTGGCAATGAGTCATCCCGCTTCAAAGTTTTCCCATAGACCAACATGGGATTTTGCGATCGGGAAGTTTCAGTGCTGCGGTTCTTTAATATACCGCTCTCCGTTAGCTCCGGGCTCTTAAAGCTTTACAATTTTCGAAATTTTATTTTTTTTAAATGGTAAACCCCTATCTTTTTTGAACTTTCTGGTATAATTGTTTCCTAAAAAGTCCCATTAGGACGGAAGTTATGGCTTTTAGAATCATACTCGGTAAATAGCGTAAGCGGCTTTTCCGATATTTTGAAGTTACGTATCTCCAAATAACGTTTTTGCTTATAACCCGCACGATATCGTAAAAACTTCTGAATATTTTTTCGTGAAATTTTCAAAACATGTGTTTCATATTGGTCTGTATAAACTGAACCTAAAATGTCCTTTTTATTTTCCAAAAAAATATTTTTTAGGTGATTATATTGTTGAAATTTTCTAAATTTTGCATTAGTTAAATACAACTTTGTATTAAGAATATAAAAATGTTTTAAATACAAATGTATTTAGGTTCAAAATTTTTATTCCAATCTGCGGTATAAATAGGCCCCAAAATTTTTATTCTAGTTGCAAAATGTATTTTATAATCCTGCGCGTAATCTGTTATGCCGATTTTCTGCTCGTCAAATTTCTGACAGTTTGAAGCCCCCTGTAAATGTTAATTCTGCATCTTGCAATTTTTAAAACATTTGAAATGAAAGAGAATACCTGTATTTTTCATCTAAATTAAAATTGTGTCACAAAATCAAATAATTTTAAGATATTACATGTTGAAAATGGCCTTTTTATTCTTTTTTTTTTTCAATATTTAAGAGTCCTGAGACCCCTTAAGTCATATCTTGGTGGAATACACCTGCGAACTTCACTTTAGCAGTTGATTGGTAGGTTTACCATTGTATTTTCCAGCACCAAATTCTACATGTTTTCATACCTTTGTTTACACGAAAGCACTACCGATCAACCACTAAAACTGGGTCTGCAAGTGGTTTCCAACAAGATATGACTAACCAAGCCAGATGCGTTTTAATATGCTAATCGAGTTCTGTCTAATCCTGGAATTTCAGCTTGCAAATCGGTGAGCTGATAGTCTGTGCAGCTACATCCGGTTCTAAGTGAAAGGTTTAAAAATTTAATGAGTTAAGACGGGAAAAAATACAGGAGTCAACGACGCAAGAAATGATAAAAAATATAAGAAAAGTATTTTAATGTAAATAAACAGTAAAGTAAGGGCAAAAAGTTCAAAATTATTGAATTATCTTACACACACAAACATAAATACGGGATGGTATAGATACAGATAGATACCAACAGATAAATGAATGTTTTCGGAAATATGTATTTTATTAACATAATAACTGAAATGAAATCTATTTTATTCTTTTTTATAATTCTGGAAATTCAGTATAAATACTTTTCTTTATTAGCACCCGGTACGGTATGCTATTTCTTTCTCCCAGCTTATTTTGTGTCATCTTCAAAAAATAATGTTACTTTACAGCCGTAAAAAAAGCAGTGCGTTTAAATACTCTATAGCAATTTTTTAACTTCTAAGCAGCGCACATTTTCCATTTTTATACCGTCGTATTGGGAAAAAAGAAGTACTTTTAATTGCAATTTGTTTGAAATCCGTATCTCCATTTATTTTTGAAATATTAATTTTTTTGTAGTTTTTGGAGCCATTTACTTAATATTAGCAACGGAAGTACTCCATTTCTGTAGAAAGTAAAGGAAAAACAGTTGTAAAATATTAATTATATATTTTTGTTGCCATTTTTTCATAACAACCGAACGAAAATGTAATTAAAATACGTGCTATTTTGAAAAAAAAAATGTAAACGAATGATTTCTATTAAAACAATGGAATATAAACTATATTTAGTTTTAAGTATCTATAAATCATTAGCTAGCCTTTTTTTTTTCTTTTTTTTTTGTCGATTTTCTTGAATGACGGCATCGTTTTGCTGCATTTGTGCACTATTTCGCGATAATGATGTGCTATGCATGCTTTACTGTAGATGTTTAAGGGTATATTATAAATGTGGAATTCTTAAGCGGGTGCGAATGACGTCATTTTACATAAAATAAAACGCGTGCTTTAAGTCTTAAAATTGAAATATGTTTTGAACTGCAGTAGAGTCCCGTTTAACCGAGTTATTTTCTTCTGATGGACTGGTGACTTCTATTATTATGAAACAGCCATTATAAATGAAGTATTAGGTGAAGATGAAAGAGCAGCCGTAAAAAGTTAGAGCTCTTATTTTCTGTTCAGAATGATGATCATTTTTTCCCCCATTTTGACAAGAAAATCAGAGTTCTAACTTTTTACGGCTGCTATTTCATCTTCACCTAATGCTTCATTTATAATGGCTGTTTCATAATAATAGAAGCCATCAGTCCATCAGAAGAAAATGGAGTAACGGAAATGCCGAGGGCGACACTAAATTCTGAAAAAGTAGAATTCCTGTTTTCTAGTTTATTAATTATTTGCTTGGAAAATACGCTATCACTAAAGTTTATCATAAAGTTTACTCCAAAATATAAATAACATTACCAGAATTATCAAACAGAGTGCAACTCATTTTTCACAGAATAATTTACGTTTGTCTACACTCGTTTGTTGCTGAAAATATGACATAGTTAGATTTTGAGAAATTTTTTATGTCAAAATGACTTCGCTCTATCAAGCCTTAATATTCGCAAACTCATGTTGTATAACGAATTTAAGTGACATTCATCCTTTTGTCATTGCTAGTGTCATACTATAAATAGACCATTTTTATCACGGATCGTATCCATATCAGCAACCATGTTTACTCTGGAAAATGTCTATTCGGCTTTCTAGAATAGCGATTAATTTTTTTTTTTTTTTTTAGATGTATGGAAATGTTTTAAATTAGACGGAAAAGAGAGTTTTAAAGCCATTTAAAAAGATTCAAGTGATCACACTAATGTCTTATATATACTACAATAATAGCATGTCAATACTAATATCCAAAGAATTGTAATTTATTTTCCGTTAAAAATGTCATCTTTTAAAAATATTTCCTCATATCATAAGTATTACAGAAATCATTTCACACTACTGAGAAATAATAGAATTTTTCAGAAAAGTATAATAATAGATAAAAATTATGATAGTTTACAAGTATAAGATAATTTCAACCTCTTTTATTTTTAATATATTACATCAAACTTGATGTGCTATTTTAGTAATACATTTAAACCCTGTTCATAGATTTAATCTAGCTATAGAAAAGATTTTAAAATGTATTTATGGCATTAACTGCATCACACTTTATTTATAAGACTGATATATTAATAAGACTAAAAGTAATATATACATATGTTTTTTAAATGTGTTTTTGTTCCAATTATCTTAGAATTTCATAATTGGTTTTATTTAGTATGATGTTTTGTAATTTTTCCTGTTTAATATTTATAAAATACTGTGGGTGATCGGTTCACGAACAGATCGGTTAAGGAACATTTTCGCGAGAAATGTTTATGTTCGAATAACGAACACTGTCGTAAGAGATTTTTATGTTCGGATAACAAAAACGTCAGAAAACGAAGCCAAGAAGAAGCTATGTTGTGTTTCAGATTTTCCGAGCTGTATATGTATTGTCGACTTAGGGGACATTTTAACATCTGTATACGTATATATTAATTGATTCGTTGGGTCCCTACATTTTTGGACTCCCACATTAGAATGAAGTGATCGGGAACAGATCAGAAGCATTAAATTTTATATTTTGTGCTCCCTTTTAAAGAAATATTTTTAATTGGAAATTAATTATTTTAATTGAAATTTAGTTCACAAATTATTAACAGGCTCTAGACTCTAAGTGAGCTTTATCGTCACTGCAGTAAACATGATATTTTAGATGAGTTTTTGAAAGGTAAAAGCGACAAATAGATGTGATTTAATTCCGTAGTCAATGAGTGTAATTCTAAAAGTTTTTCAAAGGGCATGTCATTTATTTTTATTAAATACCCCACGACACGGACAAAGCCATTAACACCTTTTTTTTTTTTTTTTTTTTTGACACACTAAATTAAAAATAAGGAATCGGCACCACTTTTTGTTTACTAAAATATTTGGCTTTGTACAATCGAAAAAGTGATGACATTTAACAAACCAAAGATCACAGTTAAAATTATGTGGTATCCAAAACCTTTTTGTATCGAAGATAGCAAACTCTTTTTGCCCGAACGGCGTTCCGACAAATCAGTTAAGTGGTAAGACGATCTGTACGTATTGAATAAGGACTTATATTAAACCTAATATAAAGGGAGGAGTTATAATATTTTTACACATATTTAACTTGAAGAACGAATTAATTTAATTCCCATACAAATCAATGCAAATGGTATCGGTTAACAAACAATATGGTTAGCGAGCACTGTTTGGAACGAATTAAGTTCGTTAACCGATCATGCATTTTATTACTATTTGTCATCCTTAAACGAGTTTTGGTTATTTTATCTTTCGAATTAATACCTTTTCAATTTCCACGTAGGTATTTGTTAGTGTGATGTAATCGCACATTACATCATTTGGTTTCAGTCGAGGCTAACGAGAAAGACAGACTACCGCGGGGCATTCCACGTATATATTTTTACAGATCGCTGGAGTCACGTGAAGCTCGAATGCACCAATGAAGGTGTGCGAAAAGAGTATCACGTCACTCTTTCGTTCTGTAAAAAAAGACACCTAGAAAGAACCGCGGTAGTCTGTCTTTTTCGTTAGCATCGGTTTCTTTCCTATTGCGTCATTACTTTAAATAAAACAGGTTGGTTTTCTTTTTAACAATTTTTATTGGTGGTTGTCTTATTAAAAGCGCCTATTAGCTGTTTAGCATCCTTTCTCATTGTTATAAATATAGGGGACGTTCACTTTATAATTTACTGTGTTTTCTGATTTTAATGTTTCATTGACTTGCTGTAAATAAAAGCTTTGTGTGCGTATTATCAACATTATTTTACTATATGTAAATTAATTATATACAATCATGAAATTAGCGGAGTTTGGGTTATTTAGTCGGATTTAATTAAAAAAACTTTTATTTCAAAGGTATTGTGTTTACAAACATATATAGAGTACGTTCGTGTACTACAGAATACCATTTACATTTGTATTTGTAAGGCAACAGAACAAAACAATTGAGATATACTAAGATTTAGCAACGAAAAACTATTTCTTAACACACTTTTTATGCGTTTAAAGGAGAAGAAAAAATAGATATAGATATTTAGCTTTTTTTAAATGTTACACTTTTCGAGTAATGGTAACATGAACGGGTCGGGTAATAGGAATATGTTTATAAAGGATATTTGAGGACTTTACGTTGTAAAACAGAATACTAAACAAAGAAGAGTTTGCTATCTAACGTATAATTTATTCATAAATTAAAATATTCTGTAAAAATTAAAATCACTATCATAAAATAAAACTCTGCGTTTCGGTTTAATCTTCGAAACATCAAAAATTTAAAAGAACACATACCGGCAAAAAACAATCCACTTGCTACAGCGTTAAAAACTATATTCAAAGTGGAATAAGAACATGAACTTCAAAAATCCTTTAAAAACGAATCCATTGGTGCCATATGTTATTCAAAATAAATAAAAAATTGTGTGTGGGGGGGGGGGACACGAATAATATGAAACAAAAACGTTCTTTCAAAATTCTATCCCAGATTTCTGAAATAAGAAATAAAACACTTATTTTATATTTTCTGATTCCTTAAACGAATCTTCACGAATAACTGCTTTAAATGGAACATCTTGTATTGAAATAATTAAGCATTGTCGAAATCAATAAATGAAGTGTAACTGTTCAACTTTATATTGAACTTAGTGTTTAAACATTAATACGAATAAAAAAAATACTTTCAAAAACTGCAAAAACTGAGAATAAGATTATATTTTACTGCATTCGCTACGACAATGAGTATCCAACCTGAACTGAGCACGGTGCCTCACGGGTGTACTAGGAAATGCCAAAAATCGGAAGATAGATTTACAAACCCGTGTGCGCCAGATATTTAAGTATTTCATAATGTCCTAAAATTTAATTATACCCGAACTTAATCTCAATTTATATATACATATCCGGTGTAAATATGTAAATATATATATATTTTTTAAATATTAATAGGTTACAATCTACAATACTTTAATAAATTACAGAGAAAACGAATAGAAATATTTCAGAATATTTCAATTCGGGCGATAAACAAAGCCATTTGTTACTGTAAAGGCAAAGAGATGTTACGTTGTGTTAAAAGAGACTTCCGTATATTTTACTGAAACAATTTCTTATCCGAATAGGTTAAAAAGCAAACGTCGAAATTTAGAAATTGAATTTTTTGTCTAGAAAGCTGTGTGTTTCTTGCTATCTAAAATATAAACTTATATGAGAGTGTAAACACATAAAAACAAACAACAATGAAGTATTTGCCAAATATAAAAATGTATTACTTAGTTTATTTAAATTCCTTCTGCTTAATTATTTATATTTGTGAATGAATAAGTAACTGAATTTACATATAAGAAAAACATATGTGAATAAGTAAATATAACATATATATATATTTTTTATCATTTAAGATGTTTCATACAAAGAAAGGCAATATCTGCAAAACAAACAAAACAAAATTTTAAATTTTAAAACATTTCTAGAAACTTAAATTTCGTGTAATATTTGAAATGCATCAAACATTTAAGTACAATAAGTACAACTGTCCCATATACATCATTTTATTTTTGATAAATATTTCCGATCGTTGATAATCTTTCCTTTATTTAGTCGCTAAAATGGTGCTATTAGATTAGGTGAAGATTTCTTGCTAATACTTATGTAGAACTCAAATATAAGGATATATGTGAATTATACGTAACGTTTGCCAATAAATTGTTTCGTAAAATTCCCATAAATGTCATTATGCAAAAAAACTTTAAATCGCTTTCAAAGACATACCTATATTAATACGCTATTTTAAAAGTATGCGTCATTTAACATAAACATAAAAACATAGGCTAAATATTTTTATGTATAACTAGAGCAAGAGTATGCATGATTGTACTCTTATAAGAGAACTATAGTGTATGTAATTTCAGCTCACTTCATAAGGTCTGTTTACATGCTCTTATTAGCAACTATGGTCACACCGCATTTAGCTGACTGAGAGCTCAATGTTTTAAGTCTGTCTATATCCAATGGCAGCAAAAGGATGAGGTGGGAAATGACGGATGACTTTGAGAAGCTAACTGAAACTACATAAAGTATATTGCGTTTTTATGAGGACTAGTTAGTTTTTATTACTTTGTGTAATATACTGCTGTCCTGAATCGTTAATAGTTGTGAATGAAAGAAAAATCCATAGTGTCTTTCTTTATATTTTACAAAGTGGGAATTTATCTCCGGAATTGGCTGGGACGTCTGTTTTGCAGAGATATGTTGATTAGTCTGTGTACTGACAGTAATTGTGACGTGATACTATGAAAGTTCGTATTTCCAGCTCATTTCGAAGTATAAGATACTTTAGTTCTTATAAAAAACGTTTCGTGATCGAAGGCTCTCCCGAGCTTGAAGTAATGCAATTTTTTTCTTCATGCGTGAAAAGCGAAATTATTTTGATGCTCCTAATATTTGTGAGATGTTGCTTCTTTAGGTACTTATAATAAAGCAAATTAGTCAAATTAAAATAAGTAAGGACTGAACATATATATATAAAAAAATAATTGTAAAAATTATTAACTTACAGCGGTAATTTAAGTTTGTGAAATAAATGAAGTATGCCACTCCCTCTTAATATTATTTTCTTAATACGTTGTCTTGGCGTTATTTTAATTATACAGTTAATAAATGAATTCTCATTCCGCCTTCTTAAATTGAACCAATAAACTCTAATTTTTGTTGTTAAAGCGGTGTCGTGCTCTTCTTTGAAACTCTAAATAAATATTTTTTATGTATAACATAAATAATAATTTATTTAAAATGTTAAAGAAGGAGATAATTATAATTTCTCTACATGTTATGAGTAATTATTACAAATAAACAAATTATTCAAAGGTGAAAATTGACATTAGGGAATTTTTAAATATATAAAATGTTGCCAATTACATATTAGAGCATGCGAATTTGTGAGGCTTTTGCCGTAATAACGTCACGTGTAGTACTAACTCGAATCATATAATATCGGTTTGGAAATCTAAAAAAAAAAAATACTTTATCTTAAGTCGAAGATGCTGTTGTGTGTTAGTAACTAATTTATGTTCCCATCGCAATTCCTAAGTGGATATGACAAAGTCTCAAGTTTATTTTTTATATTTATTCAGATTTTCAAAAGTAACGGACAAGTGTAGAATGTAATCCACATCTGATTATCTCAGAATTTTTTAATGAGAAAAAAGATACATAGAACATTTTTTTAAACTAATGCTTTAAATGAATTTCAAATAACTAAATAATAGAAGAAAAACATATATATATATATTTTTAAATGTGTTAAAACATGTTTATTTTAAATTATTATAAGCGGAAGAGTAAACTTTTGGAATCATACTCCCCAGCCCATTACTGATAAAATTTGGAATTATTTTTTCAGAATTAAGTGAGATGTAGATTATAGACATTGAAGTTTATTAATAACAGCACATTACAAAAAAAAAAAAAAACTTACAACACTTAACTAAAAAAAAATACAAAATTTAAGAGAATGTTCTTCGGCATTTTCCTGTGAACACTACTTTGCCGATTTCGAAAACTTCCACAGATTCTTTCTTTGAAATTTACAAAAACCAAAACTCATTGTCTGGTATAAAATGTGTCTAAAGTGTCTAGTTCAGGTGTTGATATTTTAGTTAATTTGGATGATGACTTTTACAACTCTTCAGTTAGGTTAGTTGTGACTTTAGTCAAAGTGAAGACTTTTAATCGCACCTGTGCTGTTTTTATAAGTATAATTCAGAGCTAAATGTATTTTACTACATGAAACAATAACAAAATTGGTAAACATACATGACACATATATACATTATAATATTATTAAGGGGACAGTTCCTTTAAAAATGGTCAAAAATTCGACCTTTTTTTAAATATAGTAATTGAAAGTAAACATTATTCTGAACAATTTGATACCACTCTTTTTATTCTACGATAATTGGATCAGAAGTTATTAAAGTAATTGTGAACATCCAAGCAGTGAATTTTATTAAATGCCCTACAATCGCCATATCACCCCGTTTGTTTACATACGGTTTTAAATGTCCTTGGCGATTCCGAGTCTCTGATGATGCAGTTAACAGACTGTAATATGTTTACTACATGGATTTAATACTATGATTTTCACAGAGTATATTAAATAGGCTAAGTCTAGGCACTACTCAACTCATCTGCTAGTTTGTTTTTATTTACACTTGTTTGTTACCTTTCAATAGCGTGATTTTTTTTGTTGCTGTTGTTAGCGTTTGCTTTAATCATGACTTGATTGAAAAAGAAAAAAGTTCTTTTCAGAACTAGATTTTATTTATATCTAATTATTAGATTATTTTATCAAGCCGTCAACTTTTGTCATGAAAGTTTAAAATAAACGTGGATGTGGCCAACGTGCTAAAAAGCAAAAGTTTCAGGGAAATCGGTATCAAGCCAGTTATGCGTCAATACCTGATTCTAAAAAAAGGGATTTTCCTGTTTCAACACATGAAAGTGCTTCTAGAAAGAAATTGGAAAATACCTCTTTGGATTTTGTCATAATCGATAATAAATTTCTAGGATATAGGTTGATAGATTTAACTATATTATTTAATGAACTGTCAAATAATTTGTGCTGCAAAATTTGTGGTGGTGTCATAGAGATGAAAGAGACACTTACAAATGGCCTAGCATCAAAATTTTCAACTTCCTGTACAAACTGTGATAAACTTTCATCCTTTTATAGTACAGAAAGTCTGAATGATAAAAGAGATTGTCCAGAGGTAAACAGAAGATTTACATATGCCATGAGATGTCTCGGGCTAGGGTGGGCTGGCATGAATACATTCTGTAGCATAATGGATATGCCCCCGCCTCTTCAGAAGAGAGTTTATACTAGGCTACTGAAAGATATATCGCATGACGTTTCAAGAGCTGCCAATTCTTCAATGAGAGAAGCTGCAGAGCAGGAAATTCGAGAAACGGGGCATGCCAAAATCATAGTTAATGGTGACGGTTCTTGGAAGACTCGTGGACATTCTTCCCAGATCGGCATAGTAAGCGTCATAGGTGCAGAAACCGGTAAAGTTATTGATATTGAAGTAATGTCATCATCTTACCAGGGGTGTGAGAAGAGGAAAAAAATGAAACATGGTTCTGAACTGTTTGGGAAAATGAGCATAAAAAAGTTTGCCTATAAAATCATTCTGGCTCAGCCGGAAAAATGGAAGTTGACGGAATGTTGAGAATTTTTCAACACTCAGAAACGAAGCATAAGGCACAATATTTGAACTATATAGGAGACGGTGACACTAAAACGTTTCTGGAATTGCAGAAAAATCATTCATATAGGCCAGATGTCAAGTTATGTAAAGTTGAATGTGTGGGCCACGTACAAAAGAGGATGGGGAGTAGACTGAGAAAGTTGAAATCAAATATGAGGGGTAAAAAATTAAACTATAACAAGCCCTTGAGTGGTAAAGGACGTCTAACAGACAATTTGATAAAACAAATAACAGTTTATTATTGAATTGCTATTAGAGACAACAAATCATCCCTTATGGACATGCGAAAAGCCATATGGGCTATATATTATCACAAACGCTCTACTGATGATGAAGTTCTCCATGATTTCTACCCTATAGGTTTAACATCATGGTGTGAATATCAACGATTTAAAGCTGAAGGGAAAAAAGGAAGTCATCGTCGCAAAAATGTGTTACCAGCCACAGTGATGGACTGCATAAAACCAATTTTTAGAGATTTATCTCACGCCGATCATCTTAGACGGTGTTTGGGGGGAGGGGGGGGGGTCGAACTCGAAATCCGAATGAGTCGTAAAATTCCCTGGTATGGAAATTTTGCACCAAAACAAGTGGATGTAGCAGAAGTCTTGCAGAAATAACTGCAAATGAAGCTGTTGTATCACTTAACAATGGCAGAAAAGGGCGATTGACAATCATGAACTTTCTTGGCTTTCAAGTTGGTCGTTATGCTTTCGATGCAGCAAAAAAATTGTTACGAAAAGATTACAGGAAACCGAAAAAAAATCTACGGAACTAAATTTAAAAATTCGACGTGCTCGTCATATGCTGAACAGCTCCAAATTAGAAGAGCTGAAATAACAGGAAGGTGTTGTTTATGAACCTGGAAATTTTTGAGATTTATAACGAGGTAATGCAAATGTATTTCTGACATAAATATTTCATAAAAGGAGGGGGGATCTTTTTTTTTTTTTTTTTTTTTTTTTTTTTTTTTTTTTTTTTACAAATAAAACTGCAAATGATCCAAAATTCAGAATTCTTTCTCGCTTTTTTCTGCCTATTGATACAAATAATCTGTCTTTATTTTCGACTTGAAAAATTTATGCATAAAAGCGAGCGGCCGAAGTTTCGAATATTTACGAAATTTCGCGCGACTCAAGTTGATATTTATTTACATCTGTTATTACTCCGGTATTACAGTACCGGATTTTGTAATATCTTATTTTCATATTGCAAATGTATTTCTGACATAAGTATTTTATGGAAGAGGGGGGGAGGGTCTTTTTTTTTACAAATAAAACTGCAAATGATCTAAAATTCAGAATTCTTTCTCGCTTTTCTCTGCCTATTGAGACAAATAATCTGTCTTTATTGGCGACTTGAAAATTTTATGTATAAAGCGAGAAACTGAAGTTTCGAATATTTACGAAACTTCGCGTGATTCGAGGTGATATTTATTTACATCCATTATTACTCAGCTATTACAATATTGGATTTAGTATTATCTTTTTTTTAGTATTGCAATTGCCTTTCTGACATAAATATTTCATGGGAGGGGGGGGGGGGGGGCGTCTTTCTTTTTTTTTTCTTTTTATGCAAATAAAAATGCAAATGATACAAAATTCAGAATCGAAGCGATTTGGAGGATTCCGGATTTTGGACTTTTTACTATATAAAACATTTTACTCAAAAATTCCAATACTCATTAGCAGAATAATAACGGATACAAATAAATATCATCTCCTGTCCCATAACAAAGTTTCATAAATATTCTAAACTTCGGCCGCTGGCTTTATACGTAAAAGTTTCAAGTTTCCAATAATCATTAACTGTCTCAGTGGTCAGAAAGAAGCAAAAAAGAGACAAAATCTGATATATATAGACTAAAAGATATATGAAAGAAAATTGACCCATTGTGCATGTAAAAAAAAGAAAATGACCGAAAAGATTGGATTATGAGAAATCCAAATTTTGAACCTCGAGATTTGACATTTTCTACTTATTACATTACTAATTTAAGCTTTATCACTATAGCTACCTATAGCTATTAATTAGAATAGCTAAAGTTACCTAAAAATAAGTAAACTTATTTGTTTTATAGAAAATTTATTGTTTTATTAGAATTATTGAACTTTATGAGCATTTATATCAAATTATGATTTTTTGACTTTTCGCGCATGATTTCTCAAAAACTATTAAAGATAATGGCTTGAAATTTTTTGAATATATTAATATTATCATCTTTCATAAAATGAACTAAAATCTCAGAATTATTTAAATTAATAAAATTTTATTTAAAAAACATGTGGGAATTTTTACAGATTTTTTTTTTTAATTATTAATTATAAATAATATAAATAGAGATAATTAAAAGATTTTAGTTCATTATCTTAAGCCAAGTGTTATCTTTAAATTAAAATGTATTTAATGTTAATTAATTAAAATGAACATGAGATATCATGCACGCAGTAATTTGATATCATCTGTATTTTGAAAATTCTGAATTTCAGAAATCCAGATTTTAGATTTTATACCGCATTTTGTGCTATTACATTTTGTACTATATTGTATTATTAATTTAAGCTTTATCACCATAGTAACTTACAGATATTAATTAGAATAGCTAAAGTTACCTGAAAATAAGTAATTCTTTCTCTTTTATGAAAATTCTTTTTTGCTTTATACACATGTTTAACTTTAAGAGCATTTATCTCAAAACATGTTTTTTTCTTTTTTTTTTTTTTTTTTTTTTCTTTTACTTTGCGCGCATGATTTCTCAAAAGCTATTAAAGATAATGGCTTGAAATTTTTGGAGTCCATTAATATTATCATTCTGCATAAAATGAACTAAAATCTTATAATTATCATAAATAATAAAAATGTTATTTAAAAAATATGCTCGAATTTTTACAGATTTTTTCTTTTTAATTTTTATTATTAATTATATATATTATAAATGAAGATAATGAAAAGATTTTAGTTCATTATGTTAAGCAAAGTGTTATCTTTAAATTAAAATCTATGTAAAATTAATAAATTAAAATGAACATGAGATATCATGCACGCAGTGAGATATAGTAATTACGAAAACAAAAAAAAAACAGTCGGTTACTTAATTAATTTTTTCTAATTAATTTAAATATTTTTCATCAATCTGTTTTGTTTATTATAACAAGTAATGCTATACTTAACATTCTAACAAAAATTCATTGAATTTGCTTTATTGGTTAGGTTGTGATAATGTATAGAAATTGGATCAGTTTTTTTAGCATTTTTAACCGGTAAAGGGGAACTGTCAACTTAATAAAAATAACTGACATAGGACGTATTTATAATCAAAACACAAAAAGAAAGTTTAAATACTGCAATTGTGTTGCACACATTTTATAAATAATAAACAGTTTTTATTCAAAAATATATGTTCTAAGAATAAATTAAGATTAAAACACACTTTAGAACTCTTCAAAGGTTAATCTTCGCATTGAGTTATCGTTAGAGTGACTAAATTGTACAATTAACATAATGAGAAAATACTAACAATGACGGAAAGCAATAAATAAACCACCTTTTAGCCCTGCCTAAGTATTTTCGTCTATTTCTTTTTTGACAAAATTAAAGAAATGTACCGCTTATGCACAGACGGCCTGTCAGCCATTAAAAGTGATAGTTAAAAAAATATTTACAAGTTGCATATATTATTTCGTCTTTTAACGATCAGAGTTTTGAAATTGCCTTTATATAGAGTAGCTGAAAATTATTGACAGATTATGACAGATTATTTGAAAATATTTTTAATTAAATATCTAATGTATATTGGCTAAGGACTAGATTGGAATAGAAAAATGTTATGTCTTTTTATTTATAATTCTAGTATTTCTGTTATTTTAATAACGGCATCTAGTATTTATATTGAACATTGCAAAAGGAAATAATTTTTAAAATGATAAATTATCCTCAAAGTCTTCCCTAGCTTAATGTGTAATGAATACGGGGTACTTTGTTTCATGTATTTCCAGTAGTACGTCGCTAGCAGACATGAAAAATCAGATACTTTCTGTATCGCGTTTTGGAAATATAGAGGCACACAAAATGAGCACTTTGTTCTTGACTGGTAGAAATTGTTCTTTCGCATGCAGATATCGTCAATCGATGCCTACGCTATAAGAAACTTATGAAACGCTATATTATTAGATTATTATATAGCATTTAGATTATTTTACAGAAATTTTATATCCGACGAAGTCTATTAAATATATGACATATTTCATTTATTCTTGCGAGACTTACTGTACTATTTTTTTTCCTTTTTTGAATATTAATTTTTAGCCTATTTTATAAGAGTTACTATGTGCTGATAAGTAAACATTCACTAAAATTTGAAAAAAAAAAAAAAAAAAACTTATTAAACTAAGATAAGTTACTGAAAAAGGCTTATATTTTCATTCATGAAATAATTTATACATTTTTATCGAAAGCATGTACTATAACATATAGTAAACGGAATTAAAAAATCACCTTACAGAAATCTAGAAAAGTGTGTGTTATACATGTGTTTTGCATGCCGTAAATATTACATATATTTTTGTAATTTCTAAAATTCCATGTATAATGTCTCTTTATCTTTTACTTAAGTCATTTATAGTATAAGTCCGATGTAATATCTCTATTGATCTAAATATTTGAAGATTTGAATCGACAAGGAAGTCCATATTTCTAGAGATCAAAATATCCTTGAGAATCTAAAACGCAATTTCAGATGACTTCGATATTCGATATAGATTGAAATATTTCTGCTTGAACTTGTGAAATCTTATTTTTGCATGAAACCAATATCAGAGTACTGGGCTTATCGAAAAGTTCAAAAGCATGCATATATAGATTATACATCTCTTTCAAAGATCCTACTTATGATTTACTTATTTAGTTCAGACATATAAATATCATTTTTTTTATAAATATACTTGTAAGTGTGCGACATGAATGTGTATGGGTCGGGTCATTCTCTCAAAAGTGTACATTTTCCATAAAAAAATGTCTCGTAATTTTTTTTCCAAGACTAATGTTATCATTTTTAGAAACTTATCGCTTGCTGCAAGTAAAGATCAGCAATGGTCCGGATACATTATATTTATTTTTTCCAGATACACAATTTTTTTATTAACACCATTCACGGAGTTTAACTTCATGTTACAGTTAATGTTTGTGTAGTAAGACAAAACATAAACTAGTATGTTGTGGCCATCACAAAACTTTCTTCTATCTCATACATGTCAATACTTCAAAATTCACTATCTCAGTGCCAAATTAAATGGCAATCTGTGTTCATTATGAGATTTCTAAAAATATGAAATTCCGTGCATTAGTTCTCGTGGTATGACTGTCGCTGTAAACGTGTAAATCCAGCAAAATGCAGCATATCAGCGCCACCTATTGGGTTATTTATACCAGAACCTAATTATCACCAATTTATGTCAACGTCTAACTGAATATGAAGTTTGAGGAAAATTCGGGCATTAGTTCTTGAGATAGATGTATTGCGCAAATCATGACAAATGCAGCATAAGCGCCACCTGTTGAGCGATTTGCAACAACACATAATCAGCAGCAATCTTAATCAAGTTATACTTAAATCTGAAGTTTGATGAAAATTCGTGCATTAGTTCTTCAGATAGAGCTATTGAGGAAATAGTTCAAAATGCCGCGCAGCAGCGCCACCTATTAAGAGATTTACACCAACACGTAGTCAGCATCATTTCATCTGAAGTACTAACTAAATCCGAAGTTTGATGAAAATGTGTGCATTAGTTTTTTAGATAGAGCTACTGCAAGAATAGTGTAAATCCTGCAAAAATGCAGCATAGCAGCGCCACCTGTTAGGCGATTTACACTAAAACGTAAACAGCATCCATTCAGGTCAAGGACTAACGGAATCTGAAGTTTTATAAAAATCCGTGCATTAGTTCTTGAGATAGAGCTTTTGCGGAAATCCTGCAAAATGCTACATAGCAGCGCCACCTGCAGGGCGATTTACATAAAAAACTAATCAGCACCAATCTATATCAGGGACTACCTGAATATAAATTTTTATTAAACTCCCTGCAATAGTTCTTGAGATAGAGCGCCCACAAAATTTGTGTCACATACAGACAGACGGACAGACAGACTCACAGACAGACATTTGTAAAAACATGTTTTTTGGAATCTCTGACCCATAAAACGTGTAAATCCGTCAAAAACTGGAATTCGAAAATTTTCATGAAACCAATACTTTCTTCTTGTAAAGATAGAAGAAAGTAAAAACGATTTAATATATTAGATATCTAACTAAGAAATGATTCTATATAAGAATACATAGTGAATTTATTTGGAATGAATATATATATATATATATTAAAAAAAACACAAAAAAAATCATCTCCCATCTGGAGATTATTTTCATCACCCATTTATTATATGTTATTCAATTCTTCTCTTTTAAAGTTTGAAACAATTTTTGTTTAATTTACCGTCATTGTAAATTCTTGTTAAGTATTTTTCTCAGAAATGTACATTTTCAAAATTAAGAGATTCCCGAAGATAATCACGGATGTGAGAAACATTCTCTAAATATTAACCTACATATTTATTTTTTGAGAATCTTTTTTTGTTCTTTAAATCAACATCTGTTGATATAATTACATAAGCAATGTATAAGCAAATATCAATATAATATATAAGCAATGTAATGTATAATATAATGTATAAGCAATGTATAAGCAAATATAAGTAATTAGTGTTGATTTAATCACCTTGAATTTTCAGTTAATGGATGTGAGAATCTCCAATAACAATGGTTGCTTTTTTTATAACAAAATCTAATACCTGACTATAAAAACAAATTTCTGACTACAACAAACATACTGGCTAACTTTTAGCATTATGGTATAAAAAATCTGATGATAATTTTGCCCTTTTTAGGTGCGTTCGTAATTAATTATATATGTTGCACCTATAGTCGTCGTTCAGTCCGTCTGTCTATCTGTCCGTCCGCATATAACAGTGCATAAACTACCCAAATGAATCGTTTGAAATTTAAGATATATAATTGTTGAATAATTTTGTTGAGTCATTTAAAATTTTATGAAAATCGGATGCATAGTTTAATCACAGAGACAGTCTAAAGTTTTCTGTTACATTACGGCCAATGGCAAAAAATTATTTCAAATGCCTTTTAGTGATGTTATAGCTTTTCGAACAGAATGAAATTGATAGGCACTTATGAAGTGCATGAAAATATGCATTGAGTACAATATGCGGTGCAAATATATATATATATATATATATATATATAAAACTAGCTATAGTACGAACGCACCTCATTTCCCACGTTTGACGAGCAATTTGGAACTGCATGACGAGCAATTTGGAACATGAAAATCCAACATAATGTTTGATTCAAGGAGGTTAAAATTTATTGTGTGACACTCCTTTCCGTACCCAGAAAACAAACAAAAATACGATGAAAGTAATTAACTATGATAAGTTACTTGCTGTTGAGATAGTAGTACATATAATAATAATTATTTAACTATTTTGTTTTCAATTAAACAAGGAATCAAACATTTTCCTCGGACATGTTTCTTTTATGCTAATGTCTTCACTTCACAAATGGTAATACTTACGTCTCCAGAAGCATTTTTACTGCTATCATAGGAATTTGGCAGTCGCTCGTCGCGACAAGAAACAACTCAAGGAAAAATAAAAGGAATAAATTTCCACCTGCTGTTGTAAAATGTTTTTTTTTTTTTTTTTTTTTTTTGGCTAGACTGAACAAAATATGATTTTTACAACTCTATACACCGCAATTATTTTTGTCGTAAATACAAATTTCTTATTTATATTTAATGGGGCGTAGTAGTAACAAAGTTACCAAAAGTAATTTAGAACTCTAGGAACAATTTTTAGTAAATATTACTTTAAAAATGCACCCTTTTACATTTCTGTACATTACTCTTCTGTTTCATGTCTTTCAAAAGTCATATGTTCAAAAGTTTTGACTGGACTATATATATATATATATGCATAACAATTATGAGAAATTTACGTGATTGGCTGCATTGTATATTTGTTTATGAGTAGTTCGAACAATTAAAGTTTTTTTTTTTTTTCAATTTATATTAGTTTAAAGTGTTTGATTTCTATACCTACTGTTTGTTTTCTACTAGAAAAATACTAAATGTACTAACTCTTGTAAAAAATGACATGCATACACAATACTAATATCTGTCATTGTAGATGATATCAATAAACAACCTCTAGCAAGTTATTGTGTCGTTTCTGGTGCCTATACATAGTCTCCTAAGAGATGAACAGAAATTTAATAAAACTTAATGTTAATTTCTGCTTTAAATATAATTTTAATATGATAATCATTAGGATATTTTATGAGGGAAATGTATTTCAATGACTTTATATTATGTATTAGAACATATCTACAGAGAACTGTAGTTAGGTTTCGAGGAAAAAAAATCAAATAATTCTTAATTTATATATAAAGTAAATCGGCTAAATATGACAACTCATAAATGCGAAAATATTATTGTACCTAAAATAGTAAATTAAGAAACATATATAGATGCTATATAATAAAATATCCAAACTTCTCAATTAAAACGCAAAAATTTCCACTGCATTTAGAACACTTTTTTTTTACAAAGATTTTCCTACTGAAATACACCTGGTTCATTTTCAAGCACCACCATAACATCTTAAATCCGGAGAATAATCACGAAACTTTGAGAATAGTTTCACTTTTAAAAATTTCTGTTCAAATTTTTCTATTGAAGCCAAAACTTTAAATATACACTTTATCTACCTGAGAAAAAAGCGGAACAAATCAAGATATCTTCATTAACATTTGATCAAGAACATTTTATTCGCTTTGATGACAGAAAAGTTTCAGAGATCTAAGAGCAGCAAATTTAATACGTCGGATGTGGGATGGTTTTTAGCAGATTTAATGAAGCGCGTTTAATAACATTTTTACTTTCTTCTATCTTTACAAGAAGAAAGTATTGGATTCGTGAAAATTTTCGACTTCCGGTTTTCGACGGATTTACACGTTTTAGAATGCCCAGAACACGATTTGATGGTTTTTAGAAAATGTCTGTCTGTGAGTCTGTCTGTCACTCTGTCACTCTGTCACTCTGTCTGTGAGTCTGTATGTGACAAAAATTTTGTGGGCGCTCTATCTCAAGAACTAATGCACAGAATTTCACAAAACTTATTATTTATTTATACCTTGATATAAACTGGACCTGATTGGTTTTTGGTTAAAATCGCCCAACAGGTGGCGCTGCTATGCGGCATTTTTCACGATTTCTGCAATAGCTATATCTCAAGAACTACTGCACGGATTTTCATAAAACTTCAGATTCAGTTAGTCCAGGATATAGTTTGGTGCTGATTACGTTTTTGTGAAAATCGCCCAACAGGTGGCGCTGCTATGCTGCATTATTCATGATTATTGCAATAGCTCTAACTCAAGAAATAATGCACGAATTTTCATCAAACTTCAGATTTCGTTAGTCCTTGATATAAATTAGTGCTGTTTAATTTTTGGTGTAAATCGCCCAACAGGTGGCGCTTCTGTGCTGCATTTTCACGATTTTCGCAAGAGCTGTATCTCAAGAACTATTGCACGGATTTTCATCAAACTTCAGATTTAGTTAGTCCTTGACATGAATTGACGTGTAAAGTAGTGCTGTTTAATTTTTGGTGTAAATCGCTCAACAGGTGGCGCTGCTATGCTGTATTTTTGCGATTTCCGCAATAGCTTTATCTCAAGAACTAACGCTTAGATTTTCAACAAACTTCAGATTCAGGTATACCTTGATATAATTTAGTGCTGTTTATTTTTAGTGTAAATCGCTCAACAGGTGGCGCTGCTATGCTACATTTTTCAGAATTCCCGCTGTAGCTCTATCTCAAGAACTAATGCACGAATTTTCATCAAACTTCAAATTCAGATATACTTTGATATGAATTGGTGCTAAATTCATGTAATTTCTTGTACTATTTAAATGATTTAATTGACGTGATTTATATAGAAGAAAGTTTTGTGATGGCCACAACATACTAGTTATATTTGATATTAAAATTATATTTAAAGCAGAAATTATCATAAATTACGCTTTATTAAATTTTTAAAATAGTAAATTTTACTAACGTTTTTATTTTTCTGGGTACTTAAACATGTGAACCAAACGATAAAATTAGAAAAATGCTTGGTTTTAAAAATGTAATTTAAAAAGGTTTTTAATAACAGAGGCGTATATTTAAGCAAAAAATAAAGACACATGGCTTGTCGTCGTTCACAAGTTGAGGTTCAACGACTAGCAAAATTAATACCCATTTGATTTGGCGAGTGACGTCTTAATTAGGTAATTCCATTATGTAAATTTTTCACATCAGTAGATTATGAAAACCCAAATAACATAATTAAATTCAAATAGCTTTAATTCATATCTTTTTGATAACATAATGAACAATATTTTAAAGTTGATATGATTTTTTAACTGAAATCAAACAAATTGAGTGTAATACTTATTACACTCAATTGATCAATTACAATTGACAATGAATTAGAATTGAGTGTATACTTATTAAAAAATTAATTACCAGTCTGACTTCATAAATCAAAAAATATTTATATGTAAATAATTACGAATTTTAGGTTATAATGAATACATTCCTTCGCGACATTGACAAAAGTGATAACGTTACTCTTTATGAAATGAAAATGGTAATAAACATAATTAATTACAGATATACTTTAATATATTTCTTCTTATCTCTGTCACCACGAAGAATGGAATATATATGTTTTATTTTTTTTCTAATATGTCTATCACATTCACAAGAAATATCTGAAAATGTCATTTTAGAATTTATGTTGAAAAACTGATACATTACGATTATAACTTTATACAGGGGAGAGTAGCCAAATTTGGACCACTTCACTTATTTCCAGGTGTAACTCACTTAAATTTTGGAATATCTGCAAAACATCACTACAAAAGGTCAATCAATTTATCTACTAACTAAATAAATATTTAGATTATTTTTTTTTTTTGAAAATCTTAAGTTTTATTTTAATTTGAAAAAAATGTCAAAAGTAGTCCAAATTCAGAAACTAGCAGGGGCGTCATTTGAGCGGCTGGGGGGGGGGCAATAGCGCCCCCACAAGGAATTTGATATTTCAGAAAATTTATCAACCATCAAATGCAGGGATGCAGCGAATAGTGATTTTGGCCGAATACCGCATGTCGAATATTTGGCCTGCAGGTAAACCGAATACCGAATATTCGGCCCCCAGAATAGTAACTGTTAGGCCGAATACCGAATATTAGGCCAGCCGAATAGATACTATTCGGCTGGCCAAATACTTTCATATCTCAGTGTTTAACGTTAAAAAGTAAAATTTTAAACAATCTATTTATATAAAATCCAAGTCTCTGTGTGTCCCTCACTATTCCGGTAGGACCGCCTCATTGAAATGAGTAATTGTTGAAAAATATTAATGCAGGGTTACCACAGTAGCGCCAAATGTTAGCCAACTTGGCGATAGCTGGCTAATTTGGCGAAATTCCCATTTAAAACCATTAATCTTTCATAATCGAGGTCACCGAAATTTAATTTAAACTCAACTCTTTTAAAATATTTTATCGAAATCTATGGGTGAGAATTTAAAGTGCATCTTTACATCTTCCTCCTGATGCTACTAATAAAATAACCGCCAATAGACAACGGTGTACTGTGTGAGCTCCTAACTGCGCGATTTTAATGTGCTTTAGGTACTTTTCCAGTATAGGTGCCTTGGCGAAAAGGGAAATTTGGTAACATATTTTCCGGGAACCTATTCACTGTTTCATTTTATATACACACGCATTTTTTTCTATATTTATACGATTTATTTAACATAAATAAGCCGTTTCTCTAATTTTATACAGAAACAGATGTAATTTGTACATACAAACATCAATAATATACATATAAAACAAACAAAAACACTCATCAAATTTGTTTTCATAGCTGTTTATATGATTTGACAACAAATCTCGATATTTTTCCGTTATACGGACACCATGCCAAAATGTATGCTAATGCGCCAATTATTTCAAAATGCTAAAAGATATTTGTAATTTTATGCCAGCAGTTTAATATGAGTTTTATTTTATTACTTTATTTTATAGCAGTTATTTGTTCACTTATTTTAAGTATATATTTGTGATCTGATGAAATAGTTCGTAAAAGTCTGGAATTTTCAAATGTTATATTTTTTAAATGCTCACTTTTGTATCGACAAGGGTTTTTCTTTTATTTTTCAAATGCTTCAATTCACGATTTTGAGCCAACTATTACGCTTGGCGACAATGGTGTCCGCATAACGGAAAAGTACCCAAATCTCACTTTCTGATGCCCAAATTACACCAAGCTTTTTTAAAAAAATGCCAAAGCCCCTACAGTGGAAAAGTACCAAACTGTCTATTATTTTCCGCTATCCGTGTTATAGTTTGTACTATATGCAAGGGGAGTGGAGCGAAGAGTTTAAACATTAAATATTAAAGTTTCGGCACAGATGTCATATACGCCCCATATTGGCGCGATTTGTTTCTGACGCCAATGTCATAGACACAACGGGTACTTAACTGTCGCCAAAGTGTCGTAATTTTGCCTGATATGGTAATCGGATGTTGTTGTTTATGCTGTTGATGTTTTCGTCAAATTGGGGTCGGAAAAAAATCGCGCCAATATATGATAACCTTTATGACAACTGTGCCAAAGTTTCTATAAAGCAGTATAAGACTAAAAAATTAAGAATAAAATAAATTCACAATAAGACTAAAGAAGAAAGAAAAATCATGCGTTAAGCATAGAATATGAAACACTTTCCAACACATCCTAAATGCTTAAACAAAACTTCGTTATTTAGGGAAATAAGGTAAATAAGATAACGTTACTTCTTAGATATGCCGTCGACCAATTTCGCCATATTATATAAATCGCCAAATCAGTAGTAAAACATTAATAAAAATACAAATGAAACGTCTAATTAATGGTTTTATTGGCCATTATTGGCATTTAATTAATTAATTAATGGCAACCATTATTGGCAATTACTCTTACAATTTGGCGACAGTAATTTGGTCGACGGGATAACTAAGAAGTACCAAGATAACTAAGTAAACATTTTAGAAAACGCATAAAAAAATTTAAAAATTGATTTCAGCAGTTACCGTCCATAGCCAATAGTACCGTTATTACATGCCACTTTTTAGCTAAATTTTAATTAAAACTACTCTTAAAACTACTGAAATCACATTTCCAGATATTATCATCCATAGACGGTTATGTATCGAATTCTTTGCGTGACCATGTATATCATTTTACCTATATTCTACAAACATTTCTTAGGAAACTAAATGCAGTTCAGCGTAAAAATGCATAACTCCTTTAAAAACCACCTTTAAGCAATTTACTCTCATACTCAGTAACCCTTACGAATTCTTTTGTGTAGCCCTGCATACGAACTGTAGCATTTATACACACAGTATAGTATGCATAAATGTAGTGAAACATAAAAGCGCATATCATAATTAAAAATGCATTTCTAGCAATCATTGCTTATGTACAATACTTCGAAGAAAAGTTTCTTGGCGAGAAAGAATTTTGCCAACGTATTTTCTGGCAACCTATTTACTGCTTCATACTCACAAGCAATTTTTTTCCATATGTATACAATTTGGCACAGATGTCATGTACATTGGCTCGATTTTTTTCTGACGCCAATTTGGCGAAAACATCAACAGCATAAACAACATTCGGGTTACCATTACAAGCAAAATAACGACACTTTGGTGCCAGTTAAGTACCCTGTGAGATATGACATCGGCGTAAAAAAAAAAAAAAAAAAAAAAAAAAATCGCGCCAATATGGGCGTATATGACATCTGTGCCGACAATTTAATATAAAAAAAGCTATTTACCCGTTTTTATAAAGAAACAGAAGTAATTTTTTTCACAGATGTCATATACACATGGGGGTTGGCGTGATTTTTCTATGACGCCAATTTGGCAGAAATCTCTCTTTTGAATACCAGTTACTTATATATTTTTCAATTATTTGCTATCATTTTGAAAAGGAAATAACTATAAATAAATAAAAGTTTGAATAATAACTATAGAACAAAGCAGTTTATATAATTAAAAAACAGGAAATAAAAGTAAATAAACAATTTATTAATAAATAAAAAACAATAGCCGGGTTACCATAGCAGGCAAAATAACACAATTTTGGCGCCAGTTAGGTATCCCGGTTCATATCTGAAATCTGTGCCGTAATTTGTATATAAAAAAATTATATATATTTAGAAACGATTTTTTTATGCATATAAGTGCATATATAAACAAAGATAAAAGTTCATTAGATTTGTTTTCATAACTGTTTATATATTTTCGCAACATATCTCACTTTCTGATGCCCGAATCGCGCCAAGCTTTTTTTAAAAATGGGCTATAATGGAAAAGTACTTAAATAAATAATTAACAGAAATAACAAATTATACAAACTAAAACTTTTTATTTCGAGATCAAAGCATTGTTTTTAATTTCGATTAAAAATACATATATCCTTGGATAACTTCAACTGAAATTAGTTTCACAGCTTAATATCTCATTCCATAAACCTAAACAAACACAAGTGATTCATTCATCGTGAAACATCAAAAATATTAAATCATTGAGGTAATCATTCACAAAGTAAGTTCTCCAACAATCAATGGGCAATATTCTAATGACGTCATAGTAGGTAAAATGGTGGCGGTATCGTTTGTTTATGGTTTGTAATCACAAAGATTTAATTTTGCAATGTCTCTTAGTTACTTTATTTTATTGTCATATTTATGAGCTCGGAACAAAAGCCTATTTTTTCATTATTTAGTTATTAAAGACGGAAAAAAATCATAAATGCAGGATTTGAAATTTTTAAATAATTTTCTTTCTTAATACTAAAAAATAACATCAGGAAGTAACAGCGGGTTTAAGTTCAATAAGTTTAACTGTTTAATTCTGTTGTAATATTCAAAATAACTGTATTTATTAGATTTCAGTACTCAACATCAAGGCCCGATTAAACTTTGAAGTTAGAGGAATTACAATGTCATTTCAGGACCTTTCTTTTGGAGAAGCTTTTCTAAATTCCATGTACACATGGAAAATCTTTAGTGTTAGAAATATTATTCGAAGGACTGACATAACACGAGAACGGCCTAAATTTTACACAAGTTTTTGAAAGCTACTTTATATCAGAAATTTTACTAAAAACTGGTTACTTTTTTGTTATAGCGGCCCACATTATTAGGATTATGACAAGTTGCAGCCAATTTCGCCAACTTCGTAACCAAGATCGTGAAGCACACACATATAATACCATATAATACCATTTCATGAAATCGTATACGATAATTTAATAGTTTTTAACCATTACTTCAAGTGTGTTATTTATTTATTTGTAAGGCTCAACAATCTAAATTGTCTAATAAATGAATTAAAAAAAAATGTAAACAAAGATTGAATAGATATGACCGCAAAAAGCCTCAAATCTGCATAACACTTGGAACCAAACTGTGCAGATTAGTGGTCTTCTACTGTACACAGTTTTTCATAAATGTGTTTCGTTCTTAAAATGTGTTATTTTCATCTATCACTGCGGAACAAGCGAGAAAACTCATATTCTTGCACATGAGTTGTATATATCTTTATATCTAAATTTCCGTCATTTTTGACGGGCTACCTTTCTAGTTTTATATAATATTTAGCACAGATACTTCCATTATGACAAACAAGACTATTTTTATAAGTAAATTTTGTACTAAAAAAGGCATGTTTTGAGTTATTATTTAAGAAGAGGAGGGTTTCAAAAATGTTCAAATAACAAAAATTAAATTCCATGTCTTCTTCAATTAATTCAAACAAATGAAAATAATTCTCTTATATTGAACAAGAAGCAACATATCATTCCACTTTTTTCATCAAAAATGAAAGGTGATTATAACACAGGTGTGATATATACAGGGTGATTATAAATTCCTAGTACAAACTTTAAGGGTTGGTACAGGACACTGTAACAATCATTTATTGTATAGCAATGTATGGGTGCAAGCGACGCTTCGAGGTACAAACGCCAGGGGGCCTAATCGGCCGCTTTTTTATTTAAAAATTTCTCATTCATACCAGAAAATTTATTTACCATTCTTTTCTTTATTTAGACAGACATTTCATGATTACATAAGGAAAAAATTCTTCTTTGCAAATTTCCGGTAAAAATCAAATTTTTGAATAAAAAAAACGGGCAAAACTAGCAAATCTCTTGATTTATCGAGCATCGATTTCTTCTTATGGGGAACGTATGAAGTCTTGTTTATAAGACTCCAGTTGACTCAGGCGAAAATCTGGTTCATTGCATATATGTAGCTGCTGCGCGTGTACATGAAATGCCTGTCATCTTCAGAAATGTACGCCAATCGTTCAACCGACACACACTGCGAAGCATGTATCACAGTTGCTGGACGCTATTTTGAGCAATTCATGTATTATTGTATGCATTATTTATTACCTGTAAACTACACTGTAAATAAAAACTTTGCATTTCTATTCATGTATTTCTTGTGTTTAACAGATTTTCAGTTTTACTGGGATTTTTAAATCAAACATTTGGATTTCATTCCAGAAATTTTCAAAAAGAATTTTCCTTTATGTACCCATGAAATGTCTGTCTTCAGGGAACGATGGACCTTTAAAATCATTTTTTTATTTTTCGGAAGTTTCACTTCAAATATTATTCAAGGGTACTTTATATACATTACGACATACATTTATCGAAAAAAAAAAGGTAAAAAAGGAATTTTCCGTAATTTTAAAAATTTTAAATTCCCCATGCGAACTGCATCCTAATATTTTTATACCAGTTTAGTTTATATATATAAATCAAATTGTGCATCAAATTTTATATATTTGAATATAAAGGTAAGAAATATATATATATATATATATATATATATATATATTTTTTTTTTTTTTTTTTTTTTTTTTTTTTTAATTTTGAGGCTTAAAATTTCAGAAAATTTAGAAAATATTTTTATCTTATAATAAGTCGGCATCCAAAAATCTCATTAAAGATTTAGGTGTCAAGTTTAAAGATTTGTCCTTGACTTAGTATGTGACCTTTTATGTGACCTTAGTATATGACCTTTAATGTAACTTATAAGTTTTGGTGCAGCTATTCAATGATATTTACCTATATAGTTCTTGAACCGACTGATACATATACCCAAAATCATCTATGTCAGGTATAGTTGAGACTAAAAATTGACATCCTATTAAAAACTAAGCTAAACCTGTGTCTTCATGAACCATGAAATATCTGGGCCTACACTGCCTAATCCTGTTTACTTGATCATGAGCACTGAGGTGCTGTACAGCATATGTCAGGTGCTCAGACTAACGACATACTCTAGGTGTTTATATCTCAATCAAGCTTGGTAATCATTTTATTTATACAGAAGCAATGAAAGCTTGAGGGAATCTCGTCCAGCCAACTGTTGAAATAGCGACCTGTAGCGAGGCAGACAAGCGTGCTGACCACTAGACTACTGGGCTTCTAGAAATCCTGTTTTTTTCTGTTTTGGAATATTATTTTATTAATTAATTTTATAAGTTTTTTTTTTTTTGTTGTTCATATATTTAATAAGATAATGATAGTTATCGAAATGTTTAGATATTGTTTTTGATTCTTGGATGTTAAACTTCCTCAGAATATTTTTAACTTAAGTATTTTGAAATATAATAATGCTCACCCAATTTTGAATAAATTCTGTCGTCAAACAATAGTGTAGTAGACCCAAATATTTCCTTTTAAATGATATTCCAAGTTCATCTCTATGTACTCATAATCTTAGTTACATTTAGTATGATCACCAGCTTTAACAACGATAACTTCAAAAATGCTAATATCCTCACTTGGAGATTTAGTAAAATAAACACATTTTTACCAGCATTTAGCGATTCAAACCTCAATATTTTTTAAATTTTCGTCACATTTACAGGACCAAAGACGACCTAATTGTTTCAAAACGTTAGGACTTTTTAATAAACATACATGTTCAACTGGTTTTTTTTAGATAACTTTATATATCTTCAATTATGTCGCCATTTACATATGATATAATAAATGTTAATTGACATGATGTAAAAGTATATGAATGTTATGAGCTATCGAATTATGTTTTAATATATTTAGGTTACATGTGAAAATTTTTTCAACACCAAGTTCTCAACTTAGAATTCATGGGATTGTCTCGGTTGACCCATCTAGTTTAGATTTAATTTTGAAGTTCAATTTACAATCTAAATTTTTTTTTTACGTCTCGTCTTTTTAACCGTTTGCCAATCATTTTCTGGCATTAATGAATTAAAACATATCACATCCGTTGATTCCTTTTTAAAAGGATCTGAAGCGAAATAAGAGGATTTTATTTACTATTGATGAGAGATTATTTTCCAATTCCTTAATAAATCGAACAACCTGGTTTATAATATCTTTTATGAGATGCTTCTTCAATATACTGTCACTTCCAATTAATTACAATATCCTAGGGAAATGTGTTATTTCTTAGAGTTAATGTTTTCTTTATTAGGCCTTTTATTAAGTACGAAATATTTTCGCCCAATAGTTTGGAATGTGATAAATACAGCTCGATGTCAAAGTTTTTTTGTTATGTTTTGTTTTCGCTTAAACTTTATGAAATTCAACTATTATGTATGTATACGACACAGTTTTGAACTTCAGAAAAACTAGGTTCTATGAGTTTAATCAGTAGTCGTAATTCGGTATTATTAAATCTAAGGTCCTGTTAGCGCGTACAGATTTTGAATTCTCCTGTCACGTTATAAGGAAAAGAATTTTCGTTTTATACTGCAATCTAGAAAATATCTATTAAATTCTTTACCGCAAAATTTTAAGTCTTTACCATTGCAATCATTTTTCCATTCCTAGACTATTTTCGACTTATTGTGTGTGATTAATAAGCATTCTTAAAAAAATATATTTAATAAAAGCATAATTCCTTCATTTAAATTGGGAGACTTTTTGTCAGCTGTTTCATTCCTACATTATAAAACCTTGTGTCACGTGTTTAACAATAGTTACACTTAAAATTGTCACAATTCCTTGTCGCAGGCGTTTTTATCGAATTCATTTTCAGTGTTTCATTTTTCTTCGGCTCTTAATCAGTTATTTTATTTTCCCTATAATATGCCTTTTGTGAATCTTTAGTTCATTGTAATTTTCCAACTTCCCATTCTTCAAAAATATTTTTTTTTTTCAAAATTCGAGTTTTGTAACTCATCGGTTAATTCGAAACCACATCAAAAATTTCTAAAGTTTCAAGAAATATAATGGAAGTGGAGAATCGATAAAAATCGTCACTGATTTCTACTTCCATTTCTCAAAGCTTATCACAATTTAGAAAATAATTCAAAAGTTTAAAACTACGTTTAACTTTCCGATACTGTGTAAACAAAAGTTGTTTTAATAGAAATTTCTTTTTTTTTGTCCTCGTCGCTTCATTCATCGCCGCTTCGACCATCATTCAGTTTATTTCATACCGAAATTAAAGTCGCTGAATGATTTTTATTATACAGTTCACTAGGATTTATGGCAAGAATTACATTTAAAAGCTTTCAGATTTCCATTCAGCTATTTCATTTCTTCTGAGATTCCTTCAGTTAGTTTAAATTATTTACCGGTTTCGTTTATCCAATAATCATTTTCGATTAATGCAGGCTTGATTTGCTGAACTCAGGTTTCAAAATTGTCTTTACGGATAATTTCGATAGACGTTAAGTCAGGCATAAGTATACACTGTGTACTATGCTGAGGTTCCTTCAGTAGCTTTATTTCTTTACCGGTTTCGTTAATCCCATAATCATTTTCGAGAAAGGCAGACTTGATTTGCAGATTTCAGGTATCAAAATTGTCTTTATGGATATTTTCGGTAGATGATAAGTACAGCATACGTTTACACCGTGCTTTTTCTGGTATAGGAGCCATATTTTCAGTTTAAGCAACAGCAGTATAATTATTGATGTATCTGTATATTAATATCCCTCAGCGAAAAAAAAAAAAACTCAACAATTGGTGGAATGCATCTGCAAAAGAAAAACCGAAATTAGTACTGTCACTAAAAAGTAAGAAAATTATTAAATCAGATTAAACATTCTGTGATACCCTGTATATTACATTCTGAATGGTATAATGTAGTATATAATAAATATTATTAAGTATGACTGCACGCGCACAGGTAATTGACAAATGATACACAACATAGAACAAATGTTCTATTTTGTGAAAATAATGTTCCGATAAAGGATTTTTTAATTTTTCTATTAATTTTCTACACCGTTATACAAAATGACTGGTTGAATACTGGTTCAATTATTGGGGAAATCTTGGGGAAGTTACTACGGTGAGCGCATGCAATGATTCGCCAATCACTCTCCAGACAGACAGAAATGAAAACAATATATTTTTTATTTATACAAAGCCTTCATTGCACCATGATCTGACAATTTATATTTTCGAAAATTCAATTACGTTTTAACATGACGACTGCAATATTGAAATTTTAAATACATAATATGAATGAAAATATATATTTTATTCAAAATCATGGTATAATGGATTATGTTTTTTATACATATATATAAATGACTTTTAGAAAATATTAATATTAATAGTAAAATTTAAATTATTTTTTTATATCAGAATATAAATAATTTTGTATTTAAGATTTTCTAAATTATTTTAAGTTTAAACTACACCTGATATTTATTAAAATTTGTTTCAAAAATTGCATTAAATAACGTCATTTTTATGACTTAAAATATCATATTCTATTATTACTATTATTATTTGAATATGACGACAATTTTCGTTTTGAAATATTAATAATAAAATATTATAAAATTTATTCATCAGCATTTATGCGATTGCACTAAATGTAAATTTTAAAAGTGTATATACCGTTATATTTGTAAATAATATATCGAAAGAAACTTATAAAGATAACTGAACTATATTCAGAATGATACCGTGCATGACATATAATACTTAAACTATTTTATCAATGTGTCTTTGATGTATTAAGTCGAAGCCAGCCAATGAATAATGTCTACAGGGACTGAAATACGTCGCCACATTTTACTAAAGGTACGTCATCCAAATTATATTTAGGACCAATATCATAATTCAGGGAGTAAATAGCTTGTTGAACAGTTTACGAACTATTTGACGTTCAATTTCAGTGTAGGTTAACACATGAACTAATCTACATTTTGTAAAATATTCAAAATAGCGTAAAGGATATTATTTTGAGAATATTAAATTGATTCACATATTACACATAAAGGTAATAAAAAACATATAAATATTTGACGACATTTGTCTTATTCTGAAAGTAATCAAGCAATCTAATCTAAAATTAAAAGATATATTTGTTAAAAAAAAAATATTTACTTGCAAATGTTCAAGTTATTTTTTTTTTGTTTTCCAAAAAATGTGATTATCTCATATTATATTATACATAAATACATTAGAAATACATCTGTTAAAATCAATTCTTATATAGCACATGTGACAAATAAAAATTTTACATTTTAGGAAAAATAAACTTTTCCTCTTATTTTTACACAAGAACAAAAAACGAACCGTCCAGCATAGATTAGAAAACACTTTCCAACACATTCAGAATACCGTAATAAATCTTTATATTTTATTAAGGTGAAATATGCCTAAATAAACGGTTTTGAAAATGCATAACGAAACACAATTTCTTCATTTAAAATCCTTAGTAAAAAAAAAAAAAAATCTGAATTTTGAGGGCAGTCCTGTATGTGTATAAGATCTATAGATTTGTATGTATACCAAATAACAGTCTAAAAGTTCGTTCAATTAAAACATAGCTCAGTTGAAATTTTCTATTCAGGCAATTTCCGTTAATAAACGAAAATACTCTTGAGATATTCTGTATAGTCCCGTATACGATCTATTAAATTTATACAGAATGTTTTTAATTTTTTTGTTTCCGAAATATAGCTTTCATTGCCGTTTTGAAATATTAAGATCCAAGATCTTATTTAAATACATATCTGTCTACTGTACAACATAAGATTACTAAAAACTCGCAAAAATAGACATGTTTGGAAGCTTTTAAACCTAAATGACAAACGTGATTTGGCGCTATAAAGTATTTTTTGTGATAATATTTTAATAGTATCTACATTCAATTTAAAACCATAAAGTTACTAATATTGTTTATATTTGACGCAATCCTACGTTTCAGAAGAAATTACGAAATATTAATTAATCTTTTATTTCTCTAAGTTGGACACTGTGCTTAATCTTTGGTAATCGGAATTACTTGAATGATTTTTATAGACCAGTAGTTCTTATCGTTGACTTCATTCACGAAGCTTTAAAATAATGATAAGTGCATTAATTAAGCAAAACAATTCACTCCCAATAATTAAAATCATGTTTATTTGAACAACACTTTGTCACCTTTCATAGGAGACAATAAAGAATTTCTTATTTGTAGTGGTCTTGACATAACTAAGCCAGAACAATATGGCAAATTTTGGGGCAAATAATATAAACATTTACCAAATTGAAATTGCAACCAATCAAAAAAAGTAGGGCTCAATAAAATCGTAGAAATCGACGAATCTTACTTTGAAAAATGAAACATGACGTTGGGAGAATTCAAGGGAAGAGTTCATATCTTGTTCTGGTCGGCACGATTTGCAAAGGAATCCAAAATATGGTTTTAGCATCTTAGTGAATTTTTGAAGATAGCAGAAAAACATGATTTTTAAATTTTTATGTCTATTTCTGTATTATAAACGTTATATATGTAGTATTTATAAATATATTATGTATGTAATTATTTATGTGGATGGACATATATAAATACATATTATATATCAGTATAAGTACTTTATACTTATCTATATATTTATAATTTTATATATTTCCTATTTTATATATTAATTTTATGAGTGACATTAAAACATAATATTATATTATAAATATTCATGTTTATAATATAATAATATCTTAATCTACATATTTTAATCTTATAATTAATCTTAAAATGTGTAAAAAAATGCATAAAGATTATATTTACATAAATAGTCCATGTACAGAAAAAATATCGTTTAAAACTGCCACAGAAAATTAAAAATAAAAATAAAAATGAATTATAAAAATATGTATGTAAAATTATTACTTTTCCTCCGGAAGCATTCAAGTAATGAAATAAACCAAATGCTGAAGATCGCAACAACCAGATCAAAACGTTTATCACTAAAAAAAACAAAACAGGATATGAGGAATGATAATATATCTTCCCAGACTTTACTAAAATCGTTGTAACAAAAATATTTTAAAAAGCTATTTTTAAAAAGGAAAAAAATAGTTTTGCAACTTTAAAGTTAAAGAAATGCTGAATGAATTAAAATCATGTGGCCTAATTACGATTTACAAACCTGTCTTCAATATAGTCAACCTCCTGAGTTTTAATTTCGATACTGACAGAAGACAATTATTTTACTTTAATGCTATCATATTAAACATTTAGGTTTTATGAACTAAAGTGCAATTTTCTTTTTAAAAGCAAAGTAATTTTCATTCATATTTTCTGAAGTGTGGTGGCTTTTACAAATAATACTTGTCAAAAATTTTCTTATTCAGGCAGTCTAGATATTTTTTTTTAGTTTTTAAGAATGGAACTAATTATTTTTCACTAATTAGGACGTCATTTTCGGTATTGGTAATTTTGCGTTATTAGTGACATTTGCTATCTATTTGCCTTTCAAACTTTTTTAAAATTTAATAAATTTTAGATTAAAAATCAAATCTTTAAGTTAAACATACGCAGATGATAAATCTTTAAATGTTGATAACAATTTTCTTTAAATAATAAGAATTAGTATCATAACACAACACCAATTTTTTCATCGTCTTCGCTCCGATAAATGTCGTCGTTTTTGCCTGTTTTCCGTACTTACACAAATCTATCCCCCTTGTAGTATCAAGAAAAACTTTGTAAGTTTCCTTTTTATTTCCAGTATGACGCCATATTCATCTTTTTTTTTTTTTTTTTTTTTTGCTCTTTTTTTTTTTTTTTTTTTTTTTTTTTTGCTCTTTTTTTTTTCCTTTCTCACGTGAAAATATTTCAATTGAAAATTTAATTGTTAAAGAGAAATTATTATTGCGATACTGATTTTCTTAGCAACAATTAAAGAAATGCTGTTAATTTTGTAGAAAATTTTCCATTAATTCCCTATGAAAATAACGAACTTTTGAATTTATAAGCAAAATATTTGAATACAATAAATAAAACATTTTCCAATTTCATCTATATGCAAAGATACAAATGCATTCATTCATCCAATTTCACCCAAAGAAATTCTAGCTAAATAAATAAAGTTTTATGTCGTATTTTTTTTTTTTGTTGTTGTTGTTGTTGTTTTTTAACATATGAGATATTTTTTCGTGATCAGGTTACGTATAAAAATGACAACCCATTATTTTTATTTCAAAATCTGCTTTATTTAGATGTACACATGCTGCTAGTTTATTATGATGGCATTCAGTTTGAACTTAAGCATATGTTATTGCGACATGTATGCTAATGACGCATGGTGCATGTAAAATTCGCCATGAATGCAAACTCCTCCAAGTTATCTATGAGTTAAACTTATGGTAGTGACTTGCAAGGTGAAAGTCTCGTCATCTGAACAAAGATCTAAATTACGAGATCAAATTGTGTAGAAAAGTGCAGGTGCAAAAAAAGAAAACAAGATAGAAATGTTAAATAACCGGCATAACAATGTTCAGAACTAATCAGTAGACACTGCCGATAGGATGACTGTCTAGATACTTGTCAGGTTTATTGTCGCTCACCCGCCCCGATACTAGGTATAAAACCCGTTCAGCTGGGGTTACCCGAAATTTAGGGTCCTGGTCATCGGTTATAAAGAAAAGCTTATGATATTGCAAACAATAACGTTCTATACTAGATTAATTTTCACACAATTATTCTAATTGGTAAACAAATCATATTAGATGTAAATTTCCAACTGGGCGAAAAATGTCCGGACCAGGATTCGAACCCGGGACGCCAGGGGGGTCCCGGGTTCGAATCCTGGTCCGGACATTTTTCGCCCAGTTGGAAATTTACATCTAATATGATTTGTTTACCAATTAGAATAATTGTGTGAAAATTAATCTAGTGTAATTTCGTATCCAGCGTTTTCTGGAGTTCCATTACCTGAGATTTATTCTGTTGAGCTGAACCAGGTTTCAGACCAGATGCTGTAATCTTCAAGGTTAGGTGGGTGAAAAAGTTCGACCAGAATCGTCCGGGATAGCTCAGATGGCAGAGCACTGGCGGCTTCAGCCAGGGAGGTCCCGGGTTCGAATCCTGGTCCGTACATTTTTCGCCCAGTTGGAAATTTACATCTAATAACGTTCTATCTTCAACCAAAGAAAAATAAATCAAACGAAACAAACAACAAGAGTATAAATAAAAATATTAATATTGTTTAAAGAATTCTGGAACGTAAATAATATAATAACGACATATTTAATCAACTTAAATTACATTTTTGTATAGCACATTGATTTATTATAAATATTTGGATTTTATAATTAGAATCTTTTAAAATATATGACATTTATATGTGTAAAGAGAAATGAAGTTTCATAGATATTTTTAAATACAAACATCTACTATTTTAAAATATTTAACTTCCAAAATGTGTGTACTCTGTTATTAGTCACATCATTAATTTACAATATAAGTCCCTCTTCGGTTTATTACTTAGTCATTATCACATTCTTAAATTGCCAAAAAATCGACAAAAGCATCCAGATGAAAGATCTTACGAAAGTAGGCTAATTACTGTATCGGATGCCTTACTCAATTAAATTACACACATCATGTTTTTGTTCTCTTAAGAAGTATCATTAGTACGTTGAAAAATATTCATTATGGATTTTGTATTTTCAAGATTGAATTATTTATTTGTCTTACGAAAGAAAATTACTAATAAACGTACAAATATTAGATATTATTTTAATTAAATATTTAAATTTCCTGTTTATAATTTTATTAATTAGAAAATATATATTTTAGATTAATATAAAGCATCTACTATATTGTGTAAGAATTTTTTGTACAGAAATAAATTTTCCAATAAGCGGTTTTACAGATTTGAGAATCTCAAAATGTTAGTTAAAATTTATAAATACATAAAATACAATATAATTTGACACAGTTATGCAATAAAATATAATTTTGTTTTTATTTAACGCACGATAATCTGTAAAAACTAATTTTATATATTTAATATATTTTCCACGCAAGTTAATTTTTTTATGTTATATTTCTTAGAAAGACATCTGACAGTAAAAGAAAAGACATTTTCTGATACATCGTGGAATCTACCAGATTCGTCTTAATCTTTAACTTTACATTGTTATAATTGTTAGTTTTATTAAACTAATCTTTATATATCTTCATAATAAGAATACCATTACACTGTCATTATACCAATAGTAAGGAATAATCAAAGTTTCGTTAACCAATTACTACTAATTAAAAAACAAGTAGGTAAGTGAACAGATCGCACAGAGGGTTTCGTTTAATATTCCTTTCAAAACACTTTATCCTTTTGAAAAATCTGTTAGTTCCACATTTCGCAACCAGGGGCGCACTCTATTCTAAACAAACCTCTATCCGAACGAAACTGCGTTTTATATACTATCCTTAGATATATTATTCGAGGGGATTGGACCGATAGCACACGATATAGGTATGCGACACCTGGTGGTAAAAAGAGGAACTAAAATATGTAAGGCTATTGTGCATAATATGAAAGAATGGTCAAAGGGGTGTCGGCAAAAGTTGGAAAAGGGCTCCCCGGGTGAAAAGGGCGGAGGTTAGAAAAATTGCTTAAAATACACAAGTTAGAGCCCGGAGAAGTAAATAATATCAGACTTTTTGAAAATTTTAGCATTTGCCGTAGGGTCTGGGGTATTCAGTTATACGTATGCAAAAATTCATTCTCCAACTTAATTAGGGCCTCGCTTAGAAAGAATTGCTTAAAATACATATATGGTAGCTCAAAGAGTTAAACGTAACACTTTTTCAAGGTTTAATGATTTGTCGCCTGGCCTCAGGTGTTCTGCTAAAAGTATACAAAATTTCAAATCTCCAATTTAATAAGGGGCTCAGTTAGAAAGAATTGCTTAAAATACGCATGTTGGAGCCCAAAAGGTTAAATGTACGATTTTTTCAAAATTTTATGATTTGTCGTATGATATGTGGTGTTCAGCTATAAGTATGCAAAATTACACGCCTCCAACCTAAATAGGGGCTCACTTAGAAAGAATGTGGGAGCTCAAAGGGTTAAATCTACAGCTTTTTCCAAATTTTATGGTTTGCCATTTGATGCGAGGTGTTCAGCTATAAGTATGCAAAATTTCACGCCTTCAACATAAATAGGGGCTCACATACAAAGAATTGTTTAAAATACACATGTGGGAGCACAAAGGGTTAAATGTACGACAATTTCAAAATTTTATGATTCGTTGTATGATGTGTGGTGTTCAGCTAAATGTATGCAAAATTTAAAGTCTCCAACATGTAATTTTTTTGGGAACGGGCTCTGTGACAGACGGACAGACAGACAGACAGAGGAGCGAGACGAATAGGGTTTCGTCAGATGAACGAAACCCTAATGAACTAAATGTTAATATTCTAAATGGATAAAATATAATACCTCGTAGAAAACAATAGTATAATCATTTTATTGTGCAACTGGATGCATCTATAATGTGCTATTAGACACACACATCTCATGGATATAACCTTGAGGATCAAGATTGCAAAACAAGGCTACTCGCTGATGTCTTCGAATTATATCTTGTAACAGCATATTGATAGTGATACTCGAATTGCCCACTGACTGTTTTTTGTGAAAATATTGAATCTGAACTTTGTGCCTATTGAATCTTTGTGCTTTAATCTGAATCATACAAATCCTCACTCTTCAGATTTTACAAAATAAATATTTCATGTTCAACAAACATTTTAAAAGCACATACTAAACAAGTAAAATTAACATTATTTTGTTACTATTGAATGGAGAAGTTGTGATTAGCAATACAAAATGTTAACTTAAAATATCCGTTAAACGATCTTTCTCGTTGGTACGGGAAGAGAAAATTGATAATATACAGTAAAAACTACCTACTGTAGACAGAAGTCTGTACATTAATCTTGAAAACGTCGGAAAGCAATAAATAAATAAATAAATAAACAACCCTTCAGTAAAGTCAAGTCCAATAAAATATTGGCCCACTACATCGTTAGCATTCCATTTCATCTGAATTCCCCATGATTCTTCTTCGTCGTCATTGAGTCAGCGGAAAGAAAATGGAGAAACACGTTTTTCTCGTACAGAGCTTTGCAACAGGTGATAAACCTTATAGATAAAACTTGGGTAGCAGTACTTAAGTCTGTTCTTAACTGCTTTGCTCAACAAGCGCAAAACGTTTTGGCACATTTACAAATTCATTTTTTAACGGAAAGCTACAAAATTTGAAAGCCTGGCCACAGAAGCGATTTGGAATTTGTACTGTTTTTTTCCATTTTTTTTTTTTTATCAATCAATTAGGCAGCCTAAGAGAGACTGCTCAGGGCCGGCTAGGCCTGCCCCTTAGAGCTTAACGTCTCTCCCGGTATGTTCCCCGACACGTTGGGGCTCGTTAGTGAGTACAGCCCTGTCCGGCCGTATGCAGACGGAGAAACACAAAATGCTCAAGGGGCGACGCTCACCCGCTAAGGGCGCCTATGCACCACCGACCACGGAACCCAGAATTTATTTTAAAAAGAACAAAGTGGGATTACAAAAATTAGACGAATGCCTTCCCGCCAGGAAAACGCCTACTGGCGACAGAGGGCGAAAGTATGAGAACATTTAAAGTAAAAATAAAATAAAATAAATAATAATAATAATAATAATAAACATCACTGATCCTGGCCGCCGGGGTAGGAACCCCTCTCGCGACAAGGGGCGGCAGGAAGGGAAAAGAATGGAATGCGTGGCACAAGTAAAATGGCACGAGCAAATACTCAAGCGTCCATTGGAGATGTAATGATTTGCGTGGCACAAATAAGATGGCACGAGCAAATACTCAGCGTCCATTGGAGATGTAATGCTTTGTGTGGCACAAGTAAGATGGCACGAGCAGATACTCAAGCGTCCATTGGAGATGTATCTCTTGATAGAATGGTCAGAAGCACGAGCAGAGGCTCTTGCGATCGTAGGAAACCACACATTGATGAGTAGAAGAATTTGCTGGAGCCTACAAAGAGGACTGGATTCTGGTGCTGTTTGAAGATTGATATGGTGGCAGTGAGACTGGATAAGCAGAACCAGGGCTTAAGTTAAGTTTGTTAAGTATGTAAGGAAATTGTGAATGTGTTTTAATTTGTTGAGTAGGAGGGTGCGGGAAAGGACGTTTTGGAGCCAGTTGACTGGCAGTATGTCTGGACGCCTCAAGTGCCAGCGTTGCGTGAGAGTACAACTGTAGTACGGGTGACTTATAGTGCCATCTTCACCGCAGACGCAAGTGGCAGTGGATCTTATTTTGAAGCGGTCCAGATATGCCATGAAAGGGCCATGTCCTGTTAAGAAGCTAGTGGTGTAGGGTGTTAAGTTATATAGTGTGAGAGAAACTTTAGGAATTAGCTTATATGTGTGCCTGCCCTTTTTTGAAGTATCCCAGTGCTCCTGCCATCGCGTCAGTATCCTTGCTCTAAGGACCTTTTTGACGTATGACTGGGGCACTGGGAGGTGTGTGTCTATTGTTTCTTTCTGTGTGGCCTTCTTCGCTAGGTTGTCTGCTAGTTCATTGCCAAAGATACCTTTGTGAGCCGAGACGTGACCTAGTGAGATACGATGTAGGAGATTCTTAAGTTTTAGTTTGATTTGCAGTACTAGAGGATGTTTTGTCCTGTGTGCCTGTATTGCCTGCAGGCCAGAGAGGCAGTCACTGTAGATGATAATACTATTGCTAGAGTGGGATTCCACCCACTCTAATGCGTTTAGTATTGCGAACAGCTCCGCTTGGAATACGGAGTTATTATCATCTAGCCTTGCAGACCACTGATGGACCACCACCGTGCCCTCCGTGGCGCAGAAGGCTGCGCCCACGCCAGTCTCTGTGCCTGAACCATCAGTGAAGTGTGTGGTGCTAAGGGCAGGTGTGTAGCTGTTGCGTGTTGTGTTTACTTGAAAATGTGAAGTCTCCTCAGCGGGGTGGAGCTGCCAGCTCCTGACTTTGTATTGCAATGTTGTGTTTGGAAAAAGAGAATCTATTACTGTGTCACGTTTTAGCTGTAGGATTGAGGATTTGGCGTGTTCGTATTCTAGTTGAAGTGTGATGGGTGGAATACCTGTAAGTATATGTAGTGCATCTGTGGAGATTGTGCGGTAGCCTCTTGAAATTTGTAGGAGAAAAGTGCGTTGTATTGATTTTAGTTTAGGTTGTGCTATGGATGATAAATTACCCCCCCCCCCCAGATACAGGCCCCGTAAAGTATTATTCTTTCGATTATTGTTAGGTACCAGATCTTCAGTGTTTTGTTGTCTACCCCTCCCAATTTAGAAGTTAGTCTTAATGAATTATTATGATATGCTGTCAATTTAAGTTTTAGGTCGTTAATGTGTGGGATCCAATTAAGATTTGCGTCAATGGTTATACCTAGGAGTTTTATGAATTGTACGTGTCGAATGGAGACATTATTGATCCTCATCACTGGAGGGCGTTTTGGATCATATCTGTGTGGTTTGGTGAATACTAGTGCTTGAGACTTTTGTGGTGAGAGTGTGAGGTGCAGTAAATACAGGAGCCGGCAGAAAATAGGAAGAGCTACGGCAAACTGTTCCTCCAGATGACGTCTGTAACGACCGGAGAAAATGAAGCTGAAATCATCGGCGAAGGCAAATAGTTTAAATCCCAGCCGATTTAGTTCTGTTAGTAGCACATTTGCTACAAGCAACCAGAGGATTGGGCCAAGGCACGAGCCCTGGGGGCAACCCTTCTGTAATCGGTGGGTAGATGTGCCAGCACCCCAGTTACTCAGGACGCTCCTCTGTGAGAGGTAGGAGCCGATGAGACCAGCTATGTTCCCCGGACAGTTGAGTGCTTGTAGTTGTAAGAGAATGTCTCGCCATTCTATTATCAATCAATTAAGCGTTTTCGATCACGTGACAAACCCGTTTTTCACCCGCTCTTGAGTGCTCTTTCTCCCTTCGCCCGGGAATTCGGTTCAAAACGCCCACTTTGACGCTATTTTCTGAAAGATCTATTGCGTTTGCAAAAAAAAAAAAAAAAAAAAAAAAAAAAAAAAAAAAAACTGGAGAAAACAGCTCAATTCCATAGTTTCTGAACAACAACACCAGCTAGTTTCATGCATTTTCGAACAAAAATAACAAAACTCATGTCAGAAAGTTTCCCTTTTGGATTTGAGAACACCCTTAAGAGGGTAAAGGAAGGGTATTGCTGTTGCGTGCCGCAAAGGGAGAGGTTGAAAAATTGAAAAATCTCCTCTGTTGCGTTGACCAGATATTTTTTTTTAAATAACTTCATTGTCTATTTTTGTTAAGTGATTCCATCTGCTTTATTGAACCTTTGATAGAAAAAGAAAAATCTCTAAGTTTTTCTCACGATCTGTATTTATAAGAAAATGTTTACTGACATTGAGATCTTTTCCAATTTTCCTTCTACATATGGATGTGACAAACAGTGTAATGGACTGAGGAAGGAAGACCGAGTTCTGTGCTTCCATGTTACACAAAAAAGAAGATTAGGTGTTGTGAGGAATTTCGCAGGTGTTAATAACTCAAAATTTAAACAAATGTGTCTTCAACAGAAATAAGCAAGTCAAGTTAAAAATAATTGAAACGTCACATGTATGTGACAAATTAATAAGTTTTCGCTCTATAAAAAAAAGGAATAATTAGCAAATTTATGGCACGTCATTCTGCCTTTTGAATATAAAGCCATGTGCGAGTGATCAGTAATATAGCTGATTTAAAATATTTTTTAAAAAGTGATTCTAGATGTATTACATTTCGCAAAAATAAGGCCTAACTTGGCATCTGAAGAATTACACAGTTTTACGTTAACATGATGATATAATGCCATAAATAATCATATGCAATTATCCATATAATAACCAAATTAATTTATTACATTTATGCGTTGATCTCATTTTATTTTGAATTTATGCATATATTAGTCCAGCATAATTAGAATTAAGAATTTCTTCAATTTGTGTTTATTAAAAACCATTGATTTCTAATTCAATATATTATCTTTAATTTCTCTTTTAAAAGCAATAATTAAAGTAAATTAAATTAACTTTTTATCTTATCTGTACTATTCAAAATCATGCTATTTTTATTCTTCTTTTTATTTAATCTCTATCGACCATACGGTCATATAATAATATAATTTTATAATCTGTTTCATAATTCAAATTTTCAAATGCAGTTTCTTCGAAATACTCATTTTATAAATAAGCTAATTCTACATTCCAATATTTTTTGCATAACACTCTTCTACTCTTACCAAATTGCAATTACGGGCACAAAATATGTTTTTTATTCCCTTTGAAAAAGAAGTTTATCATTATTCTGGTTATCAGAAATTTATTTGACCTGAAGACGCCGCGGTATTAAACCAAACTAAAAAACACGTTACAATTACGCTTGTATACTTCTAAACGCATCTCTTAATTGTACTGTTTGTACTTAAATATTATTTTTTTTAATCTAATTGTTTACATCGACATTGCGTAATTTATATTTTCCCAAATAAGAAATTCATATCTATAACTGAAAGAAAATAATTTTCCGTTTTTCAAAGTAAGGCCTTGTATGTCATTTAGTAAGCTGATTTTTCAAACCTTGTTTTATTCGTTTAGAAAAAAAAGTAACAATGTTATTTAATAACGTACCCAAGTTTTAGACATTTATATAAACTAGTAATAACTTTCACTTAAACGTAAAACTGGTTTACCAATGTCTTCATTTTAAATTTATTTTGGATCTTATAAAATAACAAATATTGTTAATGTTAACCTAGTAAGATAATTAAAAAAAAGTTATTTTTAGTTACTTCTTTGGCACTCATTACAGTGTGTGTAAAAACTTTAAGGACAGCAAAAAATTGTAAAAATTTTGATAAATTGAAAATGCGACAAGTGAAATGGTAATTTAGTGTTGATCATAAAGTGGAAATACTAATATAAAAGTCAACATAATGTATCTGTGCCCTTTTTATTGCGAAAAAAATCATAATTATGCAAAAACAACACTATTTTTGACTGTATAAAAACTATAAGGACACCAGTATTTTTTTAATAGAAATGTTACATAGAACTATTATTAAGGATCGACCGAAACACGTTTTTAAGGCCGAAACCGAATTTCGGCGATCTTGCTATTTTCGGCCGAAAACGAAAACGAATATGTTAAAAAAAAATTTAAAGTAATTAAATTGTATGTGTTAAAGTTATTAATACATACATAAATATATTATTAATTAATTATAGGTATTTATTAAATATGTATAAAAATTAATTAATTATGTGTTAACAACGAAGTTCATAGCAATAAATGGTCTCAAAATCGATGACAAGTGTTGAAAATTTCCGAAAGAAGAAACGAGATTTTTCGAATACTGATCGTTTCGGTCGACTTTCACCGAAAATTCGTTTTCGGCGAAAACTATCAGTAATCTCAAAATTTCGCTTCTTGCTTCGGAAATTTGTTGCTATCAACTTCGTTGTCTGTAATTATCGGTCATGACTGACTCAAGACTTGAATGCAGATTATAAAGCAAGCAATGCTAAACTGAACTAAACTGAACTAAACTAAACTGTATAACTAAATTTTTTCACGTGCTCATTAAACACTGCAGTCATAACAGTAATAGAGAATTTTCAGTTTGAAACCGCAGATGTGTTTCGAATACACTTTGTGAAAGTTTTAGTAAAACAGATGATCCTTTACAGAAATCATTATAAAAGATAAATCAAGGTGTGTATACATAAAACTAAAATCCCTAAAAAATATTTATTAATTATATGAAATTCGTATAATTAGAAACCCTTTCGGTGCCGTTGATGAAATAATTACGTTTTATTTTATATTAAAAAAGAAACGTTTTGAACTAATGCACAGAGAGACAATTTAGGCCACACGTATAATTAATTAATAATTATGTATATTTAATAAAAGCGCATAATTAATTAATTTTTATACATATTTAATAAATACGCATAATTAATTAATAATGTATTTATGTATGTATTAATTATTTTAATACATACAATTTAATTACTTTAAAAAGTTATTTTTGGACATATTTGTTTTCGTTTTCGGGCATAAATAGGAAGATCGCCTAAATTCGGTTTCGTTTCGGTTTCGGCCTTAAAAACAAGTTTTGGTCGATCCTTCATAATAATTCTATATAACATTTCTGTAAAAAAAAAATTACTGGTGTCCTTATAGTTTTTACACAGTCAAAAATAATGTTTTTTGCATAATTATGATTTTTTCGCAATAAAAAGGACACAGGTACATTCTGTTGACTTTTATATTAGTATTTCCAGATATGATCAACATTATACTAACCTTTCACTTGTCGCATTTTCAATTTATTTCAGTTTTCTGAAGTTATTTATAACAAGTTATTTCAGTCAATTTATTTCAGTTCATTTTTTTTTCAATTTATTTAAAGTCGCAACAAAGTTTTTACACACACTGTACATTTTACTGAAAAAAATATATAGCTTGAATTTCTTGAATAATCTGGTTTTTTTTAATAAATAAATTTATGAGAATATTTATACTAGATTTTTTTTTTCAAATCTAGAGCAATCTTGATTTTGATATTAGATAGGGGAGGGTGGGGTACAGTGGACCTAAGGACACAGTGAACCACCAATTATATTTTACTTATTTTTAAATTTTTAAAGCTTTTTTATGGCTAATTGATTACAGCACTGAATAGGTTACTTATAGCCTCCAGAACACATCACTAGCTCAGAATGAGCCCTTTTATCCTGACTGATTGTTTTCAGACTCCTTATGTAAAGTTTTTCATTATCATTAGTTTTCGTTATTTAGTGATTAAAGGTTATAGATAAATAAAATATAAAGCAGCTTTTTTGTAAAGGTAAGATGCTTGTTTTTATTTAAATTTAAAATTAATATGCTTAAAAGGAAGCTTTAAATACCGTATATACTCGCGTATAAGTCCGCCGCCTAACTTTCGAATCCAATTCTGCAAAAAATCAAAATCCCGCGTATAAATCTACTCCCAAATTTTTGCTTCAATTTTGCGCAAAATGAAACCAAAGATTTCGCCTGCTAATGCGAAAAAGAACGCTGTCCACTGGGGAAACCTGCAACCCACGTATGCTCATACTTGGACCGCTCGCTGGAGTGACTAAAGAAAAATCTTGGTATTTATAGATTTTATATTTCAATAGTACTGAAACAGTACATTACAGTACTCTAGCACAATGGTTTACAATTTTTTTGTTCATAAAACCTGAGTGTTTGTGAAACGGTGCTTTCACCTAAATGTAAATGCTCCAAGGATCTGAGAACTAAACTCAAATATATACTGAAAAAAAATATATAGCTTGAATTTCTTGAATAATCTGTTTTTTTTTTAATAAATAAATTTATGAGAATATTTATACTAGATTTTTTTTTTCAAATCTAGAGCAATCTTGATTTTGATATTAGATAGGGGAGGGTGGGGTACAGTGGACCTAAGGACACAGTGAACCACCAATTATATTTTACTTATTTTTAAATTTTTAAAGCTTTTTTATGGCTAATTGATTACAGCACTGAATAGGTTACTTATAGCCTCCAGAACACATCACTAGCTTAGAATGAGCCCTTTTATCCTGACTGATTGTTTTCAGACTCCTTATGTAAAGTTTTTCATTATCATTAGTTTTCGTTATTTAGTGATTAAAGGTTATAGATAAATAAAATATAAAGCAGCTTTTTTGTAAAGGTAAGATGCTTGTTTTTATTTAAATTTAAAATTAATATGCTTAAAAGGAAGCTTTAAATACCGTATATACTCGCGTATAAGTCCGCCGCCTAACTTTCGAATCCAATTCTGCAAAAAATCAAAATCCCGCGTATAAATCTACTCCTAAATTTTTGCTTCAATTTTGCGCAAAATGAAACCAAAGATTTCGCCTGCTAATGCGAAAAAGAACGCTGTCCACTGGGGAAACCTGCAACCCACGTATGCTCATACTTGGACCGCTCGCTGGAGTGACTAAAGAAAAATCTTGGTATTTATAGATTTTATATTTCAATAGTACTGAAACAGTACATTACAGTACTCTAGCACAATGGTTTACAATTTTTTTGTTCATAAAACCTGAGTGTTTGTGAAACGGTGCTTTCACCTAAATGTAAATGCTCCAAGGATCTGAGAACTAAACTAGATATGTTTCTGTACGATTAAACGCGAGTAAACAAAAACAAATCATTGAAAAAAAAAAATTATGATAAATTATTATTATTTGTATATTTTATATATTATTTTATTATTCATACAAAGTCAGAATTTCACAGCAATCGAAGATATTTTCTTTTTTTTAATTGACTCGCGTATAAGTCGACACCCCAATTTGTCAGAAATTCCTCGTCATATTCGCGAATATATACGGTAATATTTTTATGAGAATGTATATTGAACTTCAACATGGGGTACAATCGACCATCCACTGCTGAGGTAAAATTGTCAACAATCCACTCTGTTAGTGTAATACAGAATTTTCAAAATAAAAGAACAAATCGTTCTGTGTGTGTGTGTGCTATGGCTAGCCAAAACTACTACACATAGAAGTCTGATAATTTAAGTGTGAATACTCCAAGACAGGTCCGGAAGAACCTGATGCTCATATTTTTATTTCTTAAGGGCCGAGGCCCCTGGGCCCCTTTAAGTTTTTATGCAATAAATTGTTAATGACATGCTTCATTTCAAACCGATCTTCGTCGTTTTGGGGTAAATTCTCCTTTCAGTTTCTGCCCCATTTCTGCATTTCAGTTAAGACCCTGGTACCCTTTGCAAGGGGCGCAGTACAGGCCCCCTTGAAGTTTTTGTGCACTAAATTGTTAATAACATGCCTCTTTTCTATCCGATCTTCTTCGTTTTTAGGGTGAATTCTCCTCTCATTCTACCCCATTTCTACATTTCAGGTAAGACCCTGGTATCCTTGCAAGGGGCGGGTACAGAGCCTCTCTAAGTTTTAGTGCACTAAATTGTTAATAACATGCATCTTTTCTATCCGATCTTCTTCGTTTTTTGGGTGAATTCTCCTTTCAGTTTCTACCCCATTTCTACATTTCAGTTAATAACCTGGCACCCTTGAAAGGGGCCCGGTATAGGGACCTTTGAAGTTTTAGTGCACTACATTTTTAATAAATTGCTTCTTTTTTATTTGATCTTCATTTTGGGATACTTTCTCCATTTAGTTGTTCTCCCGTTTCTATATTCCAGTTTAGACCATGGGCTCGTCTAGGATCCCGTAGGACATAGTCCCCTGTTTTTAAGGGCCTGGGCAGTTTTATTTTTGTATTCACTAAATTGCTAATAAAATGCCTCTTTTGAATTCGATCTTCGTCCTTTTTGGGATGAATTCTCCTTTTAGTTAATGCCAAATTTCTGCATTTCAGTTAAGACCCAGGCAACCTTGCAAGGGGCCCAGTACAGGGCCCTCTTTTGTTTCCGATCTTCTTCGTTTTTTTTTTTTTGGGGGGGGGGGGAATTCTCCTTTCAGTTTTTACCCCATTTCTACATTCTAGTTAAGACCCTGGCACCCTTGAAGTTTTAGTGCACTAAAATGTTAATAACATTCCTCTTTTCTATCCTATCTTCTTCGTTTCTGGGATGAATTCTCCTTTCATTTCTGCCCCATTTCTAAATTTCAGTAAGACCCTGGCACCCTTGCAAAGGGCACGGTACAGGACCCCTTGAAGTTTTAGTGCACTAAATTGTTAATAAATTGCTTCCTTATTATCCGATCTTCATTTTTGGGATACTTTCTCCATTTAATTATTCTCCCGTTTCTACATTTCATTTAAGATCATGGGCCCGTCTAGGATCCTGTAGGGCCCGGTACAGGGCAACTTAATTTTTCTGTGTGCCATGCGTTTTTCACACCCTAATTTTCTCACCTTCGTAGTGCGTAATTTGAAAGTTGAATCTTGAACTCTTCTCCTTAGACAAACACTCACATGTTTTTATTGGCGCCCTAGGGCCCTTTTCCAAGCATTTCCCTAATTTTTTTGCACATTTCTTTCAAATTATCTTCTAATAATTAATTAATACCCTATGCTTAATCTTGACAAATAGAAGATATGAAACGCTAAGTACTAAAACGTTTTATCATAATTTCATGTTAGAGCCCAGTTCTCAACTATCAGTTGGCCCCTTTTGGGTCCCCTATTATAACTCCCTTAAAAATAGTTCGATTCACTAGCTTTGTTTTTCTAAAAACATCTTAGTTTCTCCTGCGATTACATGAACAACAAAAAAATATACCCTTCAAATACCACAAATTTTGAATATAAATCATCTTCTTGGGGCCCTTGGTGTATCTTATTTAAAAATTATCTGAATTCCTTGCATTTTTCTTTACCATAGTTCTATCGTCGCCTGATTACATTAAAAACTACTAAAGAGTGTATTTATACCAAACTACATGCCACTTAATTCCCTTCATCTTTGGGGCCCGGTACAAGACCCCTTGAAGCTTTTGCACAATAAATTATTAATAAATTGCCCCTCTTAATCCAATCTTCATTTTTAGAACCATTTTTCAATTTAGTTATTCTCAAGTTTCAACATTCCAGTTAAAATCCTGGGGCACCTTATGGTCCTTTCGGGCACGATCCAGAGCCCCTTAAACTTTTTGTGTGCTATGCATTTTTTAAACCTAATTTTCTCACTTTCTCATTGCATAATTTTAAAGTTGAGTCCTGGACTCTTCCCCCTAGACCAACACCTTCATTTTTTTTTTTTTTTTTTTTTTGGGGGGGGGGGGGCTCTAGGGCCCCTTTTTAAGCATTTACCCCAATTTTTGCGCATTTCTTTAAAATATTATTCTAATGATTGTTTCATACCCTAAGATTAATTTTAACTAATTGAAGATCAAAACGCTAAGTACTAAAACATTTAAACATGTTTTCATGTTAGGGTCCTGGTCTCAACTATCAGTTGACCTTTTGGGAACCCCTGTTAAAATGGTCCGATTCACGAACTTTTTTTTTTTTGTAACAACTTCTTAGGTTCTCCATCTACTGCATAAACGACAAAAAAAATTGCAGACTTTAGTTACCACTAATTTTGAATATTAATCGTCTTCTTGGGGACTTTGTTGATTATTCTTTAAAAACTATCCTATTCTATTGCAATTTTCTTTAACATAGATTTATCATTTTCCAGCTACATTAAATCACCTAAAATTTTTCTTACGCACAATTACATACCAGTTAAGGCCCTGGACCCCAGGGGCCTCTCTTTCTTTCTACCTCAGCTACCACCTTTTTCGAACATTAATCTCCTTTTACAGCATCAACATATGTCTATTCCCTACAGCCGTAAATTAAAAACCGCGTTACTTTAAAGGTAACTTTAGATAAAGAATTTCATCCGTTTATTAAATTGCGTGTTAATGCTAACAGTTATTCGTGAAATTCACAACGTGAGGGAGCATCTTCAACCACTTGGTAGCGCGTTATTTCTTTGCGTTTAAGGGCCCAATTTCAACGGGATTTGCTTCCTTAAACTTAGATTACAATTCAGCTACTTTCTGTATTATGAAATTTTATCTTCGACTTTAGTTACCAACATTTTCTAACATTAAAGGTGTATATATATATATATATATTTTGGGGGGGGGGGAATTCTATGTGCTTGATTCCTACGAGTTTTGGCTCACTCAACTTGGATTTTGATTGTCTCCGGCACGTTCGGGAAGTTCCGGTAAATGCTCCCACATGTAATGGGGATCTAGATTACAGGTTCGTTCGGAAAGAAGTTTGATGCGAACCCACTAGACGCTGCGGAAGGCAACGGGGCCTCCGAAATTAGGTTCATTTAAAAGAATTTCCAAAGATATAATATCATACAAACTTAAGTTTTGTTTAAGTTTTTATTTACAAACCCCGGGCAAAGCAGGGTGGCTCTGCTAGTATTTAATAATTGCTTATCCTCTACAAAGAAATATTGATTTAAAGTACTTAGTTAACGGTAAAATAAAGTAAACAAAGAAAAAAGGCAATTTATTTAACATAGTAAGAAATATTTTGGTTTGTATTTACTATTTTTTTAAAAACATAAAATAGCCTATTAGCTGTAGCCTGTTATAATTAAAAAAATATCTTGTAGGTTCTGAAATGTTATTACTTATTTCAGATGTAGTGCTTTTTTTTTTTTTTTTAATGAAAACATTATGTTTATTAATCTTTTGTTTATATCATTGTTCTCGTAATATCACTTTCAGACTAAAAGGTATTTAAGAAAATTTTCAGACTCATAAGTATTTTGGAGTTTCATTTGCAAATTTCAATGTGCGATGACTTTATTTTACATAATAATTTCACCTTATTTGAAATTTGTCCTGTATCTTAATCTGTTATTATTTAAGAAAAGTATTTTTTTTTCTGTTTTATTTTGTATATGTTTTGTTTGAAAATGTTGCTTGCAAATTTCCATTATTACGTTATTTTAGAGGTAAAGGGGAAATATAGAGGAATTATATTAATAAAAAGAAATTTATATTGTATTTCAAATAATACTTAATAGTGGACCACTTTGTCCCAGTGGATGGACCAGTGTGCCTTGCTTCTGGTGTACACTTATCCACTTTATGAACGTACACAAATCTTTTTTTTTTATTTGAAACTATGTTCTGAAAAAGTATGATGCATGCAGAGATGGTTAAGGAGTATTCATGAATAATTTCATGCATATTGGACTTTCCATGAATGAGAAAAATAATGTAAACTCTAAAATTCGGTCACTGTGCCCCAATCTTCCCTACAATATTGAAATATACAAAAATAGTGTTTTAAAAATGTGAAAATAATTTAAATTTCCCTATCTATCTGTAAATATTCTTATTGCGTAAATAACATTTTTTGTAATTCTTATTTATGAGGTAAAATAAAAATGTACTTAAGATCAATTGTGTTTCATCAGAAAAGCAAAACAAATGATTTTTAAAGATACTTTATAAAAATAACACAGACTCTTATTTACGTCTGTATAAATAAGTAAACTTTGTAACGTAAATTTCTTCATTGAAATTCAAATGTATATGACTTTCGATGCTGTACAATTAAATGAATAAGGAATTTCACTCCACGTGATGTAATGTAGTTATGAATTCTGTCAAAGAGAGATCTATGCCCTTGCATAGTCGGTTCTTTTTAATATTTCTGAACATTTGTATATTCAAAGAAATTTTATTGGCAGCAGTGCTAGCAGGATTTTTCCGTTAATAGAAGGATATCCGTTTCTTCGTTACAGGATGTAAAATATATGTCAACTGAAGAAGATGGGGATGTGTAACCAGCTACCTGTAGCGAGACCAGTACAGTCGAGTGGTTACTCGACTGTAGTTGAACCGTAGTGAAACAGTTTGAAGTAAATATGTTTGCTTCAAATGTGTATGCCTTGATTAATTCCTTTAAAAAAAAAAAAAAAAAAAAAAAAAAAAAAAAAAAAAAAACTTTTAATTTTGAAGTTAGTTTTGGGAAGATTTCGTCTTTAATGAGATTGTGGCTGGAGTTTTAATACTTTACTATTATAATTGGTTTTAAATATGAATTATAGATATTTTTATGTAGTTTGAATGGAATTTCGCCCTCTTTTTAGGACTTTCGGATGATATAACATGTTTTTTAGGAGTATGGAAATTATTTGTTAAATAAACAGTCAAGTGAGAGTATTACTCGCGTACAGAGGGTTCCATACAATAAATGTTTTAATTAGTAGCTGTATTATTATTAAAAAAATCGTTTCTAAAAGACTAATAAGACTTAGTAAAAAACTATTCAACTTAGGGTTGGGTATACCTACATACCAGAAAAGCATAAATGTATACACCATGCAAGTTCAAAGATATATGAAGCCTAAATATTGTTAAATATTGCTATTCTCTAGGACTCTTTTTTAATCTTATCGTAATGTGTTTCAGATTAACTTAATTTGTTTTTGACGACAAAAATGATGTAATTAAACTTCGTTTGGCATTTCATAAACGCAAATTCAGCATAGAAATAATCTTACCTGCCTGCAGTGTACCTAAAACAAAACCTTCTTCAAATTTTTGTTTCATTTGGCAGTGCGCTAACCGCGCTTGGAAGGAGGTGGCAAAATTGCAACTCCGACTTAAACCGTATCGCGTTTCTCCTGATTGGTTTTTAATTAAAGTTTAAAGGCACGAGTGGCTTATTGAGAGTGACAATCGTTGAAAACTAGTCGTTAATGCCATAATAATTATGATATAATTCTAATTAAATTGATCTGTTTTTAACATTTTGTATTTTATTGCTTTTATATTGCTAATGGGCATTGCATTACACATACACATATATAACATTAAAAGTTCTTATCTAGGTTTTAAATGCCGGTGGCGCACATAGTGCGTCCCACGTGTGGGCGCCATGTCCAAACCGTCCGAGCCTTTAAGGATTAATATATCGGCTAATTACCAACAGTTTTTTTACGAAAATAATTATCAGAAATATTTTTATAACTTCTCGGACGATAGGTACCTCCAGCGCTCCTCAACGTCTTTGCAGAACGCCCACAAATAGAAATTTATGTGCAACGGAATAATGCAATTTTCTAAAAAACTGTTAACTAGGTTGATCGCTATAGTTTTCATACAAGGTTTAAACTAACGTCTAGTACCCCTATTTTTCTCATAATTTTAGCTTCAGTAGATTCGGAGACAGATTGGTGGGGACATGATTTTGCATTGTATTTTCGAGGATATCTCTGAAAATATAATATCTGAAATTAAAAGAAATGCATTTTTTTATTCTGCGTTTAGTTTAAGCTAGTTATATTTAGATAAATACACTGTTATAACTGTATTTTTCATATACATTTATAGTTATCTGAAATAACATTTATTGATCGTAGGGTAGACCGGGGCAAGTTTACGCATGGGGCACGTTTACGTAGTGCACTTTTCCCGAAACGAGTTATAACTGACACGCCATCAGTTATGACAGACTAAAGCTGCTCCCTAGGTGGTATCCTGACATGTTTTTGAGTGTCAGTCGAGCTTCGGTCTAGCATCCGGAAAGGATAACCTGTTTTCTGTCAAGGTGAGTAAATTTTGTGTTGAACTTATTAAAACTCATTGTGAACTATTAATACTTAATAAAGGATAAATAAATATATGAACATTAGTAGAATTTTATCCTTTTTTGAGAACTGTATTTGTGTGAACAGAAGTGTTATTAATTTTCGTTTCACGTTAACAATAAATCCAAACATGGCGACGGAACACGGTTACGCATAAACATCGGAGCACCTTTATGCACATTCTTAGTGCGTAAACGTATCCCTAAAGCTTTTTTGGTCTGTACTGTCTCAAACCTTTTTAGTATTTTCAGGCTATTTAGTTTTGCAAATCATCATTTAATGTTTAATTGAGTAACATATCTCATATAGCTTACAATCATATAGATCTATCTTGAGGCCTGTTCAGCTATAATTTTACAGACTATTCATCCTGTAAAAAATTTTCATTATTTTACAGGTGATAAAACATTATGTTAAAAAACAGAACCAAGATAGATGTCAAAATAATAACTCCAGCAGACATAATGCCTGGATTTAAAGGGATGGGGATTCAACCGCTAAGCACACTGATATTTTCGGAGGCTGATTTCATGCCATCGTACGTGATTGACCGACCAGAACCAACATAGCCCTCTACTAATAGGCCTACTAACGCCTCTGGCACTGAAAAAGATGTCTTTGAGACTTATATGACTATCGATCCTCCAAGTATATCCCCCAGTAGGCCTTCCACTTCGTCACATATGGACTACCCAACACCAGAACATCTGAGACCATTTGAAAAGGCAGGACCAAGGCTTCGCACTAAGAAAGGGAAGAAAAAGAAGAAGTCCGCAATCCTCACTGATACCCCGGTTAAAGAAGCCCTCAGACAAGAGCAAAAAGAAAAAATGATGGCACAACAAAACAAAAAGGAGAAATACGTAAAAATTTACTAGTTTCTATGGAAGCAGAACAAATAGACATCAAAGGAAAAAGTAGGAATAAAAAAACTGCAATAGGTTAAAAGTTGGTACACTGTAGAAAAAAGAAAATAGTGAATGAATCTGATGACGAAGATGAAAACTGTGTGTGTATTTATTGTTTGAAATCATACAACCAGTCCAAAAAAGGACAAGACTAGGTTCAATGCCTTAGGTGCAAATGGTGGTCCCATGACAAGTGTGCAAAATGAAATACTTTATTTTTTGTTTGTAAAATCTGTAACAGTGATGATGAAGATGACTAAATAGTTTATGTTTTTAATTAGCACTAAGACATATGTTTTCAGTTCAGCCTATAAAATGTTCTTTAATTAATTATCTTTATTTTTTAAACAGTGTTTTAAATTATAAATAAAACATTTCAATTTGATTAAATATTTATTCCACTTACTCCTTGTTATCACTTATAATATAACATGCCCCATTTGATGCGTAAACATGGACCTAAAAAAAATTACGGTTAAAAACACAAATAGGGCAACAACTGAATACACAAATTTTGACATAAAACCACAATGTATAATATTTCCTAAGTTAAAACATAAAAATTTTAAAAATCATTGAAAAAAAAACCCACGTAAACGAGCTCTGGTCTACCCTATTATACGTTTTAGAACACGATTTAAATGAATTCTTCAAAGTTAAAATTAAGGTCCGATTCTAAGTATTGTGAATTTGACTTCGATATTGTTAGTGTAGAAGAAAACAAGAGAAAAGTATTGTTGCCATGGAAACAACGATGGTTTCAATATCGAATTATAAAAGGGGTGCTTACTTAATCGGACAGTTAGTTGTAAAACACATTTAAAAACTTCAACAATGCACAACATGTATATATTATACGAGCACATAGTAGAAAAAATAATAAACTACTTTACTGTTTAAGTGTTACGCAGTCGAATAATCATTTTACAAACAATTTTCTTTTGAATTAAAATAGTAGTTTGCGCTTGGCGAAGAAAAGTGTTGCTCGCGTGGAGCATGCGTCTTTTCGCATCAAATATTCGAAAGTATTTCATTTTTTTGTAGACGTTCTACCGGAATTATTCCGCTAAATTTCACTGATCCTTTATTAGGTACACGGTAGTTTCATTAGAGGTTTTTTTCAGAACATTTTGAGTATTCGCTTTAAGGAGACCTTCCTCTTTAGTTATACCTAAAATCGTTTTACAATTAGAAATTGTTGTTGCTAATAAGGCGTACATGCTGAAAATTTATTGTAAGCATGTTATTCGTTTATTACAGTGCATAGTAGGCATAAAAAATTATAAGACAACTGAACGCTTATTAATATTCTATAGCGTTCCTTTTATTCTAATATTTAGAAGGATTTTTTTTTATTTAGCAAGTGGAAAGAGCTGAGAACACTGTTAAAAATTTCTGTAAAAACACAGAAAAAAGCGAGACTCCGTAAATTTACACTAGTTTTCGGTTAAATGCATTTGATTGAGTTTCTCGGTCATCATTTTACGGACATTTCTGTTATCTTATATCTAATTCCGTGTAGTGATTTGAATGTTTTTATTTAAAGATATTTTTATCTTTGTTAAAACTTGTAATTCAAAATATGCACGTTTAAAATTATTTTGCAATTTTATTAGAAATATTAGACTTAGTTTAAAACTTAGTTTAAAATGTTCTTTAGCCCTGTGCCGGGAGGAAGAGGTAGCTTTCATATTAGATAAGGAGGCGGCAGAACAGACAATCACTTCATCGAGTTTATGGGTAAAATTGCAAAATAAGTTAAAACTCGATTCGCATATCTTGGCGAAGCCTTGGTCCAAGCCATATCTTGGTGAAAAGCACCTGAAAACCCGATTTTAGTGGTTGACTCGTAGGTTTACCATTATGTCTCCCTGCTCCCAAAGATATGAAAACATTGAGGACTTGGAGCTGGAAAACACAATAGTAAACCTACGAGTCAACCACTAAAATCGGGTTTTCAGGTGTTTTCAAACAAGACATTATTTGGCAGGCCGATATCGTTTTAATATGCGAATCGAGTTTTAATTAATTCTGAAATTTCAGCCGTGAACTCGACGAAGTGATTGTCTGTGCTGTCGCTTCCTGGTCTATATCTCGCATGTTTAATTCGAAGCTAATTTTGCTCAAATTTTAAGAAGCTAAAATGCGACGAACCCGCTAAGAGAATATTCGTGAATACTGAAATTGAATTAGAATTGCGCCAAATTAGTAAGCTGTAGCCAAGATCGCATAATTTATGGTTACTTATTTTTAGTCGCCAAATTTGGCGATATTTCGCCAAGTGTCGCCAAGCTTGGCGAGAATTTGAAGATATAGGATGTTAATAATATCTAAGCATTGCGCGGTTAAAATGGCCGATATTTTGAAACAAGATGGCGGATGAAGCTGGCAAATGAACTCAAATGAGACATTGGTATGTTCTATGCATACAATCAATCTCATTCAAATCAGTTTATAAATACGAGAGTAAGAGCATGACGAAAATCAGATTGTTTCAAAATGTCAGCCACCCTACAAATTCAATAGAATTGCGCCAAATTAGTAAGCTAAAACAGCCACACTAGAAATTCAAGAGAATTTGGACAAATTAGTAAGCTAAAACAGCCACACTAGAAATTCAAGAGAATTGCGCCAAATTAGTAAGCTATGGCAGCTACTCAAGAAATTCAAGACAACTGCGCGTAATTAGTAAGCTATAGCCAAGTTGGCATCATATATTGTTATTTATTTTGGACGCCAAATTTGGCGATATTCCGCCAAGTGTTGCCTAGCTTCACGAGAATTTGAAGCTAACAGATATTAATAACATTTAAGCATTATGCGGCAGTGCACGGCTCAAATGGCCGACGTTTTGAAACAAGATGGCGGATGAAGATGGCCAACGAACTCGGTCGAGACATTGATATGTACTATGCATAAAATCAATCTCATCCAAATCAGTTTATAAATACGAGAGTTACAGCATGACGAAAATCAGATTGTTTCAAAATGTCAGCCACCAGAGAAATTCAAACAGCTATATCTCAGCCATTTTTTTAAGATAAAGACGAAACAAAATATGCTCCGGAATCCTTGTATTAAGGTCAAATTCTTAAGAAAAAATATTGTTCAGTTTTTAATTTATTCGCACGGCTTTTTAAATGTTTCAATTGTTAAAAAATTTAAATTGCCACCATTTTTAAACAAGATGACGGATGAAGCTGGCCAACGAACTCTATAGATACACTGGTATGTACTATGCATACAATAAATTTTATCCAAATTGGTTAATAAACAAGAGAGTTATCGCATGACGAAATCATATATATATATATATATATATATATATATATATCCAAAAACCAAACCAAAAATTCAAAACCACAGAAAATAATCTAAAGATAAAAATAAACTAAACAAAATGACAACCACTAAAATAACTTAAAAACAGCAAACTTTAAAAAACAATAAACTTTAAAAAACAGCAAACTTTAAAAAACAACAAACTTTAATAAACAGCAAGCTTTAAGTAATATGCAAAAACTAAAACCAGAAGAAATTAAACAAATGTAGACAGTTGACATGGCTTGTGACATGCACTGCGGGGTTGAACTAGTTTTAAGTGCAAAACGCCACCTAACTACCTGTCAAGACCAAATGGAAAAAACTAATAAGTCAAATGAGCTGACAAGACCCATCGAATACAAAATGAACTAAACGTGAAACTCCAATATACGTTCACGTAATCCTTAAACAGTCAAACTTACAGTTACTCCTCCCTTCGCATCCACAATACCTCTAAATCCCTGCGATAATCTTACACTTTACAAAATTACGCAGCAAATTCTTCAAAAATTTCCCAGGATAGCCGTGGTGCAATGCCAGATTATACCATTTGTAAAGTTCTTCAATTTTTCCCCAGTATTTAGAGTCAATCTATCTATATGGTTTAAGCCGTTAACGAAAATATTTCTATATATTGAAATATGCACATTTGAACTGAAATGTAATATTTTTATAGTTTCAAAGTTAAAGCTTTTGCGGATGTCATATATATCTGTTTTTAACTCACTAATTTTTTTTTATCTCGATATTAATATCTAAATAATTGACCATGATTTGATTTTTTGTCTCCAATATCAAATTTAAACCATTAGAATAGCAATCGATTATTTTTCTTTTCCACGTCATTGCATCTGACTAACTAACTAACTAACTAACTATATATATACTAGAAAGGTAGCCCGTCAAAAATGACGGAAATTTAGATATACAGATATATACAACTCATGTGCAAAAATATGAGTTTTCTCATTTGTTCCGCAGTGATAGATGAAAATAACACATTTTAAGAACGAAACGCATTTATGAAAAACTATGTACAGTAGAAGACCACTAATCTGCACAATTCCAAGTTTTCTGCAGATTTTTGCGGTCATGTCTATTCAGTCTTTGTTTACATTTTTTTTAAATTCATATATTGGACAATTTAGATTATTAAGCCTTAAAAATAAATAAATTACACACTTGAAGTAAGGTAAAAACTATTAAATTATCGTATACGATTTCATAAAATGGTATTATATGGTATTATATGTGTGTGCTTCACGATCTTGGTTACAACTTTGGCGAAATTGGCAGCAACTTGTCATAATTCTAATATTGTGGCCCTCTATGACAAAAAAGTAACCAGTTTTTAGTAAAATTTCTGATATAAAGTAGTTTTCAAAAACTTGTGTAAAATTGCAGGCCGTTATCATGCATTTTCGCAGCGCCAGTCCTGGGAATAATATTTCTAACACTGAAGAGTTTCCATGTATATGTGGAATTTAGAAAAGCTTCTCCAAAAGAAAGGTCCTGAAATGACATTGTAATTCCTCTAACTTCAAAGTTTAATCGGGCCCTGATGTTGTTTACTGAAATCTAATAAATACAGTTATTTTGAATATTACAACAGAATTAAACAGCTAAACTTATTTAACTTAAACTCGCTGTTACTTCCCGATGTTATTTTTTAGTATTAAGAAAGAAAATTATTTAAATTTTTCAAATCATGCACATTTATAATTTTTTTCCGCCTTTAATAACTAAATAATGAAAAAATATGCTTTTGTACTGATCTCATAAATACGACAATAAAATAATGTAACTAAGAGACATTGCAAAATTAAATCTTTGTGATTTCAAACCATAAACAAATGATACCGCCACCATTTTACATACTATGACGTCATTAGAATATTGTCCATTGATTGTTGGAGAACTTACTTCGTGAATGATTACCTCAATGATTTAATATTTTTTACGGTTCACGATGAATGAATCCCTTGTGTTTGTTTAGGTTTATGTAATGAGATATTAAGCCGTGAACCCAATTTCAATTAAAGTTATCCAAAGATGGTACAGATGTCATATTCGCCTCATATTGGCGCGATTTTTTTCTGTCGCCAATATCATATAGGCAACAGGTACTTAACTTGCGCTAAAGTGTCGTTATTTTGCTTGATGTGGTAACCCGGATTATGTTGTTTATTCTGTTGATGTTTTCGCCAAATTGGCAACCGAAAAAAATTGCGCCAATATGGGGCGAATATGACATCTGTTCCCCAAAGATATATGCATTTTTAATCGAAATTAAAAACAATGCTTTAATCTCGAAATAAAATGTTTTAGTTTGTATAATTGGTTATTTCTGTGGAACAGATGTCATATTTGCCCCATATTGGCGCGATTTTTTTCTGTCGCCAATATCATATAGACAACAGGTGCTTAACTTGCGTCAAAGTGTCGTTATTTTGTTTGATGTGGTAACCCGGATTATGTTGTTTATGCTGTTGATGTTTTCGCCAAATTGGCAACCGAAAAAAATCGCGCCAATATGGGGCGAATATGACATCTGTACCATTTCTGTTAATTATTTATTTAGGTACTTTTCCATTATAGCGCATTTTTAAAAAAAAGCTTGGCGTAATTCGGGCATCAGAAAGTGAGATATGTTGCCAAAATATACAGCTATGAAAACAAATCTAATGAACTTTTATTTTTGCTTATATATGCACTTATATACATAAAAAAAATCGTTTCTAAATATATATAATATTTTTTTATATATACAAATTACGGAATAGATTTCAGATATGTACCGGGATACATATGGCGCTAAAATGGTGTTATTTTGCCGGCTATTGTTTTTTATTTATTAATAAATTGTTTAGGCACAGATGTCATATTCGCCCCATATTGGCGTGATTTTTTTCCGACGCCGATTTGGCGAAAACATCAACAGCATAAGCAACAACATCCGGGTTACCATATCAAGCAAAATAACGACACTTTGGCGCCGGTTAAGTATACATTGCGTATATGACATTGGCGTCAGAAAAAAATCGCGCCAATATGGGGCGAATATGACATCTGTGCCATTGTTTATTTACTTTTATTTTCTGTTTTTAAATTATATAAACTGTTTTGTTCTATAGTTATTATCCAAACTTTTATTTATTTATAGTTGTTTCCTTTTCAAAATGATAGCAAATAATTTAAAAATATATAAGTAACTGGTATTCGAAAGCGAGATTTCTGCCGAATTGGCGTCAGAGAAAAATCACGCCAACCCCGATGCGTATATGATATCTGTGCAAAAAATACTTCTGTTTCTTTATAAAAATGGTTAAATAGTTTTTTTTTTACATTAAATAAATTGTATACATATTCAAAAAATTGCTTGTGAGTATGAAGCAGTAAATAGGTTGTCAGAAAATACGTTGGCAAACTTCTTTCTCGCCAAGAAACTTTTCTCCGAAGTATTGTACGTACATAAGTAATGATTGCTAGAAATGCATTTTTAATTATGATATGCGCTTTTATGTTTCACTACATTTATGCATACTATACTGTGCGTATAAATGCTACAGTTCATATGCAGGGTTACACAAAAGAATTCGTAAGGGTTACTGAGTATGAGAATAAATTGCTTAAAGGTGGTTTTTAAAGGAGTTATGCAGTTTTACGCTGAACTGCATTTAGATTACTAAGAAATGTTTGTAGAATATATATAAAATGATATACAGGGTCACGCAAAGAATTGGATACATAACCGTCTATGGATGATAATATCTGGAAATATGATTTCAGTAGCTTTAAGAGTAGCTTAAATTAAATTTTAGCTAAATACTGGCATGTAATAACGGTACTATTGCTATGGACGAAAACTGCTGAAATCAATTTTTTTTAAAAATTATGCGTTTTCTAAAATGTTTACTTAGTTATCTTATTTACCTTATTTCCCTAAATAACGAAGTTTTGTTAAAGCATTCAGGATGTGTTGGAAAGTGTTTCATATTCTATGCTTAACGCATGATTTTTATTTCTTCTTTAGTCTTATTTTGCATTTATTTTATTCTTAATTTTTAATCTTATACTGCTTTATATAAACTTTGGCACAGTTGTCATATATACCCCATACTGGAGCGATTTTTTCCGACGCCAATTTGGCGAAAACATCAACAGCATAAACAACAACATCCGGGTTACCATATCAAGCAAAATAACGACACTTTGATGACAGTTAAGTACCCGTTGTGTATATGACATCTGTGCCGAAACTTTAATATTTAATGTTTAAACTCTTCGCTCCACTCACCTTGTATATAGTGTAAACTATAACACAGATAGCGCAAAATAATAGACAGTTTGATACTTTTCCACTGTAGGGGCTTTGGCATTTTTAAAAAAAAGTTTGGTGTAATTTGGGCATCAGAAAGTGAGATTTGGGTACTTTTCCGTTATGCGGATACCATTATCGCCAAGCGTAATATTTGGCGCAAAATGAAAGTCACGTGAATTAAGGCATTTGAAAAATAAAAGAAAAAATATTGTCGTACTAAAGTCAGCATTTAAAAAATATAACATTTGAAAATTCCAGACTTTTACGAACTATTTAATTAAATCACAAATATATACTTAAAATAATTGAACAAATAACTGTTATAAAATAAAGCAATAAAATAAAACTCATATTAAACTGCTGGCATAAAATTACAAATACCTTTTAGCATTTTGAAATAATTGGATTAGCATACCTGTTACTTTTCCGTTATACGGACAGCATGCTAAAATGTATGCTAATGCGCCAATTATTTCAACCTTGATCGTAGATTTTTATTGTAAACCATGCGAAAAATTGTGATTTGTTATTTATGAAACGTGAATCACGTGAATGATTATTGTTTAACCTTAACCCTGGAAAGCTTTTTAATCTGCTATTAATCGAATTAAAAATGCTTTTTTTTTTATAAAGTTGTAGTTTACTTTTACTGCTGATGCTGAGATGGATTTTATCATTTGGCAATTACCAGATGATGAGAAAGTTGTGATAAAAATGTTTCAGGAATTTGGAATTTTGCATAATAAAAGATTGTGTTCAAAAATCATGAAATGAAATTATGGATGAGTTCTGGAAATCCGAAATTGAGTTGTAGCTTACGATCATGCGAAGAAAGCGTAGAAATACAACAAAAAACTTGGTTTAAAGGATCGCGGGTGACTTTTCTTAATGCTTTGAGGTTTATATATTTATCGTGCAAAGAGTTGACATCGATTGAGTTTTGTGAGCTGCAACTTGATATGAACCTCAACACAACAGTGGAATGGAATAGTTATTCGACAGAAGTTTGTGCAAATGCTTTATGTTCTCGACCAAATAGAAAAATCGATGGACCTAATAAAATTATAGAAGTAGATGAAAGTCATGTATTATTTATACAGATTGTTGGAAAGGAGATAAAACAGATGAACTGCTAAGTGCTGGTTATGATCATTTCACAGTAAATCACAAATACAATTTTGTCGACCCTAATACTGGATGTCATACTCCAAATGTTGAAAGATTATGGGGCATCGCAAAATGGCGCAACAAAAGACATCGGGAAGCTGTTCGTCATCATTTAGAGTCGTATCTCATAGATTTTATGTGGCTACGCCTTCATTCAAAAAATGAAATGTTTACTGCAATGCTAAAAGATATTTATAATTTTATGGCAGCAGTTTAATATGATTTTTTATTTTATTACTTTATAGTATAACAGTTATTTGTTCATTTATTTTAAGTATATATTTGTGATTTAATAAAATAGTTCGTAAAAGTTTGTAATTTTCAAATGTTATATTTTTAAAATGCCCACTTTACTATCGAGAATGTTTTTTCTTTTATTTTTCAAATGTTTCAATTCACCTTATTTTCATTTTGCGCCAACTATTGAGCTTGGCGACAATGTTGTCCGTACAATGGAAAAGTACCGCATACATTTTGGCATGGTGTCCGTATAACGGAAAAATATTGAGAATTGTTGTCAAATCATATAAAGAGCTATGAAAACAAACTTGAGTGTTTTTTTTATATGTTTATTTTATATGTATATTATTCATTTTTTTATGTACAAATTACTTCTGTTTCTGTATAAAATTAGAGAAACGGCTTTTTTAATCGTATAAATAAATCGTATAAATATCGAAAAATAAAATGCATGTGCATATAAAATGAAACAGTGGATAGGTTCCGGGAAAATGTTGCCAAATTTCTTTTTTCGCCAAGGCACTTATACTGGAAAAGTACCTAAAGCACATTAAAATCGCGCAGTTAGGAGCTCATACAGTACAGCGTCGTCTATTGGCGGTTATTTTATTAGTAGCATCGGGAGGAAGATGTAAAGATGTACTTTAAATTCTCACTCATAGATTTTGAAAAAATATCTTAAAAGAGCGGAGTTTAAATTAAATTTTGGTGACCTCCTTTATGAAAGATTAATAGTTATAAATGGGAATTTCACCAAATCAGCCAGCTATTGCAAAGTTGGCCAACATTTGGCGCTACTGTGGTAACCCTGCATTAGTATTTTTCAACAATTACTCATTTCAATGAGGTGGTCCTACCGGAATCGTGAGGGACACACAGAGACTTGGATTTTATATAAATAGATATATATATAAGTCACATTTTAAGGAAGGGTTGTTCTTGGGTCTGGGGGTCGTGATCGGTGAAAATATACCAAAATTTTCCCGAAGTGCTCTCCTCCGGACGGCTGCAAAAGGTAGCTTTTTACTTTTTGTAATAAAAGCTACCTAAAACTGTCTTATTTATTTATTTATTTATTTATTTAGAATAATTTAGAAAGGGCAAAATCATATCCTCGGAGTTCGACAATCACTTCTTAGTTGTTTCTTTCATCATATGCGAGAAGCTTGGTAATATATGAAAAGTAATTTACGTAGTTTTATTTTAAAGATATTATTATTATTGCAATGCTATTATTATTATTTCATTGGTAAATACGTTATAAAAAATATATTAATTTTCTAAAAACATGTTACACAAAATAAATAAAATAAAAGAAAACGTAAAAAATCACTTTTAAATAGCAAATTACATTTTTCTGTTTATTTTTCTCTTATTTCTTACGAAAAATGTCTTCTAAAACATATTAGCACTTTAAAAAATAAATAGCGTGCAAAAATTTCGAAAAATTCTCTAAAGCATTATTGTTGCAAAAATTCAATTAGATCCAAATGTTTTTATTTATTACGTAAACTAGTAAAAGAGTTAAAATTGATTTAAAAAATAATAATAGTTATTATGTTTCGATCTAAAATAAAATAAAATAAACCGTTTACGAATTTTTTAACAAATATATTTGAACCGAAATCTTTGAAAAGTACAAGTGCAATAGATTTGCAGCAGCTGAATGATAAAAGACATATTTTGTAATCAATAACAATATCTCGTATAACTCAGTCAGTAAAGTGTTCTTCCATTGTCAACTGGTGTCGGGTTCAAACCTCAGGATGGCTAGAAACAAATTGAGTAAAAATTAAGTGCTACAGTAGTTCATGTTTACTCGAAAAATTCATATTCCTTCAAGCTCACTGAAAATTGAGTGATTCGCTAATTTTGAAAACTAAATTAATTCATTATCATTAAAAATAAATTTACAGAGAATTGTGGATTTTTAAAGATATTAATTTACAATCTGTTGTAAATTTATCGAATAACTTCTATGTTATATAACGTAATCTCGGTTTTCCTAATCTCTGTAATTTTACGTAAGACTTAAGATAATGGATTTACCGTAGATTCTTTGTAATTTCTCAGAGTCGAAAAAATAGAATATTCTGTACAACCCCCTAAAGTGGGTAATTTGTTTTTAGCTATCTCTGTAACTTTCAAACAAATATATCTATATGATAAACGACAAACGTGTCCTTTCGTGGAACTGGAGTCATTTTGATTTTGATAACAGCAAACGAATAAATTTTGCTTTTAAAGCAGTTTTTTTAACTTCTGAATATCGTTCATTTTTCAACTGCCGTACAGGAAAAAAAAAATGTATTTTCAAATGAAATTCGTTTGCAAACAACATAACAAGTTGTTTAAAAAATGCATCGCTATTTGCCGAATTGTTTTTGTTTTAAAAATAATATCAAGCATGATTATTTGTTCTAATTTATCTCTATCGAGAGCAGATGATTACGACAGATGAAATGCGTTTACACTTAAATGGATATCATTAGTTCAGCATTTGTTTCCAGATTACATTCCTTAACACAATAAAAACAAACCACGGAAATGATCAGAATAAAAAATGCGAGGCCAGTGCAAAACTATCGCTTTTAATAAATTCAGTAACACTTATATAAGATGATTCCACCTTAAATATGACATAAACACCACTGCAACATAGAACCATTGAATATCTTTCGATATAATTTTATTAATTATGTATAATACGATTTAATAGAATGACGAAAACTTTTATTATATATTTTTAAGTTTTGATTGGATTTTAATTAAATTTGAAACGACGCGACGAAATTCTGCAAAGATTATATATATTACATTTAAAACCATTCGTCTGTGTATTTTTTGCGCTGTAAATGCGTATAGACGAACAGACAGGCGGGAAGGGCAAGACGAAGATGGTGCCATGTATTTATACAATTATTATCGCACCTATAAAATGGTTTTAACATATATTTTATAACCCGGGAAGCTTGGGTATATGACCTTCTATACTGTAAAAGCAGGTATGACATTTTTTCTTCTATAGCATATGGACTAAGAAAGAAAAACCTGATTCTATTTATGTTTATTTGACCTAAGTTAGCAATAATATCACTCGTCCGAAATTAGTTAACTTTCACGAAAACTTCCTCTATCCATAACAAATATTATTTCAGATTCAAAACTAACCATACAGATATTTGTCTAAACTAAAAGTTTTTTGAAAGGGAGATTATGAATTTGAAAACTTCTAGGAATAATTCTGAAAGTGATTTGAAAGGACTTTTTTTATTAATGGAAAATTTTAATGATGAAATTCCATTTCTGTGAGTGAGATGTCATTTATCAAATCCTTTAAAGGAAATATCTATAAAACGCAACTTATATTTATGTAAAAAATAAAACTTAATTGATTTTTTATAGCATTGAATTTTAATAGGAAAAAACACTCATTTAATATTTTTTTTATATTTATCACAAATCCTTTAAAATTGTTACTATTTGTTATGCTGATGTTTAAATTAATAGTTAATGTATGTTTGTTTTTTTTTACTTAGGGCGTATTAATAACCCAAATAATAAAAATAATAATCACAATAAAGGATAATTTAATTAACTCGCATTCTATAATGAGATAGTTTTTGTTTAAGCATCAGTAATACACATAATTTCTTTTGTATTATGGAAATATTGCTTAAATTATATACAGGGCTGCTTAAATAATCCGAATAATTTTCCGACTGTGCATGTGAATTGCTAAAATTGGGTTTTCAAATACGTTATGCTTTTCCAAGTGGTTCAATTAGGCATAATATTTGAACCTATTGAGCGATAATTTTTTATTACATTATTCTGAATGTTTTGGAACTTCATTCATAATCTATTGTTTTATAATCTAATCGAGACGCATGCTTTTTCTTCTTTCTTGTTAAAAATGTATTTAGTTTATTTTAAAATATTACTTTTGTTTCTAGTTAAGAGTAAAAAAACCAACTATTTCATGAACCAATTATTTCTAAAATCAACTGAAAGAAAAGTTGTAGTTTTTAAACTAAAAATACATTTTTTTATTTAAATTGTTTATTATGGTTATAATATGTTTAGATTTGGATGTATATATGGAATGACGTTAACTGGGTATGGAAAATGTTTTGATTACCTTGATTGAAAATTCCGCGAGTCTTACACCAGCTGCGATGTATGAAGATTGGATGTTTCATCCGCAAATGTACTCGTGTATAAGTTATCCAAGCTCAGTTTTTAAATTAGTGTTAAACTACTTATTAAGATCTACTTTCTTTCTTTCTAACCAATGACCAGGCCCCTACCTGCCGAGTTTGCCCAGCATAACGGGTTTAGTACCTGGCATCGGGGCGAAAGACCGCCTAATCGCCGCGAAGGGGCAATAAACCTGACATCATTGCCTCGATCGTCATCCTATCTGCAATGCCTACTGCTCATTTGTGTATACTTTGTTTTACCGGTTACTTAACGTTATATCCTGTTGTTTGGCTTCTGCACATTGCTACTCATGTTGGTCTCGTAATTTAGAACCTTGATCAGATGACGAGACCTAAACTTGGCAAGGCACCTCCAGAGGTATAATTCACAGGTAACTTGGAGGACTTTGCACCCAAGATGGATTTTACATGCACCATGAGCCATAAGCGTACATGGCGGATTATAGCCAGCAGTAGGCCTCAATCCCGCGGCCTTAGCTGCGGATTCGTTGCTCTGCCAACTGGGCCACCGCTGACCAAACTGCTTCTGAATGACCTGGGGTTTAGAAGCCGAATCGTTGGTGCAGACTTGTCGTAAGAAATAGATTTTGGTGGGGGAGGGGGGAGCAAAAAAGATACAAAATTGAGCGCCGCAGATAGACAAGTTGCACCGAAAGTTAATTTTGATCCGAAATGCTAGGCAAACATAACGATTCAGGGGGATGAGACTCTGCCTATCTACCGTACCCTACCGCGTAGAAACTGGCTCCGTAGACTTCCAACTGAAGAGGGTTCGGTAGCTTGTGCAGGCTATAGTCTATGTGCAACTACGAATAATATAAAGGCGGCAGTCAAAAAGAAAAAAAGACCTGAAAGGGAAAGGGGTTAGCTTGTGCATGTTATTACACTTAAAACATACTTATAGCTATTTACTTAACTATCATTTATTATATATATATTGTTTTAATATTATCCTATAGCACTAGGTGACATTAAACTAACTAGAGTAATTTATTTTAGATTACTTAAATATTGCCTAGCTATTTAAAATGTATTTATATTTTAACCATTTCTAATATTAGAAACAATATAAACTCGCGCTGGCGGTCATTAAGTGTACTTCCGAACTTGCAATACTCGGATAACCGACGTAAGTCTCTTGTGAAATCTGCTACCTCCTTGCTTCCTTAGTCGCTTTTGGATGTTAAATCGTTCTAATAATTTAATAGAGTGTAGTGAAAAGAGCTTTAAATGATCTTCGTTACTGATCTCTTTCAGAGTATTCGGAACTATAATATCGCGTAAAATGGGAAAAGTCGATGTTGCCAATCGAACTCAGCAAAATATATTCCTTCATCTCACTACTTCTGATGTTATTCGCTGAGAAATAAAAGTCAATTTTTTTTATATAAATTGTCCAAGAAACATTCGAATTATATTCAACTAAGCGCCCAGAGAATTTATTTCTTTATCGATAATTCTTCACTCTCCTTTTCTTTCTTTTTTTTTTTTTTCAAATATTTTTCGCTATATTTTAATTTGCGTTAAATGTCATAACGTCGCCAAAATTATATCGCCGTACTATTATTAGTACATTATTACTGAGAAAGGAGGCATAACTATAAGTATTCTTATAGTTTATTTACATTATATACAAGAGCCGCCAACGCAGCTACTCAGTAGAAGTAATTTCTTACAACAATACTGATAACACTGGCTGCATGCAAAAGCCTCACAATCTCAGGCTCTGTGTGATGCTGCCATCTCTTAATACGAATCACTACTATTATTGGGTTGGGATATAACAGAATGCAGTCCTTCTGATGAATTTTGGAGCAAATTTCAGAGAGTTTAGAACGTTTTTTTTTTTCCTTTTCCTTTTCTTTTCTTTTTCTTTCTTTTATTATTTCGAGAACGCGATCGAAGATGACAATAGAAAACGTGCTCTTTTCCTAATAGTGGTTTGAACTACAAATTATGGATTGCTCAGAAACATGCTATCGTAGGCTGCATCAACATCTAAGACATATCTAATTGGGATCCCGTTACATTGTCACTTCAAAAATTGTACACATATTCAAGTTTAAAACACCAGAAAGTCGCGCGGCCAAACTTTGGCCAACATTACCATAGAATTTTGAATATTAGTATATTGCAATTATTGATAATATTTTGAGATGATACAGCATGATATAACAGCCTGCGGTATACATTACAAAGGATTTCAAAGAAATTTTTTGTCTGTATCGAAATTAACCTTTGTTCGAGAATTGTAAATAGCCGTTTCAATGGAAGCAGCAGCAAGGGATGCTGTAGATTTAAATACATATCTAGTTTTAAAAGGAAAAAAATACAAATTACGATACAATAGCTGTGTTGGAACGAAATAGCTAAAGCAGTCAAACCTTCAAATAACTTGCATGCTGGAAAATATTCTTTTCGTTGTGGCTATCCCAAACACCAGTCATCAGAATACAAACAGAAAAACACTATCTGCCATTATTCAAAATCCTGGCCACCTGACGAACATCTGTGTGTCTAAGAAGAAACTTTGTTCAGAGCAAAAGCTGTTTTTTTTAGCAGAATTAAAAAAAAATGTATAGAATTTAAATAATATACTCGTATTATTTATCACTTAAATCATGTAAATGAAGTTTTTACTCCAATTGAAATAAAATGTAATGTGAAAATTCATTCTGTTATTTTTAAAATTGAAATTGGAGCAACATTTTTTGTGGTGCTGTAAAAAGTATTTAAGAAAATCAGAAGTTTATTTTCATTCTTTTTTAAATTTCATTGTAGTAAACATTAATTAAACTTCGGTCATATACGCTACACCCCGTAAATATTTTGCGAATTTTAAAAATGGATCTAGTATTCCAGATAAGAACATAGTATTTGTCTTTACTGTTGGTTAATAAAAAACACAAATTTAGTTGTTAGTAATTGGATTATTCCTTTAAACTTGTTGAATGCTTTTAACTCAAATATGAGCCACAGTTTCAATAATGTAAATACGAATCAACACACATTAGTTGGATGGATCTTTAGAAAAATCCAAAGAGGTTTTCTCACTTGAATTGGGTCTTGTTAAAGGAGTTGGGTTTTATCTTATCTGTAAGGCAGACACCGTTTCGGAGTTCTCTAATGCTCATTCTGTCGCGTATGCCTAGCTACAAAAATTGACTGAGATATTCAACGCCTCATTGCTAATAGCGTTTTATAACCTGTAAAAACTTCAGATTGGGTAGATTCAATCGTTCCTCTGCTAAAGCAAGATGGAAGAATTAGAATCTGACAATTTTAAGTTGACATTCTAAAAAGCAATAGAGCTGGGAAAATACTTCTCCCAAGGATTGAAGACTTGTTTAGTGAAATGTATCGTAGTATGCCATTCACAAAGTTAGAACTTCGGGATGCATATTGTCAACTAGAACTGGATCATGGATTGCGATATCTCGTGGTGATAAACACAGAGTGATTCATTCTGCGTTATACCCGATTTTTTTTGCAATTCCCTTCGTTTTTGTCATTTTCCAAAGACAGATAGAGAAGATTTTACAAAGCATAATAGTAATTTCTAAGTATCGAGATTAATTGCTTGTTACCGCTTAATAAAAAAAGAGCACTTAAAGAATTTGCAGAAGCATTTTATCAGTCTACAATTTTTGGGTATAAAATTACTTCATGGAAATCTCATCTGTAGAGTTCATACGTAATCACATAGACAATAATGGACTGCACCCATTTGTATTGAAAGTTGTTGAAATTACAGATGCTACAGATACAGCGATTGTATTTTAACTGCGTTCATTTATTCAATTAATAATATATTATTCCAAATATTTACCAAACGTGTCCACCTTGTTAAAAAACATTATACAATCTCTTAAAATGTAAGCAGCCATGTAAATGGGAAGTACACAAGGAAGCTTTTCAAAAAGATAAAAATGACTTGCACAACTATTCCTTCCTACTCCATTTTGAACCAGACGAAGAAGTAATTGTCGTCTGTGATGCAAGTCCTTATGATCTTTGTGCTGTTCTGTCGCTTAAAGCCTCAGATGTAATTGACTAATTGATTGTGCCTCTCCCTCCATTGCAGAATCAGAGAAAAATTACTGTCATATCGAGAAAGAAATTTTTTCATTAGTTTTTGGATTTACACATTTCCGAAGCTATATCGTATGATGCAAATTTGCATTAGTAACTGACTATTGTCCTTAGTAAATTTGATTTGATGACAAACCCGTAGCATCCCTTGCTACAGCTCGCATTCAGCATTTAGAAATGACCTAGTTATTATACACTTACAATACCGTATATTGGAAAGGAAAATTACACGGAAATGTGGATGCTTCTAGCACACTATCTACTAAAATCTGAATCGGTATATCCTAAAATACTAGTCGAGCCTGTTGCACTTAAGCTGCTGTTGAGAAATATCCTACAGGATCACCCCTAATCGAAAGGTAGACAGATAAGTGTACTATGCTGAGTCATCTGACATGGCATGATCAAAATGTATGGCCATGGAAGTATTTGAGAACTTACATGCTTTCTAGCATACCGTCAACCGGGGCACTTTGTTCCTTGCGGGGTGACTTTGGTCCATCCCATAGAAAAAGTTTTTATTCTTTGTATTGAACAAACAATACAAGATAATTTGGAGTTTTTGCCCTTGAAAATAATTTTATACCTTACTATAGGGTATTTGAATTGTTTGGGGCTAATTTAATTTTTTTAGTGGCAACACTGTATGTGTTTGTAAAAAACTGATTCCGTGTGTAAATTTTAACTCGCTAAACTTTCTATAGCGAAACAATCTGGATATGAGATACAAATAAGATAAGTGTCAAAATATTACCTTTAGTAACTTGTAACCCTTGTGTGATCATAGTTTTTCCTTTAACTTTTTATTTTGACCGAAAATTTTTACGTTTTCATAAAGCTAATATGAATACTAGTATTTCAGGGCTACTTTGTGAAAGGCTTTTTTGGTCCGAAAATAGCCATAATTACTTAAAAATGCCTGTTATACAACCAAATCTCTTAAAACATGCTTTAAGTAACATTTGTTTTTCAAATGCTATTGTAGCAAAATTTTACATTAATTGTTTTTGTTCCAGTTGCTGAGAATAACATGACGAAAACTGTTTCTCATTTCTTTAATATTAACAATTGGTTTATTGTGTTTAAAAGAAAAAAAATGTTTATCGAGTTTGCTGTGTTAATTTATTAGAAAATGCTATTGCAAGGGGGTTTCAATAAAAATGTATTAATTTACAAATGAAAGGTATACATTTTATATGAAACTAAGTGGATGGATCAAAGAAGCCCCTATCAGGGTCTACTTTGTTCCAAAACTTTAAAAATAGTTAAAATGTAAAAAAATAAAAAATGTCTTCTTTAAAACCATACAGATTGCTTCATTGTTTCATGTTAATTGTTTACAATTCCATTACGACATTTGAAAAATCACATATAATATTTTTTAATAATAGAAATGTAAGTGGAACCAGGAAAAATTGACTGAAAGTAGCCTCGGTTGAAGGTATCGGAAATGAGTTGTCAGTAGAATAAAATAGCCTTTCTTAGAGGTTCTCGTGATTTCATTTTATGAAAATTCCGTGTATTTGTTTTGGATTAACTTTACAGAGTTCATAAAGAGATATCTGCAATCACATCTCTGGATCGTCCATATGTCTTGTGACGTAGTATTAAAAAGCAATATCAATTGTAGGTGGGGAGTGGACCTCTCTTAGCTGACAGGAAAGTACTGCAGCTCTTCCTTCTGTCAAATATATTGCCTCATGCATGACAAAACTTGGGAGAGGATACATACCGACCATGCAGGTATTCTAGAAGGTTACTGGCTTCTAATGGTAACCAATTCTAAAAGAAAGTCGCGGACAGTTATTTCTGTGGCTAACACAACATCAGTTTCAACCACAACAGCTCTGCACAATCTCATTAAACGCTTATATGTTACCACAGAGTTTAGTAAGTGAAAACGTAACTGGATTCTGTACACTGTAAGCAATTAGCACGAAACTGTGAGTTCATTCGACCGTTTAATAGAAAACGGTTACATAACTGTAATTTAACTTTATTCTAATACTAATATTATGTATATGGTAAATAAGGGATACTTTACTTAAATCCTCCAATTTTCATTTTTATATTAATGATTTATTTTAGTACACATTTAATATATCTACTCCAAATTTTCTGTAGACCTTCATAAAAAATATTACTGTCAATTAAATACCAAATAAAATGGTATTTTTTATCAAAAAAAAATTAAACTTCGAAATATGTGCCCTATTTGTAAAGTAATGGAAAAAATGAGTAATTAATTTATAATTTAAAAACTAGATTTGCATGTGACTTAATATCCTACTTACATCAAGGTTAAATTTTTTTAATGTATGAAAAAATCTTGGAAGGAGGGGAGAGCATTCACGACATTCAGTAAGAATTTTTTGAAAGTTTAAATAATTTAATTAAGAATTATGTAGGTTTTTAAGGTGCGTTTGATTAGTGCATTAAAAATGAAAGGATAGCTACTAAAAGTAACTTTTCTAAAGTAAAGTAAAGAAGGGTTAGAAAAGAAAACAAAAACATTGTGAAAGTTGTGCCTTAAAAAATGGTGTGATACACTTTGCATTAACATTGCATCCATGTGTAAGCCGACTCCCTGCATATATGTTGATAGAAATAGTTTTTTCCTGTACTAAATATATAACTTTTTTTTATTCCTTTTTTTAATTACGTGTTGTGGGATCGCGGTCAGCGTAGTCATATATATAAAGAAAAGGCGGGAAAAGTTTGATTTATTAAAAATTTCAAACTTCAGATTTTAGCTATGGACATGGACTTTGGTTCTTGGAAATTTGTATAAAATATTAAAATAACGCCGCAAAGGTCAACCATGCAAGTTATGAATTGCAATATTGAATTCAAATAATGAATTATAGTTAAAAACTAATAATTCATTTTGGGAAACACGTCATCATGTATTTAGTACATTAGAATAGGATATTTATCCCTATATACGTAGGCTTTTTACTTACATGTGGTACCTTAGTTAATCAAAAATGGTAAATCATAATAAAATATTGAAAATTTCATATCACACAATATTTAGCTACAATTTTTGCACTATTTTGTTGAAAAATTGTTTTTAGCATATATATGTTACCAGCAGTAAATAAAAGTACCAAAGTAAAATGAGGTTTTGAAGATTTTTGTATTTTGTAGGTTTTATGACGAACTTTTGAACTGATACGTGGTTCACTTAATTTCGACTAAAAACTCCATGTTCTGTAAAATACGCTAGAATCCTTTTTTGTTGTTGTTGTTTTTCTAGTGTACATTACCCCTGGAAACGAACGTGTTAGTTTGATGCGAAGCTCACTGCACTCGCTGCACGAGAATACAATGTAAATCACATCATCGCAAAACTCGTTTTTTTCTTGCAATTTAGCAAATATATATATATATATGTGTGTGTTTTTCACGTATTAGTGTTAAATTTTTTTATGCCAGTAGACAACAGTAATTACCATTGATTTATATATAATTGTATCATTTTATATTTGGATTTCACTTATATATTTCGCATTTGAATTGTAAGAGTTACCGGCGATCGTTTTCTTTATAATAATAATAGATATATAGTTTACTTGTATTCCAGAACTATACTATAGTTTAAATTTTTTAGCCAGATTGAAAACAATATATTTCAGTTTAATTATTTTTAACGAGTAGACCAATGAAAGACTGTTAGGGCATAAGAGATAATTTCATAAATGCAGAAATGTATTTCATAAAATATTTGTTAGTAACTGTGGACACAGTGGACAAATAGCGTTACACAGTGACTAAGTCAAATCAAACGTTTTGTACTTGAATTTAATTTACTAAATAAATAATATATGCTGCGCAATGCATTCGAATAGTCTATATTGTTCCAGCAAACGCTATTGGTATACTGATATGAATGTAGCAACATACATGAGTGCTTTTAACATTTTTTCACACACATTTCGCATTGACTGTAGGATTAAATGGACAAGTTGAAACTCCAGTCAGTCAGCCACTAGCCGCAACTTAATTACAAAGAGTATTTCGTTTTTAATTAGAGTAACGTTTTTTCTAATAAATTTATGTTTAATACTAGCTTTAAATGATGTTTAGAGTTAAAAGAAAAACTTTTAAGTAAAACGAATAAAATATTTTTTTTAAATTAAATAATTGTTTTCACAGTTCATAAACTAATTAAATATTTTCTGAATAAAATTTAAATTAATGAAAATTTTGAAAAAAAAAATATTTAAAATAATAATAGCATTAAATAACTCGAAACACTTACATACGCAACAATAAAATAACTTATATAAAAAATAATGGATTTTATTATGCAATTTATTATCTTGAAATGTTCTGTTGATAAGTATACAATCGAAAAGATACATTATAATAAAATTTTTCTGTAGATCTGCTTTTTATTTTTTTAAATTTTATATAAATATGATTAAAAAAAAAGGTTTTGAAACAATTTAAAAAAGAAAGCATTATGTTACTATACATTAACTAATTAAATATATTTTAGAAGTATTAAATCTACGAGAAACATTATAATAAAATTTAAGTATAGAATTTATTTTCATTGTGGTTATCAACAATTTTAACACTTAACAACAAAACAAAAGAAATATTTGAAACAAAAGGACTATATGTATATGTGATGTTTTTAACTATATGTAAACTAAGAAGTATTTTCTAGAGAAAGGGTAAATTGATTAATCTTGTTAAAACATTTTTTAATAAAACATACTAAACAAATAGTTTAAATAAAATACATATTAAATAGAAAAAATATGATAAAGAAATACGCACAAGATGCTAAAACTACTGCTTATTTAGAAGGTCGGATTCTACAAAACACTATTGAGACATCGGATCAAAGGAATTGGCATAAACAAAATTCATTACACTATCCTGCCACAAATGGGCCATGTCACAATTTCCAAGACAGATTAAGGCGAAACTAAAGGAAATTACTTTCTGTTCTGAATCGACAGTTATATTGATTTTTAATTTAGTTGAATGCTACTAGCAGAGCTAATCTAAAGTTCTAACAAAAGGAACATTAATACTTTTAGACGATTGTGTAAATAGTGTAAAAACGATTACGTAGCGTTAAATAAAAACGTCTGTAGTAAAAGAAGACTTTTGTACCTGGTTTTAAACAACGAGCAAATATTTTTAAGAGTAAATGCAAATTTTTTTTATTTGAATTTATTGTTTGTATCTTAATTAAAGGTGTATGAATAAGTTTATATGATTAATTAATGTAAAAATAACTGCATTCTTAATAAATGCGGTCAATTGAAAAAAAAAATACAATAATGAAATAGAAAAGAAAAATTATTTGAAAACTTATATATATATATATATGTATGTATATAATTAATTTTTTTATTTATTTTTCATTATGACATTCTTACATTATTTTTTCACTATGTTAAAAAACAAAAAAAGTTATCTCAACATAACAAAATTGCCAATTCTTCCAGTACATAAATAAAAGCAAACAATGTACGTTTTCAGCCATTAGTATACTGTGTGTCCTCTCTCAACGATGTCCAATGGCTAATTCCTAAAACATAAAAATAGCAAATAAAGCCTTTGTGCAACAATATTAAAAAGCAGAAAAACCAACGTTTAAAATGCACAAATAGATATGAAAATCAGCATTGCTGATTTTCATATCTATTTGTGCATTTTAAACGTTGGTTTTTCTGCTTTTTAATAATTCCTAAAACGTTTTTCATAAACATATAGTTCCAATTACAAAAATGTTTTAGATGTCATAAGAAAGTACTTTCAAAGCAATTTGGAGCAATAAAAACGTTTCTTAAAATAAATAAATAAATAAATAAATAAACGAAATTTAAAATTTTTACACATTTCCACAGTCCTATAAGTTATATTTAGTAGATTTTCCCTATTGCACTGAGAAGTAAGACAAAAAAAAGTCTCATTATTATATGATTAAAATTGACCGAGTAATAGCTGTTTAAATTTTCAGCATACTTTTTGAAGCGAAAATAGGGGTCACGCACATATATAGTAGAAATACAAATAAGCATTAGATATATTAGAAAAAAAAAATAGTTGAGAGTAAAATTAACATTGCAATAAGAATTTGAAATCTTGATTCATTCTGACATATTAACACAAAATATACAATTTGTCGCCTGAGAAATGTAGGTTATGTCATGTTTTTTTTTTACAATTTGATAATTTATTCTTACATATTTTGTACCGCTGAATCCGAAATTGACCTTCATCTTTTTCGGTCACGTAAGGATTTTTTTGCAGATCGTAAATTTTAAAGTAAAAAAAAAATATATCGAAAATTTTATACTATAAAATAGATGTGATATGTATTTTGTACCGTTGAATCCGAAAATTAACTTTATTTTTAAGCATCACTTCAGGAGTTTTCACAAATCGTAAATTTCCAACTTAAAAAGTTCAAAGTTAAAATTGAAACTCCTTCCCCACCTCATCGGCCCCCTGAGCTGTTTGGCTGTAAGAATCCCAGTATAAGCCAAAAATCGAATAATTTATTGAATAAAATAAAGTAAAATAAAATAAGTTTACACCTTTTTTTTTTTTTTTTTTTTTTTTTTTTTTTTTTTTTTTTTTTTTCTAGTATCATATTTTCGCTATATTTTAACTTTGACATTTACGATTTGCAAAAATTTCTAACCCGAGGGTTAAAAATGAAGGTCATTTTGGATTCAGCGCTAAAAAGTACATAAAAATCAATTATCAAAAGTTAAACAACACAACCATCTCCTCTATTCTATACTATCAGAATTTTGTTATTTTTTAACTTTGAAATTTACGATTTGCGAAAAATCCTCACTTGAGCATTAAAAATTAAGGTAATTTTTGGATTCAGTGCTAAAAAATACATAAAAGTTAAAAAACACAACCATTGCAGCCTTGTGTTATCTCATCTGAAGCGTTTTCTTAAACTTCTTGGAAGTAATTTCTACGATTTTTTTCGTCTTATCATATACAATAAGTATATATGGTAACTATAGAAAATCACAATAATGTTAGATTGCCATCGGATTTATGTCGGAATGTAAAATTTAACCTCAATCTGTTAAAGTTCGAGTAGGAATTTTGAACTGAAAAAACATACATACGATCGTTGCATGTTAAATAAAATCTTATAACTATAATTTTTGTTAAGAGAAATCCTGAAAAGAAACATTCTCAAATCCTTAGAAAATAAAACATATTTCAAAATATAACTATTTTAGCCAATCTGAAACTTGATAAAAGTTAACTCAATCCTAATACTTGTACGATTTCTTTCAATGCGCAGATGCGCGTGAAATAAGTTCTTCGAATATTTTTAGCACCTGGTATACGACTCCTCAAAATATGGCCGAACTTATACGTGTTTAGATGCAGAAAATAAGTCATGCATTTCAAAATATCATAACTCGGTCAATTTTAGTGTTAGTTGAACAAGACTTTTTTTGACTTACTTGTCAGTGTAATAGAATAATTTTGCTAACTATAACTTATAAGACCGGGGTACCGTATAAAAAAAATTAAATTTCGTAATTTTTTAATAAATGTTTTTATTGACCCAAATCACTTTTAAAAAACGTATTTACCCCCATTTTAAGCATTTTTGTAACTGGAACTATAGCCTATATCTATCGGTACAGGAATTAGCCATTGGACATAGTTGAAAGTGGACACCCTGTATAATACATGATAGCCTTTAAAACTCAACGAGATATTTTTCAATGTAGATCTTTTTTTAATATCTATGTTTTGATATTGAAATGGTATATGGAGTACATTCATTTGATTATATTTTATAAATAAATAAATAAATATATATATATATATATATTGATATTTTTATAACACTTCATTTTTATCACATATTTACATATGAATTTTTGTAGTTTAATACGATTTAAATTTTGAAAAAAAATGAGCACTGAACGTTCGTTTGGGAATCGGTAAATTGTTTTAATCTTATTTAGATTTATTATTATTATTATTATTTTTATCATCCAAGCATAAAAATATATCGTTTTCTTAAATAACGTTTCCTTAACCGTAATTTAAATTGTTCCTTACCATAACATAGGCATATTGCCTTCATAATATATTCTGGTATGAAAAATCTGTCAAATTACTGGACAGTATGCTGCACATTTTTAAAAGCGTCGAAATAGACGCTTTTAAAACGATAAATAGCTTTTAATTTGCTAAAAGATAAATACTAGCAATCCTTACACAAGATGCCCCCAGTGGAAGTCAAATTGTCTGGTTAGAGTAATGCCGCCATATCGCCAATTGACAAACAATGTAGTGCACCACCCAGCGCGCATCTCTCTCCCTGCGCCCCAAGCAAAATTGGAAGTCATGGTCGCTGAATAGTACCCATGTACTCAAGTCTTATTTAACGTGAATTGGGATCCCTCCTCCGAGTTCTTAACGGCTTTTGAGTGTACCGGACATACTAAAGAAGGCCGTGCTTTTCTGCGTAATCCTCGGTTTACCGGAAGTGCTATTATTCTACCGGAGGATTCCGGATGTGAGGTCTACAGAAACGATTTCGGGCCCTTCTACCTCGGCTGTTCGCTAAAAGATAAAACAAAACCAATGTAATTTATTGAATACTACCATGATAATGTAGGTTTATTTGAGTATATTGTTAACTTTCTAGTGTGTGTTTGAAAAGTAGAGTAAGAAAATTTTGAGACTATTTTAAAATCATGTTATTAACATTTTACTATTAATTCCGTAGAAGAAAATAAAAATAAAAATTATTATTTGACTGAAACCAGTTTTACGTCTTAAAATATCACTATTATACTCGAAAAAAAAACTATTTCACTATTTGGAAATCCGATTTACTGAATTCCTATTTAGACATGAAGAGATGTATTAAAAATAAAGCAGAGTTATTAAAACACAGGGTTTAATGTCCTTTGGTGTGGCGTTAAGTAAAAATAGATCTATGAAACTGTCCAATTGAAAATAAGAGATCATTTATTAATTCAGCTTGAATTTTAAAACTTAAATGATAAAGATATGTACATGTACCGCCAGCTTTTGCTGGGAACTTTGTTATATTGATATATTATAACTGTAGCAAGGAGCAAATTTAAACTCCAGTTTCATCGTCCTTCCATTACATCACATCACACCACACTCCATGGAGTTGTTTCACACAAGGTATACTTACTCAGTACGTCAAACTGGAATAAAAATATGCTTAGAGTTACAGTTAAAAGAGAGTGCCTTTACGACCGAAATGGAAAAAGAAAAACCGGTTCAAAGTGATAAAACTTCCGAACAAGCCACATGACCAATTTTGAGGTACAAGACTTTGTCCATATTTCAAAAAATATTATTTTTCTTTCAGAAAATTTGTAAAGATATCTCCACATGTTTTAATTTTTTCACAACGTGTATTTACTGTTATTTCAATTTTATGTAAAATACCCCTATCTTAAAAAAAGTAAACAGAATACACCTCAGTTTATACTTGTATATCATTCTACAATAAGGTACGATTTTCTTCCCACATATGCTAGAATAAATTCCCAAATGATTTGTGCTAATTATCCGGTAAATAAGAAGGTAAAGGGGTGGGACATTTTTATTTTCTTCGGAATAGAAAAAAGGAGGAATATGTGGGTGTGATACATATCCATTTTAAACATGAAGTGTTGTTCTGGGATCCGACAGCATCCGAGTATTTCTGTAACGTGATTTATAGTCGCCAGGCTATTATTTCCGTTACACAATGGCGACCTAGCGGCAGGAGATTTTGTCTTTAATGCAGACACATAAGAATTGATTGTATGTACCAAACAATGTATAAACTGTATACCACAGATGCCTTAACCTACTAACTCCCAAAATATCTCATCGTCTTTATTGTTTTTATTTTTGCATGCTTTTTTATGAACACATGTGTGATACTCGTTAAAAAATTCTTTTGTAATCCGCTTATTATTATTATTATAGTTATCAATATTCTATTATTATTTACACTATTCTTATTCTTATATTCATTCTATTATTATAAACACTTGATAATTGGGCCATGTGTTGGGAGTTTATTCTTTATTTAATTGGGATTTGAATAGCTAAGAAATTATGATTTTGAGAAAAGTCAAGACATGGAACATATGTCTGCTCTGATGATTATCGAAAATAAGTTATACTTGATAATATTTCTTATGGGGTTCTAGCGATTTGAAGTGCTACTTGGGGCATGTATAGAAATTGAGTTAGCAACTAAGGGGAGGTATACTAATTTAAAAATATTATAAAGCATCTTATGAATTTTATAACATCTATGTAAGGTTAGTTGAGGTAACTGGGCCATGATTTTACAATGTGACTCTGGAGCTCCTGACAATTCAGCTTCAAAAAGCTAATGTTCATTTGAATTAAAGTCTGAACTTCTGTAAATGTGTTCAGTTAGTTTCCCTCTATCAGACAGAAATGCTCAAAATTGCATTTTAATATTTAAAAATATAAAAATATGAATATTTCATCTTTCTTTCCTCATGGGTCCAGTTGCCCCCAAAAATGGGGTAACTGGACCAGGGGGGTCTATGTTCCACCCGCATTTATATTTTTTCATATCGGATATAGGGTCCTGTTTGAAAAAGTGTAAACAACTTAAAAATATTTAAACCAGGCAGATCATGTAAATTATATGTCAATAAACAGCGTTGTAAGGGTAACCTCTGCTGTTAATATGTCTAAAAAAAGCACTAAAAGTGAAAATATTAGATTTATTTATACCGAAAACATGAAATTTAAGTAAATACTTATGTAATTTAGTGTAGATAATAAGCATAAAAGTCACATGGATATTTTAAGGGAAAAAATAGCAAGATAAATCTATAAACAAATGGCTACGTAAGTAGTTTATCTTTATCAAGGAGTCGCATTATGTAGGGGAAATTATATTGTTCCTACCAGAACACTTAAAAGTGGTGCGATGAGGATATTATTTTCAAAATAGTGGTAGGAACGATCAAACTTTCCCTATAGAATGCGACCCCTGGTTATAGTACAATTTCAAGGTCTGGCTATCTCACTTTCAGGAGTAATGTACTTGAATTCGTAAAATGTTGAAATAATTTAATGACACCAATATTTACAAGAGAATCTATCTGAAAACAATTAAAAGTATATTTTCGCGTACTTAATAAAGGCGAAATTTCATTATAAAATTCAGGTGCCAATGTGGCAATTAGGAATTAAAATTAAGTGATGACATAATGGCATCACCGCCTCTCAAGGGGTCAATAAATTTGGTTTGATACCACTCAATATGCTTTTTTTTAAAATTTCATTACGTAATTTTAATAAGCTATTCTATCATTTTCTTTATTGTGAGCAAAAAACAATGGAGAAATTTACTTCCCGTAAAAAGAGAAACAAAAAAATTATTTATAACTATTTGGGTAACTGGATCCATCATGTCCCAGTTACCCCATTCTTGAAAAATGTATGGGGTAACTGGGACACCGGGCTTACATTTGAAACATGAAGTAAATATGTATAGATACCTAATAATATTAATGTAGTTATATGTCTAATATTTAAAGAAAAAATTGTTTAATAAAAGTACTTACAATATTTTAATAAAAAGCCGAGGAATTTCAACTATATTGACGTTGTTTTTCAAAAAAGAAACGTAAATTTTTGACAACCTATCACAGCAAAGTGAGAGTTATGGTTGAATTGATACACGTTGTTTTAGGAAGTAGAGATTAAGGGGCATTTTTCACAAAAAATAAAACATAAAGAACGCCAACAGTTTTTTATAAAATAGCATATGTCCCATTTACCTCGTGGGTCCAATTACCCCAACTAACCTTATATATACTGTACTATACTACACTTTCTTCTATACACTATATCGTGTAATTTCGTAATTTTGGATTTTGGTTGCATGTTTTTTTTCTTTTTATTATGAAGACATTTTTGGAACCGGTTTCGTCGTAAACTGACATTGAATTTTGGATCTCTCCGTCTCATAAAACTTTAATCTCTGTTTTGCCTGCAATTTTTATTTCTGGAAACTACGAATTTTCCTAAAATTAAAAGTTTAATGATTGGGTGAGTTTTGGTCGTGGAGAAAGAAATTTTTCTTTTCTGATTTTTTGCCAAAGAATAAAGAAAAAAATTACTCATAGCTATCAAAATTCATTACTTATAGCTGTCATTAACCACATTTACTCATTTACATACAACTGGAGTTGAATAGTTTTACGTATATATATATTAGCGATAATATTAGAAAAAATTTTGATATTTTAAATCAAACATTAAATCTCAGAAAAAATGCGAGCTTACGTCATTAGTTAAACAAAAATATATATGTGCAATAAATGTATAAGAAGAATATATACAAAAACAATATGCAGAAAATAAAAATCTGTCATAAAACTGAAATTAAGATCCTCACATTTTAATTAATATAATATCATGCTGGGAAATAAAGGCAACCAAAATACAAACAATTTTGTTTTTATTTAAAATACTTAAAAATACTATCTTAACACATTCACGCCGACGCGGTGGGTCACACTCAACTGTCTCAGAGCTAGCAAGTCTCCGACCTTTTGGATACCAGTATTTTAATACAGAAAACGTTGTTTTATTTAATTAGAACAATTGAGTGATTTAAAGGAACAACATTTTCTCTAAAATAACAGTGGTGTGCAAAAAGCCGGAGACTTGACAACCCTGAGACCGTCGAGTGTGATCCATTGCGCCGGCGTGAACGTGTTAAAGACCAGATACTATATTTCTCTTTATGTTGGATAAAAAGTAAAATAAAGCACAATAAAACGGATTAGAACAACAACAACAAAAAATCCGTATCCTTTCTCTAATAATTTACATACTGACTGATCTGGCAGAAGCTGTTTACAAATTACTTCTCGAAAATAAAGTTTTGAATAGAATACAAAACATATGCGGTGACAACACTGCGACAATTACAGTAAGAATACACGGGGCTATCTTTTTATTAGACCACCGATTTGAGGGGAAAAAAAATCTTATACTCTCCGTATGCATACAATACTTTTAAAATCCGCCTTCTAAGACTCGATTTCTTCGTCTTCAAGTCTTGAAACAGGTTTATTTAAAGAAATGATTTTGACAACAAGTGCTTAATATAGTCATTTCGAAATATGCTAAAGCGATTGACGATGAAACTTGCAGAATTGTCAGGCAAAGTTATCATACATCTCAGTTCGCTTAACAAGTTGTTATTAAAAAACAAACAAGGGGATGCTATACAGAGGGCTCAATAAGTTAGTTATTATTTATTTATATATGCACGAAAGTCGAGAAAATAAATTTTGACTACATGGTTTACTTAAATTAAAGGTATGATGTTTCATGTTTGTTGAAAGCAAAAGCTATTATTCCTTAAACACATTTCCCATTTCAAAGTGAATGTACTTGTACTGAGCAGGAACTGCGAGGTTTTATCGGTAAATCTATACTTATTTAAAATGCAGGATGTGTCTAAATTGTTTTTACAAGAAAAGAGTGGTGATAGATCAAGAGGATAAAAAAATTGCCATAGAACATGGGGTCGCAAAACACTAATTTAGTCACAAATACAGGGTATTTTACCCTAAAGGAACTTTGGTTGACGATTATAGTTTTTAGAAAACTGAAGTATATTATAATGAAACTTTTAATAGACATGCTCATTGCTCACCTTTGTTGTAAATGTGTTAACACGAAAATGCTAGAAGTTTCCATTATACACGACAGTAGTATATATGCACTTAGCGATCCACATTTTGGACTGTGATTATCAGTTCATACGGTAAGATCGATTGCATGAGCATCCTGTTTTTTCAGAATTTTTTTGTGATTTTATCGAATTTCATACAAAACAAAGTACATATCGTTATACATTAATTGCAATATTTTTATTTTTTGAAAAAATTATTACCGTCAAGCCAACTTCTGTTAGGTGAAACACTCTGTATTTGTGACTAGATAAGGGATTTGTAACCCCATGTTTTATTGCAGTTATCCTATTGATGCCTAGTATCACCCCTCTTATTTTTTAAAAACAATTTAGACTCACCCTGTATATGTGTAAAAGCTTAGCACAATGCTGAAATGCTTATAAAGCGTCTTGCCAGGAATTGTTGTTTTTAAAGAACCAGTATTTTAGAAATACAGAGTGGTTATAATTAAACTTCCCCTATAAACAACATCCTACAGCGCAAACGGGTGAACGGAATGCAATGAAATTTGGTATATATATACACGAGATGCTCTCATGGAATTTCGAAAAAAATAGTTCCAAATTGTCCACCAGATGGCGCTTTTCCGGAAAAAAATCATTAAATTTAACACACTAAACGACCAAAACGGAATGCAAAAATAAAATAAACAATCCAGAACAAGAATTATGAGTAATAAAATTTAAAACCGGCTGTTTTGGCCGTTTATTGTGTTAAATTTAGTGTTTTTTCCTGAAAAAAACGCTATCTGGTGGACATTTTGGAACTAATTTTTTTTTCGAAATTCCGTGAGCGCATCTCGTGTATAGTCTATATACCAAATTCCTTTACATTCCGCTCACCTGTTTGCGCTGCAGGATGCTGTTTATAGGGGAAGTTTAATTATAACTACATGTATTATAAAGGAAAATACTTATATAGAAACAACAACAACAGCAAAATTACTTCTTTATGAAGGATAAGTGGCCTTAGCAAATTTTGACGATCCAATTGCTGTTGTACATAAACTAAATTTTGAAAAAGATTAAAACAAGTAAAAGTTAAATTAAAAAAATCAAAAAACCCGCAACCTAATTAATTATTTCTCATCAACGGAAGCTATTTTTTTTATATTACCTTTCCTATTTTTTTATTTATTTGTATTGATGACTTTTAAGTTGTGATTAATTGTTAGTTCCTATCTATAGATACTAATTTCATGAGGCCTATAGATGTCTATGAAGGTTAGAGTTGCAGTAAAGCTAGAGATCCTATCTACAAAACTTCCAGGTTGTGTAATATTTAAACGGAGCTGCTGACTGTAAAATAGTCAATGAATTATCGTCTTCATTTTGAAAGACTCATCCAATGATCTCACTCACTCAATATGGTGCCTAAAAAAAAATATTTTCATATCTACCACCATTTTGTATTTTACGGCCTCCATTTTAAATTTATGAAATCAAAACCTACCATATAACCATCGGACGTTTAAGACGAATCGATAGAGACCTCATTCATTAAATTCCATCCAGCCTCTGGGATGCTTCGAGATTATAAAGAAATCGACATACCCAGATACGCGTGAAACACATAACCCTGCTTAGCAGCCGGATAAAAATAATTTAATTAATATAATAACTGTAAGAGTTTTTTTTTCTGCAAAAAAGAATGTCCAAATTCTAAAAGAACAAATGTCAAAAAATCTTTTTAACTCCCTCGCTGCGTAATTGTTTTATCAAAATAGCTTTTAAAATTACATATTTAACCCTTTCGCAAGAGCGTCTTTTAAGAATTTTTATTCTTTTGTCACCGGTTTTTTCAAAACATTTTTTTTGTCTAATTTAATCGGGAAATGCTCCGATTAAATAAGGCAAAATTTAGAACAAAAAAAAATAACTGGTAGAAATAATCATGGAGGATTAATTATACGGAAAAAATCCATCCCGAGGAAACCTTGGGTTGCGCAAATTTTGCTACTTTTACGTTGCCCGAGGAAATCTCGATTTGCGCAGCAAGAGTGTTAACGTACAATTTTGTTAATTAACCACTCAATTTATTTTTTTTTTATTTCCATGCAGTAAAAGTTAAATTTAAATAACGAAAAATATATCTTCACAGATTGCCTGTTAAACCAAAAGAATAAATGGATACGTCGCGCCACTTCTAGATAATAATATAAAATTATTTTTATGTATCATTTAAGGATCACTCTAATGTATATACACGTAATTTATTTTTAAGATGTTATAGAAAAAGACATCAGAAATCGATCAGAAAAAAAAGAGTGAGGATTCAGGTATAATATTAAGTTATTTATACAAATTTCATTTATGCGTATCTACAGGAGTTAATATTATTTTCAGAATGATGTAGTAAATTAAATAGGATAACACATCAAATGTAATATATATCACTCATATTTTTTTATGTAATATGAGCATTTTTGATATTTATACTTATTTTGCTGCTTTTTTTTCAGTATTATTAAATATTTAGTAAAATAAATATATTAAAAATATTCACATAAAATATATCCCAAAGGATTGTTAAAAGCAAGTATATAAAACAGTCGTCATATAATCGAAGTAATCATTATTTTAAATCAAACGTACGTAGTAGTTTAAATTAATTTTCATATGTTGTTTCTAATTGTAATTTTTGAGCTTTTATTCCCGATTAAAAATCCAACATGCCTTTACATCAAAACTTTTCGAACTCTTACTGAGAAAAGAAACGTCCCGTCCTCATTATGCTTTCTATACATTTATTTTCATTTTGTTCTGACTTATAAGTCTCAAGGGTGCTTACTCCAAAAGAAAAAATCTTTAAATTCTAGTACAGAAGTTTATAAAAACATCGCATTAAAATTCATGAAAAGAGATAATGTTCAATCTTCTTTATATAGAAAAAGCATTAAAACACAAATAACTAAGTACATAGTTGCAGTTTCTTTATTTTGTGTTCTCCCCCCCCCCTCCACCAAAAAAAATAATAATAATAACCGAGAGAAAAGGAATTTGAAAGAGTTTTTTTGCTAAGCTTTTACAATGATTTATTTTAGTAAAACCTTGATTCGTGAAAAATATGTTAAATTACATCTTAGCTCAAAGTAATCTAATAATTCCTAATTAAAATACATATAAAAGCACAAAAATTGTAAAAAAACAAATACGTTCAGCTGCATACACATGATGTAAAGGTATTTATAATACAAATTAAAAATATCTTAAAATACATTAGAAAAAACCAGGACATTTTCAACAATTACAAGGCCGTCATCAGTAGGATTTAAACGTTGTTATTATTTTCTGTCCGGATATTAGAGAATTGTCCATAAGAAAACATTATAATTTAAAGGTTGTATGTCAGATGAGAAGCCAAATAAAGTTATTAAAATTTCCCACAAAAAGAGGTTTGATCTATTATGCAGCGAATATCTCCGTACTCCATGTATATCATATGTTAGTGCATCGTTAAAGTTGTATCTTTATTAGCAATTAGTTCAATTGATACCCTTATGATGGCTTCTAGGTAATTATTTCTACGAAAGTTAATTTTTGATTTATTAAAATATATTTTTTTAGGTGTGTGTTTGAGCTAATCTTGAGAATGCACTATGGGGTCTATTTAATCTGAGATAATTTTAACTTTCATTTATTGTCTAATAATTCCGCTTAGTTTCAGAAATTCTTGATTTCCCTTGCTATGATACATGGATATTCATCTGGCACTTTGAAAACGACATTTGAATTATGCACTTGAAAAGATCAGAAATTTATTGTGAAATAATGCAGATAAAAGGTGTGAAGAAAACCCTTTATTGGAAAAAAAGAAGCTGGAGACTAAAAGCCTCAATAACTAATTGCCAACATAATCGTTGAATAGACTATTCTAAATTTTGATATTTTGCGAGAGATTTTTTAGTTTTCGAGTAGTTTTATAAAACATACTGTCAGAAAATACACTGATTATAAAAATATGCCACATGAAGATGGTGTTTCAGAAATGCTGATACGATATTTAATTTTTTAAGTGTTATAGATAGTAGGCAATGTAAAATGTAAAAGAGTTCGAAATAAGGCTAGTGATAAAATATGCTAATTATGTGGTCCTTCTAATTTAAACAAAAACATTTTTTTTAAATTTGTATACGAATATTTTAGATTAAATTGGTTGAGTAAAAAATTTGCTCTTTTACTCCAACAAAATTATTCAAAAGCTAAAAAAGTGCAAATATAAAAATAACAGAACAATGAAAAATGAGAAAAGAAAAATGATAACATATACCACTATTTCTTAATATGTCAAAGTCTTATTTTATCAGAACAAAAAAAGGATTGCTCTTAAATTCATGATGGCGTTATTTGCATAAAAAAATGTTGTTAAATAATTGAAATACAATTTAAAATTTAATTTTTCAAATCCTCCTCGAATAACCGAGCCTTTCAGATAATAACTCTTTAAATATTTTGAAGTTCTAATTAATTCCAACATATATGGTTGTAAGTATCAATTATATTTTGTTTAAAGTAATATGTGTATGTATTATTTATCATTCATGTATTTTAGTTTTTGTAATATAACAAATATTCACATTTTTGTTATACTATATGACATAAAAAGTAAAAAAAATGACGTAAAATGTTTCCTTTTAGTTTTAATACCAATTTTAATCCTCAAAAGCAGCCTACTGCGCAAGGTTTTCTCCTGGTGTAGCAAACATGAACTAATTTTTATATATAAACCGATTTACCATGGTATTCATGATATTAATACAAAATAGTGTTGCAATTGCACCAGCAAATTCTTTATAATTCAACGCAAAAGAAATATAAATTTTATCTACGTTTCAAAAGAAACCTACTCCGCAACGTTTGCTCCAGGTGTCGGAAACATGAACTATTTTTTTTTTTTCATATATAAATGAATTTACTGTGGTTTATTATCATGATTTATTATTCCAAGGTTAAATTTCTTGAGAATGAAAACAAATTAATTTGTACATTGCTATCAGTTTGTAATAAATGATACATGTTTGTTTACTTTTTTAGTTTCATTTTGATTTTTAATTAATAATTAATGAACAGATAACGAATGTATTATCAAAACATTTCATTAATATGTTGCTTTGTTTTAATAAATACTAATAGGTACTTCATAACTTGGTTATAAAAATGTTTATAAATTTATTGTATGTTATTTATAAAATTTTATTCGACATATTACCCAGTGACTATATATCTTGATCTAGACAAAAGTGCAGTGAATATCTAGCATTAATTTTCTTTTAACGTTCACTTCAGTGACGCATTAATTATCAGATCTCTGGAGAATATTTTATCCATTTGTCGAAAGTTCTTATGTCTATAGTGGTGTAATATTTGTTTTGAGACAAAGAGGTTGAGAGTTTCTTTTATTTATTAATAGTATCAACATTTTGAGTAAATACGAAGTCTTTTTCATCAATTTAATTCACAAATTTTCGATATTTTCTGTACTACCACCAACTTAAAAGAAAAAAAAAATTCGATGACCCTCGTCCATAAAAAATAATTATACAAATATTAAAATACTGTTGCATATTATCTGCACCAATTTTATCTGTCTGTCTCTTAAGAATCCTAAAGTAGAAATTAATTAAAACAATCATCATATGTAGTAAAAAACTCTTTGTTAAAAATTCAAAAATAAACATTAAACTAATAGGAAATAATAATAAAAAAAATGAATGAGATGCTTGAGACTGTGAGATTTTTACGGTTTGGTTATCTCGAAATCCAATTTCGCTAACCTCAGTCGCAAATTATCTAGTTCAGTAATGTGCAATCTATTACTTTTCTTAGAGAGTAAATTAGATACTGCCCTGCACATCCTAATAATGACAAATTTTGCACATAGCGATTTTTGAATATTTAGCCCGAAGTAACGCCGCGAGGGAGGGGTGTCAGCTAGTGTTATTATATTAATTTCCTAAATTAGATAGGTACATCACGGCCTCCCCACTGACTGCATTAACGCCCCCATTTGTCTCTGAACACCCTCCTGCAAATATTTTACGCCCACTGGGGGAGGGGGCGGTAGCGCCCCCTCTGGAACATATTATCTAATCACACAAGTCAGATATATTAGTTAATGTTTAAATTGCCAATGGCTAAATGGTATATAAAGCTAGAAATGAGTCATCCCATGTCAGGGGTTTAAATTTTAAACAGTTCCTGCTCGACCCTCATCAGTTTTAATGTGATCGAAAAATATAATATATACATGTCTAACTCGAATATCTGTAGTCTGTTAGAGTCAGAAGTAGAATAATTGGGTAACAATTAATTTTATCATTTCAAAGTCCCAGAAAAATAATCAAATTACAAATATTGTTATCATGTTGATCATCATAAAAGAAACCATACTTATTTAAAATATGTGCTCTAGTACAAATTTTTGTGAAAAAAAAAAAAAAAAAAGAACGAATAACGTATAACAAGTAAACAAATTATTTGAAAAGTTTGTCTAAACCTTTTGCCTAATCGTAGAGCTGTAGTCGATTTTCCCCACCTGCTTGAACCTTTAATTATTTATCCAGCTTTGGAATCTATTGAAAAACAAATTGATAAATTAAATTCAATTTTCGGAAAGCGTATCACAAAAATAAAACTTCTTATATTTTAATTATTATAAATACTTGAAAGGACACACCACAATTGAGACGAAAACGTTTGTTTAATTTTGGGCATTTGTCGGTATAAGGTAAATAAAGCAATGTTTAAAACACTTATTTTGTGAGCGTTTCGAAGCTGTACATACAATTAACTTGAACGGTTACAATCAACATATATGAGTCTAATGCTTTAACAACATAAAATTATTTATTAATAATATTCAAAACTTATTGGCGCAAAATAATGCATTTTTCCCAATACACAAACAATATTAAAATTTTAAGTATGATGAATCGGATTTAATGTGAAGCGCAAAATAAAACGGGGCTAAAAGAGACACACAATAATGAGGCAAGTGGGAGATATACACGGAAAAGCACCAAATATTATATTAAAATGTCACATTTATTGTTATTTTAGAAAACATGTTTCCTTTTACAAATGTCCATTGCGAATACGCTCAAATTTTAAAAAATAAATTCCAAAAAAGTATAAATTTTGAACATTATTTAAAATAAATAAATAAATAAATAAAATGTTAGACTACAAAATTTATGCTCTGCTGAATGGCGGAAAATTTAATATGTCATTATTCAGTAAGAAATGTTGTATCTGTTCCTTCTTAATCGGAATATACATGGTGTGTTCACAGAGTTTCAAGACTGATCTGAGAATACAAAATTTATTAAACATTTTTGCACAGTGAACTGAAATTCTTCGAAATATGACCCTTGGGCATCAACACACTGCTGCCAGCGTTTTTTGCATTGTTCATAGGAGCCCTGGAGGCCTTCGCGCGAATGGCAGTTAAGGGGCCTCGTCGAAGCTGCCTGAATCACTCGAATAGTGTTGAATCGCATCGCTTTCTGGTCTTTCTTGATCCGGAGGAACAAAAAAAAGGTCGCTGGAAGCGAGTTCGGGGCTGTAGGGCCCTGAATGTCTGAAAAGACACGCCGGGTCAGGTCAGTTTTACGCTGGAGTGCTCCATTACTTGGAGGATCGAGTCCGGCGCGTACGTCCAGACATCAGAGACGTTTGGACACCTCAACAATGCGTCCTCTCCCAATTCGCTCGCTGCCGCAGAAGTTTCGGCTTAATTTAACGTGGCAATACTGCCGCAATCCCCTACAGCCTCGATCTCTGCCCCAGTGACTTTTTTCTGTTTCAATGGATCACGAAAATCCTGAAAGTGCAGCGATTTGTCAAGATTTTAGCGATCTAGGCAGCTTCGACGAGGTCCCTTAACAGCCTTTCACGCGAAGATCTCCAGGGAGCCTATGAATAATAGAAAAAAAAACGCTGGCAGCGGTGTGTTGGTGCCCAAGAGTCACATTTCGAAGAATTTTAATTCGCTGTACAAAAAGGTTAAATAAATTTTGTATTCTCAGACCAGTCTTAAAACTTTGTGAACACACCATGTATTTGGCATAGCGGGCGTTACAAACAATCCAACTCTGGGTGCTATAGGGAAACAGCGTATGGAGTTAATATGAAACAGTGTATGAGCTTAATAAGAGGCAATGCTTTGAGATGTAATATTTTTACGCTATCTTATAGTTTGAAACATCGACAAAAAAATAAAAAATATGTTAATATTTTAATGCATTTTGTTTTCATACGCAGGTTATGTTTTATTCTTTTTTATACAGTTTTTTTTTTAATATAATGATATGTAGTCATAGATAATTTACATTATAACTTAGCTTTACGGTGCAAATTAAAAGTGACTGTGAATGAGACAATTTCAGATCAAGTGAAAATAGCATATCCATCAGCTAATCATTATGCTATTTAACTAAAAATTATGAGATTGACAGATTTGTTTTGTGCCCTACGTTTACGACAATAGATATCGTTCACATTCTTCATCTCTTATGGTATCTACTAAGATTAAAGATTTGAGTATGAATCAAAATTCTTTTGAAGTGTTTATTTTATAGATTAAAATTAAAAACGCTACTGTAAATACGAAAAGAAAAATAATAGATGGTGGTTTAAAAGCGATAATAAGTAACGAGTTGATACCAGACAAAAAAAAAAAAAAAAAAAAAAAAAAAAAAAAAAAAAAAAAAAATTAAATTTAAAAAGATGCAGCAAAATTAAAAGCAAAAGAAATTACACCCCTTAAAAAGTGCAGTAAATAAACTGACGTTAATAAGATAAGTTAAATGACAATTAAGAACAACGAAAAGGTCTCTGTTTCTGAACGTGACTTATGTGCTATCGATAAAGACGTATGAACACAAAGATGCGAATATCCGCAGTACGACAAACCTTTTTACTTTCTTCTATCTTTAATAGAAGAAAGTATTGTAATCGAAATTTTTTCGACGGATTTACGCGTTTTAGGAGTCAGAGATCGCAAAAAACATGTTTATTGAAAATGTCTGTCCGTCCGTGTGTCTGTCCGTCTGAACGTGTGTCTGTCGCCATTATACCATTAAAAGGTGTATGAAGTTACGCATAGAATTAAACCAAATTTTTATTTTAAGTTTTTGGCTATGGCAAGCACGACCTCCCTGAATTTTGAAAAACTTCGCCGGTAGGAGGCGCTGTAATAACGATTTTTGGACGATTTTGAATATAGTACCATCACAAAGTACACGAATTTATGCATAGAATTAAATCAAATTTTTATTTTAAGATTTTGGCTATAGCAAGCAGGCCCTTCCTTAATTTGAAAAAAATCGGCCCAAAGGGGGCGCTGTAATAGCGATTTTTGTGCGATTTTGACTATTGTAATATCGAAAATTGTGTGAATTTATGCATAGAATTGAACAAAATATTTTTTTTAAGTTCTTGGCTATGGCAAACAGGTCCTTCCTTAACTTGGTAAAAAGTCACCGGTAGGGGGCGCTGTAATAGGGATTTTTATGCGATTTTTGTGCCATTTTGATTATTGTACCATCGAAAAGTTTATGAAGTTAGGCATAGAATTGAACCAAATATTTTGTGTTTGTTTTTGGTCATGGCACGAAGGTCCTCCTTGAATTTGAAAAATATCTGCCGGAACGGAGTGCTATAATTGCGGTGTCAATACTATTTTCATTAATGTATCCATCAAAAAGTGTATGAAGTTATGCATATAACTGAACTAAATTTTTTGTGTATGTTTCTGGCTATGGCAAGCAAGTCCTCTCTGAACTTGAAAAAAATCCGCCAGAAGGGGGCGCTATAATTACGATCTCTGTGCCATTTTAATTATTGTACCATCGGAAAGTGTATGAAGTTATGCATAGAATTGAACCAAATTTTTCGTGTATGATTCTGGCTATGGCAAGGAAGTCCTCCCTGATTTAAAAAAAAAAAAAATCTATCGGAACTGGGGCGCTGTAATAGCGATGTTTGTGCCATTTTCTTTATTTTACCGTAGAAAATTGTATATAATTATATAATATCCATCATAATTATTCACTATTTTACCTATTTTATATATTCTAAATTATTTTTTTAAATTATGAATCTCTTTCTAATTTAGTATACAGATACTTAGCTGTTATTTTATTTTTGCAGAACGCCCAGCTTTGCAGCGTAATTGAGCTTTTGCCGCTCCAACAAGTTAAAGAATCCTATTATCTATAATTTCATGATTTTATTATTTACAAATATCTAAATTTCTCTCGTAAACGCCCAGAAAAATATGGTCTTTCCATCGTGTATATATTGTATTTATATTGTATTTAATCTTCATATTCTCAATTGGCTTTCCTGTAGGTCCCTCCGGCCTTTTTGTTTGTTTGTGTGTGTGTGTGGTGGTGAGGGCAGTAGTAGATGAAAACCGCTGGGTGGGGCTTGTGAGTGCTTAAGCCATTTGGTAGGCCTCCCCACCTAGCTGACCTTTGTACCATCGGGAAGTGTATAAAATTATGCATACAGTTGAGCCAAATTTTTTGTGCATGTTTTTGGCTTTGGCCAACAGATCCTCCGTGAATTTGGAAATATTGCGCGGTAAAGGGGCTCTGTGATAGCGATTTTTGTATACTTTTCTTGATTTTTCGTAGTTCTATTGTCTATCGGCGGTTTGTGCAGCGGCGGGAACTCGTTTCCTGCTAAGTCGGCTATTCGCAAACAGCTGATAACAGCAGAATAAGTAAAAACTATTAATTTCAACAAATATCATGATATAGGTTAACTCGTTTTTAGTCCGTTAATTGACTGAAACAGAAATTTAAGATGAAAATCAAAATTGGTATAGTATTGAACTAACAATATTGAAGTATTAACATGTGTAACTAGTTTTTTGAAATATTAAGATGCATAAGATAGAAGAAAGTTTTGGGATTGGCACATCCAAATAGTTTTCACTAATGAATAATCCGGCGGAAATTTTTAATGACGTATCTAAAATATTACTTAATACGGAATTTACTTCGGGACGAAAAATCTTGAATGCGTCTATTGAAATATAATACTCGACTTGCAGCATAAATATAAATATTTAAAATATAGTGAATTTTGATAATTTAAAGTTACAATATCAGGCGTAGAAATAATTACATTTTGTTTTATGGAAACAGAAAAAAATATTTTAATGTGGGTATAAGTGAAATTAGTTGGAAATATATAGAAAATAAAAATAATGTTATATATAAATCTAGCTAAAACAAATCGTTTTTAAACAATCTGCAAGGTTTTGTTAAAATACATTATTAAACAATAATATGCAGCAACAACTTAATAAATTCTCTCTTCTCTTATTCATTGGTTAAGCGTAAAGGGGGGGGGGAATTAGGGGGTTACTCCCACCTTAATTTATTTTTCGAGAGACAATATTCTTTGAAAAAAGAGTATAATATACAATTAGTGTGAATAACCTGTGAGCTCAACACCATGAGTTTAGGGTCGAATTTCAAGTTTTAAACAATAAATCTTTATACAAATAAATTTTAATTTAGGACACTTTAAAACGTTTCACGCGTATTTCATTCTTTAAAATTTACTTATAATTTTAAGAAGGTCTATACTCTTTAGAAAACTTAATTACACTGTATATTTACATTTTAAATTAATCACCCTACAAAATTTCAAGATTCCAGATACAACAATGCCATAGATCTTACAGATCTAGATAGTTTTTTGTTTCTGTACATAATTGTTGGTAGTTTTGCATACATAAAATATAGCGTATTTGGAACATAAAGGGTGTCTAGAATTTTTCCACCATTAGTTGTGAAATCGCTTCTGCAGTTCTACAGACTTTCCAAACTAATCAAATAGACAAGTACAAAAACAAATTTTTATAATATTATAATGGATTATAACTCATTAGCAGTCGCATTTTGTGTCATTAAATCTATATTTAACACTGAAAAATGTTTTTAATTCATATTTTTTTTTTCCAAAATCATAACAATATATATCATTAAAAAAAGAAATATTCAGCGGTGAGTAATTGCAGAGATTAAACAACTCCTGATATATTTATAGATGACATTTTTAGTCATTTTAGCAGAATGAACTAAGTAATAAATTATTTTTTATATTAGAAAAGAGAAACATTTGTCGCAGTTGCAGTTGCATTATTGTTGACATCGACATTTGTGATTAATGCCGAGATTTAAGATGTTTTAGATGATGCTTTTTCTGACAAATGGTAATATCTTTCTGACAAGAGATTTGTTTTGCCTTTATCTTTATTTCTCTAAATATTTTGACCTAGAAACATGGCAGAAATTTGTGATGTAATAAAATACTTTATTCTGTTTAATATACATGTACATTATTATCATGCAGAATCTGTAATGGAAAAAAAAATATTTCATTGCGTTATTCAGATATTGAATCCTAGTTTTTGACTTTTTTTCAGAAATTAAAAAAATATATATATATTTAATATTATGGAATTAATTTCCGTTAAAATAAATAATTTTGGATACAACACCATTCGCTCGTGAAAGAAAGGTACAAGGGATTTAGGATAAACTTTTTTTTTTTTTTTTTTAAGCAAATAAAATAATAAGAGGAACCGCAATACTTCACCTTGATTCAAACACAAAATGCGTATTATGAACTTTAACAAGTAAAAATTAAATTTAAAAAATTAAAAAACCCGACTGCGTAAAAAGCGTACTAATTAATTATTTCTCGTAAATGTGAAACTATTTTTTAATATTACTTACCTTTTTTTTTTTGTTTATTTACTTGTATTGATGACTTTTAAGTTGTGTTTAATTGTTAGTTCCTGCATAAAAACATTGTTTTGATGAGGCCTATAGATATCTATATGACGGTTAGAGTTGCCGTAAATCTAGAGATACTACCTACACAACTTCCAGGTTGTGTAATATTTAAACAGAGCTTCTGATTATAAAATAGTGAATGAAGCATCATCTTCATTTTGAAAGACCTACCAATGATATGCCACTCAATATGGTGCATAAAAACATTTTTCGTCTCTACCACCATTTTGTATTTTAAATCCGCCATTTTGAATTTATAAGAACAAAAGCTAGCCTATAACCATCGGACGGTTAAGACGAATCGATAGAGACCTCATTCATTAAAATACATCCAACCGTTAGGATGTTTCGAGGGTATAAAGAAATCCATATATACAGATACGCGTCAAACACATAGCCCTTCATGGCAGTCGGGCAGTAAGTTCACAACCTACATAAAAGGCGACTAAAATAATAAAAGAGATGTTATTAGTTAGAAATATACATTTGATTTAAAAACTTTTTAGTACTATCGGGCTTTCCCAAGCCCTTAATCAGAGAATATTACAATAACTAATTGCTGTTTATTTATACAAATACTTAACTTCGTTTTGAGAATGCTGCAGTTAATAATAATACATATTTCTCTAATTAAGTTCAATCCAAGAAATTGCTACCTCTACTGTCAACTCTAATAATTACTGGCTCTCTCATTTTTAGAACGAAGTTAAGTATATGTATAAAAAAAATCCGAATTTCAAAAGTAACAGAGAAATTGAATTTATACGTGCAATAGTAACATAATATATTATTTAAACATAATATATTAATTATTGTGATCGTGATGGTAATGCTTTTAGTAATTCATCATGTTTGTAAGGTGTGTCCCACTGAAATAAAGCCACCGTGATTGTGTGCTGTAATTGGACACGAAATAAACCAATAAGAATGAAACAAATATATTAAGAAAATCTATACACAAACACATATTTACAAGGAGTAACTCACTCCCTGCATTTCCTGGACAGGAAAAAAAAAATGAATTTGTAAAAAAAGAGGGGGGAAAGGCGTCCCGCCGAAATAAAGCCACTACCATTAATAGACAGTATATCCGCCATGGTTATATATGACTTAGAATATACGATGTGGCATACCATTTATCACTCCTTGGAGGACATTAGCATCAATATTCTCCTACGCTTCAATGATGACGACCTTCAATTTTGCCACAGACTGAAACTGGCGGGTATAGGCATATACAGCCCTACTAAGGATACCACACACATTTTCTTGAGGATTGAGATCATGGAAAATAGGCAGGTCATTTCTAGACATGCACCCGATTCTCCAAAAACCATTCCCAGGACGATTTTGTAGCGTGAATGGAGGTTATTCCTGCTGCAAAATCCAACTTAGTTTTCCAATTCTGTTTGAAAATGGCAGTAAATGGTTTTCTAGCATTTCTTGGTAATCAGAAGCCTTCATGTGGCCTGAGAAAACAGCCAGGTTATGTTTATCTTCATAGCCGAAGCCTCCCCACACCATTAATGAGCCTCCACCTTGCTGTCTTTTGGAGAAAATTTCCTCTTCTTTCCTCATGCCATACCAATAGAAAGCAAGGCCGTCTGGCCCATCCAGATTATTTTTTTCTCATCTGAGACTGTAACACGATGTCACTGGTCCTGCCAGGTTTGATTATATTTGGCCCAGTCGACACTCCTTTGCATGTGGATAGCTTTAAATAGGTGCTGATGTTTCCTTTTCTTATATCGCTAGTTGCTTGTACGTTTTTGAATTCGTGACAGTGTTGGTTTTGTCACAGGGATGTTATTATCTTTGGCCAACTGATTTTGGGAAATACCACCTCCTGAAAGACGACGTAAAACTGATCTTGCCTGCCTGGAAGACATTTTTCTGCAGGTACACCTCCTTTTTTTATACCCGTACGCAGTGCCCTGATGTACAAAACTGTCTATTACGGTTTTAAATCGTTTTATTTGCTTAGATAATGGTTTATATGAAAGACCCTGTTCCTTATAAGCTGTTATCTGACCTTTCTCAAACTTTGAGAGCTGTGTTTTTTTTTCCATTGCAATACAGCAGGGGAAATAGAAAATATAACCTTCTAAAGTCCGTACAAAGTTCGACTGACACAGAACAAGTACTTGACGACTTTCAGACGTCATAAACATGTTGAACTCAGCTGCTCGAATGTCGGTAGTTACCAATAAATACTAATATTGGCAGTCGCTTTGCATCGGCGGGACACGTTTGCCCCTCTTTTTTTACACATTTACCTTTTTCCCCTGCCCAGGTGGGGCTGGAAGTGAGTTACTCTTTGTAAATATGTATTTCTATATAGACTTTCTTAATGTATTTGTTTCAATCTTATTTATTTGTTTTGTGCCCAGTTACGGCACACAATTACGGTGGCTTTATTTCATTGGGACACACCTTATGCAAAGCTTGTTTGTTGAACATAAAAATCTTTATTTAATAATTGATACCATCCGATAAATTAACATAGCACGTTGTGAAAACTGGTTAATGCACTATGAAAACTATTCGGGAGCGTTTCTCAAAACCGGAAAAACAGAATTTAATTTCTATTTATAAATGCTTCTTGAAATAGTGAAAAATATATTAGTTTCTGAGGTTTCTAAAGATAAAGAACGTTTTTCTTTTTTTGGAATCGTGAATGACACGGAAAAGGTTATTGCTTATTTTCTTTTGCGGTTATATTATATTTTCGAGTTAAAGAAATAGTTTTCACTTTTTACAATGTATTCGTTTTTCAGGTTCGGTGATACATAGAAATGTTACTACTAATTTAGTCACCATATCCGAATTATTCAAACTTTCGAGAAACACGCTATGCGATAAATTCGTTTCAATGATCCACTAAATTATTATACTTATTATTACTGACGAAATCATTCTACTCATAACTGATAAACTGTTGCGAAATTCCGTTTTCGACAGCAGTAATCGGAATTAGAGAAAAATAGATGATTAATAAAAGATTGCATCAGACTTACAAAAACAATAACATGCGATAGATTTTGTAACTTTGCATTAATAAAAGTATTCTCCTATAAAAAGACGTAACACCACTGAAAGGCATTTTAATGAATATATATATATTTTTTTTTTTTTATGTAGAACGCAATGCATAAGTTTGAACCTGTGTATGAAATGCAGCTTTTACTCGTTAGATAGTACGCCTATTAAATTTAAGTTCTGCTAAACGCTCTGTAAAATTTTGAAAAATGAAGTTTCAGCAATTATTAACCATAGGAGGAATTGTAAAAGATCTAATTGACTTACAAAATATGTTGTTTTCAGTTTTTTTATATACAAATCAGTTATACCTGATAATGTATACCAATTTTTGTTAAATTTTCACATAGTTCTATATCAGTGAAACAGACTTGAATTTCCTGCTGACCATAGATATAATGAACCACCGATCATTTGTTTGGAGCTACGAATGAACAATCAATGTTGCACACGCAATGTTCGATGGGAACAGGCTGTAGGGAAACTCAATAATGTACAGAAAGTTAATGCCAGATGTAGCATACTTTGAACAGTTAGAGTGTAAACGAACTAAAATAAGAAAAACTTTTCATCTGTCTGGAAAATGTTTAAATGATACAATTGCTTAAATTATTTATAAATAATTCTCGAAAATAACTTTATATAGAGTTTTTATGTTGTTATTGCAAGGATATATTTTTATGAACTACTGTATCATATTCTGGGTATCCTAAAGTATGAAACGGAGTACAGAACGAAGGCCAAAATTTTCGATACTATATATATATATATATATATATATATATATATATATATATTATTAAGGTATTTAAATTTTCCATGATTGGAAAATAAGGATTTTCATCTGAACTTCAATTTACATTTGTACTCATATTATATATGTATTTATATGCAGGGTGGTTAAGAAATATTTGTCAAAAATGTAAAGGTAGGTAGAGGGGACCTAAATAAGCAGAATTTTTAAAGCAATGTGGGTGCAGAAAGGCAGCGTTGAGGAAGTAGTAGGCGCTGTTAATTTCGGGGGATGAAAGCCCTTCGTTGGTTGAATCGAAATTCCCTCAAGGATTTCGAGCAACATGCATTGTTAAATCTATTCGGAGCTTGCCGAAATGCAATTCATGTGTAGGGCTAAGCAAGGAAATGACTCACAGTCAACGCACGTCCAACAGCTCTCGAGCTTATCCTCTTCTGTGCGTAATACTGCTTTTTCTAATGCAGGAGTTCTGCGATATCTTACAGCGCCCCTATCACGCCTGAAAGCATAAAACGACACACTCGGATGCAACTCCCAATGAAGACGCTGATATGTTCGTTGATCCGGCAGAACCATACCAAGAATAGATCCATGTAAATCTTTTGAGCAGACAATCCATTTTGTTGCGCAACCTCATGCATGAAATGCATGCTCTGCATTTGTGCAATAATTAATCTCGCTCGAAATCCGTGAGGAAAATTATGATTCACGGCAGCGAAGAGAATTCCTCCGCCGCACTCAACAGCGCCCTCTACTGCCTCAACGCTGCATTTGTGCACTCACATTCCTACACGAAATATGTTTATTTAGGTATCATCTCCTTTCCTTTGCATTTTTGACATATGGTTCTGAAACATACTGCATATAGATAGATAGATAGATTGTTTGATAGATATAGATGCAAATAAAATATATTTATTCTGTATAAAATATAATAAAAGAAAAGGCTTTGCATAAATATAATATATCATTAAATGTGCCATTATATTCATTGTAACATTAAATTATTAATACCGTTGCATTAATATTCAACTAATTAAATTTTTAATAAATACATTTCTGGATATTTTTTTAAATAATATATATATGTATGTGTGTTTAACAGTGAGATGCATTATTTTCTTTTGGAAGCGCATTATTATTTACAGCTTGATGTGTTTAATTTATTCATGTACTGGTATATTTCCAATGTAACGTTGAAATTAAATTTTAAGTTATGTATAGTATTTTTCAGATAAAAAATAATATAAGCTTTAATAAATATGGTGAAAAAAAATTTTTTTTTCAGTTCTAATATTTTTTTTTTTTTTTTTTTTTTTTTAGTTTAGAGAAGGAATAAAATTTTAACAGCGTTTTTGTATAGATAAAGATAAGAGAAAAAAGAGTCCCATTTGCTACTTTAAATGGCAAACAAATATTACACTGCGAATATTTCCAACGAATATTTTTTTTTTAAATTTTTGTTCAACTACAAATTTTGAATTTTAGAAATATAAATTTTAGTTCCAGTTTAATTTTTTTTTTCGAAAATAGCTATTATTTCTAAATTCCATTAATTCAAACTATACATTTGCCGTATATACTCGCGTATAGGTCGACTCACGTATAAGTCAACCCCCTAACTTTAGAATGGAAATTCAGGAAAAAATCAAAAACCCGCGTATAAGTCGACCCCCTAACTTTTTACTTCAATTTTGCTCAAAATCAATCAAAGATTTCACTTGCCAATGCGAAAAGGTAGTAAGTAAACAAAAACAAATCATTGAAATTTTTTAAATGTTAAATTATTAGTATTTGTATATTTTATATATTATTTTTTTATTCATACACATAAAAAGCCATAATTTTGCAGTATTCGAAATTTTTGTTTTTGCTTTTTTAACTGACTCGCGTATAAGTCGACCCCCAAATTTGCTTATCGAAAATTGTCATAAAGTCCTCGACTTATACGCGAGTATATACGGTATTTGCATTTGAAACCTTGTTAAAGTTAAGTAATGCATTAGAATGTAACTTATTTTAAAGTCTTGGCATCCAAATAGATACCTTTTATTATTTAAAATTTAGGAAGTCCAAATTTGTCAAGAAATGTAAAGAAAATGGAAAATAATGAAAAATAATTGAAATGAAGATAAAAAAGGGATCGAAATAACGATATATTTTAAAATATTTCTTTAGGGACTCACTGGTTATTGAAATAAATACAAACTACTTATATTTTAATATTATTTTCGATTATAATTACATAAAGAAAATCACGATCTGTGCCCTATCATTTTCCGAGTAATTTGCTATTTTTTTTTAGGACAAAATGTCCGAGTTTCTCTACAAATTGAAATAAGGTTATTGATATCCATTATAGGAGTGTGTAGTATAAATGATGCATTTTACCCGCAAGACACATCTTTATAATTGTATTTTAATGACAATTTAAAGAAAATTTGAACACTAAAGTCAGAATTTTATGTACTGCAAGAAACAATAAATCAAATCAACTGTTGAATCAGTAGGAATGAACCACACTTTTATATGTTATATCCTAGATTTAATTTTATTATTAATTCAATAAATCTTTCTTATCTTTCCAAAAATACGAAAATTAGGTAAATGTTTATTCAAATTTCTGCTTTATATATATAGATATATATATATATACAATATATATATTTTTTGTAGCATGCTAACACAAAAATCACCGTTATAATTCAGTATATGATAAGATTTAAATAGAAAATTTCCGAAGGTGTGTAAAATATCAAAAAGGAATTTTAATATATTATTTTCAACTTTATTTATAAAATATACACCAAAGTAATTTTTTCTACATAGATTTCTTTAACGTCCAGAAATTCACTTCATCATATTTTGTACATGTATGCATTTTTAATAATGAAAAGATCGAGTACGTGCATGAATCAGTTTGCATAAACAATGTAAAGTATCGAATTTCCGTATTAACAATGAACATTCAGATCGGACTGTAATATTTTAGGATCGATGCGCAGATTTTATCGTCTTTAAAAATTAACGTTAACGTGCTAAATTATATGTACAGTCGTGGAAAAAAAAAGTAAACACCCCCTAATAACTCCTCAACAAGTTATCGTAGAATAAAGTTATTGGTACCGAACGCTTGGAAAAAAAGTCTACTTTTAAATGATGTATATACAATTTTCTTAGGGGGCCGTCTACATATTAAAACAAATCCAAACTTCATTTTTTTAAATAGAAATACCCAATTTTAACGAGATGTTTGAAATGTTCAGTTTAAACTATACCTAGACACCAAATTTCAAGTCATTTGAATGATAAGTTTTTGAATTATAAACATTCAAAATTTAGTGCTTCTAATGTTAAATTACATTTTCATATTTTTATTTATATCGCCAGAAATTATGCTCCTAATGTGCTAATGATTTTTGTAGCAATAATACTAATATACCCAAACATAAATACGCTGAATTTGCATTTTTTATAATTTTACGATATGAATTATGAAATTAATATTCGAAAAAATTATGAATTGTAACCTACAATTCTTTTGATAGATTTAGATTTATTAAGTCATGCTTTATGGAAATCCAAAATTTCACATTTTTCTTCCAAGTAGTTTTCAAATTAGGCTTAAAAAACGGCAAAATGATGGTTTAAGGGGCCCATCTATGATAGAAGTGAGTAGATATTTTGAAATTTATTCTGCTGTTCTGTAATCTAACAGACTTCATTGACTCCTTGAGTGGCGCTTCAGGTGCCTTGATGAAGAAGGAGGATCTCTGGGTTAACTTCAATACAGCCCTTACAATACCCTCGTTTTAAAATAATTAATTTCTTGGAAACTTATGGTACGAATTAAATAAAAATTTGTTTTTAGCGTAATTGAAGGGTGTAGAGTTCATTTATGCTGTCAGAAATATGTACTGCTATTAAAAAAAAAAAAAAAAAAAAAAAAAAAAAAAAAACAAAGTTATGGTTCGTTTTAATATGTAGGTGGCCCCATATATACAAATTTTTTATACATTATTTAAAAGTGGACTTTATTTACAATCGTTCTGTACCAGTAACTTTCTTCTACGATAATTTGTTGAGGAATTAGTAAGGGGTGTTTCCTTTTTTTTTCCGCGACTGTACAACGCTCGTGAAGAGAATATACATTTTATATATCCATTGCGGTAATGATGAGTGTTTGTCAATTCAGAATAAGGCCACTAACGCGTGTTCGATAATAACTGATATAAAAGTAGAGTATGGTATCCGTTACAGAAGAAGAACGGCCCAGGAACTTTTGTTTGTTGATTGGCATTCTTGTTCGCCCATATCAAATTACTTAACAAATTAAAGTGACAAAAAGTTGTATAGTCCTGTGTGTGTGTTCTATTAGATAAAAATAACGGAATTCGTTGTTCTTAACCAACAATGATTACGTTTAAACTAATCTAACATAATATCAATAGTTTTTGTTGCTGCGCATTTTCACGTACATACAATACAATTTTCATAATTACCCCGCGCTTTTTATGATATGAATAATTATATTAGTTTTTCCTACGTCTTTTGTTCTCTATTAGATCTTATTTAGAACCGGGCAATGCCAGCAGGGTGCGCAAGTGGTAGAATAATATGTGAATCTACGTGATACTTTTTGTAGCATACCATCCCGACAAAAGATAGGTGGTCACAATTACACCATAATATTACGAGTAATTATAAACATCCGGGATAATTGTGAATAAGCAATTAGCTACTTAATTAAGTCCTACATCCCAAATAATTATATGTAATTGAAATACGGAAGTGAAGTAATAACTTTAAAGCATTTTTACAAAGTTTTCATGGACCAAGTATATCTTTAAGCTAACAGTATATGAAATAATATTTTTTTCTTCAAAATTACCCCAGTTGACCATAAATCCCCATAATTATTAGTGGAAACTTTGTCAATTTTTATTTTAGTTTAGCAATTCATATATTCTGATGTAACCCAAACTATATCGCTTTGTTTTGCCTTAATTGTACATTCAATATCTGCCGAATTTCAATAGATTTGGCATTTTGATTTGTTGAAAGTTTTAATGAACACTTTAAAATTATATATTTTACAATAGTGCTAGGTACTTGGTTTTTATTTATAATGCTAGCGACAAACTAAATGAAGAAATGACTTAGAGCATGAAGAATAAAGAAATGAAAAATAATTTTTCGACCGTAAAATAATTTTCATAATTCCCTTCGTAAGAACTGTAAAACAATTCTATATATATGTTATATTTTTCCATTACATTTGTTATATTTTGGTAAAAGTTATCCTACGTTATAGATCAAAAAAAAAATGATATAATGTAATTCCAAAATTTTCGTCAAAATAACATGAAGTTTGGCTTCTGGGCAAACATTTCTCTGTAAAAGAAAATATATAGTAATTTGATATTACTACTTCAAGAAATTCTGTTTACTTATTATGTATACAGACGACATATTATAATTCAATAGATAACAGATATTCTTGTCTATCTGTCGGTATTAGTTACTGCTATAAACGGTGGTGAAAATAATATTTTGCTGTGTCACCTCCCCAAAAACTTTACATATGTGTATTTTACGCAAACTATGTGGTATGTATGTGTTACACATGTGTAATATAAGTATGTTGTGTATTTTAAAACGGATGATATATGTTGTAAAGTAAATTGTATATATGTAAATATATAGACTTATACTGACATATTACATACATGAAACACCATGTAAAATATATGAAAATGCTGCGTAATATATTTTTTATTTATATAACAATTAATAAATAGAAGTAAATTTGATAATAATAGTTATTCATTAAAACTAGCAATTCTGAAGCTGAAAAACGACTTAAGTTCTTTTTAATTAGCGTTTAACTTTTTATTTGGGGTATCTGTGATTTATTTTACGGCTTTGCTTTGATCATAGCTTTTGGCATAGAAATTCAAAAAATAACATCATTTCATATTCGTACAACTTGAAAAAATTATTTTGTAACACATACAAATTATTCATCGAAATTTAGGCTGTAAACCATAGCAACGTCGCATTATGGAAAGCTGATACTTCAGAATTTGAAATAGCTAGTGCACAGAAGAAAGCAATATGCGTATTGTGGTTCTATTTACCTTTCTTACGTTGTCCTCATAACCCATTAATATTTTTTAAAAAAAATTCGAAATAAATATTATTAATTATTTTTTTATTATAAACGTTATATGATTAATAATGTTTTTAGTGCTTACAAGCTTATCATTTGTAACATTGTTTGTGGTATTGATTTTTTTTTTTTTTTTGTGTGTGTGTGTGTGTTGTACTACTGGAATTTATAGTAACATATTTTGTCATGTACTTAAGTAAAACTTATGAGGTATAGAAGTACCGACTGTAATTTTTTGAGACCCCGTATATCTCGAAAGAATGTTTGTTGTTTAATTAAGTATAAGTATTAATTTATATTTAACAACACTGCTTTCCAGAATATAGTTGAGACTGATGAGGGTTAGTCATAATGTAGGCTTTAACCCTTTATCTACTGACGGTACTTATAAGTACCACACACTTTAAACTTTTATACCATAGTGAATATTACTAATATTATAAAGGTACTTTGCAAAAATCGCTCTTTTAACTCCACTTTATCCGAATACATGGCAGCGGTAGTTCTAGGTTTATTATTTTAGAGAAGAATGAGGCTATCTTTGAAGCAGTCGATGTGTTTTGTGCCGACTTTTTGTACAGATTGCCACGCTCGTCTTTTCATTGCTGCAAACACAGTAAAGGATATAAGATAAGTGTTGGATTTTTTTTATGTGTTCATTATGGTCGTAGAATACAATTTGACTAGCTATTTTAGTTGAACGGTGTATGTATTTGATTTAACAGTTGAATAACTCGGTGGTACTTATAAGTACCGTCAGTACAATGGGTGCTGGAGAAAAAACTTCTTGTTTACTTTTCGTCTGTGTAGTTATCCATCGTTTTCATCGGATTTAAAGTGCAATTACTAAAATGTAGCGCAGTAGTGATTTCACTGGTATTTCTTTTCTGTTTCATTGTTATTTTTTATAGGAAATCGAAAGAGTTGTGGCACCGGCTGGTGTTTGCTATGCTAGAAATGGCATATGTAAATTCATATATTGCATATGTGGAGATACGGGAGAGCATGTTTTCCCTGGAATATTGACGTCGCAGAACTAAAGGACTGCTAACAAGATCGAAACCTAAAAAAAAAAAATAGTTTTTTTAAACCCTTTCAGGAGCAAAGCATTTTCAATTCTAAAGTGTTGAAATAAATGATTGGCACCGGAATTTGCAAAACGATTTATTTGTAAATAAGAAAAAGTCTATATTCCATATCCTTATTAAATCGGAAATATCTTCTGGTGCCAGTTGAAATGACTTGTGGGTTTTCTGTTACGATAATTTAGTCATAGTGTACTGACGGTACTTTAAAGTACCACTTTCGTTAATTACCTCTAAATAAATAAATTTATCACGGGTGAGTATTTTTTTTTATGTTTATCCTTTAATTTTCATTGTAGTAACTGAAAAAAAAAATATTACATGAAAAAAAATGCAGTAGTTCATAATGCCGTAGATAAAGGGTTAAACACCTTTCAGTTTTCATATTTAAAAAAATGTCAGAGTTTTGCCAATAGGTAGCAACCAAATCTAATGGAATTCTTAAACAGTTGCCTTTGTTTCATGCAGATAATTAAAACAGGTGACGAAAGTTCAGTTGTGAAGTGTTTCAACTAGTGTTTCAAAAAGTGCATTTTTTAGAAATAGTCTGTAAGATTTTTCGTAATAAAATATATCATAGAAATTTAAGCAAGTAGTTTTTAAGTAATGCAGTTGAGCTTCCATTCCAGGTTTAAAGATTATACAATAAATAAGGCTTAAAATAACAATGTGCTATTCTTTAAAAAGTAGCTATTTGGGGAGGCTTGACCCACTCAATGTGAGGCGGGGTGTACAAGATAGCAAATACAACTATATAATAAAGGGTTAATAGTTATATTGGTCAAAAATTTAAATGTATTCTGTAAAGCTACAGCATAATAGATAGATAGACAGGACAATCTTTAAAATAGATTAACGGAGGATGTAAAAAATCGCTACAGAATGAAGAAAAAATATAATGACCTATAAACTAGAACGTTGATAGGAACTTTTATTTCATTTAAATTGTAACCACAGCAGGTAAATTAAAAGAATAGAAAATACTAGAGAGGAAAAAAGTTGTAGCCTTAAGAAATGATAAGTTTCCATATCTCAGTAAAATAACATAGTATTCATCAAAAGGTTTGGAAAGTACGTTGACAAATTTCACTAAGATGTACACAATGACACGATTCCAAACTATACGGCAGCTCGTGTTGACAGGTCGAGAGTCACAAAAATCATGTGCTTGAAACGTAATTTTCCTTATGTACCTTGTATTCCGTCTTAGCAGGTTTTTTCACACATCACATTCTACCAAATATTTTTCAATGGTGATTAATCAATATAGGGTAAAGTTACTCTGCCTTTTTAAAACTGATTTTTATCCCTGACATATATTTCAGTATAAATTAAAGTGGGTCACGCATCCAATATGTGGGGATCCTTGGACTATTTTTTTCTTATGATAAAAATCAATAATTTTTCAAGTCTCTTTTATATTACACTTATGTCGTAATTTTATTTTTATAACTGATTGTATATCGAGCTTTATTCTATGTTCAATATTTAAAAAATAAAGAATTATTTTGTAAAAAAGGGGTCAACTCTACCCAATGTCCCCTATATATATATATACCAAAGACCGATTCGGCGCCAATCTTCTAGTTTATCCTAGGCCAATTCAATTTGACGTGCTTTAATTGATACCAACCAGTGTTTAGCATGCCTCCCCCCACCCAAAAAAATGATCTAATTCATTCAAACTAAAATTCATTATCTCAAACATTAGTCAATTTTTTAATATAATAGAAGTTTAGCGTACAAATTTACAAAATATTGTGAGATAGTCTTTTGGTTATTCGATATAAATGTCTTTACAATCCCGCCCAATTTTCCTTCCCGACACTCGGTCCGCGCATGTTTTGGGGATTACTTTTTTCGAGAGGTTCTGATCGAGATTGTTCGGGACAAATTTTTCTCCGGCTTATGTCGGGACTAGACTGCATTCTTCTTGAGGTCTGCACAGGCAGAAATTTTCAATCCAATTTCCAACCCAGCTAATGTGGAACAGATTTGAACCGGCAGGATCTCTGGTCTGTTCAATAAAAAAATCACTAACATTTGGCTCGGCCCAACTTTTTTTTAATGAATGTTTTTTTTTTAATCTCTATTGTTCCACAATTAAAATTTATATATATATATATATATTAAGGTGAGTAGATGCATTTTTAGGTAATAAAATTAAAGAATGGTAAAACCTCGGGAAAAAAACCTGCCTGTGACAGAATCCCATGTTTAACAACCACAACAAATATTGATCTATGTAAAATGGGGATATTAGTAATTGTAAAAAGAATATATTGCATTTAGAACAGACGATGAACCTTCTAATAAGGGAATCTACTCATAACGGATTTTTCTTTTTTCCTTTGCAAGCCCGTCTCAGAAGATTTTATTGTATAAAATTTTTAATTTTTTCCATCTCCAAGCTATAGAATGTGATTAACGCCATTTATGATTCCATTCTAAACTATATTGACTTTTTAATGAATCTCTATTTGTATATAAATATCTGAATGATAATTTTTTTACACGGCTTGGAGACGTGAAAATCTGAAAAATATTATAGAAAAACCTTCTAAGACGGAACCTCATAGGAGAGAAAATAAACTTCGTTATAGTAAGTTCCTTTTTTAACAGGTCTGTCGTCTCTAGCGTCATATGTTTTCTTCAAACGGAGTATTCAATCCAATTTGCACCCATTACAAAAATTTCTTTTTTAAATAGGATTTCGTGATACACAGATTCTTCTGACAGGTTTTACAGTACTGTATCACCCTCCATATAAGTACATATAATATTCTTTAAAGAGAATTTTAATTGTGGAATTACTGTAGCTTAAAATTATATGTACTTTAGGCCAAAGTTGGACAGGCGCTTCGCCGGATTTTTGAAAATTCCAGATTTCTGAAAAAATACCAAATGTATTTTTGATATTCTTAATGGTGAATTTATTCATAACTAATTGAAAGCCAAGTGAAACAAAATAAAATAAAATAAAATAAATCATTTTTTCCCTCACATAAATGTCACCTAGCTTTCAATTAATTACGAATAAATGCACCATTAACAATCAGAAGAAATTTCATATTTTTATAGAAATCTGGAATTTTCCCAAATCCGGCGAAGTCCCGTTCCCGACGATGTCGGATTTTCGTGATTATATAGTAGAATATCCTTCAATCCTCTAAATTCTCCCTCTCTTAAATTGTATGCTAACCTCTCATCCCATTCTTTCGTCTTCAAGCACACAATTTGCCACATGGAAAACATTTTGTAACTACATACAGCGGCGAAATAGGGAAGGTAAGGGGACAGTTTTTTACTCCCCATCGAATGAAATATATTATACAGGGGTGATTTTAATACTACTTTGCACAAGGTAGGCGCCGCACTGAAACCTGGCCAAAAATGCAAAAAATAAAATTTCGTCATCAATTGTAAAAATCATATTTTTTAATAGCTAAATAATTTGTGCGTCGATCTATGTCTATTTTAGGAACATGAGTTATATCCGATGGTTCCCGGCCTCAGTTGAAAAGAAAGTTTCTGTTTTTTTTTTTTTTTTTTTTTTTTTTTTTCCTTATTAATATTGCATTAAAATAAGAATTTTTGTTGCTTTTAGGCTTTGTTGTTATGCTTAAATATACATTTTTTGTGGCTCAATGAATAGTTGAATTGAAACTAAACAGGGCTTACATATTTAACAAAGGTGAAAGCTTAGTGTTAAACTATGTGTTAATTTAAATAGTTTAGTTTTTAATGTTATTAAGAAAAACATTAAATGTGTAAAAGGGTTATTTTTAAAGCGTTCCTGGTTCTAATTTAAACATATCGAAAGCTTTTTAAATATGTGCTGGGATTTACCGGTCCATGTTTGAAATATAATCGTATTAGTTATAGTCTTGAGTGCCAATTTCTGCAAAAAAATCTTCCGCATATTGTTGCCATTTTTTATATATTTTGTTTTCGGGGGGACTACTTAAATCCCATTTTTTTCGGCAACCGAATTGAAGAGATAAAAACTATATTTTTACACTCGTATTGCAGGTTTTTAGGTTACAGGATATTGCCTGAGAGCTTTTGCCTCTAAAGATTCTGTATGTATGCATGTACGTATGTATGCAAGTGCGTACATATGCACGCAACTCGATACCTCTTGACAGAAATGACAGATCGGCTTCAAATTTTAAATATTTATTTACTGAAATAAGTTTCTCCAATTAGATTCAGTGGCTCATAGGTAAAAAATAAGGGGAGAAAGGATGGAAATAAAGAAGTCTGAAGTAGATGCAGAAATGATTAAAAGATTGGAAGTAAAATTGGAAGTCATAACAAGTGGTTATAGCATTGACGAAAAAAAGTTCCAAACATCTGATGAGGAAACAGCAAGACTGTATGTGGACCTTTAGAATTGGTACTCCATTATTCCAACAATGCACATGGTTTTGATTTATGGTGTCACTGTAATTAAGAAATTAGTCGTACCCAATGGCCAACGATCATAAGAAGCTGTCGTGGCCGGAAACAAACACTTCAGATAGTACCGTACAAAGTTCTCGAGAAAGTGCTATAGAGAAGTTCGCAATAGAGAATTTTGCAATAGAGATCTCCAAATTGGCTTATTTTAAGCAGTGATCCTTTTATAAACTGATCTAGACAACGACAAAGAGAAAAGAGCAAGCCATATAGTAGCGAGACCCTACAACTTTTTCTTCCAGCTTGGTCTGACGATAGTCCTGATAAAAGCCAAGAATTGTGTGATGAAGCAGATGAAAAACAGATTTTTGGAGAGTCAAATTGAAACTGGTAATCTATTAAATACACTGAAAAACCAGCATCTCTATTCTGTAAAGACTCCATTTTATTAAATGAATTATTAAAATTAAATTTATCAAATGTAAATAATCTTTATTAAATGTAAATTAAATGTAATAATTATAATTAAAGTAAATTAAATGTAATAATTATAATTAAAGTAAATTAAATGCAAATAATAAATTTCACAGATAGTACAATTAAATACATTTAATTAAACATTACTAGTACACAAACAATCAATCAACAATTACTTTTCTCTTATAAACAGTAAACATTTAAGGCTGCTACTCACTCACTTCCAAACTCCCTTCGATAACGTTAAGTCTATGGGCATGTGATGTATTTATAAATTTTAAATGTCTACTTAGTAAATTAATATTTTAACCTATTTTTTCTTTGTGCCCTTCTTAAATGATGTCTCTTTTTTTCTTAGTTGTCAAAATATTTCTAAAATGTATACTTATTATTATGTGAAAAGTTAAAATCTTACTTGCACTTGGTCAGCTTTTAAGATATAAAATATTAAACTAAGCTATGGATTTGTATGTATACAAAATAGTATGCTAAATGTCAGTTTATTATTTTTACATAATGTTTTTGCCAGGATTTCGGGTCAAATACTCCACTGTGTGCCGGAGCGGTAGAAGGGACGAATAAAAGCACATCAAATTTCATTGGCCTAGGACAAAATAGATGATTGGTGCCGGGGCGGTCTTTGGGATCAATAAAATCATGCTAAATTGAATTGTCCTAGGATAAACTACATCGTCCTAGGATAAACTTGTTCGGATCAACGAATAGCAGGCTCAACTACTTTATCCTATGAGCGTTAGGCCAAAGTAGTTTGGCCTAGGATAAATTACACTGCTCAAAAAATTAGGGGAGCAAGCAAAAAAGTGAAAAGAACGGTGCAAGACAGCCATGTACGGGCATAAAATGGATAGTATACATATATCAAATCGCAATACAGAAAAAAAGACGCAAAAAAATTGTAAGGGAGCTTTTATTCTTTAAAAAGATGAAAAGTACATGAAAAGATGGTTTAGGGCAACAATTTGATTTCATGTAAATGATAAAAAAAATGTTGTTTAGAAAGGATGCAAGATTTTTAATATTACGTGTGGTCTCCTCGAACAGCTAATACTGCTATGCACCTGTTTCCCATGGATGCGATGAGGTTATCGATAAGACATTGGGGAATACTGTTCCACTGTTCAAGAATTGAAATGTCCAAGTCGCGGACAGTAAAAGGAGTCCTCGGTCTCGCAGCAATGCGTCGTCTGAGTATGTCCCAAACATGCTCGATCGGATTTAGGTCAGGAGAGCATGCTGGTTATTCCATACGCTGTATTGTTTTAGATTCAAGCAGGTTTTCCACAAGACGAAATGTATAAAGTCTGTCATTATCATGCATGGAAAAAAAGAAATTAGCAATTACTCCAACAGAAAATACGACTTGACGTCTCAGTGTCTCGACTGTAGTACTTCGCACCGTCAAAGTGTCATTCCGAATGATATGCAGGCCTGCACGTCCACCTATGCTAATTCCAGCCAATAGCCTCGTTTGTAATGTGATCTTTCACAAACGAATGTGGGATTATTTTGAGTGCCTCTTTCTCTCCATGCAAAAACACATCAGATGTCACTTCCAGACTGAATCAGGACTCGTCTGTAAACATAATTTGACTCCAACAATTTTGCCTCCAAACTCGATGTTCAGTTCCCCACCTTCTTTTGGCCGCACAGTGGCTTAAGGTCAATGGAATACAGACCATTGTCTTACGTGCATAGCGACCACCCTGATGAAGCCTATTTTGGACTGTTTGGCTAGATACCCTTTGTCCTGTGGCCAAGAACAACTGTGGTTGCTGCTGAGTAGCATTGCCCATTCCGTCTCTACAAGCTGTTAACAGGATATACCGGTCATGAGTTTCTGTGCTAGCACATTTTTGGCTTTGCAGTTATCGATCACTACCATTCCATATGTGTTGGAATCGATTCCACAGTCTTTCATGGACACTTCTTGCGACTCCAACAGCGTCCACTACATTTCGTTGTGGTTCCCCAAATTCAACTGTCCCGATAACACGCCAAGCCATGGATTGCGGTAAATCATGTTGTTGGGAAATTTTCAAGCCACCCTTTCTCAAAACACAAGCTGGGCAATTGAATTTTACAACTGAGGCAATGAAATAGACGTTTCTGCAAATCCCGATTTCTGCACTTACCTCCTTTTTCTAGTATTTGACGTCATAAACTTTAATTTACATGTGAAGTTTTCTTTATCTGTTTTCTACAGCACTTTAAATTATGGATGTTATATTTTACGTTACTTATCGCTGTAAATATTTGCGTAATTTTGTTAAAACCATGTGCTCCCCTAATTGTTTTGAGCAGTGTAGTTTATCCTATGGGCGTTAGGATAAACTAGTTTGGCCTAGGAAAAACTACTCTATCCTATGCGAGTTAGGATAAACTAGTTTGGCCTAGGCCAATCTAGTTTGTCCTAAAGTCGGGTTTGGCCGGTAACATATATATTTAATATATGTATATATATATATATATATTTACGGTATATACATATTTAAGATTTCGTGATTCCGTTAATCGCGTACTTATATTTTCAAGAAAGGCTCGTACAAACGTATTTTTCATAGCACCTATCTATTTCGTCTTCTAACAATAAACCAAAATAAAACTTTAATTATAATAAAGGATGTAAGTAAAATGTGTTGGTATGGTTGATAAATTGGGAACATTTCACTCTGTTTGTCTCAAGAGAAATATTATATTACCCTAGAGTGAACAGGATGTGACAAATGGAAGAAATTCTATTGTAGTGAAAATTACAAAGTTGTGATAAAAAGAAAATATTGGAAAAAATATATAACAGTTGATAATATAACAGATAATTACTCATATTTATTATATGCATCTGTCACTAAGTAACAAAAACACATCTTATATAAACATACCTAACGTATTTTATAAGAAAGAATATTGTAAAGAAACTCTACACATACACAAGAGCCAAGAAATAAAATTGCATTTTTAATGGTTTCTCATTGTATGTATATTATCATTAAGTTTTATATACGTAATTTCAAAACAATATTAAAACAGAATTAAAAAATGAAATGCAACAAAGAAAAACAATGTAAAGTTTTGCATTTACAATTTCTAAAAAAAAAAGAAAATATTTATATTATTTAAAGTTTCATAAATGAACAGTCTGACTTGTGAACAATCCTTCTTAAAAAAATAACCCCTCCATTCGTCAAAAAAATAACAAAAAAGTTATACTGTCTAACACAGAAATGAATATAACTTTTTAACTTAATACTGAACTTCGTTGACATGACTGATGAAGAGGTCTGATAATGAATACGAATCTTATATAACTTACCTGTAAAAAACTGAAACAATATAGAGTAAGATTCGACAGAACACACCGTAATGAATCACGGGAGTATTATGAAGTTGATTGGCAGTGTCCCCCTGAGCTGCAACACAGTATGAGCCAGATTTTGCAGTATTCTATATTGCCTGACCATTCCATAACACCTGAACTTCTTCTTATATTAAATATTTCATGAGCAAAGACATGTAACTAAAATTTAAAAAATCAGTAATGGGAATTTAAAATTTATAATGGTCATAATTATAAGGACTCCGCTTATAAGTTGCAATTGGCACAATGAAAAAAAAAATATCGGGTGAGCAAAAAGTCCGTATAAACTTTAAAAATTCATAAAAACAGAAAATATAACGGAAATGAAAAACTCTTTGCAGGGTTAGCATCTATAGGTCACGGGAATTTTTATAAAACAGAAATAAAAAATAACTCAAAAACAGCCGACAGATGGCGCTGGTTCGTGCGACTTTGGTGGAAATATGCAAATCAAACAGTTATAAGAACTTGGGCTGCTAATCCAGAACTAGTTCACCGTTGTGATCCGTGTTTTATCGTTATTTGATCAAGGATGCTGAGTATAAAGGATAAATCTTTGTTGGTTAAGTTATTTTACGTGAACTAGTGCTGGATTAGGATCACAAGTTCTTATAACCGTTTCATTTGTATATTTCCACCAAAATCGCACAAACCAGCGCCATCTGTCGGCTGTTTTTTGAGTTATTTATTATTTCTGTCTTATAAAAATTCCCGTGACCTATAGATGCTAATTATGCTAACAGTTTTTCATTTCGGTTATTTTTTCTGTTTTTATGAATTTTTAAAGTTTATACGGACTTTTTGCTCACCCGGTAAAACCATTTCATTTTTGGAGAATTTCAGCTTTACATTTCGGCCAGCTTGAGATCGTTTAGATCCTTATGATGTGATTAAAAATGTCCAGGGATTGTAAACGGAACTTCCCAGTTACATAAAATATTTCCAATCGCACATCACCCATTTTGTACTATGGTAATATTAATTTATCGAGGTCACAAGTCAGATTTTAAGATACTGATATGACTTAACTATATTTTAGGAACTTTTAAATTGTGAAACTGTATTATCTTATTTAAAAACCCATTTTTAGATTATAAATGCACCTATATATCAAATTATGTATTCTTAAAATACGTGTGTACACTATTGAGTTCATCTTCATTAGGTACAAAAACCGAATTTGTTTTACTTTGAGTTAAGACAGCATTCAAAAACCTTGATTGATCTTATTTTATTTTGACGACCGTATTAACGTTTTTAATCCTTCACAAATTAAGCAAGTATGAATTCAAAATCTCTTCCAATTCACGTAATTTCCTTTTTCCAACTTCCTTATTGAAATACCGCCACAAATCCTCGTTAGGATTGATATCCGGTGAATTTCGAACCCGATCTAACGCAGAAATACCATTTTGTTAAAGGAAGGCTTTTGTTGTCCTAGCTGAATATGGTTTGTCTATGTCTTGTTTGAAAATATAACCAAATTGATGGCCAAGTTGTGGAATTAAAGGCACCAACAGATTCTACAAAATGTTCCGACAACACTGTGCGTTGATAGTGTCGTTATATGGTATCATATGTGTGACACCTGAATAACTAAAAAATGCTTAAATTCGAACATATGACTTAAACTTGCACTCTAGTTTGACGCATTTTGGGTTAAAAGCTTCATGTGGTTGCTGTGCGACTTGATGATCGATATTTCCATACAAATATGGAAAAGGTGATTTATCCTTCTATATAACACTTTGACATACCCGTCCATTTTAAGTGGTCCACAACCCGCAGAAAACGTTTCCTTGTTTGTCAGGGGTTAACATCGGCTCATGCTTGCTTTTACAAGATTTGAAAAATATTTTCTGCAATTATTTGTATCTATTTTATGAGTCGTCGCCTTATGCTGTCTTTCTATAGGGATGCAGATTCTATAATCTTTTCTGTTTTTCTGTTCATAATCACTCGGCTAACGTTCGATATTCACGGGCCGTTGTTATTCACGACGTTCAGTACTGTTTCTTATCTGTACATCCACGGTTGAAACGAAAGTTTTCAACAATAAAATTTCACAACACACTGTTCATTATGTAGTAACCAGAGATCACAGTGATTGGTTTCATTAGCAGTTACTATTTTGTTTTTCGATTATTTTTTTACGTAACTCTACCGTCAATGTTTTACCACACATTTTCTTATTAATTGATTTTAAACCGCTCTTCTTTTAAACAACAATTACCATAATTCTCGTATACGTTAATTTGCCTTATTGAAATCAAAAAGCCAATTGCAATTATCTAAATCTTTCTTTAAGTTCGAATGCGAAAAGTAACATTTTATATGAAAAGCCTTTTTATATTTAAGAAGGAAAATGCTTTACAAACCCAGTTCTAAGTGTTCTATTTCTTTTCTTTTCTTGTTTTTGTTATTCAATGAAATTCATTTTGGACAACTGATATTTAAAGGATTCGTTTGTTTATCGAATCATTCCTTTCTGTGAAAAAACATCACTTTTAAACTGGTGCGCAAAGCATTAGTGTCACGGGGAAGGTAGTTGTAAAATAAAATAACAACAAACTAAATTGACTCATGAATCTTAATCTTAGAGAAATGGTATGGAATTTATCACATGAACGAAATGAACGACATGAACGAAACTAAAACATTTCTTAAAATCAATTCTAACGTCTGGAAAACACTTATAAAAACATTTCTTAAAAAACATTTATATCCGATTTGGGATAATAAGAAGTAATTTCTACTATTGGACATGACAAAATGTTGGTTAATTGTATATGTTATTAATTACCGTGAATGAAATTATTAACTTAATTATTCTATTGATTCTTTTTACATATCACGTGTATGAAGGTATGGTAACAACCAGTGTAGTAAATGTTAAAAATTGCAACTGATTTTTATATTTAAGAAGAAAATCAGTACTGACTACTACAGTACTCATTACTACAGTACTACGCGTACATTTTCAGTAATACACTTATTGCAGCAAGGTTGATAAATAGACTCAGAAATAATGTAACGCACCCATTAGGACGGCCCCGTTGAATTTCAGACATAGTCAAAAATTCAGATTTGAAAAAATGGCTATTTAACCCTTAAATGACTGATTTTCCAAAAATCATTTTAATAATGGTTTTCGGCTTTCATTTTTTAAATAAATCATAGTAAAAATACTTAAAAAAATCATATTTTGTTCTAAGTATAGTTTACGGATAAAAAATAGTTTGTTACTAATCGGCAATACTGGTCTTTAATTGAAAAAATAATTTTCTCTGATAAAATTCTATAATATTAAACACACAAGAATTTTCAGAAATATCATAAGAAATAAATTTTACTTGCTCACGGCAGAATAAAATAGGTTATTTCGCAAGCTTCCAAACAAAACAAAACAACAACAACAACAAAAAAAAACATGTAGCAACATTTGAAAAAATAAATCTATCCTTATTCTTAAACAGCACAAGTGTTGCCATCTGCATGTTGAAAATCTATTTAATACTATTTTCAGAATGTATTTCATTGGCAACATTAGGCGTTATAGTTTAAATATTAATCAATAGTATTTTAGAAGCCTAAATCAGGTATGTTGCCGGAAAGCAACACCCGACATTTAAGGGTTAAATAAAATTACTGAGACCGGATGGAGTTTCCTAATTTGGCCTATACTACGCTGCGCTTAACAGCAATTTAGTCTCTATATCGGCACTCAACAATAAGGTGAATGCAATATTACTAATCAAAAACTCATTTACATAATAGATTGGTGGATCAAACAACATTCATTAATAGCTTTTAAAAGAAGCATAGCTATCACTGAAAACAGATATTAGCTCACAATTTCACTGTCTCAATTTTTCCTTACATCTGATTACGTGGCGCACTTTACCAACGCCCCCTAGAAAAGGGTGAAAGCCTGGACACGCGTCACGAAAACGTCACACACCGCAGGGCAAACAAAGAAAAAAAATTTAAACAACTTGCATGTATCATTTTCCTTGACTCGTGGAATTAATAATAATTATTAGAAATTAAGAATTAATAATTCCACGAGCCAGCGAAATCGAAACACGCAAGTTGTTCTAATTTGTTTCGCCTGCTTTGTGTGACGTTTTCATGACATGTCAAGGCTTTCAGGGGTTTCGAGTCTCTATCTAGGGATACTTTACCCCTGCAACAGTCGACTGGTCTCACAAGCCTTCAGATGGTATGTCTCGTCAGTAGATCAACCGATACTAACTTTCGTTACACCTTTTCATATTCAGCAGATTTACCAGAATAACCTAATTTCAATAAAACTACAGCGAAAATCATAAACTGCAGATGCCGATAGCTACAAACTCAATTCGTGAAATTAAAGAAAAAGAAGTATAGATACGTTTTTATGCATAAATATTAATATCGACAGAACTTACTTACCGTATATACTCGCGTATAAGTCGACCCCTAACTTCCGAATGCAAATTCTGGAAAAAATAAAAAGCTCGCGTATAAGTCGACCCCCTAACTTTTTACTTCAATTTTGCACAAAATCAAATCAAAGATTTCACTTGCCAATGCGAAGAGGTAGTAAGTAAACAAAAACAAATCATTATTATTTTTTTAATGATAAATTATTTTTACTTGTATATTTTATGTATTATTTTTTTATTCATACACATAAAAAGCCATAATTTTGCAGTATACGAAGCTTTTGGTTTTTCTTTTTTAACTGACTCGCGTATAAGTCGACCCCCCAAATTTGCTTACCGAAAATTGTCACAAATTCCTCGATTTATACGCGAGTATATACGGTATTTAAAAACTACACATCCTTCATAACATTGCTGCGAAATTGAACTCGGGTCATGAGTAAGGATTTTTTAGGGATTTTTAGGAATTCGCAAGAGATTTTGCTTACGATATTGTCATTTAAGTCATGTTTACAGAATGATAATTGGATAGTTTTGATAAAGTACCATAGTAAATATTAAAACATGAAATTGTAAAATATTTAATGTGAACATTAAAAAGGTCTACGGTCTTACTTAAAAGGCAAATAATGTAATGAAAAAGATGTTACAAGTTTAAAATATAGATTATATTTAAAGCTGCTTAGTACTTTCAAGCCTTCCAGGCTTATCATCAGAGAATATCTTAATAACTAAATATTGTTTATTTATACAAATACGTCACTTTGATTTGAAAATGAGAGAGCCGATAATTACTAGAGTTGAAAGTAGAAATAGCAGTAGCAGTTTCATAGATTAAATTTAATTAGTGGAAATATATATTATTATTATTAATTGCAGTTCCATTTATTTTATGACATCACTTTGTTTCCCATACGTCACTTTCCATGGCTGGTTCTACTTTGAACTCTAGTAATTATTGGCTCTCTCATTTTCAAAAACAATGTGACGTATTCGTATAAATATAGAACATTTAGTTATTAAGATATTCTCTGATGATGAGCCTGGAAGGCTTGAAAATACTAAGAAGTTTTGAAATAAAATTTATATTTTAAACTTGTAATATCTTTTTCATTACAATTATCGCGTTTTAAGTAAGATTGTGGACATTTTTAATGTTCGCATTATATATTTTATGTTGAATAAAGGTGAAAAATTGCGTTTCGTCTTATGATATTACATGATTTTTTTTTGACTAATTTTAAATGAAGTTAAAATTTCAATTTCTAAATATATTAATAATAGTTTCCTTACTGAAATCGCAAGTTTCCACAAAAACCAATATCTTCTAGGAAAATGAAATGAATATTTGGAAGAATTTGAAATGGTACTTAACATCGTCTGAATAAACCTGTTGAATAAAAGGGCTTAAAAAACTTTGTCAAAATTCTTTAAGAACTTATTAAAAGGATAAGGCTCATTACGGAAAAATTACGCTTTAGCTAAGCCAGTAGGGCTCTTGAAAAACAAACCCATTAAATACACTATCTGAACTGAAACAGGCAAAAGGAAAATAATCGTATAATATCTTTTAAGTCTAATTCTTTTGTTTTAAAAACTTGAAATGTAAAGTTAAAAGTTTTCTCTAAAATAAAATCGATGGTTTCGAATTAAAGCTTTGACAAAAAGCCTTTTGCAAAAATCTGAAGGATTACAAGCATACTTTTTTTAAGTGATGAGAAATGAAATTTTTACGATGCATTAATATAATAAGTTAAGAGTTTAACTTTTTTTACGTTGATAAAATCTCATTATTATTAATATTTTCACAGAAATGTGTTTTAAAAGAATATGAGTAAGTTATTAAGTCTCATTTACTTTATATCGCATTTAGTAAATTACATATATATATATATACATAACTTTTAAATAGTGTCATTATGTTTTCAAGGATACATTAGTTTGTTATTTAAATTTGAACATGACATATAAAAATGATTATTGAATGATGAAGAAAGATTAATATGTAATATACATTAGCCTATATTTTTAATTTGTAGAGATATATTTACATATTTATTTGCACTTTCCGTTAAAAATACTTCAAATTAAAAAGATGAGTAATATTACAGACCAATTTTAATAAATATTATTCTTTTTACATTTTAATTTACATTTTACTTTATTTTCCACATAAAAAACAGGTTAAATCTTAGTCCAGACAATTATCGGGTGTTTGAGGTTGTACTGAATATATATTTTAAGTACTTTATTAGGGCAAAATATATAGAATACTTTATATATATATATATATATATATATATATAACCCATTATGTGTATTCTAGTGTCAGGATATATCCACCCCTTTATGGAAGAAAATATCCATTCCCTGTCCACAGGATTTTTTTAAATTGACTATAAAGACTTTCTAGTCTTAAACTCCATATATCTGAAAATAGGTTTAGATGATTATACACGTAGCACCGGTGAATGATGAAGCAGGAAATTATATTCACTTTTTAGTATGCGAAAAGGTATATATAGCTAGTTTTTAATTAAACTACAGACAATCCCGTAAAAAGGAGTTTTATTTTCCAGGTCCGTACAAATCGAGGATTCCGACAGAACCGCCGATTATGGAGAGGACAAATTACATTTTTAGGGTTTCGTTCATCTAACGAAACCCTATTCGTCTCACTCCTCTGTCCGTCTGTCTGTCTGTCTGCCCGTCTGTCTGTCTGTCACAGAGCCCGTTCTCAGAAACTATATATGTTGAAGACTTGAAATTTTGCATTCTTATAACTGAACATCTCACATCAAACGAGAAATCATAAAATTTTTAAAAAGTCGTAATTAACTGGCCTTATTAATTAGAAGCTCCTAATTACAAGATCGGAAATGCATTCATAATTCAACAAAAGCATGGATTTTTTATCAAATTACAAAAACGATCTCTTCCAAGAATTAAAACAGGTGTTATTTTAACAGCAGATAGGGACTGTCGATTCCTTTAAGGCGCGGTTACTTTTTTTCTACGCATCCCAGAAATTCGAAATCAGAACCACAAGACGGGAAAAAAATCAGCTTTCAGAAATTCTAAAAATTATATCGATCGTACCACAAAAACTCGAAAATTCGTTAAAAATCGAGAAAAAAAATCTTTTATTTTCCTTCATTTGGAATGCGGCAGATGTCTGATCATCTTGAATTTTCGGTCGTAAACCAGATCATTATAAAACAGGTGCCTCTTGTTGTCTAAAATGAACACATAACTTTTATACAGGACCAATATTTTTTTTAAATATCGATTTTTGAGCTAGGATTTTTACGCCATCAGACATAAAATTTCATTCTCTTTCAGAATATGTCTTTATTTTTTAATTTCGAAAATCGGAAGCTAAGGTAATTTATTTTTTTAGTAATTAATTTCAGAATTGCATTTTTTGCACAGCAGGCCACATGACAGGACAGAAAAAGATATATTTTTATACTAGGGTTTGATAAAGGAAGTGTAAAATTTTTCAATTACTGATTTTATAAATTTGGTTCTTTCGCATCCGGATAGTATTTCATACGCTGATTCATAAAATATAAATGTAAAAAAAAAAAAAAAAAATCGGACTGCAACTTTCCAATTTATGAAAAAATCGATGTTTAAACTTATAAAAGAGATGCTTCTTCGCACAGACAATTGACGGGAATTTGTTAAAATTAGGAAAACTAAAGAACCGATCACTTTTTAAGCATTGTTCAGAGCGGTGTCACATTTCTAAAAATACAGCATAAATTTTACTTATTCAATATAAATATTTCATAAGTGTTGATACCACTGTTTTCAAATAGCAATTTCAGCAAACATCTTAAATTATTGTTAAGACCATTTTTAAACTGTAGCGTTTTCTACAGTTTTGCGTGCGCTTTTTTGACGGCGTGATGAGATAAATATTACTTATTCAATTTAAAAAAATCAATACGTGTTAATACCACTATTTTAGAATAGTAATTTAGCAAATATCTTAAATTGGTGTTTAAGACAGCTACCCCCTCGATTAATGTATCTACGGATACGTTGTAGAAAGAAGTTTCGTTCAACTACACTTTTGTTAAGAATAGAGTGCGCAACCTGGTGGTTAAAAGTGGAACTAATAGACATCGATTTTATTTATATTATCAAATATAACAAGGCGATCTGTTCGAAACTTTAGATAGTTTATAACACATAATAAAAAGTTTTGAAAACAACGGCGCGAGAAATGTCGAAGGGGGGGGGGGGAGGGTCATTAATTTATTTTTAAACCTTAGCGTTCTTCACCGTTTTATGTGTGGCTTTTTGACGGAGACCTGAGATAAATGTTACTTGTTCAATATAAATAAATATTACATATTACTTTATAAAAAATTAATAAGTGTTGGTACCACTATTTTAGAATAATAATTTAGCAAATATCTTAAATTGGTGTTTAAGACCGCCATCCCCTCGACTAATGTATTTACGGATAAGTTGTATACAGAAGTTTCGTTCAACTACATTTTTGTTAAGAATAGAGTGCGCACCCTGGTGGTGAAACGTGGAACTAATAGACATCGATTTTATTTATATTATGAAATACAACAAGGCGATCTGTTTGAAATTTTAAGATACTTTATAACACATAATAAAAAGATTTAAAAACAATAGTTTGAGAAATTTCGGGGGGCGAAGGAGCGTTAAATTTAAAAAGAAAACCTCAGCGTTTGTTACCGTTGTATGTGTGGTTTTTGATGGTGTCCTGAGATAAATGCTACTTGTTCAATGTAAAAGAATTCTTAAATGTTGATACCACTATTTCCGAATAGTAATTTCAGCAAATATTTTAATTTTAAATTCTTGCGTAAGACCCTTTTTAGGGTTTCGTTCATCTGACAAAACACTATTCGTCTCACTCTTTTGTCTGTCTGTCTGTCTGTCCGTCACCGAGCCCGTTCTCAGAAACTATACATGTTAGAGAATTGAAATTTTGGGTACTTATAGCTGAACACGTCACATCAAACAACAAACCATAAAATTTTGAAAAGTCGGCAATTAACCGAATTACGGGCTAATTAACTTCGAAAATTAACCAATCCACCTTTTTAACGCAGGTTCAAACGGACATTCTCCGAATCTCTCTCAATTTTATTATCAATATGAATGCAGTTCGCATATTAAGCTCTTTGTCTTGTATGCGATTTCTTCTGTGTTAGTGAACAACTCATACATAAAGTGATTATTTGATCACGAGAATTTTATAACTTTTTCCAAATGTTCCTGACATTGTACAATTGTTTTTTATGTAGTTTAGTTATTGTTTAAGCAAAGTGAAATTTGATTTTCATTATGGGCAAATTTAAATTAGAAGTTGAATAATGCAATACGCAAAATTAATCTCAGATTTTGTGTTTTAATAGAACGAGATAAGACAAGAAAAGAACGGGAGAACGCGAAAGCAGACAACAAATGCAATATAACGCAGTGCCGCTTCAGAAAAAGGATTAATTTTCTTAAACGTTGAGGGTGGTGGTGTTTAAGTTTTAATTGATTCATGGGAACATCATAAAAAATTATAAGAAAGAAAATGGGGAAATATTTAAGCTAAATAGCGTCTGTATGATGATTTCGCCCTACACGATTTGTCATTATGAGCGAAAATTTTCCAATTTTGTAAATTTTGCAACACTTCATAAGTGATTTCAAGCATGTATTTTAAAATTCATTCAGAATTATACAATGATGTCGTTTATAATAAGCTAATTAAAACGCTGGTAGAATAAATAAGTTTTGATCTATTGAATGAAGCTAGAAAGGTGTTTGATATATTTGTGTTTTTTTTTATTTTTCGTACAATACCGTTTTGCGATTTATTGAATATTCAGAGTTAGGAGATCGCCGGTAAATCCAAATATACTGATAAAAATGATGTCAATTTATACTTTTTTGCCTACTATTTTCAAATATGTGCTTATTGAATGTACATTCTTGTTGTATTGAATGTTTGTTTCAGAAGCCTCACATGTTTCCCAGAAAACGAAAATTGCACGCATTTTTTTTTTTCAATACTCCAGAACTTAAAAGTAGCAAGAGATGAAACAGATTTTCTCTTTTGATTTATGATCCACATGGACATTACCATACTCTTGTCCAGTAGAATAGGTTAAATTATCCCTGTATATATATATATATATATATATATATATATATATATATATATATATATATATATTTATTTATTTATTTATTTATATATACGTGTGTGCGTGTGTGTGCTTTAGTTTAATTTATTTGTGTTTTTGTTTAAATATTAAAAAAAAATTGTAAGATTTCTAAGTCTTTATAATATATGAAACAACCACCTTCATTTAGGTAGAGTAATAACTTTCACGTTCCATAAAAACGGTGATTATATCCAAATTATTATACTTTATTTACGTTTTTATTAACCGTGACATAGTACTGAAGCATAGTTTATCTCATAATAAATATGATATAAAAGTAATTAAAATTGATATTTAAAATGAAATATTCCTGAAAAATCGAGTAAAAGAAAAACAGAATTTCGTATAGAAAAATTCAAATTTCAACACAAATATATATGCGCAGCATTCTTTGAAAAGTAACAACAAATCCATCACAAAAATATAAAATTAAAAATATATAATTTTGCCATTTTTTTACTTGTGATAGATCCATGGATATCCTTTCATTAGGAACATTGTTCCTTCTGGAACTTAAACGATGTAATGTATCAGGTTCAGGAAGTAAGTTCCGTTTAGCAACACAAGAAATGGAAAAAATCGTTTGGAAATAACTTTTATTATATAATGAACTACATTAATCAGACTAATTTTCAATATAGGTACCACCATTGTTTAGTCATTTACCGTAGCGGGGCGCGAGTGTTGGGATGCCCTTCTCAAAGACCGATGCCGACTGCGATTGCTACCATTGAACAACAACCGATTTAACCTCGTCGACGTCCCTAAACTGGTTGCCACCAAGAAAAGACTTCAGAAGCTTGAGAAGATGAAATTCACTTAGAGCGAGATCCGGGCTGTAGGGGAGTAAAAAAAAACTTTGTTTTCACATCCTTTATTGAAGTGCCACAATCACCTTCTGACCATGGAATCGCTCATCGCATTGGGTCCGTAAACCTTACAAATGTATCTGTGATTTTCATATGCTTTAGTGTTTCTCGCAGGAATGACAGGAATGACCACCTCGGTAGCTCATCTTAAGCGTATAAATTAGATGGCCGACCGTATCTCGCATTCGAAGGGATGCTCGATTGTTTCAAGCATTTTAAACACTCACAAAACAAGCCACGAATAAGTCGCCGATTTAAAAATGCCTTTCCTCACTTACTAATGAATGAGCAAGCGAATCCGTATGCTTCAATTAACGAACACAACTATCCCGCGACGAAAATGGAAAAAGGAACTTACTTTCTGGATTATCTGATACGAGCTAAAAAAAAAAAAAAAAAAAAAAAAAAAACTAAATCTAAACTTCAGAAAATATGCCTAATCCAAACTATATTTTCACACAATTTAATTGTTCACAAATTTCAGTATATTACTTAAATTTTGTTATCTTGACAGAATTTACTTTATTTATTTGTATTTGTATTTGATTTGATACGTTAGTATCACCCTTTTAATGTTATTTAGCCTGTTTTCTCAAATTTTATGTATTTTAGGCTTGCACTTTTATTACATTGGCAAAAAGCATTAAGGATGCTCTAAAAACATTTAGTGATAATTACTTTTTAATTAGGTTAAAACGCTGTTATACTAAAATAAGGATATGATTATTCATTTCGAGAATGATGCTGCTTACTGATAAATCTATAAATAATCCAGTGTTTGCTAATATTTCTAATTATTTATTTATACTAAACGAAATGGCAGGATGTTAAAAATAACTTAAATCTACAAATAATAAGTTGACTCTTATTTCATTCATTTTCTACAAGGTGCGACACATAAAATTGTGTAACCTGATGTAAGCCGGTACATCTTCTCCAAATCTGTCTAACGTCTAAGTAAATATACCGGGTGTCCCAAAAAGGACTGACTGATTTTAAAATTCAATAACTTGCAAACGGTGACAGATATTCAAAAAATTCTTGCAGGAGGGTTATGCATAAGGTCAAAAGTTTTATTACAGTGATTTTCAATTTTAGTTCGATTTACAAACAATAGATGGCGCTGTAAGCAATAGTCGCTAAATACAGGCTCGATTTTTGGTCCTTTATCTTGTTCCATGCAGAAAAAGGAGATGGAAACGTATTATCCGGGCCACGAAGTACCAAAAATCGAGCCTGTATTTAGCGACTATTGCTTACAGCGCCATCTATTGTTTGTAAATCGAACTAAAATTGAAAATCACTGTAATAAAACTTTTGACCTTATGCATAACCCTCCTGCAAGAATTTTTTGAATATCTGTCACCGTTTGCAAGTTATTGAATTTTAAAATCAGTCAGTCCTTTTTGGGACACCCGGTAGCATATCAATTGAATTCATAAGGGGTCTCAGGACTCTTAAAATTTGAAAAAATAAAAAAAAAACAGACCATTTTTAACATTTAATACTTTAAAATGTGTATGATTAAAAAAAAAAAAAAACAATTTTTAGGGAAATGAATTATATTAGTTTTTTTCCATCATATATTAAAAAAATTACAAACTGCAGTATTAATATTTATATGGGCCTTCAATTTGTCAGACATTTCTGAAGCAGAAAAGCGATATGACAGCTTACACGCGCGATTACAAAATAAAATTTGCTACTAGAATGAAAGTTTGAGTGCCTAATTATGCTTCAGAATCTATTAATTAACATGAACCTAAATAAAGTTTTATTTAAAGCATGTTTATAATTTTAATACAAAGTTGCACTTAGCTAATACAAAATTTTGAAAATTTCAGCAGTTTAATCATATAAAAAATATTATTTTGAACAATCAAAAGAAAATTTTAAGTTTAGTTTATACAGACTAATATAAAACATCTATTTCAAAAATATCATGAAACAGTATTAACAAGTTTATGAGATATACTGCGCGTTATACACCAAAAAGTCATTTACAGGAAAATGACTTCATAGATTCGGAGAAGCCGCTCATCTATTGGGCGGGAACAATTCTAAAAGCCATAACTTCTGTTCTAAAGGGAAGTTTGGGGAAACATTTATATCAAAATGTTCATTAAAGATAGAAGTTTAAAATTTAAAGTAATTAAAATTTCGAAAATTTTGAAGCTTTAAGAGTACTGAGATCCATGATTCGGAAAAGCCGCTTCATTTATTGGGCAGGAACAATTCTAAAAGTCATAACTTCTGTTCTAAAGGGAAGTTTGGGGAAACATTTATATCAAAATATTCATTAAAGATAGAAGTTTAAAATTTAAAGTAATTAAAATTTCGAAAATTTTGGAGCTTTAAGAGTCCAGAGATCCCTAAAAAATTCTAATTAAAAGTTACTTAATAGAATATATTATAATATTTTTTTTTCAACTACCGGTTTTCGACGGATATACATTTAGGCGCACAGACAAAGAAAATAACATTTATACAAAATGTCCCTCTGTCCATGCGTCCTCATTGTATCATCGGGAAGAGTATAAAGTTATGCATATAATTGAACCAAATTTTATAGATTTATTCTTGGGGGGTGGGGCTACGTGCAGAAGGTCCCATTTGTGTTTGTGGATACTGCAACGGAATGGGGCGCTGTATTACACACTTTTGTGTATCTTTTTCCATTTTTCGTAGTTCTGTTGTACATTGGTAGATCTTGCAGCAACGGGAACATTGCATCCTGCTAAAACTGCTATTCGCAAGGGACTAACGTACAACAGAAAAGAGAAAAATATTGATTTTATTAAATATCATGATCGAGATTAAGTAGATTTACCCTAATTAATTGACTGAAGCAGAAATGTAAAAAAAAAATATTCATATAATATTAAAGTACTGCAGGTGTAAGTACTTTTTGAAATATTAAGATGTACTATATTGTTACCGTCAAGATTTGATGGTAAATTACTTAAAAGTTTCATTAGAAATCTCTTGAATTATTAATTAGTTGCTTTTAAATGAATTATTCAATGACGGATTACGTGACAAATTTCTATATTACATAAGTAATTCCTATTTCTTTACCGCGATAGATGTTTCTGCAATGAAGTAAAAGAATTTTAAGTTCACAACCAATTATGCTTGCTTTTTATCAGAAATTTACCTAAAAATTCCGGATTGAGAATCTCTATATTACATTAGTGATTCCTATTTCTTTACCAGGATAGATGATTCTGTCAGTCTAAGCTATGCAATGAAGTGAAAAAAATTAAGTTTGCAACCAATTATCCTTGCTTTTTATCAAAAATTTACATAAAAATACCGGATTGAGAAATTATGCTTACTTACTACGACCTTTTTTTTATAACAATATTGATTTTCATTTGTTTATTTATTTTTTTAAAACTACATTACCATTAAAAGCTGCCATGAATTTTATTTTTATCTATCTCATTCTCTATAAACCTAAACTTGAAACATGGTGCAGCTAACGATTTATATTTAAATATTTTTTATTACTTGAATTTTATTTTACATTTTTATACATTTTAAAACTATTAAACCTGGATATCAAGGTAATTTCTTTTACAGCTCTTATACGAATATTTTTCTTTCTTTGCGTTTCATATTTTATGCAAATAGATGACAAATTTTTCTTTCTGACACACGCACATATATATTTTTGATAATGGTTAGAAAATATAACGAAATTCAGCTAATTTTACTTAATTGATAAATACATGCAAAATATTTTACCTTAAATATTTTATACATAAAATCATTATATTTTGCAAAATATTATTGAGGATTGCAACCAATTATCCTTGCTTTTTATCAAAAATTAACTTAAAAATACCGGATTGAGAAATTATTTTTACTTACTACGACATTTTTTATAACAATATTTATTTTCATTTGTTTATTTATTTTTTAAAACTACATTACCTTTAAAAGCTTCCATGAATTTTATTTTTATCTATATCGTTCTCTAAAAACCTAACCTTCAAACATGGTGCAGCTAACGATTTATATATATATATTTTCTATTACTTGAATTTTATTTTACATTTTTATACATTTTTTAACTATTAAACCTGTATATCAAAGTAATTTCTTTTACAGCTCTTATACGAATATTTTTCTTTCTTTGCATTTCATATTTTACGCAAATAAATGACAATTTTTTTTCTTTCTGACACACACACATATATATTTTTGATAATGGTTAGAAAATATAACGAAAATCTGCTCAATTTATTTAATTGATAACTACATGCAAAATATTTTATCTTAAATATTTTACACATAAAATCATTATATTTTGCAAAATATTATTGAGGATTAAATTATTTTAATTATAAAGCATTCAAATCATAATAATAATAAGATAAAAATGCTATACCTTCTCTTCCTAATAATATGTGTCATTATTGAAATGTATTATCGACAAAAATATTACACATTTTGCCAGGCTTGGATTCGAAACTGCGTCCTCTACAAAAATTTCGAGCATTAAACTGCTGGTTTAACCCGCTACACTAGAAGGAACTCGTTGCAATTCCTTTTAAATCGAAGAGGTCCGAAAAACAGTTGACGCATACGTCTCGAATTTGAGTTCTCATCTAACAGAAATAGTTTTGCGTTTTAATATTTATGATACCTTTATTTTTTCAAAGAAGCATCTACAACTAAACATGCTGGTTTCCCAATCTTTGTGTGTAACTATTGGCAATTTATAAGAGACATCACCAGCCATAACTTTTAGACTCAGATCACCGTGTTTATCTTCTGCGTATAATAGGACCAAACAATATGAAATCCCCGAAATAAACTGTATGTAGCTCTTAATATCGATACAATAAATTTTTAAATTGTTAATAATACTGAAAGAGCCAAATAATATTAACTTTGGGGGAAAAAAAGAAAAGCTTGTTTACAGTAAGATCGAATAGCAGACGAACTTAAAACAACTTCTACCTGTGATGTGATAATTCAACTGTGCGGGCATCTTTGCGCACGTGCAGTGCATCACTCCAAAGGCAGACTTGTACTTATAAAATGCGCATGCGAAAATATAGAATTTTAATTTAAAATTATAGCTATTTAATAAAATGTTTGAATAAACGAATGTACTATAACAAATCTGTGGCCAAATATCTTTCATAAAAAAAAAAAAAAAAAAAAAAAAAATGGTGTAATTTGATGCAGTGGTTTCTTCTCACGGACTGTCGAAAGAAAACGCTTAGCGTTTTAAATATAGGGTCATTCCATGCAAAATGAGCAAATCAGCTGTGGCAAACGTGTCAGAGATTTTAATGAAGATCAGTATATAAGTAGATCATATCTATTTATGAGTAATTATAAAATAATAGATTTCAGGATTGTTTTTTAAGTATTAAAATTTACTTTAAAAGGGGATGCAAAATCGAGGTTTTGTCTCAATGCTTAAAATTTCAATTTTGATTATTATCCTTAGGAATGGAAATATTATATTAAAAATTATTTATAATTAGGAAAAAATAATAAGTAACAGATAGGCGTAAGTTAGTTACAGTGTTTGTTTTTTTTTCGTAATGAGAAAAAAAATTATTTTTCAAAAATTTTGAGGAAAAAATGCAATATTTCTATTGCTCATTTTTTTCCCTTTGACGTTATAGCTAAAAGTATATATTTTAAATATCGAAAAATTCATTCTTGCCTTTTTATTCCTTAATAAAAAAAATAAATAGTAAAAAATGTTGAGGGTAAAATGCAATATTTCTATCACTTTTTTGAAAGTGAAGGGAAGCTTTTTAAACCTTTTAAATAATTTGATTTTATAGATAAAAGTGTATATTTAAAATACAGAAAATTTTATTCTTGCTTTCAGTTTATTTTTACCTCAAGAATATATTTAATTAAAGTAGAAAAAATGATTCAGTTTGGACAAAAAATACATATTAATCCTAAATCCAGATACAAAATATAGAAGGCAGCACCTCATTTTTTCACCTTAAAATCGTCCAATATTTTAAGAAAAGTGCGCGAATTTAAAGAGGAATAGCTCATGGAATGTTATATATGTTACCTCTTTGAACCCATTTTTACTATGTTAGGAATCAAAAGGCAATTTTGAATTTTTTGTAGTATATCATGGACTTATTGATGATTTGTCTGTGCAATATTGTTAGTGTCGTATCTTTCCTTTATTTATATTTTTACTCATACATAAGAGGAAAAATTATGATCTTGTATTTTTTTTTTTTTTAAGTTTCTAAGTTTTTTTGAAGATGAAGGAAATGAATGGCAACTTTCAAACTTGGGGAATTTGATCTTCATACATAATACTACATTAGACATCAAATTCATTGCTGTTTTAAAATTCCTTTGATATTTATAACGTTTCTAATTTTCTCAAAATTCCCAAATTTAAAATTTTTGCAATCAAATAAAGATTAATCATGGTGATACCAGATTGTTATTACTCAATAAATAGGAAAATAATTTTTTAGAGGTTACAATATTGCAAAAAAAAATCATTTCTGTTAAATAGTTTTTAAGATACATAACCTCTAACTTGCAACTTTGGACGATTGCACACATGTCATTCTTTATCACAACTTTTTTAAATGTCCAAAACTGCTAAAATAATTTATTTTTTTGAAAATATATTTTGAATAGCTCTATTTTAATATGAATTGGACCTGTGTATAAAATTTTATTAAAATTGATCACTATGTGGCCACGACTTTTCTTTCATTTTTTTGCTCATTTTACGTAGAATGACCCTATATAGATAAGATAGAAGAATGTTTTGGGATCTGCACGTCCAACTAATTTTAAAATAAACTGATTAAGTTTCTACATTACTAAATTTAATGGTACATCTTATTTCTTTGCGTACATTTACAGTTTATTTTCCAGTTACTATATTTTACTAAAGATAATTTCTTTTAAAAAGTGATATAGCAATCATTTAATAAAATAACCGTTTTATTTTACAATTGCATATTTTATAATTAATTTATTTAATGAATGGCTTTTACAATATCTATAGTTATTTTTCTGTAAATGTGAATATAATTTACCCACTGTATTTCCGTCAGTAGAAAACAAATATATATATATATATATGTTTGGTGATCATTTCAACGTTTTATTTGAAAGCCATTATAAAATTGGATCTCTTCTTAACCGAAATTAAGTTCGATATACAAATCTAAACTAATAAGAGAAAGTTTCACTCTGTGTGTGTGTGTTCACGATAGATACCGAAATCTACGTCTCATATTATGCTGAACATTTTTGTTAGGGTAGCTCAAAGAGTCTCCTGATGCACCTGAGACTAACAATTTTAAATTTCTAATAATTATGTGGGTTATTTTTTAAACATCGCAACTTACTCTCATCAAAAAGTCATCTTTTTGATGCACAGTCAAGGACAGCACTTGCGCTCTTGCAAAAAACCCATTTAAGGCATCGGAAGCTAGCGAAGAACAGACTTTCGATTTCATTTGTGTTTTTTAACGATACTGTTTTAAGCTAAATCAAACAAACAGTTAGGTAAAGTTAAAACTGAAATTCATATTCCGAAAGAGCTTGACGTCTCAAATATCGCAATCAACTCGAAAAAATGTCGCAGTTTGAATCAAATGAAAAAAAGCATCTTTGAAAAAAAAATCGGAAAGAGTCATTTTCCGAAAAACGGTTCCCACAATTTTTGAGGTACCGAGAAACCAAAAATATTTATATAAAGCTGAAACCAGCTTCTAATAGATAATGTAATTTTAAAAATATATATATAATTGTTAACCTTTTCAAATACACCAGGGATCTCATGAACATTGCGCCTGACGGAGACGATATTTTCCTATGCTAAAAGTAACTAAGCGTCCGCATCTTAAGATAATATTTTTAGAGCCTCTCGACAGACCAGATTTACATTAAGGTAGAATTGTTTTTACAAAATTTAATGTGTGAAATTTTCGACGAAATCAATTAAAACTTGAGTGATTCATCCCGGTGAAGCCCCTCTATTTTAAATTTTAGAGTCACTGAAAAACCAAAAAATGTTCTTAAAGATGAAACCATCTTCTTATTGATCCATCTTCCATCGATTGTGCAGTTGGTTTTAATAAATGTAAAATTTTACACTTTCAAATGCATCAGCATCCGCAGTACATTACGCTCCTCACATTTTCTATGCTAAAATTAACTGAACATCCGTATTTCGACACAATCTTTTTAAAGCCTCTCAATAAACGAAATTTACCTCACCTACAAAAATTTTGAAACATTCGAATGAGTAGAAATAAATTTTACACTATAAAAATTGCGAAAATGTCGACGAAATCAATAAAAACTTGAGTGTTTCGTTGCGGTTTTACTCGCTTTCGGTACGCATCATAGACCTCAAAGATTAAATTACGTAGAAAATAAACTACCAATTGCATATACTTTCAATTCAATATTTATTCGTTCTTTTTTTCCCTTTAAGAATACAATGTCTCTCAAAATTGAATTAAAGATATAAAATCATACAAATTTGAGGTTCATTTAACTGTCATTTATCACGTGTCCTTGCACGCCAGGTGGGCCAGCAAGTTATTTAGTATTTTTTAATTATTTACATAAAGGTGAAATTGTGTAATTTGATTTCGTTTCTATGATTAGTTTGTTAGTAAATCACCAATAAATTTAAATTTTGTAAAATGCAAAATTAGAAAACAATAGTTTATGAAAAAAGTAAAGTTTATGTATGCTTATCATGTAAAATTTTGCCATTGTACACGCCGAACATACATCTCTAAAATCCAAATGACTATTATCAGTAATCTAGCTAATCACGCATTCATTTTTTGAAAACACGATTATTTGCTTTTCGAACAGATTGTACAAAAGAAATAAAATCATTATTCCATCACTCTGCCGATGAGACTTCAGTATGGAAGGAATATATTCATTCCGATGGCTACAATACATTTCACTATTGCTTTTCGATACTGGGGTACTTCACATTGAAAGCTGTATTGACAGGATTAAGAATAACCCCATAACCGCCAATGTTTTGATATGTAGAATATTCATCACTGATATAAAATCGTACGATTCTATGAATTTTTTTTTTGAAGTAAGCATTGGATAGAAAGAAAATAAATATGTACTTCTAATATCAACTTGTACAACCCGATATAAAAAATAGCATGTTAACGAATATTATATATTTATCTGTTAAAAATTATCTCTATAAAAAAAGTTTTAAAAAATATGTACACACATATATAAGTTGTATTTATATATATATATGCAGTTGTATATATAAATATATATATAGTTATACTATGTATGTATATATATACAGGGTGTTTCTAAAATGACCGATATATTTGAAAAATCAATAAAAAGTAAACGGGCAGCAATAGAAATACACCGTTTGTTGCAATATGCTTGGGACAACAGTAAATTTTCAGACAGAATTTTTTTTTAAATGAGTTACAATTTTCAACAACAGGTGGCGCTGCAATCTGGAAAAATCTAAACCACGATATTATCCACATATCTACCATGCACAGCAATAATATGGCGTAGTCTCTGAACGAAATTACCAGAAACTTTTGTAAACGAGCCAGGCGGGATGGCTTCACATGCAGAAGAGATGTACTGCTTCAGTTGTTGAATTGTTTCTGGATTGTGGCGGTAAACCTGGTCTTTCAACTTTTCGGGATTGCACTAACACTCTAAAGCGAAAGCTGAGTTCCCGAGGTGGTCATCGCTGTCATCGCTGTACCCACAGAAAGAAGTCACAGGGGTTCATGTCTGGCGAATAAGGAGGTCAATCCACGCCCCTTCCTTCAAATCGCCTGCAGCGCCATCTGTTGTTGAAAATTTTAACTAATTTCAATTTTCTTTTTGTCTGTCTGAAATCTTACTGTTGTCCCAAGCATATTGCAACAAACGGTGTATTTCTATCGCTGCCCGTTTAGTTTTTATTGGTTTTTCAAATATACCGGTCATTTTTGAAACACCCTGTATATATATATATGTATAGGTATGACTTAATAATGTAGAATCAATCTGTACACAATGATCCTTAATACTGAAAGATGCCTACACTGCGATTCTTTTGAAAACAAGGTAAATTGATCACTGTTATTAAGTTGCGAGAAACTGATGATTATTAACATTTTGATGATAATAATTAATGCTAAGTAGAACATGAAAGTTTCTATATGATAGCAAATAGCATGTTTTAAAATGTTTAGTTTAAACAAGAATTTACGAAAGAAAAATATTTTCTTTTTATTAACCCTTGAGGGTCGGTGGAATATATTATATGCCGCATAATTTTAAATAAGATTTGCGCCAGACACTTTTAATTAAATTTAACTTTTATAACTTTAGTGGGAAAATGTTGCAAAATCGCTTTTCCTTATTTTGAATTTTTTTTTTTCGAATTTTCCGGTGTGAATTCAATATTAGAGAAACATAACTGCTTGCCCTTCAAAGGGTTAAGAAAACTGAGCAGATGCTTATTGCAGGAACGCATAAACTTCATGTTGTTCGGCGCAACTATACATTGATTTCTAACGAATTAAGTAGTGTCTTCTTTTGAATAGAAAATAATATATGTATATAGTTTCTTGGACTTTAAAAGGATTTTGTCTTTTTTTCCCGTCTTAACATATCTGAGAAAAAATCAGGTTTTATTTTCGTTTTATTAATTTATAAAGAAAGCACTGTATTCTTCCTGGTGAGAGTGTTTATATATCCTTTTTTTAACTTTTTGTAGTGTTTAGACATAACACGTACGAGACAGTAAGTGTAATCATATTACTCGTCAATGAGGTGTGATATATCTTAGTAAGAAATTTTATTAGAACACCTCGAGACCTTCAAGTTAAAGTAGTAGTACTACATAGTATGTGCTGCCATCAGGTGCAAGCATATTAAATACAATACATGTCCCTTTTTGTTTTAATAAACAAGAGAGTTATGAAGGCAATGGATATTTAAAAAGTATTAAAAATTATAAATCATTTAAAGTTCTAAATTTAAAATAGTTTAGTTTAGTTGTCTCTATAGCGTTGAGGTTTTACAATTGTGAAGATTTCCGTAGAAGCGCTTGAGGCAACACCGTTTGTAACTTAACTGTTTTATTATATATTGTATCTATTATATCTGAAACTGTAGTTGCTGGATAAAAATCTTCTACTGATCTCACAGATTTACTTAATTTAGATTTATAAGGGTGGATGTAAAATATGTTTCTTCTGTAAATATTACCGCCTATCCCTTTAATAATGTAGGATAAAGGTTGAGGACCAACCTGAATGACAGTTCCTTGCTTCCATGGTTCGTTCATCTTTTGGCGAAACCAAACTCTTGCCTTATCTTTCAAATTTGAGATTTGTGTACTATGCTTGTTAGCATATTTATTTTGAATCATCTGTCGCTTCTCTAAAAATACCTTTGCTTCAGCTAACGGAAAATTTGGCCTAAGTTTTTCTGGATGACATGGTAAAAGACCTCAGTCGTCTGCCCATTAATAGTTCAGCTGGAGAGGGGAGATCTTGAGATGGTTGAATACGATAGTCTAATAAGACCATATATAGATCTTTTCCATCTGTAATGCCTTAATTAGGGATTTTGTTATTGTTTGCACGGATCTCTGAGCTTGACCGTTAGCTCTAGGAAAGTATGGTGATGCGTGGTTATGTTCCACATTCCATTCTTTGAAAAAAAATTCACTTCCTCTGAATTGAATGGTGGTCCCCCATCGCTGACCAACTCCTCTGGAAATCCATGTCTTGTAAAAATAGATTTGAAGGAAATTATGACATTTGGTGCATTATTATTCTTAACTATTTGGACTTCCGCATATTTTGAGAAATAATCATTTAATAACAGATATTGCTGACCGTTTAGATAAAAAAAAAAAAAAAAAAAAAACACAACCAACCTTTTGCCAGGGCTTCTCTGGAACATCTTGATCAAACAAAATTTCCTTTTGATTGTTACGCTTTTGCTGCTGGCAAGTTTTACATTTCTCAATAAATGTTTCAATGTCACAGCTCATTGATGGCCAATAAAAATATTCTCTTGCTTTCGTTTTACAAGCCATTATACCCCTATGTGTTAAATGAAACTTTAGTAATATTTCTGCTCTCGCGACCTTTGGCACAACAAGTCTTTTACCGTGACAAATTATACCTTCATCTATACAGTACAATTCTTCTTTACAATGCCAATAAGGCTTAACGAAATTTTGTGTATTTTTTCTTTCTGGCCAACCATTTTGTATGTGGTATAAAACATCTTGCAATTCATTGTCATTGGTCGTAAATGTTGCATATTATTTCCACTTGTTTACTGATGCATGGTATAGTAGATTTATCTTAACACTTGTGTCTGATTCTTCCGCATCGGCAAAATATTCTTTGACTAACTGAGCACGAGAAAGTGTATCGGCTATGAGAAGAAGTTTTCCGGGGACATATTCAAGCTTGTAATCATATCTATTAAGCCTTAGAAGTATACGTTGAAGCCTCGGTGAAATGGCATAATACTGCTTTTTGCTTAATCCAAACAATAGCTTGTGGTCTGTCTGCACTTCAACTGGTCTTTCATATGTATGATAATTGAAATGTTCAAGGCCAAAAATTACAGCGATTGACTCTTTTTTTATCTGAGCATACCGTTGCTGTGTTTCAGTTAATGATGCAGAAACATATGCAACTGGTTTATTATCTTGCAGTAAAACAGCTCCCAAACCATAACGGCTGACATCCACTGAAACGGTTACAGCTTTGTCTTTATCAAAATACTGTAAACATGGAGCTTGTACTAAAGTTCCTATTATTAGTTCAAAGTCCCGTTAAACATTTTCATCCCATAATCACATTGTATCTTGTTTCAAAAGCTATCTCAATAAATGGGTTAGATTTGAGAGATGGAGTGTAAACTTGACTAAGTATGTTATCATGCCAAGAAACGTTTGCAAGTCCTCTTGATTCCTTGGAGCAGGAAATTCAGTTATAGCCATTATCTTTTTAGGATCTGGTTCTATTACTTTGTCAGATAATATGTGGCCTAAGTAGTTCACAGAAGATTTTGAAAACTGGGTCTTGGCAAGGTTAAATTTAAGATTTGCTTCTCAAGCACGCGTTAAAACTTTATGTAATAACTGGCAGTGATTTTCAATAGAGGATGTTCCAAGGGCTAGATCATCAAATTAAGGGATTACTTCAGGCATATCTTCTAATGTGTTCTCCATAGCTATCTGAAGCTCTTCTGCAGCATTATTAAGCCCAAAAGGCAGAACTAAATATCTGAACCGTCCCCGAGTTGTTGTAAATGTAGTTAAATATGAAGATTTTCGATTAATGGCAATTGCCAAAAACCATTTTTTGCATCTAGGACAGTAAATATTTTACATCCTTGAAGTCTTGCAATAAGACTATCAGCTGTTGGTATAGGGTAGTGTGGTCGACGAATTACTTCATTTAGAGGCCTTGGATCTAAACAGATGCGCAACTTTTTAGGAGAGTTAATGACAACCATATTATTTACCCATTCTGTTGGTTCATCCACTTTTGCAATTATTCCAGATTCTACCATATTCTGCAACTCATTCTTTACTTTGTCACGTAGAGATAGTGGTATCTTTCGTGGGGCCGCTATCTGACGAATATAGTGGTCTTTTAATTTTATTTTTACATCACGGTTCAAGCGACCAATTCCTGTAAATACATTAGAAAACTGCTGGACAATATCTTCGGGTGTTTGATGGAAAATATTATACATGGGCTTTATAACATTATTAAGTATTTGGATAAGTTCTAAATTCTAACAGGCTTCGAGCCCTAACATTGGACTAGCATTTAAAGAGGTTACTAAAAATTAACATGTCATATCTTTCTTAGTTTTGCAATTAAGAAAACACTCACCTAGAATTGGTACAACGTTGTCACAGTAAACCAGTATAGGTTGTTTGCATTTTCTCATCATTGGCTTTTCACTCCATTTTAATATTTCACTCTTTGGAATAACATTGACTTGAGAACCTGTATCTAGCTTAACTATAACGTAATTTCCATTTACTTTTAATTTTTGTAGCCATACAGAATTTGTTTTTTTACTCTCAAGTTGATTTATATATTTCAGTTCACCAAAATAAACAAACTATGTATCACTGTCATTATTCTGTTCCACTGCATTAAGTTGACGCACCTGTTGACTGTTGTGTACTTTATTCCGACATACTTTCGACCAATGTTTTTTTCCTTCACAGTTTCTGTATTTTGTACCGAAGGCTAGACATATCTTCGGTTCGTCAGATCTGTCCCAATATTTACAAAATGTTTCTCTTTTATGCTATCGTGCGCTGCCATCCTTTCTCTTCATTGCATCGACATTCAATGTGCTGATTTTATGGCACATTTCCGCGACCTTCACTTTACTATGCTCGGCTGTTTTACATTCAACAACAATTTCTTGCAACGTCTTCTTCTTTCTACTAGTTTCGCGAATTAATCGCTCTTGTAGCGATTTATCAGACAACCCTTGACTGATTTTAACATGAAGCATCCGATCAGCAAGGTTGCCGTAATTGCATTCAACAACGACTCTACGTAAACTTGAATAATAGTTCGCAAATTTTTCTTCACTTTCATGCTTGATTTCGAAAAATTTAAATGAAAATATATCTCATTCAAATAGTCCTGAAAATATTTATCAAATTCGTCCAAAATTTGCTTCAATGTTAATTCACTGGCTCCTCCTTCTGTATTCAGATACAATGCACGAAATTGCTTTTTTAACTCATCACCGCCAACATGCCTGTTTTTGTTTTTTTCCGATTCACCAGCATATTTCAAAGCTTCTATGAAATCTTCAAAATCTTTCCTCCAATACCGCCATGACTCGGATGGATTTGAGCCCAGTTCAAATGCTGCAATATTAGGTAAACTTCCTGCCATATTGCTTCATTTTTTTGTAATATTTAACAAAAATACATGGGTCACTATACTTCTGACACCATGATATATCTCAGTAAGAAATTTTATTAGAACACCTCAAGACCACCAAGTTAAAGTATGTGCTGCCATCCAGGTGCAAACATATTAACATGCATAACTGATGCTATAACTCCCCAAATTTAAGAAATCACGTCAATTTCGAAGACTTTTAGTTACCTTAACCGAAAATTCTAGTTAAATGTAATTTTAAATAATTTATTTGTATATGTATAGTCTGTTGAATATGATAAATGTGCACAAAATGTATTCATATAAAATGCTATTTCGGCTTTATATAACTAAATTCTGTTTTTAGGGCGAAAAAACACTGGGAATTCATTAATCACAGCTATCATATCACGATTAATTTCAAAATATCGTATCACAACAAGTTTTGGATGCAAAATAATGGGTATTTTGTTGTTAATCTTTGTATACAGAAGGCAGCATTTTTTAGACATGAGTTAAAGGAATGTGGACCCTATAAAAATTAATTTTGTATTAATATATTTATAATTTCCCTTCCAAAACAAATGCCATGCCTGAAAGCCATATTTCAGGAATATAAGTTTTGTAATTGGGGGTACGTATTATCAACAACCTTACAGATGTTTGCCATTACATTTTTTTTTTAATCACGCGCATGTACATGGGATTGAAATTTCATAAACTAATTTATAGTAAAATCGTATAGTAAAAACTCCATTTTTCCTAAATTTGTTTTATTTATTTGTGCTCGATAAATATTTTTTTATGATATAATGAAATCATTTTTGTTGTTGTTGTTGTTGTTCAATTTAAGTGAAACAAATAATTGCAATTTGTGTATTAAAAACTATAAAAGTAATCATAAAAAATAACTAAAAATTCTTTAAATAATGTTTCATTTTCATTATTTTATTTCCAAAAACTAACTAAATTAGGGATGCACAACCTGTGGCCCGCGAATTTCGTTAATATATAATTGGCAAAAATTGCAATTTTTACCATAGGTTGCATGAAAAAATCGTGAATTTGTCACTTTGCCGCGGAAAACAATTTCAAATTTCGTCAGTCAGTTAAAAATCGCTATATTATTATTGTAATTTCACTAAACGCCTGGCTGATACAATTTGTATCAATATAGGAATTTCTCGATTTGCTAATTTCGTCAGTCGCTAGTCGAAAAATACCTTGAATTTCATCAATCGGGTTCGGAAAAATCGACGGGAATTTCTTTGATCGAGCACGGGAAAATCGCAAGTTTCGTAAGTTTATCGGGAGAAAAAGTCGTGAATTTCGCCATTTTGCAGCGGTAAAATTGTAAATTTCTTCATTCAATTAAGAATTGCGCATTTCGTTGACTGAGCGTGGAAAAATCGAGTTTAGTCGATCAGGTGTGGTAAAATCAAGAGTTTCGTCTATCAGGCACGAAAAAATCGTGAGTTTCATCGATCGGGCGCGGAAAAATTGCGCGTTTTGTCGATCGCGTGCAGAAAAGTCGAGATGTTTCGTCGAAGAAATATCGCGAGTTTCTCAGTTTATTGCAAGAAAAAACAGCAAATTTCGACAATTTGCCGCTGGAAAATTACAAATTTTGTCAGTCATTTAAGATATACGAATTTCGCCTACCAGGCACGGAAAAATCGCGAGTTTCGTCTATCGGATGCATAAAAATCACGATTTTTGTCAATCAGGCATAGCAAAATTGCAAATTTCGAAAGTTTGCCATAGAAAAAAAATTAATTTTCGTCAGTCAGTTAAGAATCGAGATTTTCGTCGATCGGGCCCAGAAAAATCTCGAATTTCGATGATCGGTCACGGAAAAATCATAAATTTCGTTGTTAATTTTTAAAAATCGTGATTTTTGTCATTGTACCACGAGAAATGTAGGGAATTTCTAGAAATGTTTCAGTCCGTTAAGAATCATGAATTTCGTTGACTAGGCGTGGAAAAATCGCGAATTTTGTCTACATAAAAAAATTGCGAAATTTGTCGATCGGGCGCAAATGAAACGCAAATTTCATTGATCGGGCAGAGGAAAAATCGTGAATTTTGTAGATTAAGTACGAAAAAATTGCAAATTTTGTTAATCGGCTATGGTAAAATCACGAGTTTCGGCAGTTTATCGTGAGAAAACGTTTTTAATTTCGACAATTTGCCACAGAAAAAAAAAATAAAATTTTGTCTGCCAGTTAACAATCTCGAATTTCGTTGACTGTGCGCGGAAAAAAGCGAATTTTGTTGACAAGGTGCGGAAAAATCGTGAATTTTGTCGATCTGGCGCGGGAAAATCTAAAATTTTGTTGATCAGCTGCAGAAAAATTAAGAGTTTCGTCATTTTAACTTCGTTCATGAAGTTCATATTTTTTTCGGCACTAGCCACTTTCGTGCATATGTTTGTTTTTTAGCACTTTTAATAAAGCAAATTTTAATCTCCCGAATAATGTCAGGGAATATTTTCATCACTTGAAAATAATCTTCGCTATATTTCTGTTGTATATACAAACGTAAACTGTTGATATATCCTTGCCATCTGAATTGGGTATTGTATGTTGACTGAAATCTAAAGGGTTAAAACTGCCACTCCTCTGAAACTATGTTTTTTATAGGCCACATATCTCTCCATCTCCCCGAAATAGAATTAACTCTGTGTTACTGATGTGGCCCTCGACAACCCAGGCATTATTGTAAGTGGCCCTTCTCTTAAAATGTTTGAGCACCCATAAATTAAATTAATGTTTTACCTCGCAATCAAGCAAATCAAATATGAACTATATATTCACAGCTCAAATATATATGTATATATGTAATGAATTTTTTTTATGAATGCATTCTGTGACTGAAACGATTTATAATGATTGGTAAATACAAAATTTTATAACTTGATAATGATTTCACACACGCACACAAAGAGTTAATTAATTAATGTTATTCCAATAAAATGATTGAAAAAAAATAATAAATAAATAAAATAAGTAGTGCATTATATTATCATACTTGACTGAAAGGCACGAAAATCAATAAATTTCATCATTCTAGTAGATGTAAGATTGGAATTGAACAAAAATATATATAACCCATGAATCGAATTTATTTTATTCATTGGTTTGGCAAATAGCGTCGTGTATCTTTTCTTATTCTATGTGATATAGCCTTTATTTTTATCATAGGAAAATATTTAGTCTTCTGTATTTATCTTAGTAAAGACGTCATTTATCAGATATTTAGTTTGATGTATTTGATTTTCACGAATTAGCGTAATCCATAAGTTTCATCTTATACAGGAAGTCAAGATTAATTCCGGATAAAAAAAACATACTAAAAATATTCCATTAATTATCGGAAATTATAGAAAGCAGAAATGGGGAGAATTAGATAAGAGATTTCTCTAGTTATTAATTATTTTGCTTTCTTATTTATAGACACGCAAGGTATGAAAATAATAAAATATTACCTAATATATTTTACAGAAACGTTTTTGGCTGATGATATTAACCTGCAGATATTTAGGAACAGAAGTACTTGCTATAATGTCAGTTGACAGAAATAAAACTTTTCTGTGCCTCAGTTGCCACTCTGCATTGGTCAATGTCGCGTTTTTCCAGATAGGTTTTTAATTAACATTTAAAGACAAAGGTGGTGTATTGAGAGAGTCATTCATTGCAAATTAGTTTCGATTACCGTGGTAATTGCGTGATTAATTCTAAGTTAATTAGTCTGTTTTTACAATTTGACATTTATTGCTTTTATACTACTACTATGTATTCCAAAACACAAATATACCATTAAAAGTTGTTATCTAGGCTTTAAAGGAGGATGGCGCATAAAGTGCACCACCCCTGTGTTTATGCATGTTCAAAGCGTTCGTGTATTTAAGATTTAATATATCCGGTAATTATCGAGAACGTTTTTCGAAAATCATTTTCCACAATTCTGTTATATCCTCTGTGACAATAGTTACACCCAACGTTCCACAACTCCTTTGCTGAACACTTAGAAATCGATATTTGTGTGCAACGGGAAAAAGCGCTTTTCTAAAAAATTTCGTGACCTAGGGTAATCGCTATATTTTTCCTGCAAGATTTAAATTAATTTCTACTGCCCCTATTTTTTCAGAATTTTAGTTTCAGTATATCCGGAAATAGACGATAGAGGGAACATATTTTTGCATTACATGTTTGACGGTATCTGTGAAAATGTGATACCTAAAATTAAAAGAAATGTATTTTTGAGTTCGGCGTTACGAAATAAGCTTTCACACGATACCCCAAACGATTTGTAAAGAAAAGATATTTTTATCAAGTGACTTAATTACAACCTCTACATTTTTCCTATATACATTTGTGAATGGTTAATAGTGTTTAAAAATGTGGGTCAATAGTCCTTAACCAAAAATTTCAACCATCAATTACTTCGACCAAATTTAACTTTCCACACGTTCCGTAGTTTACGAGAAAAATGATTGTGACAGTCGGACAGGCAGGCACAATAGTGATCTTATAATCGTTCCTTTTTTTTTTTTTTTACTTTTAAGTACGAAACACTAAAACTAAATAACTAAATAACTCAAAGAAGAACTGCAGAATTTTTATATTGTTGCATATTAGTAACATTTAGTACTGTTCCATGAAATAAAATTTTTAATGCAATTTAACTTTTTATTAAATTCATTAACTTTAATAATATTAAAATTACTAAACACTGAAGTAAATAGTATCGATACGAAATATTATTTTAACAAATATACTTGCATGTATCTTCTTTCACATAGTCTAACTTAGAGATTCTGAAAATAATCTTTATCTATGCTTGTTTTTCTTTTGGTTTATGTAGCATTCATCAGTAACACATTGTATGTATGCTAATACTGTTATAAATTCTTCCTTTCTTTGAATACGAAAGAATTTTTCTTTGTACCTAATGTTTTGCAAGGCGTCTTTAACCGTTTGAGTCCCAAGCAGTTCGATCGCACTGTTGAGAATTTTTGTCGAGAAATCTAGTGCATTTCGGACATTGTGGAAAACTGACGGTGTTTTACCGATTGTTGAAGTCTCATTTGACGGGCTCAGATTTACTTATGTAAGTACATCACACAACTCCTTTTAATTAACGTTTTAAAGTTCAGATATGCAGATTTGTGTTTAATGAGTTTAACTTCATGAATTACAGCGAACCAGTCGCGTATTCAACACAATTATTAACAATGAGAAACACCTACGCAAGAGGACGTCCGATCGCTTTGCAAACTTCAATAAATGTGACGGAGCGATGAAAAGAAGACGATAATCGTGTTACCTAGTAAATACAAGAAGCGCTGTTGTTCCGATTGGGATACATCTATGTAAAATAAATAAAGCGCTGTCGCGCCGCTTGGTATTTCTCGACAGAAAATAAAAAAAGCACCATCGTGCTATTTTGACTTTTCGTACTCATTTAGAGAAAGCGCGGTTGCGCTTTTTGGGATTCTTCGAACGTGTTTTTACAATACCCCCTGAGACTCAAACGATTATCTTCCGTTCGGAATCAGGGCCGTCTTAATTTTTACTATCCCTTTACTGTCATGATATGTCTGCATCAAAACTTTCGCTTAATGGATTGCTTCGTTATTGCAGACTGCATTGTTAACTGTTACATACTTCAATAATCTTTCCATAGCAATGTACGTAATTTAAATGATATATTAGTCTTGGTAACTCATTTTATACCAGCTGTGTAACTGATTCTTTCTCATTTTCTGAGGAAAGAATAGCAGAGTCCGGCTTTCCGGAAACAAAGAGCAATATATTTCGGAGCAAAATTTGACAACCCTCTAGACAGCATCGAAAATACAGATTTTTTGGTCAATTCGGTGGCTTAAGAGAAACTACCTAAAGACGCAATAACTGAGAGCAGCAGATATTTTGTAGTTGGTTTTTATCATTTTATAAAAGATCCTTGGTCAGTTCTTTGCGTCACTGCAGTGGTATTCGTAAAAATAAATTGTAATTTTATAATCGACAGTTTACCGTCATTATAATAAAGTTCATTATCGAGAAACAAAAAAAAGTATATTTCTTTAATCATTCTGTTATTAAATTCTGCCAGCCACACAATTAAAGCAGTCGACATCCAGATTTTTTTTAGATATCCATGTCACACGTAGTTTGCAATGTTCACATTCTTGAAACAACATCGCTGCTTTTTGGATTACCCAACCACTAACGGATTTTATAAACTGCCCTCCAAATTTACACAAAGCAAAACGGTGACACGCTCTTTGGAGTTTTTACCTCCGTGGCATTCACTTTCTTTTTTTACATGTGACTTAGTTGGTCACCGTTCTAAATCCATCTGTGCCTGTGTCCCCATTTTCAAAAATTTCATAAATCAAATGCTTTACATTTTTATAATATATTTTTTTCTTCCTTATGAAAATTTTGCGTTCTGAGAGAAATTTAAAACCTTTCTGTTTCCGTGTTAGGAAGTTTTCGGCTTACATAAAACGAACTGATGTTATTTTCTGTGAGTTCACCGGGTATAAAAGAAAATTCCTGGTTTAATATAATTCCGGCTTACACAAAGTTTCCTTTAGACAGGAATTACGGTATTTCACTCAGTTTGTATGGTTTGGAAAATTTTGTGAGACTCTCAATTAGACATTTGAAATTTATTAAAAAATTAACAGTATAAATAACTGGTAAAAAATTAAATTGGAAATGATAATCGTACAAAATATTTACCATTGTCACTATCCCAAAATAAACACCTTCATTCTTATCAGATGGAAAATTTAATATACTGAAAAATTGTACAGATTTGGGAATATAAAATTTTGAACCAAAAGTGGGTTGAAGGTTTTTCCGCCCGCTTCATTATATATATATATATATATATATATATATATATATATATTAGACAATAAACAGTCTAGAATTTTGGCGCATGAAAATTTATTTCCTGTTATTATTTGGAAAAGTGGAATCGCCTTACTTAAAATTATATAATATACTTAATATACTTAAAATTTTACTTACATAAATACTTATATGGATGAAAGAAAACAATGGGTTGAATTAAAAATTTAAATTCAACTTGTAGAGCTAATTTTATGTTTCAGATTTGAAGATTTAATAGTTTGAACAGTAATCAATACTTTTGTATTTTTCAGAAATGAATTATTACACATTGAGGACTAAAACAAAATTTTTGGGATGATCAATTTTATCATCATTTTAATATCAATTTTAAAATGCCTTAATTTAATTGGGTTGGACTCGACCCCTGAATATTTTTCTTTTCTACGCCACTAATATCACATTTCTCTCATCACAAAATTAACAATTATTACAGTTACTTAAAGGGTCTCAGGGCTCTTAAAATTAGAAAAAAATGAAAAAAAGACCAATTCCAACATTTAATATCTTAAACTGTATGTGATTTTAAAAAACATTTTTATTGGGATGAAACATACATGTTTTTTCATTTCTGTATTCAAAAAATTGCAAGCTGTAGAATTAGCATTTATAGGGGGCTCCAAACTGTCAGATATTTGACGAGCAAAACATTGGTATAGCTATTTATGCGCAGGATTATAAAATAAATATTGCAGTTAGAATGAACATTTTGGTGCCTACTTAGAGTTCAAATTGAAGTAATTACCCTAAACCTAAGTAAATTTGTTTTTAAAGCATTTTTATATTTTTAGTACAAACTTGTGTTTAGCTAGTATAAAATTTTGAAAATTTCAACATTATAACCATTTAAAAAATATTTTTTTTGAACGATAAAAAAGAAATTTTAGGTTCAGTATATCTAGTCTAATATGAATATGTGTTTTGGAAGTTCCATAAAAGAATAATCAGAAGTTTTTGAGATATCCTGCGAATTATGCCTGAAAACGTCATTTGGAGAAAATTGACTTCAAAGTTTGACAAACGCCCTTCAGTTATTGAGCGGGTATAATTCTAAAAGCCATAACTTCTGTTCTAATTGAATTTTAATAAAAAAAAACTATATAACAATGTTGAGAAAAAATAGGAGTTTAACATCTAAAAAAATAAAATTTCGAAATTTTTGAAGCTTTAAGCGTCCCAAAACCCGTTATAGCAAAATTAATCTTCTTCGAAGTTGTTCCTGAATGTAAATGTTTGAGTTATATTTATTATGTTTATTATGTGGCATCTGAAAGAAATTTATTTTTCTTATGCGTAAATCATGAATCTCATTATAAAATAATCAGCATCAGAAAATAATGCTTTTTTTAGAAGAACATATTAACCCTTTGCGCTCGAGGGCTCCAGAGCGGAGACATTCAAATTTTTTCTTCACACTCGAGGGCTCCGCTACGGGGACAATGCAAATAATTTTGTGATACCTGTCTAGAAAAGCCAAGATTACATATTGGTTCAAGAGGTATCACACTTTGGACGATTACAAAATGTAATAATTATATATATATATATATATATATATATATATATATATATTTATCATAACATTTGTATTCATAAAGAATTAAAAAAATAATAAGGTATAATCGCTTCGAGTTGCTGGTAATAGGAATGAAAAAAAATCTTCGAATGCAAAGGGTTAGACATATTTTAATTAAAAAAATTATACATATGATAAATTTTTATCTCGAAAAGAAAATGGTATATAAAATTAAAATTGTATGTTTTAATGGAATTAAACCAGCATTAAATAACATACGCGTGTATTCCCATACTCACGGATAATAATATTCTACCTACATCATAAAAAAATAACTTAGAAATTAATAAGACATTTCTTCTTTTATTAATTTAAAAGTACGAATAAATTATTATCCATCGAACGCATAAATATATTTATATTCTTTATAGCATTCTAAGATTTAAACTAAAATATCTAAATAAAAAACACTTTGATACACGAAACTCACAAAATTTCCGATAAAATTCTATTTTCAACTTATCGTAATAACCGGGATTCATGGATTCAAGTAGGATATCAAGATCTTTTAAGGAAAATAATATAAAAAGAATGGGATAATACACAATTCAATAATCTCTGTTTCAAATCTATTCTTATAAAAGTGAAATAATAAGCTTATTTAAATCTCAATTACAAAGTAAAATAAAAATGCTTTATATTGTTTTACATTATTATCTAAAATATAAGTTTTCGTCATTGTGCAAATAAAAAGTTTTTAAGCGTTTGAAAATATTTTTTACATACCCGAAAAACAGTCGTCAAAAATTATTTCGATAGGTATTTAAGACTTAAACTCACACATAAATAATAAATTCGCATGATAATACCCAATTTATGTAGCAAAGACAAGATAGCAGAAATACCGATAAATGGTTAAAGGATTAATATTCAAGTAGCAGAGAAATAACATTAGGTAGCAAAACAGCATTTTCTTTAAAATAAGAAATGTTTTATTTGGTATATTGTACAGTCGTGAAAAAAAAAAAAAAAAAAAAAAAAAGTAAACACCTAATACTAACTCCTCAACAAATTATCGTAGACGAAAGTTAACGGTACCGAACGATTGGAAATAAAGTGGACTTTGAAATAATGTATATAAAATTTTCTTAGGGGGCCATCTACATATTAAAACGAATCCATATTTCATTTTTCTCAATGGCAATACCCAATTTTCTTTGGTTCAAACTATGCCTAGACACTAAATTTCAAGTCATTTGAACGGTAAGTTTTTGAGTTATAAACATTAAAAATACAGTGCTTGTAATGTTAAATTACATTTTCATATTTTTATTTATAGCTCCTGAAATTATGCTCCTAATGTGGTAATTTTTTTGTAGCAATAATACTAATATACCCAAACATAAATACACTGAATTTGCAATTTTTATAATTTTATGATATGAATTATGAATTATAAAATTAATATTCGAAAAAATTATGAATTGCAACCTACAATTCTTTTGATGGATTTAGATTTATTAAGTCATGCTTTATGGAAATCCAAAATTTCACATTTTTCATCCAAGTAGTTTTCAAATTATGCTTAAAAAACGGCAAAATGATGGTTTAATGGACCATCTATGATATAAGTGAGTAGATATTTTGAAATTTATTCTGCTGTCCTGTAATCTAACAGGCTTCACTGACTCCTTGAGTGGCGCTTCAGGTGCCTTGATCAAGAAGGGGTCTCTCTCGGTTGACAATCAAGTACAGAACTTCAATTTGGATACAGCCCATAAAATGCGCTCGTTTTAAAATAAATATTTTCTCGGAAACTTATTGTACGAATTGCATAAAAATTTGTTTTTAGGCTAATTGAAGGGTGTAGAGTTCATTTATGCTGTCAGAATCGTGTACTTCTATTGAAAAGAATCAAAATTATGGTTCGTTTTACTATGTAGATGGCCTCCTAAGCATTTTTTTTTGCATCATTTAAAAGTAGACTTTATTTCCAGACTTTCGGTACCAGTAAGTTTCTTCTACGATAATTTGTTGAGGAGTTAGTAGGGGGTGTTTACTTTTTTTTGTCCACGACTATACATTACAAAACATCCTACAGAAATAGAAAAAAAATCATCAAATTATGTTTTTATGCTTTATCTGTTTAACACTTTCCAACAAAGTTGAAAATTGTTTATGACTTCTGTTCGTCTGTCCGTCTGTCCACGCTCTAACTCTGGTAAATATACTCGGATTGCCCTGAAAATTTTTGTTGTTATTGATGATTACCACAGCACGTTCCCTATTTCAAATGAACTGTGATGCATGTTTAGTTCATTTACAGGGACAGTCAAAATTATTCCCATTACGGCCAGTGGGAAAAAATCGTCTCGAATGATTTTTAATGTTTTTACACGCTTTCAAACATAAGATAATTGATATGCATTTATGAAGTGCACTAAAATAAGCATTCTGAAGAATATCCGGTACTAAGAATACTTATTATTTATTTACAGGGTCACACAAAAGAATCCCGTTACATAATGATATGGTGTGGGTGGGGGTGTTGTTTACAGGTATTTAAATTATGTTAAACTATTTCATATATAATGAAATTGATATACGTCGCTGAGGGATATTATTACTTATTTCATGTATAATATGAAGTGCATAGCATTGACAAGGGAACGCAAAATATTTCAGATACTGTAATGTATCCTAATTACTGTACAGTAGCGATGATTGCTGGAAATGCATTTTTAATTATAATGTGCGCTTTTTTGTTTCACTACGATTATGCATTGTATATGGTGTGTGTATATGCCATAATTAATATACAAAGCTACACAAAAGAATTCGTAATGGTTACTAGGTATGAGCGCAAATTACTTAAAGATAGTTTTTAAATGAGTTGTGTATTTTTAAGCTTGCTTTTCTGCATGTAGTTTTCTAAGAAATGTTTGTAGAATATATTGTATTGTTGATAAAATTACATGCAGGATCACCCAAAAAATTGGTCACATAGCCGTATATAAATGATAATTTTTGGAAATGTGATTTCAGTAGTTTTAAGAGTGTTTTAGTTTGAATTAAATTTTATCTAAATAGTGACGTGTAATAAAGGAACTACGTAAACTACAGGGTTATACAACAGTATTCAAGCGTGTTTACATCTATTAAAATAAATTGTTGAAAGAGAAATTTCAACCTGTTATGCGTTTTCTTCTAAACTAACTTTTCCCATTATATAGTATATATATCAACCTAGAGATCGAATACAGAGCTGTTCAAAAGAATTGGAATACATATTTTGATATAGATGGCAACTTCTGAAATCAGTTTTTCAAATATGTTTTATGCGTCTTCTAGAATGTTTAATTACTTATGTTATTTATCTCATGTTCCTAAATAACGAAGTTTTGTTAAAGTAATGAGGATGTGTTGGAAAGTGTTCCATATTCTTTGCTTAACGCATGATTTTTCTTTCTTGTTTAAAATGTTCTTCGGACTTGAATAATTTTCTCTTAAAAGAGACACTTTTTTACACAGCAGAAGTCACAAAATATATAAATTACTATTTATCCACTGCCGTTTCTACAACTATGAAACTAATGCCGCTCCACATTACTAACATTTGACCATTTACTTACTGTATTATTTACTATAGTACTATTGTATACTGTATAGTCATTCCATTCGCTCCATATTTCCATTATTTAACAGTGGAGAAAAAGAAAACCATTTTTATAAGGCAGAAACGTTTTTTAATTTTTTTTTCATTGTCTCGACACAAAATACTTCTAGTAGTGTTGTATATTTTTAGGCAAGTTATACACGTGAAATTTCATAAAAAAGCATAAATATATTGATACATACTCAAAAATGCATTACTTAGTAAGTTCATTTATTCCATTTTCGGAATTGTATAACTTGTTTAAGCGTAACTATCGTACTAAAAGCTTTTTCGCTTTTTACACTCTGTTATAAATCTAATTTTTTTTTTTTTTTTTTTTTTTTTTTTTTTTTTTTTTTAACCGTTGATATTTATTTAAAAACTACAATTTCTATACGTAAGTGTCGGTTAGAATTTTATATTGAGTGTTCATAAATCATTAAGTTTTTTCAGTAAGATATTTTAATTAATATTTATTACATATATTGGTGACATATTTTAGTTTTTTTTAGTTTTTTTTTTCTATTTCTATGCTAATCATTATTGCCTTTAATTTTAACATTTCAGAAGTGCAACAAGGTTTTAAAAAGCATTAAGTAAGAGACATTTCCAACTCACAAAATCCTTTTAAATAATATGGAAATGATTATAAAGTAACAAAATAAAGCATACCATTTTGGATTTATAATACACTTTTATCATTCATTTTCCTTTTAATAATATCTAAATATTTTATTTTTTAATTGCATATTTCCACTTTTTATTTAAATAGTACATATAAAATGGAAGAGTGTAACATTATAAAAACCGTATAATAAACATATTTTTATGGTTCATTCATAGAAATTATTCTTTATGGCTCCAGGCATTTAAAAACAAAATGTTGGAAAAATTTTATGATAAGATTCATAAACAGAAAATGAATGAATAAACAACTTCAATATGTAAAAACTGTTCTTTCAAAACACTTCTTTTCGAACTTTAATAATGCACTAATGGATTTAGGTGGAAACTGAAACATAATAATCATATATATATATATTTTAATTTGGTGTAAATAAATGGCACTATAAATTAGCCTTTAACGTAAATGCGAAATCACCACCATACGTTCGTTAAATTTTATCCTTTTTTGAGAAACTAAATGTTGCTTTCTTTGAATTCAATGTTTTAATAATACATTACAAAAATTTCATTTTTCTTGAATTTAAAATGTTTTAATTTTAAGGAATTTCTTTCGGTTCAGTAGGAAGAGTGGGTTGATTCTTCTTTTTTTTTCACATTTTATGCTATATAAAACAGATTAATACAAATTAATCAAGTTTATTTAATTGACTTCGTTTACTATTTTAGCGATAAAAGTCATTTGTAGGAAAATTTAATAGTTGGTTTACCAAATATAATTGTATGGTTACGATGTAATCATATACAAATTTGTACATAGACATTGCTGGTCTTGCATAGTGTTTTATATTTTTTATATTTACAATGTTAAATTTGTTTTATATTGTTGCTTTTGAAGCTTAGTAAAAATATGTTTCAAAATTTTTAACATAATAAGAGAGATAAGTGAAAGGCTATCGACATTAGGTAAATATTATGTCATTGATCGAAAAAGTAGACTATATTTTACGTATTTAAAGCTTTAAATCCCTTAAAATGTTCTCTTAAGTCTATGAATGTATAGTGGTTCATTTAATAGAATCTTTTGAGATTATCCTACAAATGATTGACTTACATTTATTATCTTGTAGTTTTCTATTTTTTATAAGTATGTTTTTTGTTATCATGAGTAAGAAATTTCCTTTATAAGAAAGATAAGTATTACATTTACATTTATTTGTCATCCGTCGGCATTTTCGTTTACGTAAGTGCAGAGCAATGTTGCCAGATTGAGGACATTTTTAATTCATTTTATTTGTCTGCCATTACTTTTTAAAAATAGTATAGTTCGCCGTATTTTACAGAATTTTTAATATATTTTTAAATAGGCAGATTTAAAAAAAGCGGTGACAATCAACAATCTTAGGACAAAAAAGTCCCCAATCTGCAACACTGGTGTAAAGCTTCTCCTTCTAATCTAAATCCATACCGGCTATTATAAATCGAATTTTTCTGAAAAAATATTTAAATTTTGTCATTAATAAAAGCGATTAAATTTCGATATATGTGCGTTTGTGAGATAGCAAGAATAAGTGGTGTGTTTTCAAACGATACTCGCAAGAAAGCTCAGTAGTAGTAAATTTAATTAAATCAAATTCTAAAGTGGTTTTAATAAAATCAATGTAGTAAATGCAATCTTTATCGTAGACGCCCGTTTGTTTTTAAAAATAACAAAAGTAGTACATTGGTGTGACCTATGTTTTTGTCAGGGCCTATGCATCTCCTTGAAATCCCGGAACTGAATCATCATCTGACGACAAGGGATGAATACAGGGCATGAGTCAACAACAAAAGACGTAGACGTACACGCGGGATTAATTCCAGCAATATATAAGATTTACATTCCAGACACAATTTCCCTTTTTTTGTCACTGCAATCAAACAAAATCTTTACCTTACATCTTACAGTGTTGAACAAATTTGTAATTCCATGCATCAGCAACGTAATTATAGTTTAATTGTACGTAATTAATTATAGTTAAAATTACATGCCATAAAAAATTCTTGAAGCACTGTAACCGGAACCACCCCCATCCCATTATTTCACACAATTTCTGTGTTTGAATATGTGTAACTATAATCAATTACATGCAATTAACATGTAATTACACTGTGAATAATTCTGATTACAATTTTTCTCAAGTATGCACACCTAACGATTAGAGAACGTGTGTAGTCGCCTTACCCCCTCCCCCCTCCTCACACACACACACACACACCATCACCACAACCAAAAAAAAAATCGTGTCTTACAATTTGAATTACAATGTGTCGCAGAAAAAACCGGAAGCAACTTTTCAGATCGAAATTATATCTTCATGCAATTTATGTTATAAAAAGAATCTTAGGAGTCGCCATGATAGGGAAATTGTAACAAACCGTGAAATTCTTGATACAAACTCTTAATTTTGAAATGATATTCAGTTTCTTTGGTACATTTACCTAAGAATATTAAACGGGGAATCATTCTTGTAAATAGTTTAGGAATGATGAATATTTAGTATTTGTAGCTTCTAATGTGAAAATTTCTGGTATTTATTGCAGATTGTATTAAAGTAGTTTTTAAAGCAAAGTGAAAAAATATTTGGAAGAATGATCTGTAATTTTAAATTCACAATTTTGAAGATACTAAAATATATTTTTATTAAAAGTTACATGGGTTACAAATAACACTTTTTCTGAAAGATAATTTGAAAATTTACATATGTTCGAAATAAATTTAAATATATAGATATATTGCAACAGTTACCTTTAATTTTTCTCTTATAAATCGGATTCTAAAAAGTTCAACTATACTAAACATTCATATCGCCTCAATCCTTCAACTAGTTTTTGAGTTTTATTACCCTCATTGCTGTTCGTTTAGCAACATTTTATAATTTAACATAAATTTCAAACTGTAAATGTACATAATTTCAAATTACTACGCCGAATGACTATCCGAACGGTATTGTACTGTAAAATTTGCCGATAAATCCAAATATGATGTCAAAAGTACTTGTTCGCGTTGAAACTTTTTGAACTTTGTACAACTTCAAAGTTAAGACGACCACCGGAGTTTATTTTAGAAAATCGATTCAAGGAGGACATAATCTCCAGTCAAATTTCTATCTCTGTGCTTTTCTTGGATAGTTTGTAACTAGTGCACAATTCTATGACAATATGTACTTTTTTATTATTGCCAAACTTAATTTGAGCCAGTGTCGCCAGATTGGGAACTTTTTTGTCCCCAGATTGTTGAATGTCACCGCTTTTTTGAAATAGAAATATTCGGGATATTTACAAATAGATTAAGAATTCTAAAGAATAAGGCGAATTATACTATTTTTAAAAAGTGGTGACAGCCAAATAATCTGAATTAAAAAACTCCCCAATCTGGCAATACTGATTTGGGCATACATTGTTTTAGACCGGGAGCCGGCAGCACAGACAATCACCTCATCGAGTTCACGGATGAAATTCTAGGTTTAGTTAAATTTTAATTCGCATATTAAAACGCAATCGGTCTGCCAAGTCATATCTTGGTGGAAAACACCTGAAAACCCGATTTTAACGGCTGACTCGTAGGTTTACCATTGTGTTTTCCTGTTCCCAGTCCTCCATGTCTTCATACCTTTTTGTGCAGGAAAACACTATGGTAAACCCACGAGTCAGCAGCAAAAAATCGGGTTTTCAGGTGTTTTCCACCAAGATATGACTTGGCAGACCGATTGCGTTTTAATATGCGAATCAAGATTTAACTAATCATAGACTTTCATCCGTGCACTCGATGAGGTGGTTGTCTGTACTGCCGGCTCCTGGTTTATTTGTCACTAGTGCACAATTCTAGGACAATATGTACTTTTTTATTTTTGCCAAACTTAATTCGGGCATACATTCTTACATAAGTGCATTATTCCCGAAAAGTCAGTGAAGGTTTACTGTGGAGACACGAAAGGTTTTTGGTTTCCGTCTGTTAGTCTGTCTGTTCCGCTATAACGCCCTTAAAAAGGATCCGATTAGATTGACATTAATTGGGCATGTTGGTGAAGTACCCGGATTTAGCTGTATAGTTTTTTGTTATATTTTGTCCATTCGTTCGGAAAATATAGTATATTTTATTTTGCGCAATAATGCTTTTCTATGATAATTCAGACGAATTTCAAATGTGTATTTGTTGCAAGAAAATGGCTCATATGATTAAAGAATTTAATTGGTAATTATGGATGATGAAATTTCTCAATAAGCGTTAAATTATTCTTATTAGTTTGAAATTTTGTTAATTCATTTGTCAGAGTTTTTAAATTCAGTGTAAAACTTATGGTAGGATTTGATATGTGTGTTCCAATAATATAAAACATTTTCTTGAATAAATTTACTTCTTTTAAATATAGATATTTCATTTTCCTTCCTTTTCTTTTAACAGTTACCTAGCAGCAGTACTTGATCTAAAAATATCGTAAATATGAAAATATGTATAGTACTTTGAAGTCAAACCATCTTCAAAAGGGATGAATTAATGTCTTTTTGTCTTAACATATAGACGGATTTTGACCCAGAAATGGAGATAGAGGGAGATTTATTTATTTTATTCAAATATTTTGCTTAAACATTCCAAAATCCATTATTTTCCTAAAGATTAAATTGACATTTTGCTATATTTCTTTACCGTTGCCAAGAAAATCTTAACCCGGAATAATAATTTCTTCTAAAGAGCTCATTTTAGTTTGAAATATTTTCACGTGGAGAAATAAAAATAAATAAGAAATTAAGAATAATAAAAAAAATATGAATATGGCGTCATACTGGAAATAAAAAGGAAACTCATGTATTTCTTAATATTACAAATTGGAAGAATTTGCGTTGTGCGGAAAGATGGCGCATACGACGGCAGTTATCGAAAACAAAGAAATTGAAATAAAATGGTCTTGGGTTATGATATTAATTCTTATTATTTAAAAGAAATTGCTAGTATTACTTTAAAATTTATCGTCTGCTCCCGGTTAACATAAAGGTTGGATTTAAAATTTACAATTTTAAATTAAAATATTAAAATTTTAAAAAACTTTTGAAAAGCAAATAAATAGTAAATGCCAAAATTATGCACCGGAAAATTATCCATGGCGAAAATGACGTCATTATATCGAGAAATAAATATTTTCATTCATAGAAATTAAAATTAACTAGATTGCCTAGTTTTTTTTTTTTTTTTTTTTTTGACGAGTGTTAATTCTTAAAGCCGCCACATTTCAGAAAATATGAATGAAAATCACCTTATTTTTTAAAAGTAAATTGTATTTTCCTTTATAAAACGTAAGCTTTTAATGGGATTGCGTCAAAGTAAATTATTTTCTGTCCACCAGTATCGAAATTAAGGTTTTAAGATTCGAAAGCTCGAAGTATATGAGAGACACGTTTGTAAATCGTAGTTTTATAACAGGATTTTCATTCCATATTTCTTTTATCTTTAAAACTGAAAAAAAAAATATTTTGTTATTTTTAAAAATAGCGTTTTTAAATACTTTTGTTATGATGGATTTTTGTTAAAGGCATACAGGATGCAATGAATTTGAATACATATATAAATTTCACAAATAGCACCTAAAATACTTGCAGTGGCAGTTTTCTCTCAGCATTGTTTCTTTATTTTACGAAGAAAGATTCACCATTACGAAAGATTTGTCGTAAGTAGGTGTATTAGAATATTGTAAAAGCTTGCCCAATCTGTTGGTTATCCTTATAAATCACAGTGTAAAAAATTCAAGATATACGATAACCAATAGCACAATAAATAGAAAATTACAAATGTAAATTTAATGAGACTACGGGGGGTCCAGGGGGCAGAGCCCCACTAAAGAAATGCTTATCAAAATCCGCAAAATTTTTAAAAGAAATTTTATGAATGTTTTTTTTCATTGAATTCAGTAAAGTTTTTGAGTTTACGGAAAGTATTTCATTCACGAAGTTAAATAGATGAGATTATAATACGATTCCGCATTAAAAGTAAAAGGAAAAAACTAAATTATTCACTCTGCAAGTTACTTTTCGATGACAGACTAACACTTACATCATATGCACCTGAAACTTCCTTAGCGCAGCGTGGGTTAAAGATAAATAGCTTATAATGAATTAAATATTATATTTGTAGTATAACTTTTCTTCGTCAAGTTTAGCAAAGTATGGTTATGCTGAATATTATTTTATGCTTAAGACTACTTATTATACAGCTGCGGTCGGTTTATATAAATATTCTAACAGTTTGTAAATACACGCAAGGATATAAATTCATGCATAGATGAAATCCCATTTTCATAATTCAACGAAAGTCAAGATTTTATCTTAATCTCTAAATACATTACTTCGAAAAATAGAAAAAAACATAAAATATATTAAGATTTTCCATAATCTATAATTGTAAACAAACATAAAATAATTAATTCTTCTCATGTGTAATGTAAGTAAATTAAAATTATCTTATTTCTGTTCTTTTATTCTTGACAATTCTTTGTCGAAAATATTCCCAAAGAAAGTTTTGTCAGTGACAAAAAAAAATTAAAAAGCTATGTCTTAGAGATTGATACATATAGCAAAATACGCACACACACACACATATATATATATATAATTTTTTCTTAATCTGTATTTCATTATTCTTATTTTTTTTTCAAAATACCTTGCATGCCAAAATTTGACTATGATTCATAGTAGCTTACTAACAAAAAACAAAAAAAAAAAAAAAAAAAAAAAAAAAAAAATCAAGCGGCGTTTAATACTTATTTAAAATGAAGGTGAATTTAACACTATTTTTAAATAAATCAATCTACACTGTTAAAAATTTGCAGCATTCTGGCAGGTCATTTGACCATTTTTTCCAAGAACGGTTACACAACTGTAATTTTAACACTATTCTGACCATATTATTTGACATTTTATGGTCAGAATATAGTTAAATTTTGGTTATGAAACCGTTTTTTTTTTTTTTTTTCAAAAAACGGTCGAATGACCTGCCAGACTGCTGCAAAATTTTTAACAGTGGAGCTCAAGTCAGCAATAAAAGAGTAAAGTTGAAAAATTCAGAATATAAATATAGCAGTTCGTATACTTTTTATGAGAACACATGACAGAGCAAAATGCATCGTTTTAATATTTTAAAAAACATAAAGTTTATAATCGTAAACGAACAGTAAAAATAAATCCATAAGCATGATTAGATTATTTTTATAGATTTCCTCAGTAATGATCTAAATTCGAAAATAGAATAATAAAGTTATATTTACTGTATTAAAATGTATTGAATTTAGTAAGTCATTCGTATCTGCATCAAATTGTTTGACACTAGTGCAATAATACGATGACGAAACGATACGGTGATATCACTCCAGTTTTAATCCACCACACTTAAAGATGCAAATAAAATTTCCTTTTTTTTTATAATAATACACTCATACTACAATATATATATTAAAACACACATACACACATAAATAACGCCTGCATTCAACAGTTAAAGGTATATATAAATATTATACAGACATACATACAATAAATACAATAAACCCAACTGGAGAGAAAAATTAGCCAGAGCCAGGAATCGAACCCGGGACCACAGTATACAAGACTGCTGCTCTAACCACTGAGCTACTCCGGCCGATGCCTGAGTCTGCAATTTCTCACTAATAAACAATGTTGGGGAAGTCACCAGTCGTATAGATGGCTGGTGACTTCCCCAAAATGGTTTATTCGATTCCTGGCTCTGGCTAATTTTTCACTCCAGTTGGGTTTATTGTATTTATTGTATGTATGTCTGTATAATATTTATATATACCTTTAAAATTTCCTTTGTTGATATCCTGCCCTCACAAATATAGGTAGAGGATGCCGAACACGGTGTGAGCAGTTTGGGAATTATTAACTATAATACTTCAAATAATATTACGTTTACGAGATATTTACTTATTTACAACTGAACATGTTAATTTCATTCATATAAACCTATATAGCAAATACTACCCGAATTAAATTGCGTACACTTTAATACAATATCAACGTGCTAGGTTATATAAAAAATACACTCTTCTTGTCTTTAATGATCGTACACAAATATACTTATGCCAATCACATGGCTCTCTCCCAAGCTCTCGACACCTAAACGTACGCTTCCCCCCCAAAAATGCTCCGTACACAAAACACGAGTATTTCCATTTCGTTTATACACATTTTACGCCCAACCTAAGACTGAAACACCTTGCACAATCGGATTGTCTTTTCCATTCAATATTCTACAGGGTCTTTGCCGGTATCTGGATAACCAACTTGTACATGTCTTCTTCCAGCTTGTTCACTGATCAATCGTCACAGAAAGTTATATTTTGTTCAATAGCTCTTGTAACTCAACTATGTAGCTTCCTGTTGATTGTAATCTCCATTCCGATATAAACAAACCTCTCCTGTGGTATTCCTTATTATACAATAGAGCTTTTTATGCGATACAAATATGAATACAACTGTACTTATTTTAATCCGATAGATAAGAAACTTCTAAGTGCGTAGATAATGATATGCAGATAATTACTATAGATAAAGAAAAAAGTTTTCGTTAAGGATATGTCTCATTAAGTCCAGACATCTAAATACTACTAATTATTTTTTATTTATTTTTCTAGGGAAAAAAAGTGGTTAGCCTAATTTCGTATATTTGGAATACAGATTTTCAAAATATAGTTAAGGAGACAGTGAGTCTACCTCAAAATTTATCAAAAAACATTTGTTTTTAACAAGTACATGAAAGCCTGTTTAATTGTGAGTATTTTGACACCTCCTGTTTATCAACGTTACAAATTAAAATTTATATGGCTTTTTCTCCATGTTCATGTTTCATCACTTTCATGTTTTAAAAATGCTAAGTTTTTTTGTGTGATAGAGATTTAAACTTTTTGAACATGTTTGTTATGACATATGTTATAAATCCGCGCATAGAATTAGCCTTCAGGTCATTTTTAAAATAAATGTATATGAAGATGTGTTACGTTTAATCGTTTTACACTATATATATACTAATAAAAGAATTATTTTAAAGGTAATATTAGATGTATCTAAAAAATCAATGCGTAGTCTTGTGCAATATACATTTGAAAATCCTTAAAAAATAAAATGGGAAAAACTATCAATGCTTAAAAAAGTACTAGGGATTTTTTTCAATTATATTTAAAATTTATTAAATATGCAGCTACATTTCTTTTTCAAAATGTACATTTAGTTGAACATTGCAAAAGAGTGAGTCCACTATTAGAACATTTTTTTAAAAATAAAACAAACTGTTGAAAATGTAAACTGTCCCCTTAACTCATAAGGAATATATTGCTTCAGAGAAGGCGAGGTGGATGTCTTTCTTTACATATATCTGAATTTTTCAAAGAAAATGGGGCCCATCTGCTATTTCAGTTGCTTATGTTGTTGACTACATAGTTGACTTTTAACCCCAATTCTTTCATGGATGTGGGGTGGGCGGAATCCCACTTTAACCGTAGCCCCAGCCTGTTTAGCTTTCATGTGCTAAAGATGACCTTAGCCTTCCAATACTAACTAACCATCACACATATGGATAGTATCAATGTTCATTCATCAAAGAGATAATTTGTATTATGAATAGAACATTCATATTACATTTGATAAAGAACATTTTTTGTACAAGAACTCTGTCCAAATCTGTCAATTCTATACCGATTCGTGGAAGATAGTCAAATTTTGATGGCGTTGAATCGGCGAGATATTATTAACTTGATTTATTTTTCTTGTCGTTAAAAGCCGCGATGGTGGAGTAAACTTTATAACAGCTATAGGGGAAGGTATTGTAATTTGTTGGCAATTGAACTTACCAACAAAACTAATAAACACTCGAAGTATGTGGGTAGTATACATTTATTTCTATTTCCAGCCATAATCGGGAACGTATCACCTTTCATAGAATTCAACCCCAGTTTGCTGAAAATATCTTTTAAGTACACTGGCCTGTAAAAGTTAAGGTGCAGGAGCTGGATGCTTCCGATTGTACATGGTTTGTCGAATATCTACCAACGTTATTGCAGAATTGTTTTTGAACTTCTGGGATGTAAATAACATGTTAGATTTCATATTTCTAGGTGAAGAACAACGTGACAATTAAAGGGCTAACAATAAATGTAATAATAAAATAATATTTGCGATCATCACTTATGTAACAGAAAATTCTGGAAATTGTTTGTCACTGTGTTAAATGACTATTTGGATGCTGTTCAACATTTGTGTGCATTTTAGCAGGCACTCATATTCGTTAAGATGTTATTTTGTCTGTGAAAAAGGTCAAAAGTTTTTTGTTTATAACATACAGAGGTTTAAACCGCATTTAACACAACTATCCGAAAACTTGAAAAAAAAAACAGTAGCAACAGTACACTTCAATTAAAACATGAATATATTGAAAATTTGATGATATATGGGCACTTGTATGAAATAATTTTTGAGTACGCATGCGTGGAAGATTTCAAAATTTTTATTTCATAATTTGGTAGTCAGCTATTTAGGGCAACTTACCTAAAATGTCAACACAAATATCGCGAAAATTTACAAAAATAGAGGCGATATAGTGAGTTGCTTTCTAAAAAAAGTTTATTATAAGGGATTTTCCACAACTTTTCAATCAGCTCACTATATTTTTCGGAGTTTTCACAATATTTGACTGAACTTTTTATAGAGGTTGCCCAAAATAGCTGACTACCAAATTATGAAATAAAAATTTTGAAAGTTTTCACGCATGCGCAGTTAAAAATTATTTCATACAACTGTCCATGTCTCATGAAATATTAAATATATTCAGGTTTTAATTGCAGTATACTGTTGCTACTGATGTTTGTCAGATTTCCGAAAAGTTGTGCTAAATTTGGTTGAAAACTCTGTACGTTAGAATTTTAAAAAATTGAGTTTTTCACAGACACAATAACATCTTCACGAATAAGACTGTTATGCTTACAAAAACACACACAAACATTGAACAGCGCCCAAATAGTCATTTAATACAGTGACAATCCATTTCCAGTATTTTATGTTGCATAAGTGATCGAAAATAATATTTTATTATTTAATTCATTATTATTCCCCATGTCCCCCGGACTAAATCTTCACCAAGAGATCTCAAATCAAACATGTTCTTGACAACCCAGAAGTTCAAGAAAAATTCGAATATTGTTGGTAGATATTCGACAAAAAGTGTTCAATAGAAATCATCCAGTCCTTGTATACTTTAACATTAAAGGCCAGTGTATTTATATAATTGCTAAAGTTCAGAACGAAAATACAGCTTCAGGTTACAGTGAACAATCATGTATTTATAATAGAATATGTGGAGTGTGAGGTTGGTAACTTATGCAATAAATGTGTGTTTAAACATGTTATTTCACATCTTAAACTTTGTACGCAATATATTTGGATATCTTGTAAATTTGTTTCATCCAATAGGCTAAAAATCGTAGAGTCAATTCAAAACACCCTTTGCAGTCTCTTTCGCTAGTGTGGAGCAGTTTGTGGAGGTTTCAGTAAGAAGACACAGCATTTTACAAGTGTTGAGTATGATTTTAATTCAAATAATAATTATTTACTAATATTTTTGAATTTTAAGTTAATACATACGTTACTTTTATGTTGGGATATGTTAGAATATTATAAGAAATGTTAATTAACTATTTATAAGTTTTCCTGTTATTGCCAATTAATATTCTTCTATGAGAACTTTGTCAATCAAAATAATTTATAAACGTAGAAATTCCGTTCTAGTGAGGTAAAACTATAGTCACGTCTCTATTCATAGAACAAAAGGTTAACATATTCATATGTGTAAGCTATTTATTAAAAGGTAGATGGCTTAAAAATTTATAAATGCATGTGTGAAGGCGTCTACCTTAACATATTATTATTAATAGTTTCTCCTTTCCCGCCTTTAAAATTACGCTTTTTTTAATTCTTAAATTAAATTATATGTCTGCATTTGGATTCAATCTATTTGCATCGCTCTTTTCTTTGTCATATATTTAGCAGTCAATTCTCATTCTCTTTAATATTTTAACCGGCATTCGAAAGACAATAAATAATATCCTTTTCCCGCCTAGCAACCGCGCTCTAATTTTCATCCTTCTGCCTTACTTTTGATAATATGCAGAAATTAGTCAGACATGTTACTTCTACATTTTTAACCGTTAGTCCAGATGCAATATATTAGTCATTTCATTATTTAATTTTTTAACGTTCGCTTGCTGGCGTTTCAGTGCCGTGAGATATTTGGCAACCCATATAGAATGTTTCATCTCGATTTCTGAGCCATACTTCCTACGTAATCAGTTGGCTTCAAATAATTCATATTACCCTTTTATGCACCCCCCCCCCATTCAAATGCAATTAAAAACCTCTGACCGCATCTCTTCTCTCATGGTATTCTCGCCATATAGCATACGTAATTTTCGAAAGTGTATGTGCACTCTAGCCAATACTCGATCATTTTGGAGAAAATGTAATTGTGATCACTTACTTCTTGTCTCTCTTTCTGTGAGCATAAAAAGTGTAATATCTTGCCCCAATCTCCAGCATCGGCGCTAGCCGCCTAACTCGGTTGTGTTTGAAACGATTCCTGGTGGATAATAAAGACCTTCAGTCATCATACCACTGAATCCACTTACTTCGAATGCTTCTTGCCTTGTTACTCAAAATAATCAATGTTTGATTTGTAGCCGCCTTATGTGTATGATGTGTCAACAAAAAAGGAACCATAATATTCAAGAAACCTTCGTTATAAACAATTGGTGCGTAAAGTCGGCACATCGAGTTTTCATTATTTGAGAAGGGGAGTACCAGATATATATATATTATTCTTTCTAAGTACAGACAAATCGTGGATTACTACAAAAAAACTGTTCAATTTCTTTAACAAAAAACTGTGCAAAATTTATGGACTATCAACAATAATCCTTCACGATTCTGGACTATGCTCATTACAGTAGGTGTCTGCACCCTCATCTTGACTGAAATGGTCACCACCCCAGAACTGAGACGCAATAATTATGACACCTGTAGTACCCGATTATCCAACTTGATCTTTGCGAGTGTGATATTCAAAACAGATGTCTGGAATTATATGCTACTATTCCAGAACAGATGTTCAGTGAATGTTGCCTGTTATAAAAAAACAGAAAGAAAAACTGGTTCCCGTGATTCTGAATAGATGCGAAAATGAACGACGGCCTCGTACAGCACTGTACCGCAGATTTCCTGGTGGTGACCGGAAAATCCATGCATCTCCTTGCCGCGGGATCCCGTCAGACAGTCGGCCAAACACCTCCGTATTTTCGGCAAGAAGGGATAGGGTTAAAATATCGTTTATCGATGACTCAACATACATTTTTTCTCTCGCCGCCGGAGCAAGATTTTTCTTTTTTTTTTTTTAATATATGCCGTTGCGCAATCTTTCAGCAGTCGCAGAGTTTTTCAATTAGTCATCGCTTCTATGCGTTGTGTTTTCGGACATCTGCAAATGAACAAACAAATTTAATCAAATCCTGGACGTTACTTCGCAAAATACAGTGGAATATGTAGATCACAAAGTACAAAAACAACTGATTGATATTCACAAAATAAATGATTGTTCATTGCTAAAGAAAAAGAAAAACTTTAAACAACTGTTAAAATTCACTGGTGCACACACAAAATAAATAATATATGGATTTTTTTCTTTCACTGCTTAATAAGATGCGGAAACACAAGAAATTATTAAATATATATATATATTTTTTTTTTCTTTTCTTCATTATAACAGGCATGCTATTCTACTTTTTTTCTTTTACAGTGTTCAAGATTAAGTCATTTTACTCCCATAACTATATTTTATTGCTCCCGTCAAATGGAGGCATGCTATATTTAAGTAATTTAATGTGGTATGAACTCTTGACAAATACATAATGTATAATTTTAAAAAAAGGGGCAATGAAAAGAAATTTGAAAGATTACTTTTAGTTTGTAGTGTCTGTTATTTTCTTTAAAGTATAAAATTTGATAGTTATATGGCAAGTTACATATATATATATTTACAGTATAAGTTGTAAAGTAGATTTTTTTCTTTCACTTTTAAAAGTAATTTTTATCTCTCCTAATCATTTTTTTGTGCTTTTGGTAAAGGTAGAATTATACTTTTATGTTGTTTACTAAATAATACAGTGTAGATAGTGGTTGGTTTAAATTTTTTTTGCGACTCTTTTAAGCAGTAGATATTGAAAAATATTATAAAAATTCAATTGATGATGATTTAGTTATGAGGTGTACTTATACGTGTGTGAGGAATAATAAAAAAAAAAAACAAAATCCTCATGACTAGATTAAGTTGTTCTTTTAATATAAATATATTTTTGTATGAAAAGTTTCTTTTTAAGAAGTAAGCGTTAAGTTTCATTAATAACAATGCTAGGATTTTTATATGTCTAGGTAAGCACTTCATATCCAGTTCATTTTGGAAGTTTTTATTTATGTAATTTTTGTTATTTTTTTTAAGCAATTTTTTCTTTCCACATTTCCGATTCTTATTTAATACATAATATATATCTTGCATTTTGACACAATGTCGCAATTCTAAAATTATATGCTGTTTTTCTATTCTCTTGTGGCCAAGGATTGCCGATGTAATTGCTTTCGCTTAATTGTTACATCTAGGTACTGGTACGCATTTTTTTCCCTTTTAGACATTATGCGTCTGCAACAGATATGTGTCACATTGCATCTTATATAAAAATGATATCTCTTATGATCACATGCAATATTTTTACCGTATTGGTTTGGGTAGCTTTTAAATCTTAGCAATGCTGTTGTAATCAACCAGCCTTTTACAATGAAAGAGAAAACATAATTTCAGCACAAATAAGGGCATATTGTTAAAAAAATATAAAATAAAAAATTTTCACTGAGCTTAATGTAATGTTTTATACCAGATAGATAAAAAAAGAAGCAAAAATGGCAAATCTTAAATCGATACTGGACTTATCTTATTATTATTTTTTTTTCTTTTCTTCCCACTTGCTGTTATTGATTGTTTACTTTTGATAATTCATACAGGTAATTTCTTTTATATATAGATTTTTATATTTTTATGTGTCTATATTGTATGTTCGTCAATAAATCATATCAATAAGATATGAAACTTTTAATACTCTAGATTACTATAAATATAGGTCTTGCAACTTGTGTACTTATGAATATGCACTAGTGACATATAATGAAAAAAAAAGGAGGAAGTGAACAGTAGTAGCATCTATGTTTGCTAATTTTTAATGTTTTCAGTCGGTTGCTACTACTTTAAGAAAATTACATTTAGCACTTATACAATACACTTTTCTGTTTACACAAGTCTGTCATATTCCTGTTTGCACTGATTTTATGCGTTTTTATTGCCAGTTTCATTAATTTAATTACCCTGAAATAAATTAGGGTCCTTCATGTTAAATATAACTCGAGTCATCATATCAAATATTATTTCAGTTAAAAAAAAAAAAAAAAAAAAAAAAAAAAGTGTCTCTTTTTCCTATTGACTTCTGATTCGACTTTATAAAATATTTAATAACATAAGTCGTAAACATTTTTATGCAGTGGTTTGATATCAGTATGCTTGTCACTGCATACACACACAATTTACACACACACTACTTTTTACATGTGATTATGTTTCTTGAGTTTATTTTTTTTAATAACTGTTTCCTGTGTTGTGTAGCTGCCTTTTTAAATTGCACTATGATCCGAAATTATCCCAATGACTAAAGGTATATGTTTCACTTTTGATTGAGTGGAACGGCCGTACACTTTGTCAAAAAAATGTACTTCCATGACACATAGGTTTTACGCACGTTAATTAATTTGCAAGTCGTGCGCGCTCTTTTTTTTTTTTTAAATGCATAATGACGTATTTCTCATACTATTTTATTCTCCGTCTGTGTTTTTTTTCTCAGTCTAGCTTACTATGGGCAGATAGTACAGTTAGACTTTTGCCTTAATCATTTTTAATCTCATGTACACATTTATTATGATTTCATTTTAACCAGGTACAACATGCATACACATATTTACATTTTCATTTAATAAGGTCTGGTTTTGCAATAATTAAATAATACTCACCTTGGTTAAACATGCTCATGATTCTTGTGTGCGTGTACAACTTTTTACATACTTTCTCAACAGTAGTGTATATTTTCACATATACATAGTTTTACACAATTTTATTGTTTGCGTAACTTTTTGTAGCCTTGCCATTTATTCTGTTTTTTTTTTTATTATTATTTCGGATAATTCCAGAAGTTATTACATAAGGTAATTCTATACAATGTTTGCACATGCGTCTTAAATTTACATGCATGAGTTAATTTCTAGCTGGTACTTTTTTACACATCTGTTAATTTTGATTGTTTTCGCGAGGATGGTGAATCGACGCTACCTTAGGCATAACACACAATAATTTTATCAGCATAGGTGGTATGATGTTCTTTAAACTTTATCTTATGAAAATTATTGAAAGTCATATGATTTGTTAGGTACACTTTCTCTCAGAAGGTCTATGCATGAATATTCATCCAAACTAAAACTTTTGCATTATTCTCATTTTTTTTCTCCTGGTAAATTTAATTACTGAGTTTGAGTCTCACTGGTTGTCGGGTAAGGAATTTTTTTTCACACTCATGTGTCATGATTTTAAGGACTTTTTGTGGTAAACAACATTCCTTTTTCTACATTTTGCAAGAGACAGTTTATCTTTCGAGCATCACTCCTAGATTTTTTTTTTATTGTTTGTTTAACTTAAGGCTATGGATCCTGTCAAATTACTCTGATGCATTTTGAGCACATTCCAGTTTTTCTTTCAACTAGTGCAGCAATAACTTATGAAATTACAGTTAAAAATTAAATTTAACCCTTTGCTAACGATTTTTTCCTACGGTGCATTATTTTCTCTTCTTTTTCTACAGTTATATTTTGGTGTTTAGTGCTTGGTGCATATAGAGAATTTTTGTTCATAGTTAACACACACAGTAGTTCATAGTTTATTTTTGTTCATAGAAAAAAAAAACCCTTACACTAGTTCATTGCTTTGACAATTCTTTGAATGCACCAGGGACTAATTCTCACTAATTTTTATAGCTATGTTCATCAAAACACACAGGCATTTTGTTTCATTGATACATTTCTTCAGTTCATTGTCATATTTTTACACTTGAAGTCACTGTGATACACTTCTGTGGTTCATTAGTATACTCGGACACGTTTGTTATTTTTTGTGCTCTAAAAAAAGATGTTTTTTCACAATGAAGCAAGATTATTTAAAACTTTTTCACGTTTATTTACACACATATTATCTTTTACATTGTCAGCGTTTCATTTTATTATGTCACACATACTTAAAAAAACCGCTTATTGCATCTGTTAGGTATCTCACTGGTGTTTAAATTTACAATGGTGTTAAACTTTAAAAGTATTTCTAGTTGAACATTAGTGAATATTCTTTCAAGTTTTTTTTATCTTTTGTGCAGTTTTACAGCCAGTTACACTATACAAAGGTTTCTACAAAAGTTACATACAAAGGTTAATCATAGGTACTGCGTGTGAGATTGTTCTTTAGATATGCAGCACTTATTTTTATTACATGGTAGTTACATATTGTACGTAACAGTAATTTACGTTCGCATTCTATATCTTTTTTTCGTAATAAAAGAATGAAATGTAAACTTCTTTCACATTAACATGACAGATGATTGAAATCTGTTAACCTTTTTACTTAAGGGTTATTTTGATTCAATCGGTACTAAAAAAAAAAAAAAAAAAAAAAAAAAAAAAAAGTTTTCTTTTTTGGGGGGAACTTTACAGGATTACACTTTACGTTTTTTTATTTACTTAAAATTTTTCATTCAGTCCCTTCCTTAGCTATTCAAGGTAATTCACGTGATAAGGTGTTTTTCTTATTCACGATTTCTAATCACTCAGTACACAGGTGTGCATTTTTTATGTTCATTGAAACATGTAGTGTAATACTGGTACATACCAGTCGTAACACCACATGGTGTTATTTATGACTGCATTCACACACACACACACATACTTTTGTGTCACCTGTTGTGCAATTCATATTAAATTTCATTAAATTTAATGTACATTTTTCTCATTTATTTTTAAGAGGTACTTTCACTGGAAAGCTCTTACTACCTATTGTTTATACGTTATAGCTGTGTAGTATGTTTTAAATTTCAATTTACTTAAATTTAGTTATCAGTAAAACACATTCAGTCTTTGGTTACAAGATAAAACGATGGCAACTTTCAACATTCAACAAAGAATTTGACCCCCCATCTTCCTCTCCTTTTGCTGTTTACACAACTTGAGGTGTCACAAATAGTGCTGAAAATGTACATTTTTTTAATTTACAATATTATGTAACGTTTTATCTATATATTCAGTTCATGTCTCAAAAAGAATTTTATAAGTTGGAGTATAACCATCTTTTGTAGCAATTGTGGAAATTGTTCTTGCTTGGAGTAAAGGTTCAAGCAACTTTACATTAAAATCGTCTTGATTTCATTAAAAAAATTTTGTGTGCACACTTAAAAAAAAAAAAAAAAAATCAGAAAAAAACTGTCCAGATGTATTCAACTGTAGTTCATAAAAAAAATAATTTTCATATTATTTTGACAAGTCTTTGGTACCAACATGACTTGTCATGCTTATAGGCATGCTTTTACATGAGACATGGTTTATTTCTTCCTTACATATTTACTGTTTCTGTATATATTCATAAACTGTTGGTCACCGGGTTCCCACTACAAAATATTACATTTTTACTTATTTCTTTATGTGTAATGAATTTGAGAGACGACATGGGTCAGTTTTTTTTTTCTCCCGCGCTTCACTTCGTTCTTGTTCGGTTGTTGGGGAGATATATGTCAAGGCTTCTATCTTCACATATTAATATTAATAGTTTCTCATTTCCCCTTTAAAATTACGCTTTTTTACAATTCTTGAATTTAATTGTCTGTCTGCATTTGGATACAATATATTTTTATCGCTGTTTTCCCTGTCATAAATTTAGCTATCAATTCTCAGTCTCTTTAATATTTTAACCACAGATCACTGCATTTGAAAGAAAAGAAATAATATTATTTTCCCGCTTAGCAACCGCCCTCTAATTTTCATCTTTCTGCCTTACTTTTGATAATATGCAGAAATTAGTCAGACATGCTACTTCTACATTTTAACCGTTAGTCCAGATGCAATATATTAGTCATTTCATTATTTAATTTATTAACGTTCGCTTGCTGGCGTTTCAGTGCCGTGAGATATTTGGCAAACCCTATAGAATGTTCCTTCGCGGTTTCTGAGCCATAATTCCTACGTAATCAGTTGGCGGTAAATAACTCATATTACCCTTTTACCCCCCGTCATACAAATACAATTAACAACCTCTGACCGCGTCTCTTCTCTAATGGTATTCTCGCCATATAGCATACGTAATTGGCGAAAGTGTATGTGTACTCTTGCCAATACTCCATCATTTTAAAAATAATATAACTCTGATTACTTCCTTCTTGTCTCTCTTTCTGTGAGCATAAAAAATGTAATATTTTGCCTCCTTCTACAGCATCGGCAAAGCCGCCAAAATCGGTTGTGTTTGAAACGATCCCAGTCGATAATAAAGACCTTCAGTTATCATACCACTGAATCCACTTATTTCGAATGCTTCTTGTCTTGTTACTCAAAATAGTCAATGTTTGATGTGTCTGATGTGTCAACAAAAAAGGAACCATAATATTCAAGAAACCTTCGGTATAGCATGTATTTGATATATGGCGAAATGACCAAAAACATTTTACTCCCAATTGATCCCCTTAGGTGGTTAATTCCTAATCTTGAATAAAAACGTGCTTAACAATACTTTTACTTGATTTGTTATCCTAAATTTCACGTTACTACCTAAAACTGTTTCTCAGATATAGCGAATTGACCTAAAACTTTCTCTTCCTTTAACTGCATTAGTTGTGAATATTTTTTAGTTGAACCAAATGATCACCTTAGGTGGTGAATTTCTAAAATCGAATAAAAGCGTTGTTAACTATTTTTAACTGAATTTTATCCTGAATTATATACTACTGATTAAAACAGCAATTGAGTTAGGACGAATTGAAATAAAATTTCTAAAACATGCCATTTAATCAGTTTAGTTTTTGTTTTCTAAAATCGCTGAAATATGCGTTTATTTATTTATTTTGTAGAGATTTTGCCCTGAATTTGAAGCTTCTATTTAGAACTTCTTCTAAGGTATGGGAAAATGACATGAAACTTTCGATTTCCCACTTAACCACCTTATGGGGGGGATATTAAAATATACTTTCTTAGTAGGTATCTACAAAGCGTAAGAAAAATGACTTCCAAATTTCATTAGCTTAGGAAAATCAACTGAGCATAGGAGTGGGTTTTGGAGTCAGTCAGGACATGTTCTTTCATAAGTATAGATAATGTGACATAATTGAAACGTTATAAATCAAATTTAACAAGATTAAAAAGGCAATAAATACACTACTTGACATTTGATTAAAATACGGGAAAAAACAGATATGACTTTAGTTTTCTTTTTGTTGCAATTCATTTTTAGCTATTCCTTCTTATAAACTTAAGTTTTCTGGCAATATCAATAATATACGTGGGAAGAATGCTATTGACAAATTCACACAGAAAACTTTTTTACTGATTTTAAGTAATGATTGGCAAATACACCCATTTCATACTTTAGGTATGAATAAAACATTTTCTAGCATATGTTACAAGTTATTTGTCCCTGTGTTTTTAAATTATGAATTAAATAAAATCTATTAATTGCACGAAGTAAAAAAAAAAAAAAAAAAAAAAAAAAAAAAAAAAATCTTAAACTTAATGATAGAAGTAGTATTTTGTAAAAGAAAAAGAGCAATGATAATTTCTAATATAGTGCTTGATGTAATATAGAATATAAATTAAGTTCTATTAGTAATTAACTAAATGTGGATTAATTTGTACAATCTACTTACATCATATACATAACAAATAATGCTGAATTGCAAACTTTGTTCGTCTTGTTGATGAAATGAGTTGTAGGATGTTTGTTTATTAATCAATTTGCCATTTTATTATTTTTTTAACTTCTTATCCATAAAAAAAAAAAAAAAAAAAAAAAAAAAAAAAAAGTGACATGTTTTTTTAAATATCCATGGATTGCAATATCATGTCCTAAATTGGCTAAAAAAGCAATAAAAACAAACGTATGCAACTGTATATTTTCAATTTCTGTAATACATTTTAAAATATTCAATGCCTTCTCTGAATCGAACTGACCTGCAATAGCCATAAAACATGAGATGAATCTAACTGATGAAATCATAGATACAGAGGTTTTCTAAATTTATAAAATCGTAACATAGTTTTATTTTGAAACAAAATAAACAGCAGTAAAATAGTATAGCACTAAAGCCCTCCAACTTTATAAAAACAAATGGATTATAAAATAGAAATAATAATTTGTCTCTTACTAAATGATAATACATTAATTTAAGTAGTCTGGTTAAGTCATATAAACAAGAAATATTTCATTACAAACACAATTTTTCATCTATAAGTATAATCTACTAAAAGAACTATCCTACTTTTGTTAGATATATTTACAGAGATACTTATCGAGGACAATAGAATTAAGAATTGAATCAATTTACTGTGCATAAAATTGATTACTCTAACAAAGATAAATCAAACGGACAGGGCTGCCTCTTCTTATCATTGTAATACACTTTCTGTCATTCTCTTAAAGGATGAAACGGGGACTGGACATGTTATATATATTGAAATTAATCTAATGTACTAAGATAATAAATACTAATATTTTTTATCGAAAAGTTTACAAGATATGGCTCGCATTTATTTCTACAATCATGAAACAAATGTAATAAACTTATTAATCCCAAGGACTAAATTTCAAAATAAAATATATTTTTTAGTGCTAGATTTATACTTTTCAGAAAACGAGAAAAATAAAACAAAGATTATGACATTAGCCAATAGTATTTTTATAAGTATAAAACCATAGTATATGTATAAGTATTGCTTCAGCCATTTACAGTTACAAACTGTTCACATCAAAGGAAAAGGAATAACAATTGTGACTTCAGCTTGAACTTGTGTAGAATGATACTTTATTCTTAGGGTACAATCCGATTATATTTTTGTATCGATTTCAAAATAAACTTTAAACGCCAATCTGTTTAGTTATTGTGTTCAATAGAAGAACATAGAGACCACAAACTATGCTAATATGCAACTAATCTATTAAAACCGAGTATGATCTAGTGATGTATCGTAGATAGGATATAATTACGATCATTATACAGACTTTATAACCTTAAACTTCATATATCTGAAAACAGGTTGAGATGATTTTACACATAGCATTGGTGAGTCATGAAGCAGGAAATTATATCCACTTTATAGTATGCGAAAAGGTATATATAGCCAGTTTTTAATTAAACAGCAGACAATCCAGTAAAAAGGAGTTTTATTTTCCAGGTCCGTACCAAATCGACGATTCCGGCAGAACAGCCGGTGCCGGAGGGGGCAATCTACATTTTTTTTTAATTCTCACAGATGTACGATCAGGAACAGAGTGATGTCATAACAACAATTTGAGAGCGTTGAGTTATTGGCGAGCAGTAATTTACAAAACTAGCAAGCCAGTAGAAATCTGGTGAGAGTTAAATTGAAATGAGACACGTGTTAAAAACCGTTAATGTATTGTCAATGAGGAGGGGGAAAAGGGCAACATGTAAAATTTAACGCCAACGGATAAACAACAGAATTTGATGCGCCAAAAAACACAAAGCCGCATTAAAATGGGGGGTGGCAACACATGATAATAGGCTCCGCAGTAACGACTGAAGGCTACGTGAGATTAAGAAATAAAATATATTGCAGGCTAAATTTATGACAAGAATTTATGCGTTATGGCAAAAAGATGCAGTTGTAGAACACACTCAATAAATAAATAAGAAAAATAGAAATATCCGCCTAACAACAGAATTAAATGCGTACAAGAAACGTTTAAAATATTTCAATGCAAGAAAAAAATATCATGACTCACTTAATATATTACTGTTTTTGAGAAAATAAAGCGCGCAAAGAGAATGTATTTCTAAAGGAAAGGAGGGATGAAAATAAATTTAATTTATGATTTAAGACAGATTTAAAATATAAGACTTTATAAAATAACCTCATTTTTAAAGGAGGGGGGCGAAACGGGCAAAGCTATTAAAAGAATGTGTGAAGGAAGTGTCCTTCACCTATATATACAAAAAAGATAAATCATTAAACAATATATCATCATACTTTGCGTAAAACCGATTATATAATAAATAAATGAAACCGATAGCAGTTCTTTTTTATCACGGTAATAAATTTCCACAAGTGTTTACCTTTAGTTAACGTAGACTGATAATGCAACAAAGCATTAGATACAACTAGTTGATGAAATCACAGACAAAACGGCCCAATTAGTTTTCAGAGTTTGTTTTTTTAAACATAAGAAATGACATTTATATTAAAATGTTTCTTCTGGAATTAAAAATATTCCATATGAAATATTTTTAAAAACTCAGTAAAGTAGTGTTTCCCTGTCTACACACTACAGGCTCCCAGTTCTATTCCTAGTTACGGAAAAGGTTTAAACAACCTTTAACCTGCCAGCAAAACCTTGACTTATGCTTTATAGCACCTTAACGTACACCGCCAAGAAAACAGAACTGGGCACTGTAGATCAGAATTTTCAATGGAAGTTGTCAGACACTAAATTATATTTAAATTTCTGAAACAGAAAATAATAAATTAATAAATCAATTGTTCAAAAAAATCAGATACATTATTTTTTTTGCATTATTTATATATGCATATATATTTTAAATATAAAAGTGATAATCTAAATATAAAAATAGCTTTTTTTACCTTGATATACAGGGTGTGGGATATATTTGAGAAGAAATTAACGCCTGATTTCAAAACTGTACAGCGACTAGAGATAGAGCCTTTTTTACATATTTATGTTCCGTACAGGTAACCAAATGCATAGTGGATGACATCGTTCAGTCAAACCATCGTCAGCCGCAATAATAGTGTCTACACGATGTCAAAACCAACTGCAAGCGATAACAGACGTGTGTTGTGAGCGTTTGCCATTGGATACACACAGCTGCTCTAAGAGCCGCAATAGCGTTGTGTGGATGCCCATTGCATTTTCTCTTAATCAACAGACGTACGAATAACCCGTCGTGTTAATACTTTGGAAGCTAGGAGGCAAAAAGTTGTGGATGGCTCAAGAAAGTTTTCGGGCATCCATTATTGGTTTGTATGGTATGTAAGATATGGTGCAGAGAAAAGAGTCGTAATTTGCATAGAGTACGCAATCAAAGCTTCCCTGATGAATATCAAGATTTCATCGAAAGCGCTCGAGGCGAAAATTGTGAAAGTTTTTAAGTTTTAAAAAACTATATTAAGTAATAACATCTTTTATATTTGTGAACATCTTATATATTTGAAACATGTTAAATGCACCTTTTAAGCAAATTTATCTTTAATTTTGTTTTGGCAATGTTCCAGATGAATGTGATATATGTAAATTTTGTGTTTTGTAATGAATACGAATATCAACAATAGATTCGTTCTTTTCAGGTCAGAAGTGGACAGTTCAAACAGAGCATGCGTAGCTAAGTAGCTGTTTAGAGAATTAGCCGGGACATGCGCTCCATTTTTTTTTCTTTTTTTTTGTGCGTTATAAAAAATTCTTGTCTTTAAAACATTTTTTTTTTTACATAGTCCAGTACCAACTTCAGTTTCCCGCTCTGTTTTCCAGAAATGTTGCACAAACTTTAATAAGGATCTTCAATACACAGTATAATAATTATGTTCCTCGATTGCATTATGTATGTTTTTAAGTAACATTTTGGGAACTTTGAATGAGATATGTCGGTTTGTTGTGTTTATGACGACCAATTATCAACATGAGGGATATAGGCCCTAATGAGGGGAGTGCCCTCCGTGGGGGTCTTTCTAAGGGAACATAACCCGTATTAACGCTTGGAAAACCAAGGTTCGAAGAAAACCACGAAAACTCCGAACGATTAGGCCGACGGGCGCGATTGGTATCGAACTCAGCACCTACCGTCTACCAGCTTCGAGAGCAGAACCTCTCGGCTAGTGGTGGGGAGAATGAGATAGGATTTCTACTTAATTGTTGATAGTATTATTACTTAATTATATTTGTCAAGTCAACTAGTGTGTCTTACTCTCGGAGAATTTATTATTTTCCTCCTTTCATATGTCAAATGTTCATAGTAGATATTTCATAGTTGAAAAAAAAAAATAATTAAAACTTTAATAATGACACAAATCCTTTTAAAACGTGTGAAAATCAAGGTCAATGTTATTTCGAAGAAATTTGAGTAGCAATATTGAATGTTTTATTTTCATAATTAAATTTCAACTAAATGAATATTTAAGGCATACATTAGAAAGCAATTGGTTCAAGGTATATTTCATTTTTTTACAGTTTGATAAATTGTTATTTTGATAACAAAAATTAAAATGGCCAAGAATTAACTCCAGGAGTTCAGTGACCAGGGGTTACACCGGCTGACTCTATAATTTATTGTCTATGTCTGTTTTCTGACACAGGAAATGAAAATCCAAGTGTTTCATGTATTTGCATAAAATTTTTTGTAACCTTTAATTCCTCTTTTTTGAAGTGTTTGGCACTGGCTGAATACATTTATGCAAAAATTTGAAATCCCAAAATAAATTTCAAAATGTAATATCAAAATTGTGAATATAACTTTCTATATTATATTTAAAGACAAAGAAATTCTCAGGAAAACTACACTTTGAAAAAAAAAACAAAAAACTTTCGATTTCATGTAAAGTATAAAATTATTTTTAAAAGGAAAACGTTCTGAGATTTTAGAGATCAAACAGCTTGAAGTTAAAGCTGATAATCCTTAAATCTCACAAAGAGTGTTACAGATATAATATTATAATTTTAAAATGAACATTTACTTTTTAAACAAAAATAAGTTCATCATACGAAAAAAAAAAAAACCGTACGATCTCACTTCATGCATTCAGAAACTCTTTGTAGGATTAAACCATATTTAATTTAAATAATTTTTTGTTTTAAAAATTATTAATAAAATATTGAATTTGCTTATTATGGAATAAAACATTACATTTTGAAAAATATTTCTTCTGTTTTTTCTTAAAAGACATATAACGTATGACATTTTGTCAGTTACATATGCAAGGTAAATTTGTAATATCATGCTTTTAAATGTGATTTAAAATATACGTATTTGTCTGACCTTTATTCAAATTATCATTCCAAAAAGTGCCATGCATAGCTACCAATTTAAGTCATATGTAGCGAACGATTTGTATTCTCATCTGCATCAAAATCTTTATTTTCTCTCTATTCTAAAAAAAGGTAACTACCGCTGTCACCGCCGCCGGTTTTGAATTTTTTGTGACCGGAGGTCTTTCTTCGTTAATATTAAGAAAAATAATGCATACAAAAATATGAAAATCGGTAGTATTATACAGAAATGTTTGATAAACACGCTGATGCAGACAGTTTTCAGATCGAAGAATTATTTTAAGAGATATTTAATGCTAAAGTTGGACAAAATCGTTCCACTAAAAAAGTTTTATAGGTGCAAAAAAAGTTCATAGGAATTTAATCATTTTTAGAACATTTTATGCGTTAGAATTTGCCGGAGTGCAGATTGCATTATTATTTTTTTTTTTTTTTGACTAATTTTTTGAGGTTTTATTTCTATTTTAAATTCAGATTTTCAGCATTTCTAGAGATATTTTTAACAGATTTTAGAAAGTGATATTAATTTAAACTGTTGCCAACTGTATAAACAGCGGAAACAATAATGTTTGCTTAAAAAAAAATATTTATACGTGTAAATAAATTAAAAATTTATTTACACGTGACTATTCTAAACAGAAAAAAACATTTGGAATTAGAATTAAATAATTATGTACAAAAAGCAGGAACTTATTAAAAATTACGTCATAAAAACTATAATTACACGTGAATTTTAAGAGAGAAAGGAATTTGTAAACCAATAAATTTATTAACATGCGTTAGAAGTCTTAAATAGAAGAAATTACGTCATATTTACGTCACATTACAGTTATTACATAAAATGAACACAAAATAATATTGCAAAACGGTTTAAATTTAGAAATTGCGCTAGACATTTATTTGATATTTTAAGAGGATACTTTTCAACTATTTTTGTTAGGAAAGCGCAAATAATATTTAATTTCTAACACAAGTATTTTCACGTGAATATTAAAAAGAGAAAGAATAGTTTGGTCAAAATTACGTCAGATTAAAAACGATTAATTTAAAATGTCTCATTTAAATGAACTTTCTTTTCACTTTGTTAAAATATACCAGGAGACAAAGACTCTGTTTACTTAATTCATTTTATATTAGCTTATTTTGAAATGTTGTTACACGTGTCTACGTCATCAAGTTATTTTTATTTCGACGTTTTATTTGTATTTTTATTAATGTTGCACTAATTTATTTGTTTTTTCGTTATTTAAAACAAAATGTATGTCAATTTGCATAATTTGGCGAGTGGTTTGGCGATTTATATAATTTGGCGAAATTGGTCGACGGGATAATCAAGTAGTACCGCAACGGATTTGGCGTTAAAATTCCCCAATCAAAGAAAAATGAATAGAAATCCGTTTATAGAGAGATCGCCACTGTTTTTTAAATTATAATTCAATCTTTCGAAATCTTTTAAAGACGATCAAATTAGCGTGCATTTAAAGTCTACGGTGTCTGTACGGGGGTTGGCGAGAGTAGCTCGTAGGGGGCCGAGCCCCCTAGTATATTTAAAAAATCACATAACACATATTTTAGAATAGACGCGACCTTGGTGTGCATTTGCATAACTACTGAAATTTAAGGCACTTCTCACAAACAAATTTAACATAAATATTCAGATTAAGAGTTTGTGAAGGTCAATTTTATGATATGATAAAGAAATTCACGTGATACGCTTTCTTAAGAAAGTATCACTACTGGTTGTAAATTGAAGAACTAGGTGGAAGAACATGTTAAATAGCAAGAATTACATTTGGAGAAATTTGAAGTGAAAGTTTTTGCTCTAAATTTTAATGATTCATTTTCTATTTGATACCATGTTTTTAAAATATTAACAGGTATGGTACTAAATGCTCTCAGAAAAAAATATTCATATTTAATTTTCAAATATTAAAAATTATTAATATTGTTGACATTATTTGATATCAAAATATTAAATATTAATGAATAATGTCTTAAATCTTCGAAACTAAATGAGGTCTTAGTATTTTAGCTTCACCACGTGATAGGATACCTCATAACGCTTTCATCCAGAAAAAAAAAATATGTTTTTAGAAAATGGGACATAACATGTTCATCCACTCCGCTCTTCAATTGTATACGTAAACAATTAAAACTTGCTTCCTACAAACGGATTTCCCTCTAAACATCAGAATATCTTTCTGTCATGTTCTATTTCATGGTTATTTCATGGTTTTACTTTATAAGTCTTAATAATAAATTTTAATCTGTCATAAACGTTATTTCTCATGAGATATTTCGCTTAGATCTTCTGAATAATCTTCAGAAATGTTTCACATTAAATAATAATAAGATAAACTGTGTATAGTGGTTATCTATGTCAGTAGCACCGATAGTGGGGAAATTCCTAACTGCACACGTTAAAGTCCTTTCCCACGAATGTATGTCACTCAGTATCATAGTCAAATTTATGTTTTGGTAATAAATCAGACTGATCCTTTACACTATAAGAGTCCCTTGTGGTAAATTTCACACAAAAATATGTTTTTTTTTCCATACTCCTAGATATAACTAGAAATATCTTATGCTTCCGAATTTTATTTAATGCAAATAAAGCTCTTCAGCAAAGCATATATTGCTTAAATTTAAATAAAATTAATTATATAGGGTGTCCTGAAAAGGACTGACTGATTTTAAAATTCAGTAACTCGCAAACGGTGACAGATATTTAAAACATTTTTGCAGGATGATTATGTATAATGTCAGCATATATATATATACAATTTTTTTACAGGGATTCTCAAATTTAGTTCGAATTAAAAACGATAGATGACAATGCAAGCAATAGGCGCTAAATTCGAACTGGATATTTTTGCCTTTCTATTCTCCCATGCCAAAAAAGGAGATTGGATGTATTGGGTGGGTCCCAAAGTACTAAATTTGGTCATGGATTTAGCACATATTGCTCGCAGTGCCAACTAGTGTTTGTAATTCGAACTAAATTCGAGAATCACAGTAAAAAAACTCCTGACACCATAGATAACGCTCCTGGAAGAATTTTTTTTTTAATCTGTCACCTTTTGCAAGTTACTGAATTTTAAAATCAGTCAGTACTTTTTAGGACAGCCATTATATATATATATATGGAAGATTCTACGCTACTAGGCCATTTTCATCATATTGATGAAGAAAATGTAAATCACCACAGAAGTTTATAATTTTTTGTAACAAAGCACTAGGCAATATACTTATTTAAAAAATAGCCATAAGGCTTAATATTAAGAAATTCTATGATTATTAGATTTTTTAAATGCTATTAGAATAAGGGGATAATTACAATGTGAGGAAATGGGAATTTTTTTGAAAAAAGTCAAATAATATTTTAAAGAAAACTTTTATCCAGAAAAATTATATATACATCCTCTGATATCAAATCTCTAGTGGTTCATTTTTTTTTTTTACAATATCACATAGTGGATAGTCATAAATATCCTCTTTCATATGCCACTTCAACTTTCCAGTGTCTGAAGGTTCAACAGCATTTACTTAGACTGATTTGTCATCAATTTACAATAGTTCTCCGATATACATTTCAATTGTTCTTCCAAATTGTGTTGCAAAATAATGTTCTAAAATTATTCAATGGAAATGCTTTAAAGGCCCTGTTAAATAAAATTTACAAAGTCTGCTTTGTTTGTATGCATAATACCGGAATGCTGAATTCGTTGTTGCCGATAGCTTTCGAAATGTACAGTCAGTTTTTTTTCAGTGAATTATCACACGAATTTTTCGCTGAAATCATCCTTCTCCTATATTAAATAAGATATATATCTTTATATTTAAGATAGCTTTATTTTCTTAATTGCTTCAATTGATAATGCTACATTTCTGGTGTGTACAAGGAATATTTTCAACTGAATGCCAAGTCCTTTTACAGGTTCTTTTGATGAAATTTCTCCACGATTATTTTTTTCGTTGCTGAGATTTCTTTGCTTCTTACATAATAAATAATATTTTGTACACAGATTTGCTTAGAAATACCCTTTTATTTTCATCTTAAGCATTAAAATTTCAATAGAATATCTGTACTACAAGTAAAAAAAAAAAAAACCCAAAAAACTAAGAACAATTCTCAACATGAGAATCATTCTCTCATATGAGGTGATGACTAGTGAAGGAATGATAAAAAGTACATTATTAGATTTTTAAATTTATACTCATAAAGTAAATAAAAAAAATTATACATATTCGCAATTTATTTTTTCTTTAATACCGGATCATAAAAGTGGAATGCTTTAGCGGATGCAAATGACGCCAGTTTATATAAAAAAAAAAAAAAAAATGTGTGTATGCTAATTCTTGAAACTGAAATACGTTTTGAAGAAACGAGTCATTTTCGCTGCAGCTGCTTTAAAATTCTTCATAGGTGAAAATGATTCACTTTTGAAAATAATGTAATCGAAATCACACACTGATAAAACGCAATGTTTTACAAAAATTTTGAGTGACTTTATACAAGAACAGTGACATACATTGTGCATGCTCAGACCGGAAGCAATTTATATTACAGAACTTGATGATTCTCGCCTGGATGAATTCGCTTTGACGAGGTAGATTCTAGGTTTAAAATAATATCAGGTTCCACATGTTTCTGTCCAAAATTCTCTCAACTAATAAAATTTTAATTCAATTCTACAAGACATTCTACTATAATATGAAAATAACATAATTTGCTTAATCTTTTTTTTAAGATAATTGTATATAACTACATATTTAAAGCACAAGACTGTTTTTTAATTATCTGCTCTGAGCTTTCTGCTAAACCATTTTTTACTATTTTTTTAATTGAAAACTGTTAATTTGTAGATGTTCCCGCTCTAGCTATTTTTTTTTAATATCCTTATTTGTATATTTTAATTTTAAAAGGGTTTAATGAAATTTTTTCGAAATGGTAACGAGATAGCTTTCATTATTGCAGAGAAGAGAGGAATAATGAGGCATTTTTATCTTTAAAATTTGTTTTATAGGGTTTAGTGGCACAAAATCCAATTAGGGACATAATATTTTAAACGAAAAATGATGTATTGCTTTTGAAAACATAGCATTTTTCCTCATAAAATTTCCATATATTTTTCCTTCTGTATGTGTGCTTATAGTATTAAGTTTTAGTCACTAGACTAAATGCTTAAGTAAGTAAATGGCACCATATTTAAAAGAAAACGATCATTTTCTTAGATAAAACTAAGCATTTTAACACGAATGCGTCTAAAAAACATAATTTACAGCAGTTTTACTCTGCGGTACTGATATTAGAATCTCAAGATAAGAGTGCGTCTGTTCATATGCAAAAATATTACTGGACGATATCAGAATTTTAATATAGCAAAATATATAAACGAGTTAATATTGATATTGGTGATATATCGCGATAACTACCTTATACAAATAATTCTAATTTCGAAACATCAATGGTACAATAGCAGCAATTTAAGTAAAAACAGATGCAGAAAGCAACGAATCAATGTCTCATATCTATAAGTTCACAAAGCATCTTTAAAATAAGTATATATATTTATACAAAAAATATTTTAGAACAGAAACCAATGTTGATATCTGTTTACACACATATTTGTTTCAGAGTATATTGCTTCAAAAATAGTATGTTTCCTATTCTTCCTACTCAATGCGCTATTTATCAGTAACATTTTAACTATTTAATTACATTGCGAATAACTGAGAAAATTACAAACTAAACTATAATTAATTAAAATTATAACATATTACAAACTAAACTATAATTAATTAAAATTATAACATATTACAAACTATACTATAAACTAAAATACAAGCTAAAATAAAATATTCTCAAATTTAGGACGTTGACGATCTTATTTTAATTAGTACAGGAAAAGCGGAAGCTCGGGAAAAAAATAAAATTTATTTAATGCCACTTGTCACGCTAATATACTTGTTATTAAATGGGTTTCAACGCAACAGAAATGTTGCTTTTCAAAATTTCTATAAGGAATCAATTCATTCTTAATAGAAAAAAAATCACTGTAGTTATTTATATCTTCCTACCTATTTACTACAAGGAAACAACATTAAAAACTTAAAAAATATATATATAAATACTCCAATCACATTTCGGAATAGCTTTATACCAATTTAAATTTTGTTTTTTGATAAATGTTCATTCATATCTGAAAAATACCAAGACAGAATATATTAAATTCAGTCCAGATAACTTCGCTCTAACGAAAGTACGACAAACGACAAAGAAGAAAGAACAAAGTGCTATATGATTAAGCATTACTGACTGAGAAGCTCTTTTTAAAAGCAACCAATTATCGCAGTAAATGACTGTTTTGACCTTGAGCTTTTCACCAATTTGGTCCTAAACAAAAGGCGAAACTTTACCATTAGCGGACTCTGATTGGTTACTCGTAAGCCAAGCATTTCAACTGCCCAGGTATAGACAAGATGATAACCAGCTATATTCTGTATCAAACGCGACAGCAAATAACCAGTGCTAATTTGATTATTCATAAGGTACCAATATCTGAGTCATTGCAATACGTGTTGGCCAATCACAGTTAGGAGAGAAGGACGGACGATAAGTGTTATTCAATATTTTACCCAGACAGTCGAACAAAATCTAGGTTTATAGTGAATGAAAGTATTGCTTTGATTGGGATCATTTCTAATATAGATAATCAGAAGAATGAAAGATTATCGTGGTAGATTTTCTGTTTTGGATGATGCATGAGGTTGAAGACATTGGAATGGATTTTATTTTTTATATATATATATTTATTTATTTATTTTTATTTCCTGGGCTCTGGCGGTGAGCACAAAACATTATTATCTTATTGAGTTTTGAGATATTTGACGATATTTTTTCGGGGCTCGTGCTCGTACTTCGAATGCTTGATAAACACTGATATTTTATGGGGATATATCAACAGAGTCAAAGTTTAGATATTGTTATAGTGATAGTTAAGAAATATCAATATCTGTCGATGTACGGATAAATAATTCAGCCCTAATGCTGACAATTGTGGCTTAAAGGTTTGAGTTAAAATGATTTTTAAAAAATCCAATTAAAATATCATATTTTTAAAATGGTGAATACGGTTATGAAAAGTGCGTACGAAATTTTAAAAAGGTGAAAATGATGTCGGGTTTAGATTTCATTGGGAAATGAAATCAGTGATCGTGTCAAAGTGGAATAATTTTTTTTTTTTTTATCTTTTATTTCAGAATACCAAGCAGAATAGTCTCAATTGATAATATCATCAAATTCTTTATTATATATTACTGCTTACGTATCTACAGTATAAAGAGCAAATGTATCTGCGCGTAACGCTGACGTCATTTTGCGACTGGCAACTCTTCAGGATCAAATTTCGGTTTTGAAATTTTTGCTACTTCATTTTTTGTAATCTTCTGACCATCGCACATATCCAATTTTTGAACGTCGTATAGGAGAAAAATCTACTTTCAAACGCAATTTGTTTTAAAACTGTGTCTTCACTTTAAGCGTCCTAACCGGGTTTTTCCGTCACTTAATCTTTAATATCAAGGGCTGATTTAATACAAAACTGATATTAATGGTATTTCTTTGTAGTGTATACGATAATTAAATATACAAGGTAATAATAAACAAATCCGCTCACAAATTAGTTTTCATAGGTATTATTATATTAATCATTAGACATGAAGTAAGAAATAGGCCGGAAGCTTAAAGGGTTAATTGACTGATTTATAATATTTTTAAAAATAATTTTCAAATATGATTTTTTTTTTAAATTTATCTTATAATGTGCCGGCCTCTATACCTAATAATAGTAAACATTTTGCACATAAAGCAACACAAATTATTAAGCATTTGTTTTAGACTAATTTTCCATAACGAAATTAAAATTTCCTTTATAAATAAATAAAAGAATAATATTAAAAAACACAAACTCAATATATTTATAATCGAACAATTTAAATTTTTAGACATCCAAATACGAAAACAACAATTCAAGTTGAATTTGTTTGCAAAGTGCATCTCAGTTTACTGATTGTCTACGGATTTAAAAACAATTTTCAAGCATGAAGTATTTTTTATTTATCTCTATCGCGTGGAGTTTGAATCCGAATGATTAATCCGTTTGCCCTTAAAACAACATAAAGTGTGCATCATTTTCTTAAGTCTAATCTTTATAAATGAAAATTTAAATGTTCATTGTTCAAAATCGCTAATCTCCAAAAGTTTTTCACCGATTGCTTTAAAATTTACGGGTTGAGTTGCATCCAAATACGGAAGTGTTGTTATATTCTTATTATGAACTCCACCCACCATTTGCCATCCCCCAACAAGGGTCGCTTTTATTTTTTTTTCCAAAACACGTCATGTGACATATCATTAGAAAGCCCTTGCACTACTGTTTCATATTATGCACCTCGCATCTCGCTCCCTTCACTTCCCCCACATGAAGGCACATTTCTATATAAATAAAAGTATAAATGTTCGTTTGTACAAAATCTTAAACCTCCGAAAGTTCTTCACCGATTGCTTTGAAATTCACGTAGTGTTGCATTCCAATTCCCGCATGTTTTTATATACCTATCACGGACCTCGTTCCTCCCTCCTCCGATTTCCTCACCACCACTAGGTTGCGCATTTAAATTTTTTTTTCAGAAACACGTCATATGACATATCTTTAGAAAGCCCTTTGATTACATTTTTCTTATTATACACCTAACATCCCCTTCATCCCACATTCCCCCCGTGGGGGCACATTTCTATACAAAAAAATGTGTTCGTTTGCATGAAATCTTAAACCTCCGAATGATCTTCAACGATTTCTTTGAAATTTACCGATTGCATTGCATTTCAATGCGCGTGTGTTTTTATATTACTATTACGAACCTCGCATCCCCCTCCCCCAATTTCATCCTCCGAAGCACTTTTTTAATATTTTTCGACACCCGTTATTTGGTATATCATTAGAAACACCTTTGACCACTCTTTCATATTATGCATCTCCCCTCAACAGGCTCCCCGGAGGGACACATTACTGAAATATTTCGTCAGTATTTTTTTATGATATTTGTTTTTCTTTGTTTTTTAGTTCGTGGGTTTTTTTTTTTTAGTTCACAGGCTATTAAAGCCTGAGTGCTAATGTGCTCGGATGTTCAGTATGTACGTATGTATGTAACGCGATTACTCTTGATAGAAATATCCGATTTGCTTCCAATTTTGTAAATATTTTGTTTTGATAAGGCGCTTCCTTTATTAGTTTTGGGAGTCCATCGGTTAAGTATAAAAGAGGAAAGGGGGGGGAGTGTAATCCTCCCTTAATTTAGATAAATGGGTTTTTCATGCATAATTTTCCGATTTCCTTCATATTTTGTAAATACGTTCATTCTCATAAAGCGCTTCCCTGATTAGTTTTGGGAGTTCATTGGTTAAGGATAAAAGTTTCAACGAGCGGCTAATCTCTCCTTAATTTAGATAAATGGTTTTTTTCATGCAGAATTACCTGATTTGCTTCAAATTTTGTAAATAGGTTCATTCTGATAAAGTACTTCCCTGATTAGTTTTGGTGTTTTATTAGATGTGCAAAAGGGAACAGGGAGGTAAATCCCCCTTTAATTTAGACAATTTGGTTTATCATATAGAATTATTCGATTTGCTTCAAATTTTGTGAATAGGTTCTATCTGATCAGGCGCTTCCCTGATTTGTTTTGGGTGTTCATTGATTAAGTGTAAAGGGACGAACGGGGGCTAATCCCCCCTTAATTTAGATAAGTGGGTTTTTCATGCAGAATTATGGGATTTACTTAAAATTTGGTATACCGATTTGATCTGATAAGGCGTTTGCCTGATTAGATTTGAAGGTTCATTAGTTAAGTAGAAAGGGGGGAAACGGGGGGAAATCCCCCTTAATTTATTTTTCAATGGCATTATTCTTTGCAATAAGAGTACAATTAGTGTGAATAGCCTGTGAGCTCAATGCCATAAGTTTAACTCAGCACATATCTTTTTAATTCATTCAATATGCTAAGGATGCCACCGCACGTACTGCAATTGGGCTGCTAATTATGATGTTGCGAAATATTCATAAGCCAAATCTTTGCAACGGCACGCGACATGCAGTAAAAACATAATAAGCAACTTCATAGGACCTTTCAAAGGGGAAGATGTCCTCATTCCTCGCATTCCTTTGATTCCAATGAATGCGCAATTTCAATTTAAGAGATAGCAATTACCTATTTGATTGGCGTTTGTAATCTCCATCAACAAAGCTTAGGGCCAAGCTTTAAATTTCTGCGGTTTAGATGTAGACAGGAATTACTTCTCACGCGGGCAATTATATGTTTCGTGTTCTAGAATCGGCAAATCAGACAATCTCGATATCTGCACAGACAATGTAACAACAAAAATCCCTGCCGGCCCGGCCAACAGGCAGGGGTAGATTTCGAAGTCAAATATACTAATTTCACAAACAAAAACTAAATCATGATTAGAGATAAATCCACTTAACAATTTTATCTGGCCGCTTTTGACGAGTTTTTATTTCATTTTTATATAATAGCTGGTTTTATCAGAATCATGTTAGGGCGGTATTCAAAAAAATACTTTTCCATGCTCAACAACTCGAAATTTTCTGGCATAATTCCAGATTCATTTTTAATTAAAAAAAAAAAAAAAAATATATATATATATATATATATATATATATATATATATATATATGAAACTTGCTGACGTGATTTTTGAATAGATTTATAAGCGACATGTGTTTTTATTTTTTGTTCAATTAATTAAAACTTGATATATAAACAATTATTTTCTCAGAAGGACAATATTTTTCTTTTCTAACACAATCTCTTCGGGAAATTCCGTTCAGAATGCCCACTTTGACATCATTTTTTGAAATATATTATGCCTCTATCAAAAAATCGATCATTACGGTACATTATATAGTTTCTGAAGAAGCGAATCTACCAATTAAATGCGTTTGAGAGCATTGAGAGCATGAATTTAAATATGAGTCAGAAAATAAGCAGTTTGGATTTCAGTGCATCCTTAATAGAATGATTTTTCCAACTCAATCCGCTTCGATAAATTCGGTTAAAAATGCCCTTTTTAACGGCATTTTTAAAAATATATTCTGCCTCTATCAAAACATCGACCATTACGGTACATTATATAGTTTCTGAGTAAGAAAACGTACCAATTGGAAGCCTTTGAGAGCAAAAATGAATTGTAAAATGAGTCAGAAAATAAGCAGTTTGGATTTGAATACACCCTTACTAAGATGATTTTATTCTTCAACCGCTGTATATTTTATTTTTATTTTTTGCTGTAAGAATTGGTCCTATCCAAAACTTGTCTATGTAGATGTTGTAGACAATATTAAGAAGATATATAATAAATTCATGGGGATTTTATATCTTTTGAATTGACGGAGTTATGGATTTTTTTCTTCTTCAAACCCCCTTTTTGTTTTATTTTTTATTTTTATTTTTATTTTATTTTATTTTATTTTTTTGCGGTACGATTTGGTCCTATCAAAAACTTGTGAATATAAAAGTTGTAGATAATGTTAAGGAGATTTATAATAAAATTAATTGAAATTGATATCTTGAGAATTGACGATGTTATGAATTTTTTTCTCCCCAAAACCCTATTTTTTGCGCCCCATGAGCCCATTTTTAACTTTATCAAAAATCCGTGATACATAAATTTTTGGACCTATTTTTGGAAGTTATAAAAACTTTAAACTGATTTGATATGTACAAAAATTAAGAAGTTATGGGATTTTTTCGGTTTTCACAAAACCCCTCCCTATTTCTATCCCCTAGGTCCGATTTTGCCCATTAACGAACTTGACCGAGATTTTATGCCCATTGATTTTATGTATCAGTTTGGAAGAGATTGGTTCAGAATTACGAAAGTTATCGTGTCCAGAAGAAAAAGATATAGATAGATAGATAGATAGATAGATAGATAGATAGATAGATAGATAAAGTTTTTTACTGAGGGTGGTTTTGGGTTCTAGGGGTCATGATCGGTGCAGATCTGCAAAAAGTTTTCAGAAATTCCAACATAGGAACGATCCCAATAGGTAGTATTTCATACGAAATCTTCCAAAAATATTGTATACCCACAAGTTTTGTGAAATTAAACATATTAGAAATGAGCATTTTCTCTTTTTTTTTTTCATTTCCATTTAGCCAGATTGCGTCACAGCAACGCGTGTCTAGTATTCCAAAAAAGAGTAATTAAAAAATCCTCTACTATGAATAAATAAATAAAATAATATAAATAAAACACAAATTTAACAGACATGTAAAAGAACTATGCGCTGAAATCTCTGAAATTATCAGAATATAAAAGGCTGTTGTAAGTAGCAAAATCTTGGGCTAATAACTCTTACCATGCGGCTAATAAGAAAATATAGCTTTTGATAAATTTTAAGGCTTTATTTGATGGTATAATTCATGTTTTTCATATGAAAAATGCTTTTTAATTGATAGCGGGCAATCTAAAATATATATTGCATGCAAAAAAATTATAAAAAAAAATTGTTACCTAAGTTCTATAACCCGGGAAGTCCGAGTTCGATCCGTAGTTCCTTTTGAAGAATGCGGCACATGAAGCACGCAACTTATGCATTGTAAGTAAAAAATATGACATCGATAATTTCGAAGATATTTTCATTACATTTTATAAATAAATAATAATAAAGACTTTATTATAAATATACTACCATTTCATTCAAAAAAGTAAAGTTTAGGGTATACTAAAATTAACTGAAGGTTTTTAGCATGCAGTAACCGGTGAACGATGACAGTTACTAAAGTTGTTTAGGGGATTTCTTAGGGCGAAATAGGGAATTTCTTAGTAATTTCCTATGATTATCTAATATAAGGATATTTTGTTTATTATGTGACTTGAAGCAGTCCTTTTCCTCCTACTTCCGCAATATTCGGCAATGGTTGAAGTGCGCTGTAAAAAGTACTTTATTAAATTTCATATATGATATCAATGTATAGTTAATATAAAACAGGTTATTAGAAATGTACAGGTTATCCTTATACTGGATATTTTAAACATGCAATAACGAGAAAACTTTGCAATTTTAAAATTATTCTTGTTTGGGATTAGTGTGAGTTTACAAGAAATTCTATAGTGATATCTTAGTTTAAACTAATGAAAGGAGACGACTTTTATCATATTATTTAAAGCCGTTACGTCCTCCCTATTCAAGCATAGTAGAAATGCATCTTGAGAAGAAAAAAGCGTTTTTTTGACGGCCGGAGGATGGAGTAAATCGCGTAAAATACCTCGATGGCGTACTCTTCCCTCCGTTTGCTATCTTCAACCATATTTGACGTGTTTGAAGATAGCATGAAGGATAAAAATACTTCTTGCGGCATCAGACCTACCCACAGGGATATTTTGTATCCTTATAATACATCCTACTAATTCTTTTTGCTTTATGCAGCGCTGCATTGTATAAAACTGTAGCTATACTCAAAATAAGCGTACAATTTCAACAAGCAACAATTTTCTTTTGACTTTTCAGCAACAAAATAAAGGAAGGGTAAAAGGGTTTTTAGATTTTTTGTATACATTAATTGTATAATTATTGCACATTAAAACTGCACAGTTTCGATAGCATTTGGTATTAAAATAAAGAAAAATAATAAAGGAACTTCTGAACACCATATTCTAGATTCAAAATCAATTTAATAGCTATTATTCCAATTTCAAACTACGAATTTACTTTAGAGTATACTGTATCTGTATGATTTAGTTAAAACGTAATGAAATCAAAACTGTATTGTATCATAAATAAGCGTAAAAATGTAGCTATATCTATTTATCGTGTTACTGGAGGTGGCAATAGAATACATGATGAATATTAATTTAAATTTCATGTTACTTTATATTTCCAACTAGTTGAATCGTCTTATTTCTTCATCATATCAACTTAATCGATAAATCCCATGTTTCACTGAATTTAAACTTATTGTTTACTGCTAAAAAAATAAATATTCATTCTGTTTTTAAATGTATAAAATGAAAAAAATAAAAAAAAAATAGCAATTTATCAAATTACAACGACCATTTGGAAAACGATTTTTTTGAAGACTAAAATTTAAGACATAAAAAATCGCACGGAGTTGATCATACATTACGTACGCCATGAATTAAACATTAATAGTGTTATTACACGTAAAAATTGCAAGCCAAAAATATCGCCTGCGACCCGTCAGATTTCACGAAACTTAAGTATTATCCACCTGAAACTTACGTAAATATCCAAGCATTTCATTGGCTGTTCGGGAAAAGGCTTTTCCATCGTCAGATTTCCAAGAAATCTGACGGCCAATTTTAAATGAAATTCCATGCTTAAACTTCTAAACATCCGACAATATTACTTTTTACACCGTCGGAAAGAGAAAAAAATGTACTTTTAAATGCAATTTGTTTGAAAGCTGTATCTCAATTTGTTTCTGAGTTTTTTTTTATTATTATTGTAGTTTTTATTACTTTTTTGTCATAGTGGCAACAGAAGGTATCCATCGTTGTTTAAATTAAAGGGAAATACAGATTACTGTATAGCCCAATCATAAAACGAATAAAATGCTGATTAAACCAATGAAAACCTTCAGATATGCTTTTAATTTCCCATCCTGACGAGAACAATAACCATTTTTCCAAATGGTTAAAAGAAACTTTTGAAATACCACAATGTTTTCGTTGTATTATAAATATTTCAATATTCGCTTACCAGTTAAAAAAAAAAAAAAAAAAAAAAGATTAAATAGAAGCCTTCTATTTATTTGTATTGTTCTGATAACCTTCAATTTTAAAACTGAAATAAAATAAATAAACTAGATTTTATTTTTCATTTGATGCCTAAATTCACAATTATTCAGCTTTCCAAAGAATAGATTTGGAGTAGAGGTTATTGAATTGCGTATTATTCCATTTGCTGATAGTATGATCTTTAAAATAGCTTCTTGATATTCTCCTCGAATCCGTAAATCCAAGTTAATATGATAAGTAGAAAATCGAAATTTCATAGAGCGAAAATAGGGCTTTGAATAAGAATTGTATTTTTCAGATTTTGAATATTTTATTTTAAATCGATGAAAGATACTGTATACCTATATGTTGGAAATAAAAATGTATTTAATATTATTGTTATTTAATTTTAGGCATTTTGTTAGACCTTGATTGTTATATCTGAATGGCAGGGAAGAGTTAAATTTTGACATATATTTCAATCAGACAATATAGCAGATTCCGAATGAAATCTTTTGCTAATCCTCGAGTTAAATACATCAAGTGTTAATTATTTATATAACCTGTAACTTTTATGCAAGTCTCATATTTCGTTATTTACAAGATTATGATAGTCTTTAAATCTTAGTTATTAATAACACCAAACCTCACATTTTGTAATTAATTTACACAGCTTCAAACTATTTTTAATGTACTTTCCCTATCAAATCATTAATATCGTTTTCAGTTCATTCAGCAAGGTTTCCAATTTACATCTACACTTCATACCTAAAGAGAAGATAAATATGGAGACTTATAAAAATTCTGAAAAAAATACTGAAATGTAATGTATGCATTATGTCAGTTAAGTTGTGATGAAAGGCGTATGCTTACTTAATATGTATCTGGAAAATTTTTTAGCGCAGCGTGGGCTTAAGAGAAATGGCCTCTAATGAATTAAATATTATCTCTGTAGTATAATCTTTCTTCGTCAAGTATAGTAAAGTAAACGTTAGGTAAAATTTTCCTGATGCTTTAGTCTACTTATTATACAGGTTGGGTCTGTTTATGTAAATATGCCAACAGTTTATCCGTAAAAGCGCGCTAAGTAATTCATACATAAATGATAATATATTTTCATAATTTTCAAAGCCGATATATTTATTCATATGTATATCGAACTGCGTTTATTAAATAATATAAAAAGAAATGCATAAAATGTATTTGGCGCTTCATAGTTTATAAAAAGAATGTTCCTATTTGAAAAGTTTCAGCGAATATCATTAGATATTACTACTAAATAGTAACTTTCCATGCAATTTTATAGTTAGGCACACATATCTAAACTTCAGTAATACTTTATTTTGGTCTATAAAAATTTGGTCTATATATAAAAAATTTGGTCTATAAATTATAGTTATTTAGGCTTAAGATTTTTTTTATTTGTGCGTATTAACTTTGTACAGACGTATTTTTCTTATTTATGTAACAAATTTGTACGTCTCTTACACATTTAATTCAGAAAAAAAAAAAAAAAAAAAAAAAAAAAAAAAAAAAAAAAAACGATAATGCACAAGGTTATATTTTAACCAAAGAAATTTGATGCCCTTTGTTTGTGTAAGGCAACGTCCTAAGAAATAAGGAACCAAACAAATAATGGCAAAAATGTTTATTTTATATAATAAGTATGACATTTGGTTCCAAGAAATAGGACGTAACAAAATGACTTTTTACAAAATAAGAAGGTAACAAAAGATACAACGGAATTTTTTGGTAAATTTGAAATAAAAAATAAATGCAGATATCTCCTAGAAATTTTATTAGTTGTATACGGAAAATATATTCAGATTCTTATAGATAGTTTAAGTTCTGAAAGAATATACAGCAAGAAAAATGCAAACTCATGCTGAAGCCCTCCTCTCGGATATTGATAAGAGTTCTTTCTGGTTCCATGTAAGGCTTATTCAGTAGCCCTGAAACAATTTTATGAAATTTTACAAAATAGGGACAGATCAAACCTTTCTAGAAAGGGGGCAGAAAATGTTTTTATCAAAATGAAAATCGTCAGGAGAATCTTGTACATTATTCACGTTTCGAAGAAAAATCTTTTAAATGAGATGAATATCAATTGCAATATGGTTTAATAATGTGTGAAAGAGTTACTTGAATGCCTGCCTTCCAAAATTCAGCAGTGTAAAAAAAAAAAAAAAGTGTAGCCCAAGAAAAGAATACTTAAAAAATGAATAGAAACAATATATTCTACCTATGATGCTAATTAGCAGAAATATTTTTTAAATGTCGCAACCAAGCTGGGCCGTAATTAATATAATAATCAGGTTCGGTCGAAGGCTGTACTTCGGACACAGGTGCCTTAAAAGATGACAACTGCTTAAGTATGTTATAGTTTGATAAAGATTTGTTTGAAATGTAAATCCAATCTCCTTTCTTTTCATGAACAAATCAAAATTTACCATAAAACATACCTTTAAGACATCGTGAAGTGTAATTTGCTTTCCTGATCCCCAGTTCATTCGGGAACTGAAAAAGGAGCTCTCCATGTTTAAGCGCGCAGAAGAACAATAATTTTTCAAGTCATCATTTCAGGACGTCTTGAGAATCCGCAGAAAGACGCTGTACTTTCTAGATTCCAACCTTATAAAGTTAATTTAAATGATTATTTTTAAGAATAGATTTTGTACTAGACAACCCAATTTTTTTTATTTCTAGTACAATCTTTTCAAAAAAATAAGATAATATATTGGAGGATCAATTTCGGCCTTTTGTTGAAGAATTTCTAAAGATATTTCCTTATTATATAAAAGTACAAGGGATCTTGAGGTTATCCTGTAATTCATTGATCTATAAATTCGTTATTAGAAAACTAATTTTCTTTTATGTGATTATAAAATGATACATATGTCAAAACGTTTGCACGAGCTATTTGTTTGCTACCCATAGTGCTCTGAAAGAAAAGTCCGAACACCAAATATCTCACTATGTATATCTGTTTTCATTTTAAATCTCTTTTTGAGCAGTTGTAGATGATAGCATTATTGATGCCATCACGTAATTTTCATTTGGAAGTTGCATTTTGTCGGTTTGTCTTTGGTACTCCAAGTATTTAAATTATATCTATCTTTTCTAATCAAAAAATTTTGTAATGGAATGTGTAACTCTATTCCATCAGTGCTTTAAAATAAAGAAGTACATTTGAATGATGGTAAAGTATTTTTTAATTATTGCTATTAGTTCCTATAAATAGTCGTATTTCAGACGCCTTTTGTCCATTATTTCTTGTTTCCCTTTACGGGTTATAATGTTTATGTGTATCAACAACAGACATTAATAACATGTGTGTTATAAATTTAGGTATCAAAAAACTTGTATTTAAAATTTTACACCGATTCTATACATTTCCCGGGTACATATTTTAAATATGACCTCATTTGTTATCTATCATGTACACTTACTTTTAAACTATCTGTCAATGCGACGTACATTGATGTATACAGGGTGTCCATTCTTAAAGGTGTCCAATGGCTAATTTCCAAACCGTTTGTCATAGACATATACAATTTCAAATTACAGAAATTTTAAAATAAATAAAAAAGATATCTTAAAAGTCATTTTGATCAATAACAACATTTCTTAAAAAATTAAGAAATTTAAATTTGTATACGGTCCCCGCTTCTCTAAGTGATATATAGTAAAAAAAAAAAAAAAAAAAAAAAGAAAAAAAAAATCCTATTACACTAACAAGTAAGACGAAAAAAGCCAGATTCATCTAAAAATATAATTGGCTGAGTTAATGAACTTTGAATTGCATAACTTACAACAATTTTCTGGATCTTAGCACACTTGAGTTGATCCACGAACAGAGAGATAGTACACAAAGTGCTTAGAGTAATGGGATGATTTATTTCACGTGTACATTTATGCAATACAGAGAAAGGGTGTCACTATAACCATGTTAGGTAGCTTTCATTACAAAAAACTACCTATTGCAGCCGTTCGGAGGAAAGCGATTTCAAAAAATTTTGGTATATTTTCATCGATCATGACCCCCAGACCCCGAAACCACCCTCCGTTCAAAATTGATATATATATATATGTGTGTGTGTGTGTGTATCTGACCTATGTCACACTGTAACTCTCGTATTTATCAACCGATTTGGATGTAATTCGGTGTGCACATAGTACATACGAATGTCTCGACCGAGTTCGTTGGCCGGCTTCATCCGCCATTTTGTTTCAAAATGGCGGCCATTTAAATTTTTTTTTTAATTTAAAATTTGAAATGCGGTACCGAAAAACTGAAAATGGAAAAATATTTTTTTCTTATGTATTTGACCTTTATAAAAAGACTCCAGAGCAGTTTTTGTTTCGTCTATCTCTTAAAAAATGGCTGAGTTATAGCATTTTGAATTTCTAGCGTGGCGGACATTTTGAAACGTCCTGAATTTTGTCACGCGATAAAAGGCGTATTTATGAACCGATTTGGATGTAACTTCGTTTATGCGTAGTACATACCAATGTCTCGGCCGAGTTCGTTGGCCACCTTCATCCGCCATCTTGTTTAAAAATGGCGGCCCTTTAATTTTTTAAGAAAAATTTGAATTTGAAACGTGGTACCAAAAAATTGAAGATTGAAAAAATATTTTTTTCTTATGTGTTTGACCTTGATAAAAAAATTCGGGAGCAGTTTTTGTTTCGTCTATATCTTAAAAAATGGCTGAGTTATAGCATTTTGAATTTCTAGAGTGACTGACATTTTGAAACATCCTGATGTTTGTCACGTGATAACAGACGTATTTATGAACCGATTTGGATGTGCCTTGGTGTGTACATAGTACATACAAATATCTCGACCGAGTTCGTTGACCAGCTTCATCCGCCATCTTGTTTCAAATGGCGGCCATTTAAAAAAATTTTAAAAATTTAAAATTTAAAATAAGACACCAAAAAATTGAAAAATGGAAAAGATTTTTTTTTGTATGTGTTTGAGCTTAATACAAAGTTTCTGGAAAAGGTTTTGTTTTGTCTATATCTAAAGAAATAGCTGAGTTATAGCATATTGAATTTATATTGTGGCTGACATTTTAAAACGACCTGATTTTTGTCACGCGATAACAGGCGTATTTATGAACCGATTTGGATGTAACTTGGTCTGTACATAGTACATACCAATGTCTCGACCGAGTTCCTTGACCAGCTTCATTCGCCATCTTGTTTCAAAAGAGTTGCCATTTAAAAAGACCTTCCGGCCAGTGCCGGGAGGATGTAGCTTTCATATTCCTTATTTTAAAAAAGCCAACTTATATTATTCAAGCACACGAAGCTCAATTAATTGAAAACTGAATGTAGGATATTCAATAATAATTTTTATCAATATTAAATCATTATGAATGAGAATTTTGCGAAAATAGTCAGCTTTATTCAAGCTGCTTTTATTTAAATTAACTTATATTTCGCTGCCAAATTCGGAGATTTTTTAAAGTGCCTGCCATTTTAAGACAACATGGTGGATGAGGCTAACCAGTGAACTTGGTCGAGACCTTAGTAATTGCTGTGCACATGCTCACTCACATCGGAATCGGTTGATATATACTAGTACTGTCACAGGCAAAAAATCAGATTTTTCAAAATGTCACCCACGTTAGAAATTGAAACTGCTATATCTGAGCCATTTTTTAAGATAAAGACAAACAAAAAATGCTCCTGAATACTTATATCAAGGTCAAATATTTAAGAAAGAAACCTTTTTCAATTTCTAATTTTTTTACACCTCACTTTAAATATATATATTTTTTAATTTAATGGTCACCATTTTGAAACAAGATGGCTGATGAAGCTGGAAAGCGAACTTGGTCGAGATATTGATGTATACTATCCACATGCCATCTTCCATCGAAATAGGCAAATACGTGTGGTATCGCGAGACAAATACAAGATCGTTTCAAAGTGTTAGCCATGGCAGAAATTCAAAGTGCTACAATTAAACCACTTTTTAAGATATAAACAAAAGAACAAATTTTCAGAAACAAAAACTGCTCCAGAATCTTTGTATCAAGGCCAAACACATAGAAAAAATCTTTTTCATTTTCCAATTTTTTAATACCTCATTTTAAATTTTAAATTACATTTTTTTTATAAAATGGCAACCCTTTTGAAACAAGATGGCGAATGAAGCTGACCAACAAACTCGGTCGAGACATTGGTATGTACTATGTACAGACCAAGTTACATTCAAATCGGTTCATAAATACGCCTGTTATCGCGTGACAAAAATCACGTCGATTTAAAATGTCAGCCACAATAGAAATTCAAAATGTTATAACTCAGCCATTTTTTAGATATAGACAAAACAAAACCTGTTCCGGAATCTTTGTATTAAGGTCAAACACATACGAAAAAACTCTTTTTCATTTTCCAATTTTTTGGTATCTCATTTTAAATTAAATTTTTTTTAATTTTTTTAAATGGCCGCCATTTTGAAACAAGATGGCGGATGAAGCTGGACAACGAACTCGGTCGAGATATTTGCATGTACTATGTACACACCCAGGCACATCCAAATCGGTTCATAAATACGCCGGTATCACGTGACAAAAATCAGGGCGTTTCAAAATGTCAGCCACACTAGAAATTCAAAATGCTATAACTCAGCCATTTTCTAAGATATAGACGAAACAAAAACTGCTCCCGAATATTTTTATCGAGGTCAAACACATAAGAAAAAAATATTTTTTTTCAATTTTCAATTTTTTGGTACCACAATTCAAATTTAAATTTTTCTTAAAATTTTAAATGGCCGCCATTTTTAAACAAAATGGCGGATGAAGTTGGCCAACGAACTCGGTCGAGACATTGGTTTGTACTATGTATAAACGAAGTTACATAGAAATCGGTTCATAAATACGAGAGTTACAGTGTGACATAGGTCAGATATATATATATATATATATATATATATATATATATATATATATATATATTGATATATATATATATATATCAATTTTGAACGGAGGGTGGTTTCGGGGTCTGGGGGTTCATAATCGATGAAAATATACCAAAATTTTTTGAAATCGCTTTCCTCCGAACGGCTGCAATTGGTAGATTTTAGGTAGCTTTCATTACAAAAAGCTACCTATTGCAGCCGTTCGGAGGAAAGCGATTTCAAAAGATTTTGGTATATTTTCATCGATCATGACCCCCAGACACCGAAACCACCCTCCGTTCAAAATTGATATATATACACACACATATATATATATATATCAATATATATATATATATATATATATATATATATATATATATATCAATATATATATATATATATATATATATCTGACATTTGTCATACTGTAACTCTCGTATTTATGAACCGATTTGGATGTAATTCGGTGTGTACATAGTACATACCAATGTCTCGACCGAGTTCGTTGGCCAGCTTCATCCGCCATTTTGTTTCAAAATGGCGGCCATTTAATTTTTTTTTTTTTATTAAAATTTGAAATGTGTTACAAAAATATTGTAAATGTAAAAATATTTTTTTCTTATGTGTTTTACATTTATACCAAGACTCCGGAGCAGTTTTTGTTTCGTCTATATCTTAAAAAATGGCTGAGTTATAGCATTTTGAATTTCTAGCATGGCTGACATTTTGAAACGTCCTGAAATTTGTTACGCGATAAAAGGCATATTTATGAACCGATTTGGATGTAACTTCTTTTTTACATAGTATTTACCAATGTCTCAACCGAGTTTGTTGGCCAGCTTCATCCGCCATCTTGTTTAAAAATGGCGGCCATTTAAATTTTTAAGAAAAAGTTCAATTTGAAATGTGGTACCAAAAAACTGAAAATTGAAAAAATATTTTGTCTTATGTATTTGACCTTGATAAAAAGATTCGGGAGCAGTTTTTGTTTCGTCTATATCTTAAAAAATGGCTGAGTTATAGCATTTTGAATTTCTAGCGTGGCTGACATTTTGAAACGTCCTGATTTTTGTCAGGTGGTAACAGGCGTATTTATGAACCGATTTGGATGTACCTTGGCGTGTACATAGTACATACAAATATCTCGACCGAGTTCGTTGGCCAGCTTCATCCGCCATCTAGTTTCAAAATGGCGGCCATTTAAAAAAAAAATTAAATTTAAAATAAGATACCAAAAAATTAAAAAATCAAAAAGATTTTTTTCGTATGTGTTTTACCTTAATACAAAGATCTCGGAACAGGTTTTGTTTTGTCTATATCTAAAAAAATGGCTGAGTTATAGCATTTTGAATTTCTATTGTGGCTGACATTTTATAACGACTTGATTTTTGTCACGCGATAACAGGCGTATTTATGAATCGATTTGGATGTAACTTGGTCTGTCTTTGTACATATTACATACCAATGTCTCGACCGAGTTCGTTGGCCAGCTTCATTCGCCATCTTGTCTCAAAAGGGTTGCCATTTAAAAAAATTTAATTTAAGGTATTAAAAAATTGGAAAATGAAAACGATTTTTTTTTATGTGTTTGGCCTTGATACAAAGATTCTGGAGCACTCTTTGTTTCTGAAAATTTGTTCTTTTGTTTATATCTTAAAAAATGGTTGAATTATAGAACTTTGAATTTCTAGCATGGCTAACACTTTGGAACGATCTTGTATTTGTCACGCGATAACACACATATTCGCCTATTTCGATGTAGGAAGGCATGTGGATAGTATACGTCAATACCTCGACCAAGTTCGCTGGCCAGCTTCCTCAGCCATCTTGTTTCAAAATGGCGTTCATCAAATTAAAAAATATATATATTGAAAGTGAGGTGCAAAAAAAAAATTAGAAATTGAAAAAGTTTTCTTTCTTAAGTATTTGATCTTGATATAAGGATTCAGGAGCCATTTTTGTTTCTCTTTATCTTAAAAAATGCCTCAGATGTAGCAGTTTCAATTTCTAATGTGGGTGACATTTTGAAAAATTTGATTTTTTGCCTGCGACAGCACTCTTATATATCAACCGATTCCGATGTGAGTGAGCATGTGCATAGCAATTACTAAGGTCTCGTCCAAGTTCACTGGTTAGCCTCATCCACCATGTTGTCTTAAAATGGCAGGCAATTTAAGAAATCGCCGAATTTGGCAGCCAAATATAAGTTACTTTAAATAAAAGCAGCTTGGATAAAGCTGACTAATTTCGTGAAATTCTCATTCATAATGATTTAGTATTGCTGAAAATTAGTATTGAATCTCCTATATTCGGTTTCCACTAAATTGAGCTTCGTGTGTTTGAATAATATAAGTTGGCTTTTTTAAAATAAAGAATATGAAAGCTACCTCTTCCTCCCGGCACTGGCCGGAAGGACTTTTTGTAAAGAAAGCTACCTAAAAAAATGTAATTTAAAATTTAAAATGAGGTATTAAAAAATTGGAAAATGAAAAAGATTTTTTTTATGTGTTTGTTCTTTATACAAATATTCTGGAGCATTTTTTGTTTCTGAAAATTTGTTCTTTTGTTTATATCTTAAAAAATGGTTGAATTATAGCACTTTGAATTTCTAGCATGGCTAACACTTTGAAACGATCTTATTTTTGTCACGCGATAACACACGTATTCGCCTATTTCGATGGAAGAAGGCATGTTTTAAGTATACATCAATATCTCGACCAAGTTCGCTGGCCAGCTTCATCAGCCATTTTGTTTCAAAAGGGTTGACATTAAAAAAAATGTAATATAAAATTTAAAATGAGGTATTAAAAAATTGGAAAATGAAAAAGATTTTTTTTTTATGTGTGTGGCCTTGATACAAATAATCTGGAGCAGTTTTTGTTTCTGAAAATTTGTTCTTTTTTTTATATCTTAAAAAAATGGTTGAATTATAGCACTTTGAATTTCTAGCATGGCTAAGACTTTGAAACGATCTTGTATTTTTCACGCGATAACACACGTATTCACCTATTTCGATGGAAGAAGGCATGTGGTAAGTATACATCAATATCTCGACCAAGTTTGCTGGCCAGCTTCATCAGCCATCTTGTTTCAAAATGGCGGCCATTAAATTAAAAAAGATATATATATTTAAAGTGAGGTGCAAAAAAATTAGAAATTGAAAAAGATTTCTTTCTTAAGTATTTGACCTTGATATAAGGATTCAGGAGCATTTTTTGTTTGTCTTTATCTTAAAAAATGGTTCAGATATAGCAGTTTCAATTTCTAATGTGGGTGACATTTTGAAAAATCTGATTTTTTGCCTGCGACAGCACTCGTATATATCAACCGATTCTGATGTGAGTGAGCATGTGCACAGCAATTACTAAGGTCTCGACCAAGTTCACTGGTTAGCCTCATCCACCATGTTGTCTTAAAATGGCAGGCACTTTAAGAAATCGCCGAATTCGGCAGCCGAATATAAGTTACTTTAAATAAAAGCAGCTTGGATATAGCTAACTAATTTCGCGAAATTCTCATTCATAATGATTTTGTATTGATAAAAATTAGTATTGAATCTCCTATATTCGGTTTCCACTAAATTGAGCTTCGTGTGTTTGAATAATATAAGTTGGCTTTTTTTTAAAATAAGGAATATGAAAGCTACCTCTTCCTCCCGGCACTGGCCGGAAGGACTTTTTATAGATAATTTAATTTTTTATTAATTAACTTTTAAACTAGGTATTCTAATAGCCTCTCAATATATGTATCAATTTGTAATGAATTGCCACTGTCGGTTTTCATCATTTAACAAAACTGTTATTTTTTAACTTATAATTTTATTACAAGTTGTATACTTTTCGTTAATAGTGCATAATTAAAATAGATTTCAAATTTATATTGTAATGTTAATTTTACTTTCTAGTATTATTATTTTTATAACTGAAGGTTAATTATTAGCGTGGAGTGAAAAAAAAAATCAAAATATGATACCGCACAAAAGTTGGGTATGATCCTCAGTAATAAAACTGCACAGTATTTTCGAAATCAAGTTTTATCTTCCGGTACCCCAGGGGCACCCAATTTTTGCGAAATTGTCAAACATGTCTTGTATAACTTATAAATTGAAATAAACGTAAAGTTAGAAAATAAAAATGTCATACCGCGAAAAAGTTGTGTATGGTAAGTAGTAATATATGCCTGAACAGTTTTTTCCGAAATTACATCATATCTTCCTTGACCCGGTGATTGGAAATTTCGTTAATGAAGAAAAACATTTAAATCTGTTAAAAGTGGTCAAAAAATTTAAAGTTCAATTAAATCAATTCGTGCTCCTAAAAAAAAAATAAATAAAAAATAAAATAAAATAAATAAATAAATAAATAAAAAATAAATAAATAAATAAATATTGGAAATGTTTCGGCTTGATTTTTACTGTTGGTCCTAATAGAGTTTTGTTACCTTAAAAATCTGACTTAGTCCAAAATATGGCATAATGGTTCTTGATTATATTCGAGATCTTATAAATTCATCGCTGTTACTTGCACTACAAACAGTTGCGGTAGCTTCAGTGACCACTTTGACACACGTTTCTACACTTTGAGTGTGGCATGGAAACTCAGGAAACGAAATGCTAATTCACGATCACTTTTGTCAATGTTAATCCTTAAATCATCGCATGAAATAATTGTCAAAGTAGGTGGTTCTGTAACTTCTAAATTGTACCACTGAATCAGATCACTTTAATCTGCTGCACTAAAATAGATTTCAGGAACATGGAACTGCCTGACTTACTTCTCAACTAGTGATCGCACTTCGCGCTTTAATCCCTTAATTCTCGCTCCCTTGATATTTACAGGCTGTGTGTTTTATTCAAATTGTTCGATTCCCACCAGTGTTATAAAATAGGGTAATTGGATTCATTATGGTATCATTTTATCTGCCATTAAATAAGGTGAATATTTCTTTTAAAAAATGGCGCCAATAAGCAATTTGAATTTTAAACTGTACTTTAAGGTGACCGTTAAGGTGTTTTGGATTCTACGAAACTCTTGCTTGCGGATGTGTTTCGGTTCATCATTTACCATGGAACTCAGTTGCCACATAGAGCCTCAAAATTCTGTTGGCGATGGTAATTCATCTGCTGTGTGAAAGTATACCAAGAAATCTATTTGCAATGTCTTCCGAAAAATTTCCTTTCTTAATAGAAACTTCCTTTAATAGGATCATTACCTTCATGTATTTTTGATCGGCACTGAGATCGTAAATAACTGCTTCGAGGTTATAATTAATGTCTGTAGTCTGGAAAGAAACGGAGGGTTTTAGACTCGTCCAACATTTTTCCAATCGGCCCAGTATAACTGAATTGTCCCTTGCTGCATTCGTCTCGCTGTTGAAGTAAATGTCTCAATGGCAGCTCATTTGCATGCAACAATAAAGAGCCATTATGCCATATTATAAGACAAAGTCAGATTTTGAGATTACAAACTCCAACAGGAACAACAATAAGCACCAATTAGAAACATTCCAAATATTTAGCTTTTTGATTTGAAGAGTATCGAATGATTTAATTGAACTTTAAATTTTTTGAACTTTTTAAACAGGTTTAAACGTTTGTTTTTCATTCTTGAACTTAATTGTTTGTGAACTTTTTACAGATAAAATGTTTGTATTGCCCCCTTGTTTATTGTGTGGTATATGTACAACGCATAAAAGGAATTTACGGCATTTTTTTTCGAAATTTCGAATGACCGGGGCCCTGGAAGATATTATGGGATTTCAAAAAACATGTGCAGGCGTATTACTACATACCATACGCAAACTTTATGCGGTATGACATTTTATTTTCCATTTCAAGGCATGTATGAGGAATTTTGCAAAACTTGGGGGAGGGGCGGGGGCACTGAAAGATAAAACTTGATTTCGAAAAAAAATGTGCAGTTTTATTACTAAGGACCATATCCAACTTTTGCTTGGTATTAAATTTTGATTTTCTGATTTTCGGTTATTTCACTCCACCCCATTAATTATATTTCTAGTAAATTTTTTGACTCGTATTTCGGTTTAAAAAAATGCTTTAACATTAAACAGTCTTTAAACGGTCAGATTTAATTGGACTTACAAAATTGATTTTTTTTTTTTTTTTTTTTTTTTTTTTTTTACTTATCAGTGTAACAGTGTATTTTTACTAAATGTAACTTATATGAACGTAGGATCATATGAAAATATAAATTTCTTTATTTTTAACAATTTATTTTTAATGGGCCAAATAGCTTTTAAAATACTTCTTTAAATCACTTAAAGAATTTTTATAATTGGAATTATATGACTATGCCTAGCAGTTTAGCATTTAGCCATTGGAGACCGTTGAAGGGATACCATCTGTAACTTGTTAAAACAAATGTCAAAAAATCAATAAAATAAAAAATTATATACATTAACTTACGATTATATACAGATTGCACTAAAAATATTTAAATTCTTTATTTTCCTTTCTCCAATACCGCCTATAACTTTCGTCAGTAAATCTGTGATTTTTTGTATTTCTCTTAATATCTTGCTTTATCAGAAATAAATATCTAGAAATAGTCTTCAACCATATATTCTACTAAATAAAGAATAAAAATATACATAAAATATAAGCTTTTTAAAATAAGAAAATTTCATCATTCAAACGCTTATTAATTAATGTCATAAATATTTCGTACATACGTAGCAAATAGAATAAGAAATTCCAAATCATTCTTCAGCAGTGAAGCTGTTCTTATGCTTAATCTCTTAAGACTGGCAAGGCTGACATTTAGTATACCTTTCTATCTTCCATGGGTATGAATTTTAATGACCAAAATTCCAAGAATATTTGTTTTGTTTTTTTGTGTGTGTTCGCAGAGTTTTATAAAGAGAAGTGAATGATGTTTTTAATATAAGTATTTATCTTTTAAACTTTGTAATCCTTCAAATTCCGATTTATTTACTTGTTAAGAAATTACAAAGCCAAGAGCAGATGTCTAAAGATTTTTTAAGTAGTAATATTTTTAAAGTATATTGTTTTAATATTTTATTAAAATATAAGAATTCACCATTTGAAATATAACAAAAGTTTAAAGTAGTTAAGTAGCTGATTTATAACTTCTAAAATACATAATACCAGTTTTTACATAATGGAAGGTAATTCAGATGACTTTTTCGTCATTAATTGGTATACTTTTGTCTTCAGCAGTCGTATTGCGATTTTTCTTTGTTTAGCTCAAAATGAATAACTAATGTAGTAATTTTTTTGGAAGAAAATGTTTGTAATTTAATAGAACGAGTTGGAACCCGTTGAAATTCGACGAATTAAAATGTTTAGAATGGAACTGTTAGATCGAATTTATAATAAACCTACAAAAATAATTGCAATAAAAAATTATTCTTGCATTGGTTGTCTAACTCTTAAAACGAATGATGTTTTGAACCTAAAATTACCAAAATATTATTTCCACAAACTTCAACTGCTTAAATTATTGAAAAATTAAACTGTATTAGAATACGTAATCAAGATGAGCAATTATGTTGAAGTTATCGACTGAGGCTCTTAAGCTTGTGTTTACGGGATGAGAAATCAGTAAAAAGATTTCGCTTTGTCACATCATAAAATTTCCCCTCATAAAATCTAAACTGTGCGTTATTTTCACATTCTCAAAATTTACATACGCCACACCACTCACACAGTAAAAAAAAATGGTAACGTTCCATGTAAAATCCAGGAACGTTTCTCAGGTTTTCAGAATAATTTAGCTCTTTCCTATGAAATTCTGGTTTTCTTATCTGAAACGTTCCTGACACAAAAGTTGGAAACAGCAAAACGCTGCGGCCGCCATTTATTATTTTTTTGCTATAATCCGTTGCTCGCGCGCTAGTGTCGAAAAAGAATTCCTTAAATGAATGTAAAAAAATCAATATGGAATGCAAATAAATCAATAGACGAGATAATCCTTTACGTCTCTATTGTCAAGACAATTCAGATGAAAATACAATACCTCCGTGACATCGCTAAGAGATTATCTCTCGTTCTTGTCTGTGGAATGTTTAAGGAGCAGACCGTTTTAAAAAAATACACCTATTATTTGGATCTCCATTAACCAGGGGACCATCAAACATGATTCTCACCGATTTTGATTAATTTAAAGTATGTTTTAGAGTTCTTATCTCTAATTATTCTTGTGAAAGGATTTCTTCAAATGGGACTTAGATTTTCATAAATTAGATGCCGAGGTTTAGCATACGTTTCAAATACCCATTAGTTTGCAGCTCTCAACGTGTCTTTCGTGGTGTGGACGCAGAAAGCTCGCACGCCACCCGTACGGCCCGAGTTCGATGCTACCTCTGGACTTTTTTTTTCTTTTTTAATTAATTTTATATTTTAACACTTTATTACAATTTGATTTAAATTTGATATATATTTGACACTTTGAATTGCTGCAAATTTGAATTTTTTTTTTCGGAAAAAATATACAATTACGTTTAGGTTTTTTTTTTTTTTTTTTTTTTTTTTTTTTTTTTTTTTCATGAAAATTTATATGTATATTATCTAACTTGTAAACTAACATAATTACTAACGAAAATCCAAAACATTTTATGTCTAGATTTTTTTCTAATTATTATTTACATTTATATATTTTTATATTTTAAGCAAAGTTCAGAAACAATATATCATACCCAGACAACACAAACACATCCTAAGAACATCCGAAAGATGTCATATTCAGGACAAGCTGATATCCTGCGGACCGATGAATTGGTCCTGACGACCGTTTTAGGACATCCCCTGGGTTTCGAAATGTCCCACCTGTCAACATCCTACGGATGTCATTTCATGACACCTTTTGGACAATTATAGGACACTTGTATGATATCCTCTGGATGGTCCTAATGACATCCTAAAATCATCCAAATAATGTCATATTCAGGATAAGCTGATATCCCGTGGATGGATGCAGTCATCTTGCAGACAGTAATAGGACATCCCCTGGCTATCGAAATGTCACACTTGTCAACATCCTGTGGATGACTTTTTTATGATGGCTCGATAACCTCTGGATAGCTTAATGAATGTTACTGCCTACAATTTGCATTTTTGAAATTTATGGCAATTCATTGATGTCTTGTCACTTTTAATTATTATAATCAATTATAACATAATTATTTAATAAATTATATAGCCTGTAAATAGATTATTCAGTAAACCTTTCTTTTAAAAAAAATCAATCTTCAAGATATCTTAGTTTATACAATTTATTAAGTAAAAAATGTTTTCAGTGACAATATAGGAATTTCAAAAATGCAAATTGAAGATAGTAATATATCTTACATATTTTTGATAAGATTCAAGAATATTTAAGAAATTTGGTAAAATTCCTTACTTGCATACAATAATAGTTTTACATACTTTATTCTTAATTTAAACAAATATTATCCAAAATGGTGCAATTTAAAAATTTTCCATCATAGCTTCATCACTATTTAAGATGTTGTCTTGCAGATATTTTTTAATATCTGGAGTTGAACATTTTTCTAATTTACTATTTTTGCCATAAGAACCATTTTTTCAATGACAATTTTATTCATTTTGCAATTATTTGATTTACTTACTAAAAAAAGCATGGGACTACCTGATCCACTATGCACTTTAGGAACACCCAGTATCTGTAACAAATGTTATGCATTTGATTGTCCTGTGATGAAGTGCCACATGAAATTAAAAAGTATAATTTTGTTGCTCCGATGATTGTTTTACATTTTTTTTTTTTAATAGAAAAAAGCTACTGCATAAGACATCTTAATATTTTTGAAGTCAAATAAATAAAGTACAAAAAGTATGCCATTTTATATTTAGTGACCAAAGCACATTTTACTGTTGTGATAATTTGGCTGTAAAATACAACTTTAAATTTAATGTTTTACTTACCTTTAAATACATTACCTTACTTTAACAAAATATGATAGTGCCATGGATACATTTAACTTTATACAATTGGTAATAGCTCAGTAAATGCCTTTTATGAACATGAAGAATTAACACAAACTGCAGAAAAGTTAAGATACTCTTTTCATCCTTTGTTCTTATTTTAATGAATAAGAACTTCTATATTTTAATTGCATTTTAAATGATTGCACATATTACACTAAATGCTGAATATAAAACAATAAACTTAAATTATTGGACAAAGAAAAGTTTAATCTTTACGTAAAAATTATCAAAAGTGAATACCTGAAAATGTTATTCAAAATAAAAAGTCAAAGTTTATTCCTAATTTAATTTAAGACCAGTAAAGGAAAAAAAAAATAAAAGACAAAAAGAAATATAAAATATATTCTGCAGTGTTAAGAATGATAGTACGAAAAAAATGATAATCGCTGTTGAATTATTTTGTTTATTAATTATTAAAATAATTCCTATATTAAAAAGCTTAAAGTTACGAATTACACAATAAAACAGTCACATTAAAAGCAAAACAAGTATTTATTTACAATTTTCACAGCAAAATACAAAAAATATTTATTTAAAACTTTCACAGTAAAATACAAAACAAATATTTTTTACAACCTTCCACATTACAAAATATAGTTTCAAAACTTTTTTTTAACAACAATCCAACTTTCCAGTTTCTCCTGCCTGCACTTGTCACAAAATAATTTTTACGCTGCACACATCTATAATGAAGAAAAGACAAAATATACATTTCTACTAAACTTTATTGGTGCATCACATTCATTCAAAAGGAATAAATCAATATATATGTACACAAGATATACAATAATTTCTTATTGTTTGTTTCTTCAAAAGATCTTTTTGTAAAATTTACAGTTATTTTTAGGAATTTTATTATTTTAAGCCCTAGGAAATGCTTGAAAAAACTATTAAAAAGTACAAAGCAGCATAATTGCACATCTTATTTTATGTCAAACATCAACATGAAGCACCTGTCTCATTTTGTATCAAAAGAGAGTTAATATTTATAACTGATGAGAATACCATTTTTAATAATTAAAAATTATGGTAATTACAAGCAACAGGACCATGCAAAGAGAAAACTGTGCCCAGGGTAAAGTTTAGTTTGCCTGTCCCCCCCTCCCCCCACACACAGACCTTCCCGATTAAGGAATGTAAAAACCAAAGTTCCCTGAACCAGAGCCAAGCGGATACATACGGTCCTCCTTTCTAGGGGATCACGTAGCAACCTGTCCCAAAAGGCATCAACTGACGCCCAATCACCATGACATCAACCTGCCATTCGAAACAGCTAAGCGAGGAAGACAGAAGGCCACAACACAACATAGTCTCTGCTGCAGCCTGATAATTTATTACACATAGAATATTTTGACGAGTCCGAGAGTCAAGGAAACATCTGCACAAGGGTGGCTATGTCGCAAAATAAATAAGACGCTGCCAAGTAGGCTAAAGCCAGTGGGCCTCCCACTGGTGAACAACAGATACCATCAAACCAACAAGTACTCCATGTTCAGAAACTTCTCACCATGAATTGCTAACATTATACCTCGAGGGTACCCCTCAAGTACTATAAGTGTTAAGCACAAGAGCTACCTCACTTAGAACTCTGCACATCAAACAGGGCAGAACCATCACTCCATAAAGCCGAAAGCTACATGCATCCTAGACTGTCACTAGGCATTATGCCTCGAGGGGAATGTAACAAAACACCTTCCAGGTAGGTACCGAACGAAAGTTCAAGATATCCTTTTTAGAGGCCTACAAGAGTAGAACGGGCGGCCCAATCTCTCCTCTAGACCACAAGCCAAGATCAAAGCCATGAAAGATCGCAGCTCTCGACCCCAGCCAGACACAAGGAGGAGCCACATAAGGCATGTCACACACTGCAAGAAAAGAGAAGGTAACTGTTAATCCAACCAGCAGCGCAGTAACTTCCCCTACACACAGTTCAGAAAATTAAACAAAACAGACCTAAAACAATTTCTAAAATGGAAGAAGACCTTAGTCAGAAATTTGTTTTGGCATGTTGGGTAAGGGATGGTGCAATAACTTTGAAACTAAAAATGGGGAATGAATGAAACTAAAAATAACTACTTTCATTGGGAAAAAAATTCTCGATGTGTATATATAATATATATAACCATTATTTAATTACAATTCATCACTTTTCTCCGTTTATTAAAAATAAAATTAATAAATTGAGCATCAATACATTACACTGACATTATACAAAATAAAGCAGGATCATCTATTTTTAATTTAATGAATCATTAATGAATTGTGTCTACTATAATGTACCAATATACTGATCACCAACATATAATGAATTAAAATCTTTACGGAATTTTGCGGATTGCTTAGGGCACTTCAGTTTTTATTATGCAAACAATTGTTTTAATGCCAAAAAGAGAAAGGGAAGATTTTGTCAACTGAGAGACAAGAAGCGTGCAAATTTTTTGGATGAGCAGCAAGATGGGTGCTAATTTTTTGAAAGAGAGGCCAGAGAGGTGCTATTATATAAACCAAAAGACAGGATTATTCTATTATATTTTTTCATAAACATAAAAAACTATAACAAATATTTTACATAATACTAAATGAGTTTCATACTTTTCTGTTATACAAACCAGGGATATGTTTAGGAAAATTTTAGGTCCTTTAAAGGACCCTTCACAAAATTATTTATCTTAAAACAGGACCCTTCACAAAATTACTTGTCTCTTAAATAGAGATTTCATAGAATGTTTTCGCTTTCAAATTGAACTTTTCCACAAATTTAGTCATTTAAAAATAAAATCAGGCCTGTAAGTAAGCAGTTGAACTCACCAAAGAGCTTATTACTTAGCTTTTTATACAAGAAGGATAGAACATGAAGACATCGATAATTTAAAATTCACAAAATTATGAGTAGAATTTTCACAAAAATAAGAAAAACTTCAGATTCACAAAAACAAGACCCTGTCAGAAAAGTCTGGACAGATCCCTACAAACACCTTGCCAAAATGTATGCTGATATCACAATCCTATCCATGCAACAGATTTTTATTGCAAACCATGCCATTTTCTTGGGTTATATTTTACAAACAAAAAAAGTTTGCCAGAAAGAAAAACTTTAGCATAAGGACTTAAATAAGCTATTATTATTAAATTATTGGTTCAAATTTATGTAACTAGATTTGATTTTTCATTAAAAAATGTTATTTTTCACAAAAAAAAAAAATTAAATTTCACGAAAGCAACTTTTACTTTTCATAAAATAGGCCTCATAAAAAAAAAAAAAAAAAAAAAAAAAAAAAAAAAAAAAACTGCATTGACCCTTGGAGATACCGACTATGAACATTTCACAGTCTAATTAGATACAATTTTGTTGGTGCTGAATATCATACCCAGTCTATTAAGAGAATATAGATAGTCGCAAAATGCTATAACAAAAGCAATATATGTCATTGTTTACAATTTTATCGCATTGATATCGTGTGACGTCTTTATATATATATATAAATCAAATGTTTGCTACAAACAATGCTAAGAGACACTTATAACTTCATGACTGAATTAAAAACCTAGTTTTACTTTATTGTATAATATTCATTTGTTCTTTTATTGTAAGTATATATTTGTGTTGATGTAGTAAAATAGTGTGAAAGTTTGAAACAGTATATTTTTGAAATGATCACTTTTATACCAACAGTTTTTTTTTTCTATTTGGCACCAACTATCATGCTTGGTACAATGGTGTTGATATAATAGAAACGCACCTAGAGTTTAAATATTAAAAATCAAAATATGTTTCAGAATGTTTAGATTCGAAATAAAGCTCATAGCCATAACCAGGGGTGTAAAAATCTAAGCACCAGCGGGCAGTCTCTCATCAATAAATTTTATTCATTATTTTTCTTCTAAATTTTTTGTAAGAATGCTAATAAAATTTAAACGAAGGAAACTAATAAAATTTATAGGTGAGAGACGCGTTGGGCAACTACACTTTTACACCCCTGGTCATAACATAAAAAATTTCCAACATAAAATAAAGATTTATTCGAGCTGGAAAAGAATACAAGTTGAATTAAATGTATTTGGCAGGTAAAATGTATAATAGAAAATTTCAATAGTCACACGACTGAAAAAAAAAATCTTTGACATAAGCATTTTAATAGTCATTGCTTTTTGGCTGGTATGATATTGTAATTTTCTATACATAAGTTAATTTGGGATATCCATAAATAATACTGCAGTACTCAAATTCATGTGAAAAATACCAGGGAAAAAAAAACATTTCATAATTTTTAAATTATAAAATATAGTCGGCCCCACTTAATCGGGTAATGGATAATTGCATACCCCGCTTATATGCATAGAATGCCGTCGAACAGAGACGTTCCCCATAAGGCTAATTTTAAATGTACTCGTTTTATCGCATAACAATCCCCGGTTAATTGCATAAATATCGCCAATCTACTAGTAGTAATCCGGATTTTATGAATTCATGTTATAGTGGTGAATGGAAAAAAAAGGAAGAACTTTTTTTTTTTTGTAACAATGGTTTGTTATATTTACAATCAAAGAGCAGAAATAGTCGTGTAAGATGACTTATCTTAATTCTGGCAACTTATGAGAGTGTTGAATTTGGACAATTGTGTTTTTTTTTAAAGCTTGTCGTACATATAGTGACTCAAGATGCTGGGGGGTATTTTTTGAAAAATTCTGGAATCGGGGGAAAGTAGACCAATAAAAGATCAATATTTAGCACTGGAAGTGGAGAAATGCAATGTCAAGATATGAAAAAAAAAAAAAATTCCTAAAGGATTTTTTGTGTAGGCAAAAGAAAAAACGGGAAATAAATTGACAAATAATTGAAAAATAAAAAAGAATTTATGCAGAAACTTTTATTTTCAAAGGTATGATTTAAAAACAAAAATTTTCTATTTAACTTTCATTTTAATTTTCACATAAATTATAATGAAAAATTAAACCATGTACCGTAAATAGTGTTATAATACCTTATACTTTATTACATATACTTTTATATATAGAGTAATAATAAATTATTTATTAAAGTTATTAATACAGTAGTTTTTAATTTATTAGGTAAATAATTATTCTCCATTAATATTTATCATGTCTGTGGCATATAATCAAATGATAGCGTTTGCTGATAACATTAATTAATGTCCTCACTTAAATGCATACAATTCAGTGGAACCAACTGTATGCAATTAAGCGGGACGGACTACATTTTAAAATTAAGTCTATTCTCTAAACTTAGGTTGAAATTCTGACAACAGAAACATTTTTAAAATTATCAGAAAAAAAAAAAAAAAACAGTTTTCATAACAAAGCAAACTTTCTTTTTTTAAATATCAAAATATCCCAAACTGACACAATTCATAATTATGTTTGAAACCAAAACTATTACTATTCAAAGAAAAATATTATATTGTATTAAATAATAATAAAATATAATAATTTAAATATTATAATAAATACCTAAATGCTCACATGATCTTATATTTTTTAGAAGAAACAACAACAACAAAAAAAAAATTCAGTTAAACTTACCACTGTTGGGGAGAATTTTTGATGATTTTTTTTGACAGCATGCAGCTCGATTTGTATATAGATTTTTCACTAATTATTTCCAAGATATCTAAAATAAAAGGATAACTTTAATAATAATTATGGTGTCAAAGTACAATTTAAAAAACAAAGTTTTATACAGAGATGGTTTTTGAGACTACTGTATACATTTAAAATTATGTGTAAAATATTATAGCTAAAACTACAGGTACTTATCATGGTTTTTTGGTACACCATAATATCCCGTTTATCCACTTTTCTCGATAACGCCCTCTCCCTCCACCTTTTGTTAAAAAAAAAGATACTTCTTAGTTATCCCGTCGACCAAATTACTGTCGCCAAATTGTAAGATTAAATGCCAATAATGGTTGCCATTCATTAATTAATTGTAAGATTAAATGTCAATAATGGCCAATAAAACCATTAATTTGACATTTTATTTGTTTATTTATTAATGTTTTACTAATTTATTTGTTCTTTCGTTATTTAAAATAAAAATTATGTCAATGTATATAATTTGGCGAAATTGGTTGACGGGATAACTAAGAAGTACCAAAAAAAAAAAAAAAAATCCCAAGAAAGCATCACCTACTTCCAAAAAAGTTCCACCCTGCATGTCAATGTCAGAATCAATACCAAGTATTTTATTTTTTCGCCACATCAGAAAGGGGCGTGAATTCTAAACATGACATTCCCAACATAGGGATTATTCTGTTCCGAATTTTCTGAAAAATTAAGCATTCGGTTCAGAAAATAAAAAAATCAGGCATCAGTCCATAGTCCAACAATTCGGACATAATAAAATGTGAATTTCGACAAACGGTCACAGAAAAAATAAATTTCATCAATCGTTCACAGAAAAAATTGCCAATTTTGTCTTAGGACTGCAAAAAAAAAAAAACATGAATTACACCAAATGATAGCAGAGACTGCACATTTTGTCTAAAGATCGCGAAAAAAGCCAAATTCGTCAAACGACCGCAGAAAAAACATGAATTTCATCAAAAGATCTTGGGGAAAATGCAAATTTCATCAAAAGATTGCAGAAAAAAGAAATTCAGTCAAAGAATCCAGTGAAAAACACACATTTCATCAAAGGATCGCGAAAATAGATACATTTCAACAAAGGATTGAAATAAAAACCCTGCACATTTCATCAAAGGGTTATGAAAAAAAAAAAAGAATTTCGTCAAAGTATTACGGAAGAAACATGATTTTGGTCAGAGCAATGCGAAAAAAAACCCCGCAAGGTTCACCAAATGTCCCCAAAATCCCCCACAAATGTCGTGAAAAAATCTTGTGCAAGCACACCCCCCCCCCCCAGATTATTTTACAATTTTTCGTCATGTCTTTTCTTAGGGGGAGGGGAAATAACAGGATTTTATGGTACAGTTTTAAATAAAGATATTTTAAAAAGTTATAAATGCAATTCTAGTGTGGACCCTAGGCCAATTTTGCAGGGCGCAACGCCTGGCAGCTCTTTTTAACTCGTTTATGTGGCATCAGAACAGCCTTTTTTACACAGTGTATGCATCTGGCAGCCCTTTTAATTATTTTATACACCCTGTGTCCCTTGCTGACATTTATGATGCACCCTTTCGACTCATTTCTTTTCTTAGCTGTGAGGGGAAGGGGGGGAGATAACTCATGAAATATGTCCATTATTTACAGGAAATATTATATAAATTTCAGCATTTGTTTGTGGGGAAATGTTGCAAAATTTGTCAATCGGTCATGTAGGAGGGGGAAAAGAAATTTGACAGATTAATTTAGTTAGAGAAAAACAAATTGCAAAATTCTCCAGTCTGTCATGAGAAAATAATATAATCGCTTATTTCGCCATTCAATCACATGGAAAAAAACTTTGCAAGTTTTGCCAGTAAATCATGAGGAAAAATCTGGAGTTCATCAATTGCTTCATTGATCTGCCATGGGGAAATTGTGAAATTCAAGTACCGATTATATGGAAAAAAAAAAAGCCCCAAAAGTTTTGCAAATCGGTAGCACAGGACAAAAAAAGGCAAATTTCACTAATTGGTAGAGATAAAATATCATAAAATTCATCAATCGGTTGGATAAAAAAATTGCCTTTCAGTTTTCAAAAGAAACAAATTCGCAAGTCGATCGCTGGAAGAAAAAAAAAAAAAAAAAAAAAAAAAAAAAAAAAAAAAAAATTGTTCAGGAAGTTGCTTTGAAATACAGCAAAATTTGTTAATCACAGGAAAAAACATGAAATTCAACAGTCAATCGTGAGAGAAAATCATGAAAATTTTCAGCCAGTTGCAGAAAAAAATGCAAAATTCATCAACTGATTGCACGGAATAAATCCTGAAACTCATCAATCAATAAGGAGAAAATTAGCAAAATTCACTCAACTGCGGGAAAATATAGCAAAAATCCACTGATAAAAAGGAGAACAAATTTTAAAATATTTTTTGCGACACAAGTGCCATTTTTTTTTTTAATTCCAATCCGAGAACCCCCCCCCCTTTTTTTTTTCTCTAGAGTCAACATGAAGTTCATCTAAAATTTCATAATTACATTAAAGAAAAATATTTAATTTTTTTAATTTAATTGAAATGCAACAACACAAAGTGTTGAGCAACAATGGAGTGCTTTATTTTTTTACTGACCTGTACATAAAAACACAGGATTGAATATTTTTATGTATCGAACAAAATAAAGCAAAAATATATTGTTTACAACATGTAATTAATAGAAAATTGATAATCCAAATCATCTTAAATTTTTAAAGTGACCTGCTACATCATTGTAAACATTTTCAAATTGATTTATTATCTGAATCTTTTAAACAGCCTTGCTACATCAAAAATACTAAAACAAAATTGAACAGATGCTGCAGCCACACCAAGGTTGGTGCTTTTTTTTTTTTTTTTTTTTTTTTTTTTTTTTTGAGCCATTTTGGCAAGAAAACCCTCGTCTGAAATACTTGTTGTTCATACTGTGCAAAAACTACATGTTAGTTTTATTATATTTTGAATCAGTTTATTTTATAATGAAAACACACACACATGCACTTTAATATAAAACACACACATTTTTTTATATATAGGGTAGATGTGCCAGTAATGGACACCCTTAAGGAATTTCTGTAAAAATTATTTTTTTATTAATAGTTATAATTATTATATTCCAGTTTTTTCAATATTATATTAATCTATCAACAATATTTAACCATTCTTATAGCCTCATTTCCTCATATGAATAGCAATTTAATTTTAAATAACAGAAATATACCAAAACACCCAAAAGCCCAGTAATGGACACCCTCTGGCCCAGTAGTGGACACCCTCTGTTCCAGTAATGGACACCCCATAAAAAGTAATGAATATAATTGTTTTTATGACTGTATTTAGAACCAGAATTTAATGAATACATACTAATGAAACAAAATAGTTATTTTTAAATAAATTTAGAATTAGGATACCAGTAATTAATAAAATATTTGTGATAATCATTTACTGTTTGCATCAATTATTGTAATTATCAGAAGACCGATATTTTAATTATTTTAGATGGATAGTTTAAAATACTAAATATCAGACAATAACAGCTATCAAATTATTGAAACAGTAGTGGATTTAAAAGGTAATAAAAAAAAAGTTTTGGAATATTAATGTTTAGTTTTGTGTCACTATTTTTAACAATCTTCTAGAGATTACTTGATATATCATTTATAATAATTAATATTACAAATATGAAAGAAATGATATTGTGAGTTGAATATTTTAAATACTAAATAAAATAATTTCAAAATAAAACTGTAGAACTGATGTTTGAGGCCACTGATCTGCAGATTTACTAGTATCATGAATATTACCTATAACTTTCATTAATAGTATTACATTTTTTTTTTTTTTAATAAGGAAACATTTAAGACAGAAAATGGATTTTTAATAGCTTCTGCAACTTAATTGTTTTTATTTAAACGGAGAGGGATTAAGCCCTATGAGCCCCTCTTTGACGCCTCTCTTAAACAGTATTTTCTGCTTCTTGGCTGGTTTGATTGCCAGATTATAAAATGTGTGAGGTATATATATGTACTACACACAAAAAAAAATAATAAATAAAATAAAATATCAAAATTTTATTAATCACATAAAAAACTTAAAAGCAGCTATTTATAAAAGTTTTGGTGTTATTACATTTTGGTAAGTATAATTTAAAAATTAAATTTGATTATTTAGGTTTGCAGTTAAGCCAAAGTATTTTATGCACTATAAACATTACTAAAATTGCATTTTTAGCAATGTCTACACGGGGTGTCCATTACTGGAAAATGACAAATTAACCATCCCAGTAATGGACACCCCCTCTTAAAACCTTAAAAAGAAATGAAATTTTGTAAATAGCCATTAGTATATAAAATTCAAAGTTTTCTATTGCTACTCAAACAAAAACATTCAAATTTTGTAAGAAAATAAATAATATATAAATTAATTAAATGAAGCCAGCTCTTAACCTCTTCATTAAGATTTTCACAGAAAAACAGCAAAACTTTGAGACATTATTTTCTGCTTCCTGATTGGTTTGATTAAAAGTGTCAACAATAACATAGTTTTATAAAACATACAAGGGGGAATTAAAAAAAAAAATAATTAAAGCTAAATATTTATTAGTTATTTTTTTATGAACCAAAAACATCAAGGGGTGTCCATTACTGGAAGGGTGTCCATTACTGGCACATCTACCCTATATATAAAACACACATTTACGTTATTGCAAAAAAAAAAAAAAAAAAAAAAAAAAAAAAAAAAAAAAAAAAAAATTTTTTATTATAAGGCACACACATTTACTCTATAATAAATAAAACATTACACATTTTTTTAAAATACAAATTGTTTTATAAAACAGACACAAAGTTTAATTTAATAAAAAACACACTATATGTTTTGTCGTGTTGTCATACCAGACAAAACATTATGATTTTTGCACCAAAAAGAAATATTGGTGTATCTACGAGATAACTACCAAAATATATTTTCTACAAAGAAAACCATATAAAATAGTGTTCACATTTCTTTTAAAAAACAGCCTGGCAGAATTATTTGAATTTTCAGGAGAGGGAGAGGAATATCCCCGCTGGTCCACCCTCTGAATTCATCATTGACATGCATTATCAAGACAAGCTGAAATCATATACATTTTAAAAGCAACGTTAAAAATGCCAGAATAAACAAAAATTTTTTGTGAATTTTTGCTTATTCTGGCGTTTTTAACGTTGCTTTTAAAATATATATCATTCTGGGGCATGTAGCCTCTTAATAATTAAGCTGAAATCATGCTATGTTTTGAGAGAAATGATCATATAAATCAAATAAGCTTTCCATGGATTACTAGATGTAATATAATAATGCATTTATAGTAAAATCGGCAATGCTAATTCAATTCAGTTAGCCTTGAGTTTTTTTGCCTGTAAATTTGAAATATATACTTTTAAAAATGAATATTTCCTTTATTCTATTGTTTTAAAATTTATGTATATTTGCTGTCTGTTATTTACAAATTCCCCCTCCCTATTTTTCTTTTTACAAATGTGGTTTAGAATGCCGATTTCTGTTTAAAATTTTTCCATTTGAATTGTTTTGTTGTTGTTATTTTTAATCTTTGAATTTTCGAAAATTAAGCTTAAAGTGGTTATAAATGAAAAAAAAAAAAATAGATAGCGGACTCAGGGCGAATACTCAAGTTATTCCTTTAATTCTATAGCACTTGGATATTAATGCCTGCAAATTTTATGCGCATATAAAAATGACTTTGTTAATGCACCAAGAAATTCACACTATTCAGAAGTATTATTAATTTTTTTTCAAGAAGTAATATTAATTTTCAGAAGTATTTTTTTATTTCAAGAAGTAATGGTAATTTTCAGAAGTATTATTTATTTTTTCTAGAAGTAATATTAATTTCCTGAGATATTTTTTTTTTCAAGAAAAGCCTTAAATGTATTTAATGTTTTGATATGCAAAAACACCTGCATAGAAATTTTTAAAAAAAGTATCGTAATAAGAAGTTCAAGTTACCTACCCTGTTTAGAACCTAAATAAACATTGATAAATATTAAATTAATGTGAACAAATAGCGAAAATGGGGTGTCGAAAAACGCGGCTATTTTTCAAATTTATTTTTAAGTGGTTAAAGAATGAATTTAAAATGTCAGCTTAAATTGATGTGTCTATAAAAAATCTTATACGCTTACTGTTTATTTTGGAATTAAGAATACAATTCATTTAATTCTGTCTGTTTTAACTTTAACATATATTGTAGTTTTAATTCAACCGACAAGAATTGCTGACATCTTTTTCCTTCTATTCCACGTTTTAATCGTGCGATGACTAGGCCTAATTTCTTTTTTAAATTTCATCTTAATAAAGTAAAAGTTTTTCTAACATAATATAAATATATAGACAGAATAGTTATAAAGAAATGCATTACAAAATGAAAGAAAATTCTTACCTTACATCCACATTCACTTTCTTCATATTTGAATTTGCCATGACCAGCGACAGATCTCATCTAAACATCGACGGAGGAATCAAAATAAACGCCATTTTTGGTAAGTAGGTTGGCTGGTTTCACGGTTGCATTCTCGAGATCCGTCTTGGAATATCCTCCGGTCGTTTTGAGGACGGTTGCAGCTGGACGGTTTCAATTGGTCCGTTCTTTAGTATTCTGCGGACATTCACAGGATAGTTTTATAGGATATGACGACTACAGGATTTTTAGGATCATTGTAGAGCGTCCGAAGGACGACTGTGGTTGTCTGGGATATATATATTTACTTTATTGAATTTTAACTGAAAATTTATTTTTTCGTGTAAATTATAAATAATAATTTTGATGTCAATTTCAAAATATTTTTTCATTCTAACAAATAATGATAATAAAGCGAAAATTGTCAACTGGAAATGTAAAAATCGTCTACGGATCCCGCATGCTGTGAAATGTCAGTAATGTTTTGCTGTCAACAGAAATATTCCTTGTATTTCGCAGGAAACTTACTGGCATTTCTGTAGATAGTTTTTAACATATACAGTAAAGTTCCAGTCATTTTCAAGAAATGTTTCTTGGAAATAATGGGCAACTCAGCTGCCTTTTTTCCCAGGAACGTTGCGCAATTTTTTTTTTACAGTGCAAATTCACAATTTAAAAGTATTTTAACGCGCAATACGTTATTAATGAATTTATTTCCAAACTTAAAGTCACGTTTGTCCGATACAACTTTTCATGCGAAAATTCACACAGACTTTAAGTTCTAATCTCAGTACCCGCGAAAATGTACCATTCAGAAATTTGTCTTTAGTTGCCATAGTATTGGCCATTTAGTATTGGTCAAATATTTAGTTTTATCAAAGAAAATGATTGTTTTGTTTTAAATATGACATCATTTTTACTCACTGAATCATTTTGCCTAGCGTCTCAAACTCAGTATCAGCGTAATGTAAAAATATTGAAATATCTTCTTCAATCTTTTAATTTCTGAAGCAGAATGCGTGTTTTTTTTTTTTTTTTTTTTTTTTTTTTTTAATGGCTGACGTTATTTCTGTTCAAAAATAGGAAAAAAATTACTTTTATTTGTAATGCGAAAATGGCATCAATATTGATATAATCAATAAAAATACATTAACCATGACTATATTCCCTTTACTTTTAATAGAAATGGAGTACTTCAGTTGCAACAATTACAAAATTGGTACTAAAAACTATAAAAAAATTAATATCTCAATAATAAATCAAGATAGAGCTTTCAAACAAACTGTATTTAAAAGTTTTTTTTTTTTTTTGTCTCTATACGACGGTGTAAAAATTGAAACTGTGGGATGTTTAGAAGTTTAAAAATTTGCAGTAGCGAAAATTTCAGAGCCAAAATTTCATTTCAAATTTTAAAGTGTTGCCATTCGCAGAATGACGTATGCGTTACGCACAGATATGTTTGTCCTTTATGATATAGATAGCAGCTTTATGCAATATCAATTTAAAATGAGAGGAAATAGTATTTTTATATTACTTTTTTAAAAAGGCTTGGACCATTACACCATGTTAAATAACTAAATATAATATGATAAAAGCAGCGTTGAGAGACGCTTACTTTTTTTTAATGCAGATTCCTTGATAGGCATCACTTTAAAAAAAAAAAAAAATAGTAAAATTACCCTTGTTTCTGCCTTGATTAATATGTCATAAAATAATGCGAATTTTATCATTTTGAAAGAGTATTGTTGTTTAAGAAATCCGAATTTTAAAAAATTAGGCAACATGCTGCACTGGATAAAATTCAATATACACATTGCTTAATATTGTACTTCGTTAAAAAGATTAAAACTTCTTTTAAAACACACAAATATACAGCTTCAACACTCATTTGAGCCCACCATCGGTGTCTAAATCCCAAAGCGTTTTAGATCCTGATGATTTTAATTATTTTTAAAGTTTTTAACAATGTACAGCAGTTAGCAATGTATGTTTTATCACATTGTATTTTGTTATTTCGTATTTTTATATTTATGTACTCTTTCCTTTAAATTCATACATACAAATTATAAAAGAAATATAGAGACACAATTATATAATATGAGATATGGTATTTTGTTTCTCAAATATTAGAGACGGAATATGTATTGCGTACAATTATATCCACTGAAATGTCTTAAAACTTTATAAAAATAAACCAATGTAACCTAAGAGGTAAAAAGGTAAAGAGGTAAGAGGTATAGAAGGGTAGCGAAAAATAAATTGGATGTTTCGAAAGACATCTATACAAAATACTGAGAAAGAACAGAACATAGAAAAATACATTAATATTCGTGTAACGATTTTTTGAAAGAGGTGGTTTTTAATTGTAGATAACTTTTTTTGTGTGATGGATGATATGTACGAAGTTGTCAAAGAATTGTAAATACATTTCGACTGGCCGATTGTGATTATTTATGGTGTTTGGGCGATATTTTGCCGCGTTTCTGTGAAAATACCTACTATCTAGCCTATTACTCATCCAGGTGCTTTATATATTTAATGTGTAAGTTGATAGGATAACCTGTATTTCCCATTCATACATCAGTATTATCATGATTCCTAAATTGTCACACACGTAAACAAATAAAATAGACTAGATTAATATTAACACAATTATTCGAATTGGTAAATAAATCATATTAGATGTAAATTTCAACTGGGCGAAAAATGTCCGGACCAGGATTCGAACCCGGGACCTCCTGGCTAAAGCCGCCAGTGCTCTGCCATCTGAGCTATCCCGGACGATTCTGGTCGAACTTTTTCACCCAGCTAACCTTGATGATTACAGCATCTGGTCTGAAACCTGGTTCAGCTCAACACAATAAATCTCAGGTAATGGAACTCCAGAAATCGCTGGATACGAAATTAACTAGATTACTATTAACACAATTATTCTAATTGGTAAATAAATCATATTAGATGTAAATTTCCAACTGGGCGAAAAAGTATCCTGGTCCGGACATTTTTCGCCCAGTTGGAAATTTACATCTAATATGATTTATTTACCAATTAGAATAATTGTGTTAATATTAATCTAGTGTAATTTCGTATCCAGCGATTTCTAGAGTTCCATTACCTGAGATTTATTCTGTTGAGCTGAACCAGGTTTCAGACCAGATGCTGTAATCATCAAGGTTAGCTGGGTGAAAAAGTTCGACCAGAATCGTCCGGGATAACTCAGATGGCAGAGCACTGGCGGCTTCAGCCAGGAGGTCCCGGGTTCGAATCCTGGTCAGGACATTTTTCGCCCAGTTGGAAATTTACATCTAATAAAAATAAAATAGAATGAATAGTAGATAATAGTTATAGAATGTATTTGGAATATTTTGTGATTTGACTATGTGCCTCATTCTTAAACAAATATTCCCTACCGCCATGCTGAAACTGTTGGATTTTTAAGCTTTTACTTTCCATTTTCTCTCGATTAAGTATTTAAAGGTTGTCGAGTTAAATTAAATGAACTTTTATGCGCAAAGATCAATATAATTTCGTCCATAAAAGTAAACATTCGGTAACCATACACTAATACAGTAAGTTACTCCTAAAGAAGTTAATTTTTTCATGTGAAAAGGCATTTCATACTAAATTAATGTAATCAAAGATTTTATCATTTATTGTTTTCTGTATATCTGTAGTTTTTGTGATAATATTGGTGATCCACGATAGTCATTAAAGTCTCACGATGTTACTAATAAATATTTATCTTCCATAAGTATATAAATATTATATCGTAAAATCGAGTATCAGTAGAAAACATTATTCATACAAAATGCATTACCAAAAAAATATTAAAACAAATTATGGAAAAAGATTTTATTAATAACATTGTTTGAATCTAATTGCTATAATTATTTAAAAATTATTGTTACAGAATAAACTTAATTTTTGAGCAATTTATTTACTTTGCGGTAATAAAAAAATACTTAAGTTTATTGTAAATAGATAAAGTATTTTTTTTTCACTATAAGTTGAAATCCAATTATATGATCGTATAATAGCATAATACAATAACATAAATATTTTTCATAACAAACAAAATAAACGAAAAGGTTTTCCAAAGTTTATTTCTTAAGAAAAAAAAATCTAAATTTCAACGATTTTCGTAATGGTAGTTCTTTAGTATAAATAAATCGAATAAGTGGAGAATAATACCTTTTATTATATTCCATTTCCCTTTTCACATTTTTCAGAAAAAGAAAAAATCTCCTTCAAAAATATAGTAATGAGAATAACAGTATTATCTTTCTGTGTCATTATTGAAGCTTACTGTTATTCTGATTATGATTTACCTAATCATAAAAAAAAAAATCCGGAAGAATATATTTATTATTTCTTTTGCTTCAATATATGTATTTTATGCTTACAAAGAAGCATTCACAATTGTCAAATTCAAAGTATTTAAAAACTTCCAGAATACATAAGGCTCGTAAAAGTATGTAAATCACAATTATTTTTGTTGCTAAAATTAACTTAAAGGTATTAAATTTTACCCCGGAATATTTTCGAGTAAATAATGATATTCAATAATGGTCAGAGATATAGAAACAGCATATGTTCAAAATTGCTTATTTTTATTACTCCAGCGAAATACTAGGACTTCCCTCAGAGGGATTAGTCTGAGCGATATTACTGAGAACATAGATTTAATAATAACATGTGGAAGCAAAGAAAATGAGATGTTATCTTTAATTGTCCATATACTGCGAAAAATTGAAATGATGAAAATAAACGAATTGTAGAATTACAAAATCTTATATATAAATTCGTATACACTGTTTAAAAAAATGGGAAATCAAACCATTCAAGATATCCAAGCATGGATATAAAATTCAAAGTACGCAATATATTAAAAGTAAAATAGAAAATGAAACACTAATTTCCTTATATCGGAATTTTAACTGTATAAAATGATGTCAAGAGCATAAACAGACGCTCCGTACCAATTTGAGTAACTTTAAATGACAAATATATGATGTTTAAAAAGAATGGACTATACTTTATATGGTGTGTGCTTCCCCGGAATAGTTAATATTGTACAATATCTGTTTTCCACGGATGCAATGAGGTTGTCGATAACATTTAAGGAATTCTCTTCTCAAAATCTAATATAGTATCAAAGTACCGAATACATCAAAAGTGGCATGCAGTGATTCGTTAGAGTGTGTTTTAGATATGCTCGATCGGATTTAAATGATGAGTGTATGCTGGCCACTACATACGCTGTATTGTTTTGTTTTCAAACATATTCTGCACAAGTTGAGCTGTATTTAGCATGTATTAAATAAAAGAAATCGGCAATGATTACAACATAAAGTATGACACAAGATCTGAATATATCGTCTGCATAACTTTTGAGCTGTCAAAGTGTCAATTGAAGTAATTTACAAATCCATACATATTTATTCAGCAAATCATGCAAGCTAGCATACGCCAATATGAACCCGATTACAAAATTTCACCAGAATAAGTTAATATATAAAAAATCTACTAATGATAACTGAGAATATGACATTATGATAAAATGTCTAGAAAAATGAATCGGATAAAAAATTCATATCACATTTAAAACGGCACTTTCCTCTGTTAGTGGCCTTGGCGAGAGAGAGAAAAGCCTAGAGAATGAGCACTTTAACAAGTACTTTCGGGCAACCTACTCACTGTTTCATACAGATCTTTATTCAATATTTACGCAATTTATTTAATGCTAGGTGCGTATCTATCAGTTTTGTTGCATTTAAATCGAATGTTTTGCGGAGGAAATGCAGCATTATGAAATATTTAAAGTTGCTGTACAAAATAATTCCAAATTAATGGTAATTGAGATCGCTTTCCGTTAATTTCATCTTTTTAAATTTTTAATTTTTTAGAAACCATTCATAGAGACAATTGTATATTTTAAAACTAACACGAAGCAAAATTTCAAGATTTTGGGCTCAGCAGTAACAGAGAAATAGAAAATTTTTGAAAGTTTTTTGTTTCTGCACTGTTTTATATAGCGACATTTTTAGAAATTGTTCTATTGCGAGAATTTACGTCATGATAAATACAGCCATGTCAATTTTTATGTTTATATTCCTAACAGTTCCATGTTCTTCGTTACTTAGATCATCTTTAGATCTTTTTTTGCGCTTTGTTTAGTCTTTCTATTTTTTAGAATTCGTTCTACAACGAGCATTTACATCTTATTAATTACTACCATGCCAAAGTTCTAGTTTCTATTCCCAACAGCATCCCAAAAATTTCAGTATTCCAAATAAATCATAGTTTAGAACCTTTCTAGAAATTTTTATGTTTATCCGTCAAATTGAACCTTTTAGAGAGCGTTCATTACGAGTATTTACATCTTAAAAGTAACTACCGCACCAAATTTAAAGTTTCTAACCCAATCAATATCGCAGAAATCACAATTTTAGAACTTTTTTGCTCCTGCAGCGATGTATGTTCTTGCACTGACATAAAATAGTCTTTTTTTCGGAGCAGAGATGGCCACCAACATTTTTTTTAAGTTGGCTATGTAGTTTCAGAGATAACACCTCACAAACGTACAAGCATTAATAATATTATATACTTTATAATATTATAACGCATTATAATATTAGCATTATATGTACAGATACAAAAGCCATTTATGTGTTACAAACTAAACTGCCGGCGTTGCCCAGAATTTGAAGGATGTTTGTTCTGAAAAATCAATTTCAAAATTTAACATACAACACAAAACAAACATTAAAAAAAACAGTCGAAATGTTGTTGAATGAATCATATGAAAACGCTATATAAAAATGTATAAATGTATATAACAGACGCAAAAGAATACAGCTATAAATGAACTTATTTCAATTTATAATTGGAGCAATAATGTTAAAATACGCCAATATTTCCCTAATCGGGTTTTTATCATGCTTCAATACATTTTTCACACTCATATGACGTTATACTATATCCACCATGCCCTTTATATTTCCAATATGACGTAATATTTTCCTCTTTCACGTGGAAACCTTGAAATATAAAAGTTATGAAGTTATATTCACTTTCATTTAAATTCGTCAAACCATTTATTTCATTTTCATATTTCACGTGAATATCTTGCAATAGAAAAGGTATGACGCAATATTCACATTTTTTTTTTTTAATTCGGCAAACTATTTATTTCATTTTCATTTTTCACGTGAAAATCTTGCAGTCGAAAATTAATTGTTGTAGTAATAATTTTATTGTGTTTTTTAATTGTTGGCAGCTGCTATAACGAAAAATGTTTAAATTTGATAAGAAATTGCTGTTAAATTGGTGGTTTTTTATTAATTAAAAATTAACTATAAGTTATTTCGATTCCGGATTACTTTAGTTGTCTCGGCCATGTTTTAATACACATGTACGTATCTCTTCACAATTTTAGCTTCCAAATTGTGGATTTTTTATAGAATTACAAACAGACAGATAGACAAGTTTCCATTTTTATATATCTCTCTATTCTATAAAAAGTAACTAAAGCTGTCACCGCCGCCGCCGGTTTTGAATTTTTTGTGACCGGAGGTCTTTCTTCGTTAATATTAAGAAAACTATTGCATACAAATATATGAAAATCGGTGGTATTATAGCGAAATGTTTGATCAACACACTAATGCATACAGTTTTCAAATCGAAGAATTATTTTAAGAAATATTTAATGCTAAAGTTGGACAAAATCGTTCCATTAAAAAAAAATTTATAAGAGCAAAAGCTATACATGGGAATTTAATCATTTTTAGATCATTTTATTCAATACAAGATCCCGGTCTGCAGATTTCATTAATTTTTTTTAATTTGACTCATTTTTTGAGGTTTTATTTCTATTTTAAATTCAAATATTCAGCATTTTGACAGATATATTTTACATATTTTAGAAAATGATATTAATTTAAACTGTTGCCAACTGTATAAACAGCGCAAACAATAATGTTTGCTTCAAATAAAAAAATTATTTACACGTTACTATTATAAACAGAGAAAACCTTCAAATTAGAATTAAATAATTAGGTATAAAAAGCAGGCACTTATTGGAAATTACGCCATAAAAACTATATTTACATGTGAATTTTAAAAGAGAAAGGATATTGTAAAATAAATTCATTAACATGCGTTAGAAATCTGAAATAGAACAAATTACGTCACATTACACTTATTATGCAAAATGAACAAAAAATAGTATTGCAAAACAGTTTAAATTTAAAAATTGCGCGAGACAAAATATTAGAGGTTAAATATTAGATTTTTTCAAAATTTTATTATTTGTCGTTTGATGTGAGGTGTTCAGCTATAAGTATGCAAAATTTCATGTCTCCAACTTAATTAGGGGCTGAGTTAGAAAAATTGCTTAAAATACACAAGTTAGAGCCCAGAGGGTTAAATAATAGACTTTTTCAAAATTTTATTATTTGCCGTTTGATGTGAGGTGTTCAGCTATAAGTATGCAAAATTTCATGTCTCCAACTTAATTAGGGGCTGAGTTAGAAAAATTGCTTAAGATACAGAAGTTAGAGACTGGAGGGTTAAATATGACTTTTTCAAAATTTTATGATTTATCGTGTTATCGCAAGTGTTCAGCTATAAGCATGAAAACTTTCAAGTCTCCAACTTAGTTAGGGGATGAGTTAGAAAAATTGCTTAAAATACATAAGTTAGAGCCCAGAGGGTTAAATATCAGACATTTTTCAAAATTTTATTATTTCTCGTTTGATGTGAGGATTTCAGCTATAAGTATGCGAAATTTCATGTCTTCAACTTAATTAGGGGCTGAGTTAGAAAAATTGTTTAAAATACATAAGTTAGACCCCAGAGGGTTAAACATTAGACTTTTTAAAAATTTTATTATTTGTCGTTTGATGTGAGGTGTTCAGCTATAAGTATGCAAAATGTCATGTCTCCAACTTAATTAGGGGCTGAGTTAGAAAAAGTGCTTAAAATACAGAAGTTAGCGACCGGAGGGTTAAATATGACTTTTTCAAAATTTTATGATTTATCGTGTTATCGCAAATGTGCAGCTATAAGTATGCAAACTTTCATGTCTACAACTTAATTAGGGGCTGAGTTAGAAGAATTGCTTTAAATACACAAGTTAGAGCCCAAAGGGTTAAATATTAAGCCTTTTTCAAAATTTTATTATTTGCCGTTTGATGTGTGGTGTTCTGCTATAAGTATGCAAATTTTCAAGTCTCCGACATATATAGTTTCTGAGAACGGGTTCTGTGGCAGACGGACAAACAACCAGACAAAGAAGTGAGACAGGTAGGGTTTCGTTAGATGAACGAAACTCTAAAAACAAATGATGACTGTAACAACCGGATGATTGTAACAACATCCTAAAATTACATTACCATCAGCGATCTACCAATCCCGAATTTAGTTTATATTCGTTTCATATATTCTTATTCTTTTGTGCGTCCCTGTAAAATAATTATCAATATTATATATAGTAAAACCTCTGACTAGCGGACACCCCCAGAATACAGAATTTGTCCTCTATTTAGAGGTGACCGATACTGAGAGTAAAACATGTACAGTTATTTAAGAGTTGGTAATCGAAAAAATGTCCGCTAAATAGAGGGCTCCGCTAATCGGGTGTGTCCGCTATGGAGGTTTTACCAGTAAAACTTCTGAATAGCGAACACCTCGGGAGGGCAGAATTTGTCCTCTATTTGGAGGTGTCCGCTACTGAGAGTAAAAAATGTACAGTTATTTAAGAGTTGGTAATCGAAAAAATGTCCGCTAAATAGAGGTGCCCACTAATCGGGTGTGTCCGTTATGGAGGTTTTACTGCATAATAATATCATCCTTTACAAGAAAATTGCATGTTGTATGATAGACAGACAGACATCCAGAGAAAGATAACCTGCCGGATCAATAAACACTCATATCTTTTGTTTTAATCATCCACAATTGTATGACATACAACATGCCAGATTTTATGCAACAGGCTAAAAACGGTCACCGAGGTACGGAATACTGTATTATTATTTGTTTGACCACCAAAACTGGTTGCCACGGGTTGTTGCAAGGTTTGTGATCACGTGGTTGAAACTGATCTATTCAATATTACTGCGTGCGTATTTTTTTTATTTGCTCCATGTGTTCAAACCAGTTGTCTACGAAAACATCAACCGGTGAAAGTGACGCACACCAAATTTCTGTGACGTATGCAGATAAATTATGTTTTTTTAAGAGTTCTTTCTATATAATTTTTAAACGGTTTGGAACTTATTTTTCATAGTAGGTGCATTCAGTAGGCGACCCTCATAGGCACCTTCTGGTGCAATCAGAAACGAAATCCGACAAATATTTTTTGAGTTATGCTTGACGAAAGGTTTTTATTAGGCTTTTTTTTAGTAGGACATGGCGTTAATATCCATCGTAGTAGTAAATTGTCCTGACAGTAATATTTCGCTGAGTATTAGCCTTCGCTTCGCTCAGACAATTAATAAATAATGTAATGTTAAGAAAAATTTAATGGGATTTAAACATAAATTAAAATGATTACAATATGTATATACTGCCCGGCAATTTTCATTTTATTCTTAGACAAAATGTTATCTTTATTGTATTGTTTAATTACAGTCCATGTCTATAAAAATAGTTATTACTGTGAGTTGTTAAGGGGTCTCAGGACTCTTAAAATTGAAAAAAATGAAAAAAAAAGACCATTTTCAACATTTAATATCTTAAAATGTATTTGATTTTAAGACACAATTTTAATTGGAATAAAATATATAAGTATGTTCCTTCATTTCATGTATTAAAAAAATTATAAGATGCAGAATTAGCATTTACAGGGGGCTCCAAACTGTTAGACATTTTTTGAGCAAAAAATCGGCATAGCAGCTTACGTGCACGATTACAAAATAAGTGTTGCAACTAGAATGGAAATTTTGGTACCTACTTATACTTCAGACTGTAATAATTTCCCTGAACCTAAATAAATTTGTATTTAAAGCTTTTTTACATTTTTAATACAACGTTGTATTTAGCTAATGCAAAATTAATAAAATTTCAACAGTATAATCACATACAAAAATATTGTTTTGAACAATAAAAAGGAAATTTTAGGTTCAGTTTATACAGACTAACATGCAACATATATTTTGAAAATTTCATTAAAAAAATATTCATAAGTTTTTGAGATATCGTGCGCGTTATGCCCAAAAACGTCATTTGGAGAAAAATGGCTTCAAAGTTTCCGAAACGACGCTTCAGCTATTAAACGTATATAAATGTAAAAGCCATAACTTCTGTTCTAATAGGAATTTCAAGCAAAAAATTATATCAAAATGTTCAGAAAAGATAGGAGTTTAACATCTAAAAAAATTAAAATTTCGAAAATTTTAAAGCTTTATGAGTCCTGAGACCCCTTAAAATAAAAAAAAAATACAAATACCAGTTTATATCGTCACACTTTTTGTCATTTCTTTGGAGTGTTTATAAAATTTTAAATAATATTATGAAACTTCTATCGCTATTAAAGTGAATAGGATAAACTAGTATTAGTAACATTAATATTTTTTCTATAGTAAAATGTTAAGAGTAATACTTAATAGTGGGAATTTATTACTCAATATATTTAGAGATTGCGAGGGTTTTACTCGTCATTCTCCAAGCCATGATCTTTTTAATCGTCAAAACGAAATGTTTTCCTCGTCGATAGTGATGTTTCGAAGATTTATCCAACTAAGAACATGATTCATCATTAGAAGATGTGGTACTATTCGGTTAGCCGGGCGCCAGTTTTATATATACATAATTATATACATACATATATGTAAATATACATATATATAGATATACACATATTGTACATATACACACATATATATATGTAAATATATATGTATATATACATACATTTATTGATACATATATATGTATATATAACACTGGCACCCGGGTAACCGAAAAGTACCGAAGATGTTTCTATACTGAAAGTATCATCGGAAACAAACACTGCAATAATATTCGAAAAATAAAAAAAGATATCCGTCTAAAAATCAGTCTCAAATATCCAATGCAAAACATCGTTTCAAAATATTCAAATACAAACCAGAAATGTGACAAGAATGGTCTTTAGTATTAACATTAGCTTGCGAGATTTGTTGTGTGATTTGTGTAGTTTATACGCTTAAATTAACGTTTTGTAGAAAAAAATAATGATAACATACTGCTCAAAAGAAATGGCCATGAGATTATTCCGAAAATCATAAATATAAATTTAATCTCATCATTAAAAATCTCAGAAAATAAAATAATTCATAGTTTCTTTTCTGACTGGTGACGGTGCTTCCGGAATTGCACTGTGAGTTTTTTCACAGAGCTAACTTTGAGTATTAGAAATGTCACAAAGGAAAACTCAGGTTATTGAATCCTAGCAGAAAGTTTTTATTAAGACATATGTTTTGATTATACGCTCCTATAATTTGTCATTACATAAGTAATAGTAGCAAATTTTATAATAGTAACATATATAAAATATAAACATATTTTATAAAAGGGAATTCACAGTTTTAAATAACAGAAATGCTAAGATTAATAAATCTGATTTTACACATTGACTTAAGGGGTCTCAGAATTCTTACTTTTTACATGGCGGTGCAATTTAGCTACATGTCACATTTAATTTTTCTTCTCAGTCTCAATAAAACATTAATGCATAATTTTTTTAATATAGACAACCTAATATATCTTCTATTTAAAATATATTTTTTAATATCCTATATTGAAATTTTATTTTGTTTTTTTATGTTTAATTTTGAAAAAAAAAAAAAAAAAAAAAAACCTTAAAAACTTAAAATTGTTTTTTGACCTGCATACACTGCGCGCAAGACTGTGGCAAAACTTTTGGTTCAAGGGCCCCCAAAATTTTGATAATGATGTAAAACTAATGTATCTTGAACGTATACTTCATTTGTACGCAATTTATTTATTTATTTTATTTGAAATTTAAATTTAAATTATAAAATTTTGAAAAAGTTCATTCTTTTATTGAAAAAATGCCAATTTTAAATAATCAATGCAATTAAAATACTAAATTTGAAGTGTAAGTTATTCTTTACCTTAAAATAAATATATTTATAAAGATCATGCAAATTGCTTTATTAGTTTGTGAGAAATGTAGCGCGCAAGGATAAAATTTAAGAAACAAATTTAATTTTTTTATTATATTAAATGTAACAAAAATAAAATAAAATTTCAATATAGAATATTAAAAAATATATTTTAAATAGAAGACATATTAGGTTATCTATATTAAAAATTTTATGCATTTATGTTTTATAGAGACTGAGAAAAAAAAAAGTGACATGTTGCTAAATTGCACCGCCATGTAAAAAGTAAGAATCCTGAGACCCCATAACTTTTCGAAAATAAAAACATTTTACAGAAAATATACGTACCAAAAGTATAATAAATACGACAACAACATTACAAAATTAATCCAATTCCCCTACCACTAAATACTATAATCTAAAATACAATAAATATCAATTTAAATTAAGAAATCTTTACTGTTCAACTATGGAAACTTCCCGGTGATTCTTTCTATCCCAGGGCATTTTCTAAATTATTTTCCATCACAATTCAAACGTAAAATTTCGTGTTATCTATTCTATCTATTATCTATATTATAAAGGTCAAACATATCTGTGCGTAACGCATACGTCATTCTACGAATGGCAACACTCTGAAATTTGAAATGAAATTTCGGTTTTGCAATTTTCGCTACTGCAAATTTTTAAACTTCTAAACATCGCACAGTTTCAATTTTTACACCGTCGTACAGGGAAAAAATATACTTTTAAATGCAATTTGTTTGAAAGCTCTATCTCTATTTATTTTTGAGATATTAATTTTTTTTATTGTTTTTAGTACCAATTTTGTAATTGTGGCAACTGAAGTACACCATTTCTATTAAAAGTAAAGGGAAAATAGTCATGATTTATTTATCCTTATTGATGCCATTTTCACATTACAAATAAAAGTAACATTTTTTTATAATTTTTGAACAGAAAATGACGTGGCTATTAAAAAAAAAAAAAAAAAAAAAAAAAAAAAAAAAAAAAAAAAAAAAAAACACGCATATTTTTTTATAAATCAGTTACATTTCAATATTTTTTTTACATTACGCTGATACTGAATTTGAGACGCTAGGCAAAATGAATCAGTGAGTAAAAATGATGTCATATTTAAGAAAAAACGATCATTTTCTTTGATAATACTAAATATTTGACCAATACTAAATGGCCAATGCTATGACGACTAAAGGCAAATTTCTGAATTTTTTATTCGCGGGTACTGAGATTAGAACTTAAAGTTTGTATTACGTAGTCTAATACAGTTTAATTTTTCAATAATTTAAGCAGCTGAAGTTTGTGGAAATAACATTTTGATAATTTTAGGTTTAAAAAATTATTTGTTTTAACAGTTAGACAACCAATATAAGATGAATTTTTTATTGTAATTATTTTTGTAGGTTTATAATAAATTTGATCTAATAGTTTATTTCTAAACATTTTAGTTCGTCGAATTTCGACGGCTTCCAACTCGTATATATAAAATCCAAACGGAAATTTCGTTCCGAACGCCTAGATTTCGAGTTCTACCGCATGGATTTTTACAAAACTTATACCGTTAGATAGGTATTGTTTCAGGGAAGGTTTTAAGCTATAACACATCATTCTACCTAGATTAGGTATAGAATTATTACGGAAAATTCTGTTATTTTGAACTTTGTTACTTCATATTTCCTTAAATATCTGGGCTCCTATTGGTCGTGGAGCTTAGATCTCGCGCCAAAAGTAGCTCCGCGGCACCCAAGCAAACTTTTCCCCGCGATTATTTTGCCGTCTTCCGATTTCCTCTAACTCTATTAGGGGCCCACGTAGGGCCTCTTTAAAATATTTTACGTAGTAATTTCAGCAATTATCTTAAATTATTGGTTAAGACCGCCACCCTCCCGATTCATGTATCTACGGAAAGGTTGCATGAAGGAGTTTCGTTCAGACACGCTTTCGTTAAGAATAGAGTGCGCTCCCTGGTGGTGGAATGTGGAACTAACATAACGCGATATTGTTAAAATTAGGAAATCTAACAATGCGATCTGTTTTAAACTTTGAGATAGTTCATAACACATAATCTATTATCTATTCTATTATATATATATATATATAATCTATTATCTATTCTATTATCTAGTCTATCTATTATATATATATATAATCCAAACGGAAATTTCGTTCCGAACGCCGAGATTTCGAGTTCTACCGCATGAATTTTTACGGAACTTATACCGTTAGATAGGTATCGTTCCAGGGAAGGTTTTAAGCTATAACACATCATTCTACCTAGATTGGTTATAGAATTGGTACGGAAAATTCTATTATTTTGGACTTTGTTACTTCATATTTCCTTAAATATCTGGGCTCCTACTGGTCGTAGAGCTTAGATCTCGCGCCAAAAGTACCTCCGAAGCACCCAAGCAAACTTTTCCCGCGATTATTTTGCCGTCTTCCGATTTCCTCTAACTCTATTAGGGGCCCGCGTAGAGCCCCTTTAAAATATTTTTCGTAGTAATTTCAGCAGTTATCTTAAATTATTGGTTAAGACCGCCACCCTCCCGATTCATGTATCTATGGAAAGGTTGCATGAAGGAGTTTCGTCCAGATACGCTTTCGTTGAGAATGGAGTGCGCTCCCTGGTGGTGGAATGTGGAACTAACATAACGCGATATTGTTAAAATTAGGAAATCTAACAATGCGATCTGTTTTAAACTTTGAGATAGTTCATAACACATAATCTATTATCTATTCTATCTATTATATATATAAAATCCAATCGGAAATTTCGTTCCGAACGCCTAGATTACGAGTTCTGCTGCATGGATTTTTACAGAACTTATATCGTTAGATAGGTATCGTTTCAGGGAAGGTTTTAAGCTATAGCACATCATTCTACAAACATTAGATATAGAATTATGACGGAAAGTTGTGTTATTTTGGACGATAAGGTTACCATTTTATTTCTTGGCAAAATTTATCGTTGATTAAAAAAAAAAAAAAAAAAAAAAAAAAAAAAAAAAAAAATAAAACAGCTACTACATCTCGAAAAATAAAAGAAAAAACTGTTACTAATTTTATTTAAAAGAGAAAAAAAAAAGAAAAAAAAAGAAAAAATCCGTTTTAATGAGTGATAATATTAAAAAGCGAAAATATTTAATTTAAACATGAAAGGGAATGTTCGTAATGCTTAAAAATTTACTCAGTTGAAATATTGCTACAAAACAACAAGATTTGGCGATTTATCTTTTGCGTCAGGTTAAGAAAAACACATCTGAAAAATTGATAAGATGATACCAAGGAATTTCTCTCATGAGGATAATATATGTTTATTAAAAAAATCAGCAGAACCTCGATTTAACGTTCGTAAAACAATAATGAAAATTTCATTTTTTTGCGATTTAACGCTGGTTGGCGACACAATTAAAGTTTGAATAATACTATTATGAATATTTTAAAAAAAATTTTTTTCAACTCTCCGTCTCCATACGAAGTTAGTTTAAGTGAGTTTAACTTAAATAAATACATTTTTATAACTGCTGCTTTATCATATACTTTTATATGTGTATGTAATGAAATTTAACGATCGTAATTATGCTGTTTAGAATAACATTTAAATGGATTAAAATTGTTTCAATCTCAAAATTAAGGTCCTATTCCAAGCATTCGCAATTTGACATCCATGTTGTTAGTGCCAGAGACAACAAAAGAAATGTATTGTTGCCATGGAAACAACCACTTCATATCGAAATGTTTAATGATAGCATTCATAATCAAAATACACAAAACGTATCCAGCCGGTGACACCGTATAAAATAAAATAACTACAGCAACACGCAATTTGTATATATTTAATAAGCTTACAGAAAAAAAAAATAATCTATTCCACCATTTAAGTTTAAATTCATTGAGTATTAGGCATTTAAATATTTATTTAACAAGAAATTTATAAATGCATTTCAATCTTTTGCATTTGGCCAGGAAATGTATTCGTTTGCGAAATAGCGTGGAGCGTTCGTCTTTTCACGCCAAATACTGGAAAAAATATTTTTTTGCAGTTTTTTTACTGGAATTCCGACGCTACATTTGACTGATCTTTTTTACATTCACGAGTAATTTTATGAACATTTTGCCGCCAAACAATTTGATTTTAATCCAAAAAGGCGTAAACATGACATAGCCCCATCGATACATTATAGGTGTTTTTGCAAGTGTAAGACGGCATTTTTGGAGGAATTGTTTATATTCAAATGTAAATTATATAAATAGCAATTAATATTATGAAAGTGGAGTCAAATATTTAAATTTTAGTGCAAATGTCTGTCCCCCCCCACACACACATATTGTAAATAATTTAATTTCAGACATTTAAAATATTTTTTACATACTTTACTACGGAAACATGCTGGTTTGTTTCCCCAAACTTGTGACTTTTATAACCTTGAACTCAGATCAGCAAATATTGCCCACTCTTTTCTTTTAACACGTATCGTCCCCTTTAGAAATGTCTACTACTTCAAATGTTAAGTACTAAAGATTATTCTTTAGAAAATTTATGGAATTATGCGTTATTAATACCACAAAAGAAAATATTTTACACTAAAAATTGCTTATAATTGATATTGCATTGATATATTGAAATAAATTTTTGATAATCTTTTTATTCGTCATCCCATTTTCAGTTTTTTTTTTTTTTTTTTTTTTTTTTTTTTTTGAAGGTTTTAGAAAGGTATATGATTAATTTTCTGTAATCAGGTTACCCCTTTAATTAACATATTTAGTGAATTGTTGGATGTTTCTTTTATTTGAAAGAGACTCTAGACAGTGATCCCGATTGCAGAAGATTATATGAAATTCTACGTAGCGATTAGTAAATTTATGTTTTTCATTATGAATCAAATGGACAACAGAAGATTTAGTATTATATATTTTTTGCAGTTATTTTAGTATTACAAAATAAACAATATTTGTCGATTTATCATTTTAGCTTAGATAAGAAAAAAAGTACCTGAAATTCAGATAAAATTGGATAATTATAAAGCAATTTCTTATGACTCATAGCCGTAGCTACTAAACTTTATGAAAATTAACGATTTTAGGTTTATTTAGGCAAAAGACTGAATAATAATGTAATCTTGAAAATAGGAAGCCTATTTATTCCTCTATGAATTATGCTAATTAGAGAAATGAAAAAAAAAATTTTGGTGCATCAAAAAGATTATTACGTATATTATTACGTGCCAGTTTATTAAGTTTTATATAACTGACTTTATTTATCATTCTCAAAGAGTATTTTTGGTGAAAATCTATAATTCAGTCAACAGCAAATTCACTTTATTTAATGGAATGTTGTTTGACGTATAATTACCTTTGTTTAATATCTAACTCTGGTACAATTATAACCATATATTTGGAAACACTTCCAATGTTTGACGTCAAACTTAGCTGTGTACCCGATTACGGAAGATTGGGAAGATTTTGATCGCATGAAAAAAAAAGAGGTTCATTTTTCTATTACAATCAGTTTTCGAGGTTTTTTCCAGGTTAACAGCTGCATGATTGCAACTGGTATTAAAAAAGAAATGACAGTGAAAATGACATTATTTTAATTTTATTCAAACACTTGAGTTTTAAAAAGCCATTTTTATATGATTCACATTTATTTTAATCATGAAAGTTAAACACTGTCCGTTGTGTGCAAATAATTTATTACGTTCTTTGGCTGTATTTACTCTGCTGTGATCCGAAGATAGAAAACTGCAGTAGACATGCCAGAAGAAGACGTATATTACGAAATATAATGTAACGTAGGAGAGATTGTATTTAAGCTACCAGAACCACATATAGCACCAAACTGAGGAGACAGGAGTTCAAGAACTAACAAACGATAGTGAATAATCCGAATATGATTAATTATCAGTAGTCACTCTCTGCAATCATTGTAATTATCTCTCATTTTAGTAGTGTGGTGACTAGAGAACATTTTAATTTATGATGATCATAACGGTCATATTTCCCTCCCAACCCCTACTTTATTAATCTACTACAAAAGAGTTTATTCTGAATAGCCCTAAATTTGCCTAACCCATAAGTTAGCATAATAGCTAAATGGCATTCGCATTGTATTAAGCAAATGCAGAAAGACTTTCCAGGTGAAGGTCCATATTAATTTAAAATATACGGTCGAATTCATCATTTTGTTTTATCAAGGTTCAATTGGAAAATGGACTAGCGAAGCGGGTGTAGCCTGCTAGTCTATTATATATATAAAATCCAAACGGAAATTTCGTTCCGAACGCCGAGATTTCGAGTTCTACCGCATGGATTTTTACGGAACTTATACCATTAGATAGGTATCGTTCCAGGGAAGGTTTTAAGCTACAACACATCATTCTACCTAGATTATTATAGAATTATTACGGAAAATTCTATTATTTTAGACTTTGTTACTTCATATTTTCTTAAATATCTGGGCTCCTATTGGTCGTAGAGCTTAGATCTCGCGCCAAAAGTAGATCCAAAGTACCCAAGCAAACTTTTCCCCGCGATTATTTTGCCGTCTTCCGATTTCCTCTAACTCTATTAGGGGCCCGCGTAGGGCCCCTTTAAAATATTTTTCGTAGTAATTTCAGCAATTATCTTAAATTATTGGTTAAGACCGCCACCCTCCCGATTCATGTATCTACGGAAAGGTTGCACGAAGGCGTTTCGTTCAGATACGCTTTCGTTAAGAATAGAGTGCGCTCCCTGGTGGTGGAATGCGGAACTAACATAACGCGATATTGTTAAAATTAGGAAATCTAACAATGCGATCTGTTTTAAACTTTGAGATAGTTCATAACACATAATCTATTATCTATTCTATTATATACATATAAAATCTATTATCTATTCTATTATCTATTATATATATAAAATCCAAACGGAAATTTCGTTCCGAACGCCTAGATTTCGAGTTCTGCTGCATGGATTTTTACGGAACCTATACCGTTAGATAGGTATTGTTTCAGGAAAGGTTTTAATCTATAACACATTATTCTACCTATATTAGTTTTAGAATTATGACGGAAAATTCTGTTATTTTGGGCGATAAGGTTACCATTTTATTTCTTGGCGAAATTCATCGTTGATAAAAAAAAAAATTTAAACGGCTATTAAACCTCGAAAAATAAAAGAAAAACTGTTACTAATTTTATTTAAATGAAAAAAAAAAAAGAAAAAAAGAAGAAGAAAATCCGTTTTAATGAGTGATGATATTAAAAAACGGAAACATTTAATCAGAACCCGAAAGAAATATTTGTAATGCTTAAAAATTAATTTAATAAGAAATATTACACTTAATACGCAATATTTGGCTCTTTATCGCTTGCGATAGATATGGAAACGAATCTGAAAATTTGATTAGATGAAATTTTAACGACATTTTCTTTCTGTTCTGTTCTTTTCTTTTTTTTTACTAGGGGGCTCGGCCCCCTACGAGCTACGCTCGCCAACCCCCGCCCAGACACCGCAGACTCTAAATGCACGCTAATTTGATCGGCTTTAAAAAGATTTCGAAAGATTGAATTATAATGTAAAAAGCAGTGGCGATCTCCCTATAAACGAATTTCTATTCATTTGTCTTTGATTGGGGAATTTTAACGCCAAATCCGCTGCGGTACTGCTTGATTATCTCGTCGACCAATTTCGCCAAATTATATAAATCGCCAAACCACTCGCCAAATTATACAAATTGACATAATTTTTTATTTTAAATAACAATAGAACAAATAAATTCGTACAACATTAATAAAAATACAAATAAAACGTCGAATAAAAATAACTTGATGACGTAGATACGTGTAACATCATTTCAAAATAAGCTAATATAAAAGGAATTAAGTAAACAGAGTCTTTGTCTCCTGGTATTTTTTAACAAAGCGAAAAGAAAGTTCTTTTAAATGAGACATTTTAAATTAATCGTTTTTAATCTAACGTAATTTTTATCAAGCTATTTTTTTCTCTTTTAAATATTCACGTGAAGATACTTTTGTTAGAAATGAAATATTATTTGCGCTCTCCTAACAAAAATAGTTGAAAAGATCCTCTCAAAATATTAAATAAATGTCTAGCGCAATTTCTAAACTTTTTTGCAATATTATTTTGTGTTCATTTTATGTAATAACTATAATGTGACGTAAATATGACGTAATTTCTCCTACGACTTCTAACGCATGTTAATGAACTTATTATTTTACAATATCCTTTCTCTTTTAAAATTCACGTGTGTACTTTTTATGACATAATGTTTAATAAATTCCTGCTTTTTATACGTAATCATTTAATTTTAATTTGAAAGTTTTTTTCCTGTTTATAATAGTCACGTGTAAATAAATTTTTAATTTGAAGCAAATATTATTGCTTGCGCTTTTTATACAGTTGGCAACAGTTTAAATTAGTACAATTTTCTGAAATCTGTAAAAAATATCTCTAGAAATGCTGAAAATTTGAATTTAAAATAGAAATAATACCTGAAAAAATGAGTCAAAATAAAAAAATTAATGCAATCTGCACTCCGGCAAATTCTAACGCATAAAATGATCTAAAAATGATTACACTGCCATGTATAGTTTTTGCTGCTATAAAACTTTTTTAGTGGAACGATTTTGTCCAACTTTAGCATTAAATATCTCTTAAAATAATTCTTCGATTTGAAAACTGTCTGCATCAGCATGTTTATCAAGCATTTATGTATAAAAACACCGATTTTCATATTTTTGTATGCATTATTTTTCTTAATATTAACGAAGAAAGACCTCCGGTCACAAAAAATTCAAAACCGGCGGCGGCGGCGGCGGCGGTGACAGCGGTAGTTACTTTTTTTTAGAATAGAGAGATATCTAATTGTCCCATCACGTGACTTATAGAAGAAACAAGCAGATGTAATTGTGAGTCACATGTGTAATTACTATTTGTTTCTTTACAATTTTTTATTTTTCTTTTGTCGCCAAACAATGTGATTTTAAGCCAAAAATGCATAAGCGTGACATTAGCTTGAGGATGTTCTCACAAATGGTGTTTTTTTAGGTGAAAGAGATCATTTTTTGAGTACATTTTCATATTCAATTGTAACTTATATAGATATCAGTTAATATTTTAAAAATGGAATCGAATACTTAAATTTCAGTGTGAATTTCTGCCACACATACATATTGTAAAATAATTTCATACTTTTTAAAATGTTTTTCGCCGTAATTCTGAAAGCATGTGATATTTATAAACTCGAACTCAGATCAACGAATATTACCCATTTTATTTAAGCAAATATTATCTATTTTCTCAAGTCATATCGCCAATTTCATTTATAGGAAAATTCACAGATTCGAAATCTAGGAAATACAGATAATTTTTAAGGAAATTTATGTTTTAATACGTTATTACTATGGAAAAATTCAACATTTTGAAAAAAAAAAATTACAAGTCTTTTGTAATTGACCACGCGCATTGGGTGGAGCTCGCAATGTTTCCCACAAGGATTGGGGTATTTGATTGGCTTTTGGTGAGAGCTTGTGGGATAAATCGAGAAGCTGATTGGTTATAATCCATCGTGACGTTGTATGACGTCAGTAATGCTTGTGGTCCATTCGTCATTTCTTCTTCGTCTTTCTTCGTACTTTCTCCTCTGTTATGTAATATTTCAAATGATATTGGACTAATTTTCGATCATCGATTCACCACAAAATCGCATGTCTAATATAGTATATAAAATAAAGTCTGGATTAGGGGACTAATTAACGCACAGCGCAAACTACTGAACCTAAAATCTTGAAAATCGTGGTAAAAATACTTCTTATGACATAAACTTCTGCTAAGAAAGGATTTTCTAAAGTGTCACCCCTAATGGTTTTTGCACGGGGAGGGGAAAAAAATCGAATATCAAAATTATGCGTCAAATGATAGCATATTTTAATGTAGTTTTGTATGCTGAATCGAATGCTACCAAATAATTTTTTATAAGTCCAACAATTCATGACACATTTCATATTTTTCTAATTTGGCGGTGTCTTTGGCATCTGAACCTCAAAATATCTACCATTACATCCGTTACTCTAGCAACGGAAAAAATTCAAATCAACCCTTTTGGCTAAAAAATAAAAACGTCTCTATGAGTTTGAAATAAAAATGCAAGCATCTTAATTTTTTAAAAAAATAGTGATTTTATGTAAAATAAAAGGGAAAAAATTACTGAGAATTTAGCGTTATAAAACAAAAATGGAAAAGGTACTACTTAGATATTCCGTCGACCAAAAATCTATCGTCAAACTATAAGATTAAATGCCAATAATGGTTGATCGTGAATATTAAATTCACTTGAATTTAAACAAACTACACGTGTTTACGTCATCAAGTGATTTTAATTTCGACGTTTTATTTGTATTTTTATTAATGTTAGACTAATTTATTTGTTATTTCGTTATTTAAAATAAAGATTATGTCAATTTATATAATTTGGCGAATGGTTTGGCGATTTATATAATTTGGCGAAATTGGTCGACGGGATAACAAGTAGTACCAATGAAAATATTTAAGTATGAAAGCAATGTTTGTAACGACTTAAAAATTATTTTCATATATATAAACTCGGTTTATGGCGTCAGATGCCGTCATCCGAAGAATCTACAAGAGTCTTTTTCCATTTTTTCCGGTCATAGAAATTGGAATCCGGCTCAATGAAAGAAATTGGAATTGGAATAATATTGTGCGATTTATAAATTGCTCCTCGATAAGAAGAAAAAATGGGTACATTTATAACAACCGTGCGCACATCTCGCTGATAGCATTTTTAAAATTCCCGGTAGCAGTAGTTACATTTTGCGTATGTAAATTAAAAAATATTTTTTTGCTTTTAATTATGGCATTATTTCCTGTTATTGTTTATCTTTTCAGTTTTTTAAATGAAATTAGTATAAGGCATGCATTTTAAATTAAATGAGTGAAAAGTTTGTGTTTTAAATGAAAATAATAAAATAAGAATATGCTAAGAAAACAATCTTTATTGATTTATTACCTGCGCCCGGCTGACATAAAAGTATCACAAAAGCCACATATTCACTTTTCTTTGAGTAGTTGCTCATGAGAATTCAAGTTAACCTTCCGTAATCGGATACTTCACATATTGGTGTATTAGCTTTAATGTTGAAAGCATCGTTTTTGTTTGAAGCGAAAACTTTACTATGAATTATATTACACAAAATCGCATCATCATCATCTACTATATATTTACAACGGAAATTTGTATTTCATTCGGATTGTTTATAATACTTTCGTGGGATATACCACAATAAGTTAGGTAATAATTTTGGAAAGGTTTTAGTGTATACATATTGTTCAAGGGTACTTAGTTATAGAGCAACAGTAAAAGTTAAAAAATTAAGTGAACCTGATTATGAAAGTTTAGCCTGTTTAAAAAAATCTACAGAACATATTTTGTTACAAGTGGCCCTGTTGCATGACTTTTAGGAATGGTGTTAGTATATACGATTTCATTATATGTTGATTAGTTACAGAGGTATTAATTCCTGTTGTCCTAACTGTCTCATTACCCGATCATAAGTGCGCTGTTTATAATCAACTAAAACAATTACTTCTTAATTGCTAAATTTTGTCCAACGCTTAAGATAACATTATATCGCAATGGCGTTCGCATCGTTTTCAGTAATGTGCAAGGTCAAGCTGAAGATCCATATTGTTTAAAATACAAGTTCAAATTCACCATTTAGTTTAATCCAAGGTTCATTTGGAAATATTGACCAGCGCAGCGGGCATAGCCTGCTAGTTATATATATAAAATCCAAACGGAAATTTCGTTCCGAACGCCGAGATTTCGAGTTCTACCGCATGGATTTTTACGGAACTTATACCGTTAGATAGGTATCGTTCCAGGGAAGGTTTTAAGCTATAACACATCATTCTACCTAGATTAGTTATAGAATTATTACGGAAAATTCTATTATTTTGGACTTTGTTACTTCATATTTCCTTAAATATCTGGGCTCCTATTGGTCGTAGAGCTTAGATCTCGCGCCAAAAGTAGCTCCGAAGCACCCAAGCAAACTTTTCCCCGCGATTATTTTGCCGTCTTCCGATTTCCTCTAACTCTTCTAGGGGCCCGCGTAGAGCCTCTTTAAAATATTTTTCGTAGTAATTTCAGCAATTATCTTAAATTATTGGTTAAGACCGCCACCCTCCCGATTCATGTATCTACGGAAAGGTTGCATGAAGGAGTTTCGTTCAGATACGCTTTCGTTAAGAATAGAGTGCGCTCCCTGGTGGTGGAATGTGGAACTAACATAACGCGATATTGTTAAAATTAGGAAATCTAACAATGCGATCTGTTTTAAACTTTGAGATAGTTCATAACACATAATCTATTATCTATTCTATTATATATATATATATAATCTATTATCTATTCTATTATCTATTATATATATAAAATCCAAACGGAAATTTCGTTCCGAACGCCTAGATTTCGAGTTCTACTGCATGGATTTTTACGAAACCTATACCGTTAGATAGGTATTGTTTCAGGGAAGGTTTTAATCTATAACACATTATTCTACCTATATTAGTTTTAGAATTATGAAGGAAAATTCTGTTATTTTGGGCGATAAGTTTACCATTTTATTTCTTGGCGAAATTCATCGTTGATAAAAAAAATTGAAACGGCTATTAAACCTCGAAAAATAAAAGAAAAACTGTTACTAATTTTATTTAAATGAAAAAAAAAGAAAAAAAAGAAGAAGAAAATCCGTTTTAATGAGTGATAATATTAAAAAATGGAAACATTTAATCAAAACCTGAAAGAAATATTTGTAATGCTTCAAAATTAATTTAATAAGAAATATTACACTTGATACGCAATATTTGGCTCTTTATCGCTTGCGTTAGTTATGGAAACGAATCTGAAAATTTGATTAGATGAAATTTTAACGACATTTTCTTTCTGTTCTGTTCTTTTCTTTTTTTTTTTTTATATATATATCTAATTGTCCCATCACGTGACTTATAGAAGAAACAAGCAGATGTAAATGTGAGTCACATGTGTAATTACTATTTGTTTCTTTACATTTTTTTATTTTTCTTTTGTCGCCGAACAATGTGATTTTAAGCCAAAAATGTATAAGCGTGACATTAGCTTGAGGACGTTCACACAAATGGTGTTTTTTTAGGTGAAAGAGATCATTTTTTGAGTACATTTTCATATTCAATTGTAACTTATATAGATATCAGTTAATATTTTAAAAAATGGAATCGAATACTTAAATTTCAGTGTGAATTTCTGCCACACATACATATTGTAAAATAATTTCATACTTTTTAAAATGTTTTTCGCCGTAATTCCGAAAGCATGTGATATTTATAAACTCGAACTCAGATCAACGAATATTACCCATTTTATTTAAGCAAATATTATCTATTTTCTCAAGTCATATCGCCAATTTCATTTATAGGAAAATTCACAGATTCGAAATCTAGGAAATAAAGATAATTTTTAAGGAAATTTATGCTTTAATACGTTATTACTATGGAAAAATTCAACATTTTGAAAACAAAAATTACAAGTCTTTTGTAATTCGTCATTTCATCTTCGTCTTTCTTCGTACTTTCTCCTCTGTTATGTAATATTTCAAATGATATTGGACTAATTTTCGATCATCGATTCACCGCAAAATCGCATATCTAATATAGTATATACCGGGTGTCCCAAAAAGGACTGACTGATTTTAAAATTCAATAACTTGCAAACGGTGACAGATATTTAAAAAATTCTTGCAGGAGGTTTATGCATAAGGTCAAAAGTTTTATTACAGTGATTTTCGATTTTATTTCGAATTACAAACAATAGATGGCGCTGTAAGCAATAGTCGCTAAATACAGGCTCGAATTTTGGTCCTTTTCCTTGTTCTATGCAGAAAAAGGAGATGGAAATGTATTATCCGGGCCACGAAGTACCAAAAATCGAGCCTGAATTTAGCGTCTATCGATCGCAGCGCCATCTATTGTTTGTAATTCGAACTAAAATTTAAAATCACTGTAAAAAAACTTTTGACCTTATGCATAACCCTCCTGCAAAATTTTTTTAAATATCTGTCACCGTTTACAAGTTATTGAATTTTAAAATCAGTCAGTCCTTTTTGGGACACCCGGTAAAATAAAGTCTGGATTAGGGGACTAATTAACGCACAGCGCAAACTACTGAACCTAAAATCTTGAAAATCGTGGTAAAAATACTTCTTATGACATAAACTTCTGCTAAGAAAGGATTTTCTAAAGTGTCGCCCCTAATGGTTTTTGCACGGGGAGGGGAAAAAAATCGAATATCAAAATTATGCGCCAAATGATAGCATATTTTAATGTAGTTTTGTATGCTGAATCGAATGCTACCAAATAAATTTTTATAAGTCCAACAGTTCATGACCCATTTCATATTTTTCTAATTTGGCGGTGTCTTTGGCATCTAAACCTCAAAATATCTATCATTACATACGTTACTCTAGCAACGGACAAAATTCAAATCAACCCTTTTGGTTAAAAAATAAAAACGGCTCTATGAATTTGAAATAAAAATGCAAGCATCTTAATTTTTTTTTAATAGTGATTTTATGTAAAATAAAAGAGAAAAAATTACTGAGAATTTAGCGTTATAAAACAAAAATGGAAAAGGTATTACTTAGATATTCCGTCGACCAAAAATCTATCGTCAAACTATAAGATTAAATGCCAATAATGGTTGATCGTAAATATCAAATTCACTTGAATTTAAACAAACTACACGTGTTTAGGTCATCAAGTGCTTTTAATTTCGACGTTTTATTTGTATTTTTATTAATGTTATACTAATTTATTTGTTATTTCGTTATTTAAAATAAAGATTATGTCAATTTATATAATTTGGCGAATGGTTTGGCGATTTATATAATTTGGCGAAATTGGTCGACGGGATAACAAGTAGTACCAATGAAAATATTTAAGTATGAAAGCAATGTTTGTAACGACTTAAACATTATTTTCATATATATAAACTCGGTTTATGGCGTCAGATGCCGTCATCCGAAGAATCTACAAGAGTCTTTTTCCATTTTTTCCGGTCATAGGTTTCTCAATGAAAGAAATTGGAATTGGAATAATATTGTGCGATTTATAAATTGCTCCTCGATAAGAAGAAAAATTGGTACATTTATAACAACCGTGCGCACATCTCGCTGATAGCATTTTTAAAATTCCCAGTAGCAGTAGTTACATTTTGCGTATGTAAATTAAAAATATTTTTTTTGCTTTTAATTATGGCATTATTTCCTGTTATTGTTTATCTTTTCAGTTTTTTAAATGAAATTAGTATAAGGCATGCATTTTAAATTAAATGAGTGAAAGGTTTGTGTTTTAAATGAAAATAATAAAATAACAATATGCTATGAAAACAAGCTTTATTGATTTATTTCCTGCGCCCGGCTGACATAAATGTATCACAAAAGGCACATATTCACTTTTCTTTGAGTAGTTGCTCATGAGAATTCAAGTTAACCTTCCGTAATCGGATACTTCACATATCGGTGTATTAGCTTTAATGTTGAAAGCATCGTTTTTGTTTGAAGCGAAAACTTTACTATGAATTCTATTACACAAAATCGCATCATCATCATCTACTATATATTTACAACGGACATTTGTATTTCATTCCGATTGTTTATAATACTTTCGTAGGATATACCACAATTAGTTAGGTAATAATTTTGGAAAGGTTTTAGTGTATACATATTGTTCAAGGGTACTTAGTTATAGAGCAACAGTAAAAGTTCAAAAATTAAGTGAACCTGATTATGAAAGTTTAGCCTTTTTTTTTAAATCTACAGAACATATTTTCTTACAAGTGGCCCTGTTGCATGACTTTTAGGAATGGTGTTAGTATATACGATTTCAATATATGTTGATTAGTTACAGAGGTATTAATTCCTGTTGTCATAACGGTCTCATTAACCGACCATAAGTGCGCTGTTTATAATCAACTAAAACAATTACATCTTAACTAGAAAGGTAGCCCGTCAAAAATGACGGAAATTTAGATATAAAGATATATACAACTCATGTGCAAGAATATGAGTTTTCTCGCTTGTTCCGCAGTGATAGATGAAAATAACACGGTACAGATGTCATATTCGCCCCATATTGGCGCGATTTTTTTCCGACGCCAATTTGGCGAAAACATCAACAGTGTAAACAACAACATCCGGGTTACCATATCAAGCAAAATAGCGACACTTTGGGGCCGGTTAAGTATACATTGCGTATATGACATTGGCGTCAGAAAAAAATCGCGCCAATATGACATCTGTGCCAATAACACATTTTAAGAACGAAACACATTTATGAAAAACTGTGTACAGTAGAAGACCACTAATCTGCACAGTTTGGTTCCAAGTGTTATGCAGATTTGAGGCTTTTTGCGGTCATGTCTATTCAATCTTTGTTTACATTTTTTAAATTCATATATTAGACAATTTAGATTGTTAAGCCTTAAAAATAAATGAATTTCACACTTGAAGTAAGGTAAAAACTATTAAATTATCGTATACGATTTCATGAAATGGTATTATATGGTATTATATGTGTGTTCTTCACGATCTTGGTTACGACGTTGGCGAAATTGGCTGCAACTTGTCATAATCCTAATAGTGTGGGCCGCTATAACAAAAAAGTAACCAGTTTTTAGTAAAATTTCTGATATAAAGTAGTTTTCAAAAACTTGTGTAAAATTGCAGGCCGTTCTCATGTTATGTCAGTCCTAAGAATAATATTTCTAACACTGAAGAGTTTCCATGTACATGTGGAATTTAGAAAAGCTTTTCGAAAAGAAAGGTCCTGAAATAACATTGTAATTCCTCTAACTTCAAAGTTTAATCGGGTCCTGATGTTGTTTACTGAAATCTAATAAGTACAGTTATTTTGAATATTACAACAGAATTAAAGAGTTAAACTTATTTAACTTAAACCCGCTGTTACTTCCCGATGTTATTTTTTACTATTAAGAAAGAAAATTATTTAAAATTTTCAAATCATGCATTTATAATTTTTTTCCGTCTTTAATAACTAAGTAATGAAAAAATATTCTTTTGTTCTGAGCTCATAAATATGACAATAAAATAAAGTAACTAAGAGACGTTGCAAAATTAAATCTTTGTGATTTCAAACGATACCGCCACCATTTTACCTGCTATGATGTCATTAGAATACTGTCCATTGATTGTTGGAGAGCTTACTTTGTGAATGATTACCTCGATGATTTAAAAAATTTTTAAGTTTCACGATGAATGAATCACTTGTGTTTGCTTAGGTTTGTGGAATGAGATATTAAGCTGTGAACCTAATTTCAACTAAAGTTATCCAAGGATATACGCATTTTTAATTGAAATTAAAAATGATGCTTTGATCTCGAAATAAAAAGTTTTAGTTTGTATAATTGGCTATTTCTGTTAATTATTTATTTAGGTACTTTTCCATTACAGCGCATTTTAAAAAATATCTTGGCGCAATTCGGGCATCAGAAAGTGAGATATGTTGCCAAAATATATAAACAACTATGAAAACAAATCTAATGAACTTTTATTTTTGTTTATATATGCACTTATATACATAAAAAATCGTTTCTAAATATATATAATATTTTTTTATATACAAATTACGGTACAGATTTCAGATATGAACCGGGATACCTAACTGGCGTCAAAATGGTGTTATTTTGCCTGCTATGGTAACCCGGCTATTGTTTTTTATTTATTAATAAATTGTTTATTTACTTTTATTTTCTGTTTTTAATTATGTAAACTGTTTTTTTTCTATAGTTATTATTCAAACTTTTATTTATTTATAGTTATTTCCTTTTCAAAATGATAGCAAATAATTTAAAAATATATAAATAACTGGTATTCGAAAGCAAGATTTCTGCCAAATTGGCGTCAGAGAAAAATCACGCCAACCCCGATGCGTATATGACATCTGTGTAAAAATTACTTCTGTTTATATTCATATTCAAGTGTGGAGTAGCACAGTTGAAGTTTCTGTTTATTATAAAAAATGGGTAAATAGCTTTTTTTATATTAAATAAATTGCATAAATATGGAAAAAATTGCTTGTGAGTATGAAGCAGTAAATAGGTTGTCAGAAAATACGTTGGCAAACTTCTTTCTCGCCAAGCAACTTTTCTCCGAAGTATTGTACATAAGCAATGATCGCTAGAAATTTATTTTTAATTATGATATGCGCTTTTATTGGTACAGATGTCATATTCGCCCCATATTGGCGCGATTTTTTTCGGTTGCCAATTTGGCGAAAACATCAACAGCATAAACATAATCCAGGTTACCACATCAAACAAAATAACGACACTTTGACGCAAGTTAAGTACCTATTGCCTATATGATATTGGCGACAGAAAAAAATCGCGCCAATATGGGGCGAATATGACATCTGTTCCCTTTTATTTTTCACTACATTTATGCATACTATACTGTGTGTATAAATGCTACAGTTCATATGCAGGGCTACACAAAAGAATTCGTAAGGGTTACTGAGTATGAGAGTAAATTGCTTAAAGGTGGTTTCTAAAGGAGTTATGCATTTTTACGCTGAACTGCATTTAGTTTACTAAGAAATGTTTGTAGAATATAGATAAAATGATATACAGGGTCACGCAAAGAACTGGATACATAACCGTCTATGGATGATAACATCTGGAAATGTAATTTCAGTAGTTTTAAGAGTAGTTTAAATTAAAATTTGGCTAAATAGTGGCATGTAATAACGATACTATTGGCTATAGACGGTTACTGCTGAAATCAATTTTTAAAAAATTTTATGCGTCTTCTAACATGTTTACTTAGTTATCTTATTTCCCCAAATAACGAAGTTTTGTTGAAGCATTCAGGATGTGTTGGAAAGTGTTTCATATTCTATGCTTAGCGCATGACTTTTCTTTCTTCTTAAGTCTTATTTTGCATTTATTTTATTCTTAATTTTTTAGTCTTATACTGCTTTATAGAAACTTTGGCACAGTTGTCATATACGCCAATTTGGCGAAAACATCAACAGCATAAACAACAACATCCGGGTTACCATATCAAGCAAAATAACGACACTTTGCCGCCAGTTAAGTACCCGTTGTGTATATGACACTGGCGTCAGAAAAAAATCGCTCCAATATATGACATCTGTGCCGAAACTGTAATATTTAATTTTTAAACTCTTCACTCCACACCCCTTGCATATAGTACAAACTGTAACACAGATAGCGCAAAATAATAGACAGTTTGGTTCTTTTCCGTAGGGGCTTTGGCGTTTTTAAAAAAAAGCTTAGTGTAATTTGGGCATCAGAAAGTGAGATTTGGGTACTTTTCCGTTATATGGATACCATTGTCGCCAAGCGTAATAGTTGACGCAAAATGAAAATCACGTGAATTGAAGCATTTGAAAAATAAAAGAAAAAACATTGTCAATACTAAAGTGAGCATTTAAAAAATATAACATTTGAAAACTCCAGACTTTTACGAACTATTTCATTAAATCACAAATATATACTTAAAATAAGTGAACACACTGTTATAAAATAAAGCAATAAAATAAAACTCATATTAAACTGCTGGCATAAAATTACAAATATCTTTTAGCATTTTGAAATAATTGGCGCATTACCATACATTTTGGCATGGTGTCCGTATAACGGAAAAATATCGAGATTTGTTGTCAAATCATATAAACAGCTATGAAAACAAACTTGATGAGCGTTTTTGTTTGTTTTATATGTTATTTTATATGTATATTATTGATGTTTTTCGGTACAAATTACACCTGTTTCTGTATAAAATTAGAGAAACGGCTTTTTTATATTAAATAAATCGTATAAATATCGAAAAAAAAGCGTGTGTATATAAGATGAAACAGTGGATAGGTTCCCGGAAAATATGTTGCCAAATTTCCTTTTTCGCCAAGGCACCTATACTGGAAAAGTACCTAAAGCACATTAAAATCGCGCAGTTAGGAGCTCACACAGTACAGAGTCGTCTATTGGCGGTTATTTTATTAGTAGCATCGGGAGGAAGATGTAAAGATGTACTTTAAATTCTCACTCATAGATTTTGAAAAATATCTTAAAACAGCGGAGTTTAAATTAAATTTCAGTGACCTCCTTTATGAAAGATTAATGGTTTTAAATGGGAATTACGCCTAATTAGCCAGCTATCACCAAATTGGCTAACATTTGGCGCTACTGTGGTAACCCTGCATTAGTTTTTTTCAACAATTACTCATTTCAATGAGGCGGTCCTACCGGAATCGTGAGGGACACACAGAGACTTGGATTTTATATAAATAGATTGCTAAATTTTGTCCACCGCTTAAGATAACATTATATCGCAATGGCGTTCGCATCGTTTTCAGTAATGTGCAAGGTCAAGCTGAAGATCCATATTGTTTAAAATACAAGTTCAAATTCACCATTTAGTTTAATCCAAGGTTCATTTGGAAATATTGACCAGCGCAGCGGGCATAGCCTGCTAGTCTATTATATCTATTTATATAAAATCCAAGTCTCTGTGTGTCCCTCACTATTCCGGTAGGACCGCCTCATTGAGATGAGTAATTGTTGAAAAATATTAATGCAGGGTTACCACAGTAGCGCCAAATGTTAGCCAACTTGGCGATCGCTGGCTAATTTGGCGAAATTCCCATTTAAAACCATTAATCTTTCATAATGGAGGTCACCGAAATTTAATTTAAACTCCACTCTTTTAAGATATTTTTTCGAAATCTATGGGTGAGAATTTAAAGTACATCTTTACATCTTCCTCCCGATGCTACTAATAAAATAACCGCCAATAGACAACGGTGTACTGTGTGAACGCCTAACTGCGCGATTTTAATGTGCTTTAGGTACTTTTCCAGTATAGGTGCCTTGGCGAAAAAGGAAATTTGGTAACATAATTTCCGGGAACCTATTCACTGTTTCATTTTATGTACACACGCATTTTTTTCGATATTTATACGATTTATTTAACATAAAAAAGCCATTTCTCTAATTTTATACAGAAACAGATGCAATTTGTACATAAAAACATCAATATATACATATAAAACAAATAAAAACGCTCATCAAATTTGTTTTCATAGCTGTTTATATGATTTGACAACAAATCTCGATATTTTTCCGTTATACGGACACCATGCCAAAATGTATGCTAATGCGCCAATTATTCCAAAATGCTAAAAGATATTTGTAATTTTATGCCAGCAGTTTAATATGAGTTTTATTTTATTGCTTTATTTTATAGCAGTTATTTGTTCACTTATTTTAAGTATATATTTGTGATTTGATGAAATAGTTCGTAAAATTCTGGAATTTTCAAATGTTATATTTTTTAAATGCTCACTTTAGTATCGACAAAAGTTTTTCTTTTATTTTTCAAATGCTTCAATTCACGATTTTGCTCCAACTATTACGCTTGGCGACATGGTGTCCGCATACCGGAAAAGTACCCAAATCTCTCCTTCTGATGCCCAAATTACACCAAGCTTTTTTTTTTAAATGCCAAAGCCCCTACAGTGGAAAAGTACCAAACTGTCTATTATTTTGCGCTATCCGTGTTATAGTTTGTACTATATGCAAGGGGAGTGAAGCGAAGAGTTTAAACATTAGATATTAAAGTTTCGGCACAGATGTCATATACGCACCATATTGGCGCGATTTTTTTTCTGACGCCAATGTCATATACACAACGGGTACTTAACTGGCGCCAAAGTGTTGTAATTTGGCATGATATGGTAATCCGGATGTTGTTGTTTATGCTGTTGATGTTTTTGCCAAATTGGCGTCGGAAAAAAATCGCGCCAATATATGATAACGTATATGACAACTGTGCCAAAGTTTCTATAAGGTTTCTATAAGTTTCTATAAAGCAGTATAAGCAATATAATTAAGAATAAAATAAACGCAAAATAAGACTAAAGAAGAAAGAAAAACCATGCGTTAAGCATAGAATATGAAACACTTTCCAACACACCCTGAATGCTTTAACAAAACTTCGCTATTTAGGGAAATAAGGTAAATAAGATAACGTTACTTCTTAGATATCCCGTCGACCAATTTCGCCAAATTATATAAATCGCCAAATCAATAGAAAAACATTAATAAAAATACAAATAAAACGTCGAATTAATGGTTTTATTAGCCATTATTGGCATTTAATTAATTAATTAATGGCAACCATTATTGGCAATTAATCTTACAATTTGGCGACAGTAATTTGGTCGACGGGATAACTAAGAACTACCAAGATAACTAAGTAAACATGTTAGAAAACGCATAAAAAAAATTAAAAATTGATTTCAGCAGTTACCGTCCATAGCCAATAGTACCGTTATTACATGCCACAATTAAGCTAAAATTTAATTTAAACTACTCTTAAAACTACTGAAATCACATTTCCAGATATTATCATCCATAGACTATGTATCCAATTCTTTGCATGACCATGTATATCATTTTATCTATATTCCACAAACATTTCTTAGGAAACTAAATGCAGTTCAGCGTAAAAATGCATAACTCCTTTAAAAACCATCTTTAAGCAATTTACTCTCATACTCAGTAACCCTTACGAATTCTTTTGTGTAGCCCTGCATATGAACTGTAGCATTTATACACACAGTATAATATGCATAAATGCAGTGAAACATAAAAGCGCATATCATAATTAAAAATGCATTATAGCAATCATTGCTTATGTACAATACTTCGGATAAAAGTTTCTTGGCGAGAAAGAAGTTTGCCAACGTATTTTCTGACAACCTATTTACTGCTTCATACTCACAAACAATTTTTCCCATATGTATACAATTTAGCACAGATGTCATAAACGCCCATATTGGCGCGATTTTTTTCCGACGCCAATTTGGCGAAAACATCAACAGCATAAACAACATTCGGGTTACCATTACAACCAAAATAACGACACTTTGGCGCCAGTTAAGTACCCGGTGCGTATATGACATCGGCGTCAAAAAAAAAAAAAAAAAAAAAAAAAAAAAAAAAAATCGCGCCAATATCTGTGCCGACAATTTAATATAAAAGAAGGGTACTTTTCGGTTAGCCAGGCGCCAGTGTTATATATACATGCCTATGTATATATATATGTATATACATATACATATAAATATACACATATATATGTGTGTATGTATACAATATATGTATATATAAATATATGAACATATACACATATGTTTGTAAATATATATGTATGTATAACACTGGCGCCCGGCTAACCGAAAAGTACCAAAAAAAGCCATTTACCCATTTTTATAAAGAAACAGAAGTAATTTTTGCACAGATGTCATATACGCATGGGGGTTGGCGTGATTTTTCTATGACGCCAATTTGGCAGAAATCTCGCTTTCGAATACCAGTTACTTATATATTTTTCAATTATTTGCTATCATTTTGAAAAGGAAATAACTATAAATAAATAAAAGTTTGAATAATAACTATAGAACAAAGCAGTTTATATAATTAAAAAACAGAAAATAAAAGTAAATAAACAATTTATTAATAAATCAAAAACAATAGCCGGGTTACCATAGCAGGCAAAATAACACCATTTTGGCGCCAGTTAGGTATCCCGGTTCATATCTGAAATCTGTGCCGTAATTTGTATATAAAAAATATATATATATATTTAGAAACGACTTTTTGGTACAGATGTCATATTCGCCCCATATTGGCGCGATTTTTTTCGGTTGCCAATTTGGCGAAAACATCAACAGCATAAACAACATAATCCGGGTTGCCACATCAAGCAAAATAACAACATTTTGGCGCAAGTTAAGTACCCTTTGCCTATATGATTTGGCGTCAGAAAAAAATCGCGCCAATATGGGGCGAATATGACATCTGTTCCGAATTTTATGCATATAAGTGCATATATAAACAAAGGTAAAAGTTCATTAGATTTGTTTTCATAGCTGTTTATATATTTTCGCAACATATCTCACTATCTGATGCCCGAATCGCGCCAAGTTTTTTTTTTAAATGCGCTATAATGGAAAAGTACTTAAATAAATAATTAACAGAAATAACAAATTATACAAACTAAAACTTTTTATTTCGAGATCAAAGCATTGTTTTTAATTTCGATTAAAAATACATATATCCTTGGATAACTTCATTTGAAGTTAGTTTCACAGCTTAATATCGCATTCCATATACCTAAACAAACACAAGTGATTCATTCATCGTGAAACGTTAAAAATATTAAATCATTGAGGTAATCATTCACAAAGTAAGTTCTCCAACAATCAATAGGCAATATTCTAATGACGTCATAGTAGGTAAAGTGTATCGTTTGTTTATGGTTTGTAATCACAAAGATTTAATTTTGCAATGTCTCTTAGTTACATTATTTTATTGTCATATTTATGAGCTCAGAACAAAAGCCTATTTTTTCATTATTTAGTTATTAAAGACGGAAAAAAATCATAAATGCATGATTTGAAAATTTTAAATAATTTTCTTTCTTAATACTAAAAAATAACATCGGGAAGTAACAGCGGGTTTAAGTTAAATAAGTTTAACTGTTTAATTCTGTTGTAATATTCAAAATAACCGTATTTATTGGATTTCAGTACTCAACATCAGGGCCCGATTAAACTTTGAAGTTAGAGGAATTACAATGTCATTTCAGGACCTTTCTTTTGGAGAAGCTTTTCTAAATTCCATATATACATGGAAAATCTTCAGTGTTAGAAATATTATTCCTAGGACTGACATAACACGAGAACGGCCTGCAATTTTACACAAGTTTTTGAAAGCTACTTTATATCGGAAATTTTACTAAAAACTGGTTACTTTTTTGTTATAGCGGACCACACTATTAGAATTATGACAAGCTGCAGCCAATTTCGCCAACGTCGTAACCAAGATCGTGAAGCCCACACATATAATACCATTTCATGAAATCGTATACGATAATTTAATAGTTTTTAACCTTACTTCAAGTGTGTTATTTATTTATTTTTAAGGCTCAATAATTTAAATTGTCCAATATATGAATTTAAAAAAATGTAAACAAAGATTGAATAGACATGACCGCAAAAAGCCTCAAATCTGCATAACACTTGGAACCAAACTGTAAAGATTACTGTACACAGATTTACATAAATGTGTTTCGTTCTTAAAATGTGTTATTTTCATCTATCACTGCGGAACAAGCGAGAAAACTCATATCCTTGCACAAGAGTTGTATATATCTTTATATCTAAATTTCCGTCATTTTTGACGGGCTACCTTTCTAGTCTATTATATATATAAAATCCAAACGGAAATTTCGTTCCGAACGCCGAGATTTCGAGTTCTACCGCATGGATTTTTACGGAACTTATACCATTAGATAGGTATCGTTCCAGGGAAGGTTTTAAGCTATAACACATCATTCTACCTAGATTATTATAGAATTATTACGGAAAATTCTATTATTTTAGACTTTGTTACTTCATATTTCCTTAAATATCTGGGCTCCTATTGGTCGTAGAGCTTAGATCTCGCGCCAAAAGTAGATCCGAAGTACCCAAGCAAACTTTTCCCCGCGATTATTTTGCCGTCTTCCGATTTCCTCTAACTCTATTAGGGGCCCGCGTAGGGCCCCTTTAAAATATTTTTCGTAGTAATTTCAGCAATTATCTTAAATTATTGGTTAAGACCGCCACCCTCCCGATTCATGTATCTACGGAAAGGTTGCACGAAGGCGTTTCGTTCAGATACGCTTTCGTTAAGAATAGAGTGCGCTCCCTGGTGGTGGAATGCGGAACTAACATAACGCGATATTGTTAAAATTAGGAAATCTAACAATGCGATCTGTTTTAAACTTTGAGATAGTTCATAACACATAATCTATTATCTATTCTATTATATACATATAAAATCTATTATCTATTCTATTATCTATTATATATATAAAATCCAAACGGAAATTTCGTTCCGAACGCCTAGATTTCGAGTTCTGCTGCATGGATTTTTACGGAACCTATACCGTTAGATAGGTATTGTTTCAGGAAAGGTTTTAATCTATAACACATTATTCTACCTATATTAGTTTTAGAATTATGACGGAAAATTCTGTTATTTTGGGCGATAAGGTTACCATTTTATTTCTTGGCGAAATTCATCGTTGATAAAAAAAAAAAAATTGAAACGGCTATTAAACCTCGAAAAATAAAAGAAAAACTGTTACTAATTTTATTTAAATGAAAAAAAAAAAAAGAAAAAAAGAAGAAGAAAATCCGTTTTAATGAGTGATGATATTAAAAAACGGAAACATTTAATCAGAACCCGAAAGAAATATTTGTAATGCTTAAAAATTAATTTAATAAGAAATATTACACTTAATACGCAATATTTGGCTCTTTATCGCTTGCGATAGATATGGAAACGAATCTGAAAATTTGATTAGATGAAATTTTAACGACATTTTCTTTCTGTTCTGTTCTTTTCTTTTTTTTTACTAGGGGGCTCGGCCCCCTACGAGCTACGCTCGCCAACCCCCGCCCAGACACCGCAGACTCTAAATGCACGCTAATTTGATCGGCTTTAAAAAGATTTCGAAAGATTGAATTATAATGTAAAAAGCAGTGGCGATCTCCCTATAAACGAATTTCTATTCATTTGTCTTTGATTGGGGAATTTTAACGCCAAATCCGCTGCGGTACTGCTTGATTATCTCGTCGACCAATTTCGCCAAATTATATAAATCGCCAAACCACTCGCCAAATTATACAAATTGACATAATTTTTTATTTTAAATAACAATAGAACAAATAAATTCGTACAACATTAATAAAAATACAAATAAAACGTCGAATAAAAATAACTTGATGACGTAGATACGTGTAACATCATTTCAAAATAAGCTAATATAAAAGGAATTAAGTAAACAGAGTCTTTGTCTCCTGGTATTTTTTAACAAAGCGAAAAGAAAGTTCTTTTAAATGAGACATTTTAAATTAATCGTTTTTAATCTAACGTAATTTTTACCAAGCTATTTTTTTCTCTTTTAAATATTCACGTGAAGATACTTTTGTTAGAAATGAAATATTATTTGCGCTCTCCTAACAAAAATAGTTGAAAAGATCCTCTCAAAATATTAAATAAATGTCTAGCGCAATTTCTAAACTTTTTTGCAATATTATTTTGTGTTCATTTTATGTAATAACTATAATGTGACGTAAATATGACGTAATTTCTCCTACGACTTCTAACGCATGTTAATGAACTTATTATTTTACAATATCCTTTCTCTTTTAAAATTCACGTGTGTACTTTTTATGACATAATGTTTAATAAATTCCTGCTTTTTATACGTAATCATTTAATTTTAATTTGAAAGTTTTTTTCCTGTTTATAATAGTCACGTGTAAATAAATTTTTAATTTGAAGCAAATATTATTGCTTGCGCTTTTTATACAGTTGGCAACAGTTTAAATTAGTACAATTTTCTGAAATCTGTAAAAAATATCTCTAGAAATGCTGAAAATTTGAATTTAAAATAGAAATAATACCTGAAAAAATGAGTCAAAATAAAAAAATTAATGCAATCTGCACTCCGGCAAATTCTAACGCATAAAATGATCTAAAAATGATTACACTGCCATGTATAGTTTTTGCTGCTATAAAACTTTTTTAGTGGAACGATTTTGTCCAACTTTAGCATTAAATATCTCTTAAAATAATTCTTCGATTTGAAAACTGTCTGCATCAGCATGTTTATCAAGCATTTATGTATAAAAACACCGATTTTCATATTTTTGTATGCATTATTTTTCTTAATATTAACGAAGAAAGACCTCCGGTCACAAAAAATTCAAAACCGGCGGCGGCGGCGGCGGTGACAGCGGTAGTTACTTTTTTTTAGAATAGAGAGATATCTAATTGTCCCATCACGTGACTTATAGAAGAAACAAGCAGATGTAATTGTGAGTCACATGTGTAATTACTATTTGTTTCTTTACAATTTTTTATTTTTCTTTTGTCGCCAAACAATGTGATTTTAAGCCAAAAATGCATAAGCGTGACATTAGCTTGAGGATGTTCTCACAAATGGTGTTTTTTTAGGTGAAAGAGATCATTTTTTGAGTACATTTTCATATTCAATTGTAACTTATATAGATATCAGTTAATATTTTAAAAATGGAATCGAATACTTAAATTTCAGTGTGAATTTCTGCCACACATACATATTGTAAAATAATTTCACACTTTTTAAAATGTTTTTCGCCGTAATTCTGAAAGCATGTGATATTTATAAACTCGAACTCAGATCAACGAATATTACCCATTTTATTTAAGCAAATATTATCTATTTTCTCAAGTCATATCGCCAATTTCATTTATAGGAAAATTCACAGATTCGAAATCTAGGAAATACAGATAATTTTTAAGGAAATTTATGTTTTAATACGTTATTACTATGGAAAAATTCAACATTTTGAAAAAAAAAAATTACAAGTCTTTTGTAATTGACCACGCGCATTGGGTGGAGCTCGCAATGTTTCCCACAAGGATTGGGGTATTTGATTGGCTTTTGGTGAGAGCTTGTGGGATAAATCGAGAAGCTGATTGGTTATAATCCATCGTGACGTTGTATGACGTCAGTAATGCTTGTGGTCCATTCGTCATTTCTTCTTCGTCTTTCTTCGTACTTTCTCCTCTGTTATGTAATATTTCAAATGATATTGGACTAATTTTCGATCATCGATTCACCACAAAATCGCATGTCTAATATAGTATATAAAATAAAGTCTGGATTAGGGGACTAATTAACGCACAGCGCAAACTACTGAACCTAAAATCTTGAAAATCGTGGTAAAAATACTTCTTATGACATAAACTTCTGCTAAGAAAGGATTTTCTAAAGTGTCACCCCTAATGGTTTTTGCACGGGGAGGGGAAAAAAATCGAATATCAAAATTATGCGTCAAATGATAGCATATTTTAATGTAGTTTTGTATGCTGAATCGAATGCTACCAAATAAATTTTTATAAGTCCAACAATTCATGACACATTTCATATTTTTCTAATTTGGCGGTGTCTTTGGCATCTGAACCTCAAAATATCTACCATTACATCCGTTACTCTAGCAACGGAAAAAATTCAAATCAACCCTTTTGGCTAAAAAATAAAAACGTCTCTATGAGTTTGAAATAAAAATGCAAGCATCTTAATTTTTTAAAAAAATAGTGATTTTATGTAAAATAAAAGGGAAAAAATTACTGAGAATTTAGCGTTATAAAACAAAAATGGAAAAGGTACTACTTAGATATTCCGTCGACCAAAAATCTATCGTCAAACTATAAGATTAAATGCCAATAATGGTTGATCGTGAATATTAAATTCACTTGAATTTAAACAAACTACACGTGTTTACGTCATCAAGTGATTTTAATTTCGACGTTTTATTTGTATTTTTATTAATGTTATACTAATTTATTTGTTATTTCGTTATTTAAAATAAAGATTATGTCAATTTATATAATTTGGCGAATGGTTTGGCGATTTATATAATTTGGCGAAATTGGTCGACGGGATAACAAGTAGTACCAATGAAAATATTTAAGTATGAAAGCAATGTTTGTAACGACTTAAAAATTATTTTCATATATATAAACTCGGTTTATGGCGTCAGATGCCGTCATCCGAAGAATCTACAAGAGTCTTTTTCCATTTTTTTCCGGTCATAGAAATTGGAATCCGGCTCAATGAAAGAAATTGGAATTGGAATAATATTGTGCGATTTATAAATTGCTCCTCGATAAGAAGAAAAAATGGGTACATTTATAACAACCGTGCGCACATCTCGCTGATAGCATTTTTAAAATTCCCGGTAGCAGTAGTTACATTTTGCGTATGTAAATTAAAAATATTTTTTTGCTTTTAATTATGGCATTATTTCCTGTTATTGTTTATCTTTTCAGTTTTTTAAATGAAATTAGTATAAGGCATGCATTTTAAATTAAATGAGTGAAAAGTTTGTGTTTTAAATGAAAATAATAAAATAAGAATATGCTAAGAAAACAATCTTTATTGATTTATTACCTGCGCCCGGCTGACATAAAAGTATCACAAAAGCCACATATTCACTTTTCTTTGAGTAGTTGCTCATGAGAATTCAAGTTAACCTTCCGTAATCGGATACTTCACATATTGGTGTATTAGCTTTAATGTTGAAAGCATCGTTTTTGTTTGAAGCGAAAACTTTACTATGAATTATATTACACAAAATCGCATCATCATCATCTACTATATATTTACAACGGAAATTTGTATTTCATTCGGATTGTTTATAATACTTTCGTGGGATATACCACAATAAGTTAGGTAATAATTTTGGAAAGGTTTTAGTGTATACATATTGTTCAAGGGTACTTAGTTATAGAGCAACAGTAAAAGTTAAAAAATTAAGTGAACCTGATTATGAAAGTTTAGCCTGTTTAAAAAAATCTACAGAACATATTTTGTTACAAGTGGCCCTGTTGCATGACTTTTAGGAATGGTGTTAGTATATACGATTTAATTATATGTTGATTAGTTACAGAGGTATTAATTCCTGTTGTCCTAACGGTCTCATTACCCGATCATAAGTGCGCTGTTTATAATCAACTAAAACAATTACTTCTTAATTGCTAAATTTTGTCCAACGCTTAAGATAACATTATATCGCAATGGCGTTCGCATCGTTTTCAGTAATGTGCAAGGTCAAGCTGAAGATCCATATTGTTTAAAATACAAGTTCAAATTCACCATTTAGTTTAATCCAAGGTTCATTTGGAAATATTGACCAGCGGAGCGGGCATAGCCTGCTAGTCTATTATATATATATAATCCAAACGGAAATTTCGTTCCGAACGCCGAGATTTCGAGTTCTACCGCATGGATTTTTACGGAACTTATACCGTTAGATAGGTATCGTTCCAGGGAAGGTTTTAAGCTATAACACATCATTCTACCTAGATTGGTTATAGAATTGGTACAGAAAATTCTATTATTTTGGACTTTGTTACTTCATATTTCCTTAAATATCTGGGCTCCTATTGGTCGTAGAGCTTAGATCTCGCGCCAAAAGTAGCTCCGGAGCACCCAAGCAAACTTTTCCCCGCGATTATTTTGCCGTCTTCCGATTTCCTCTAACTCTATTAGGGGCCCGCGTAGGGCCCCTTTAAAATATTTTTCGTAGTAATTTCAGCAATTATCTTAAATTATTGGTTAAGACCACCACCCTCCCGATTCATGTATCTACGGAAAGGTTGCATGAAGGAGTTTCGTTCAGATACGCTTTCGTTGAGAATAGAGTGCGCTCCCTGGTGGTGGAATGTGGAACTAACATAACGCGATATTGTTAAAATTAGGAAATGTAACAATGCGATCTGTTTTAAACTTTGAGATAGTTCATAACACATAATCTATTATCTATTCTATTATATATATATATACAATTTATTATCTATTCTATTATCTATTATATATATAAAATCCAAACGGAAATTTCGTTCCGAACGCCTAGATTTCGAGTTCTACTGCATGGATTTTTACGGAACTTATACCGTTAGATAGGTATCGTTTCAGGAAAAGTTTTGAGCTATAACACATCATTCTACCTAGATTAGTTATAGAAGTATGACGGAAAGTTCTGTTATTTTGGACGATAAGGTTACCATTTTATTTCTTGGCGAAGTTTTTTGTTGTTGAAAAAATTGAAACGGCTATTACACCTAGAAATATAAAAGACAAAAAACTGTTACTAATTTTATTTAAAATCGTTAAAAAAGAAATAAAAAGAAATCCATTTTAATGAGGGATAATATTAAAAAACGAATATATTTAATTTAAACATGAAAGAGAATGTTCGTAACACTTAAAGAATTACTCAGTTGAAATATTGCAATTGAAATAATATTTGGCGATTTATCTTTTGCATCAGGTTAAGAAAAATGCATCTGAAAATTGATAAAAAAGACATCAAGGAAGTTCCCCATAAGCGCATGTTCAGCATTATTTGAAAAAAAATTATAGAATATTCTTCTCATAAATATATATATATCTATAAAAAAATCGGCAGAACCTCTATTTAGCATTCCTAAAAAAATAATGAAAATTTCATTTTTTGCGATTTAGCGCTGGATGGCGACACGATAAAATTTTGAATAATACTATGATAAATATTCTTTAAGAAAAACTTTTTCAACTCTCGATACGAAGTTAGTTTAAGTAAGTTTAACTTAAATAAATCATATTTATAACGGCAGTTTTGTCATATACATTTATATGTGTAACAATGAAATTTAACGATCGTATTTATGCCGTTTACAATGAAATTTAAATGGATTAAAAGTGTTTCAAACTCAAATTAAGGTCCGATTCTAAGCATTGGCAATTTGACTTCGATATTGTTAGTGTCAGAGACAACAAGAGAGTTTTATTGCCATGGAAACAACAATTTAATATCAAACTGTTTAATGATAGCTTCTTAATTAAAATACCCTTAAAACTTATCCAGCCGGTGACACCGTATAAAATTAAATAGCTCAATACAAGTAACACGCAATTTGCATATATTATATAAGCTTACAGCAAAAATAGTAAACTAATCCACAGTTTAAGTTTAAATTCATTGAGCATTAGGCATTTTATTACTTATTTAACAAGGAATTTATAAATGCATTTTAATCTCTTGCATTTGGCGAGAAAACCTATTGGTTCGCCAAAGAGCGTCGAGCGTTCATCTGTTCGCGCCAAATACTCGAAAAAATATTTTTTTACACATTTTCTACTGCGATTCGACCGCTATATTTTTAACGAATTTTTTTTTACATACATGAGTCATTTTATTAGCATTTCCTTTTTCAAAATATTTTGAGTATGCGTTTTAAGGAGACCTTCCTTGTGAGTAACAATTATTATTATTATTATTATTATTATGTATATCTCTTCAGAAAAAAACTAGCAGATGTAATTATAAAAATAATGATATTATATAAATAGCAGTTAATATTATAAAAGTGGAGTCAAATATTTAAATTTTAATGCAAACGCCTCCCCCCCACACATATATATTATAAATAATTTAATTTCAGATATTTAAAATATTTTCTGCGTACTTTACTACGGATACATGCTATTTTGTTTTTCCCTAAACTTATGACTTTTATAACCTCCAACTCAGATCAACAAATATTGTCCACTCTCTCTCTCTCTCTCTTTTTTTTTTTTTTTTTTTTTTTTTTTTTTTAACATATATCGCCATTTTTTCTTTTAGAAAAGTCTACTGTTTCAAATGTTAAGTACTAAAGATTATTCTTAAGAAAAATTTATGCAATTTTGCGTTATTAATACCACAAAAGAAAATATTTTGCAATAAAAATTGCGTACTGAAATACATTTTCGATTGTCTTTTTAATTCGTCATCCCATTTTCAGTTTTTTTTAAGGTTTTTGATATTGGATTAATCTTTCATAATCAGGTTACCTGCTAATTAGTGTATTTACTGAACTATTTAGTTGTTTCTTTTATATTTGAAAGAGTCAGATCAGTGACCAGACAGTGTCTGTCAGACAGTGATCGCGATTGTAGAAGATTACATGAAATTTGTACTTAGCTATTAGTAAATTTATGTTTTTTCATTATTAAGCAAACGGAGAACAGAAGATTTAGTATTATATATATATTTATTTGCAGTTATTTTACAGTCACTAAAAAATAAATACTTGAGAAAAAAATTTGAAATTCCAATGGTGGCTGGTGGAACAATATTTGTTGATTTATCATTTTAGCCTAGATAAGAAAAAAAGTACCTGAAATGCAGATAAAATTGAAAATAGAAATCATTTTAAAGCAAGTTCTTCTGACGCACAATCCTATTCGCTAAACTGAGGAAAAAATTAACGATTTTAGGTTTATTTAGGCAGCAGACTGAAGAATAATGTAATTTTGAAAATGAAAAGTGTATTTATTTCTCCGTGTTATTGCACTCTTTAGAGAAATGAAAAACGGTCTTCGGTGCATCAAAAAGATTATTTCGTTATATTATAACGTGTTAGGTTATTAAGTTTTGTATAACTGACTTTATTTGTCATTTACAAAGAGTATTTTAGGCGAAAGATCTATAATTCAGCCAACAGCAATTTGACTTTATTTAATGGGATGTAGTCGGGCGCATAATTACGTATGTTTTACGTGTGTTAACTCTGGTAAATTTGTAACCATATAGTTTGCAAACACTTCTAATGTTTGCCGTAAAACTTAGCTGTGCACCCGATTATGGACGATTGGGAAGATTTTGATTGGATGAAAACAAGATGTTTATTTTTCTATCATAATGAGTTATCGAGGTTTTTTTTTCAGGTTAACAGTTACATAATTGCAAGTGGTATATATATATAAAGGAAATGGTAATGAAAATGACATTATTTTAATTTTATTCAAACACTTCATTTTTAAATATCCACTTTTATGTGATTCACATTTCTTTTAATGAAAGTTAAAGACTTTTTGTGTGCAAACAATTTATTACATTTTTTTTACCGTATTTACGCTGCTGTAATCCGAAGATAGAAAACTGCAGTCGACCTGCTAGAAGACGTGTATTACAAAATATAATGCAACGTAGAGAGAAATTGTATTTAAGCTACCAGAACCACACATAGCACCAAGCTGAGAAGCCCGGAGTTCAAGAACTATCAAACGAAAGTGAATAATCCGAACATAAGTAATGTTCAGTGGTCACTCTCTGCAATCATTGTAATTATCTCTCCTTTTCATAGTGTGGTGACTAGAGCATGGAACTATTAATAAAGAGGAATTGACATATCCGTAAAATAGTGAAGCATCAACTGTAACCGCGGTCGGAGGGGTTGTTTACCGCCGGTGGAAACTTCCACCAGTAAGTTTATATAGAAAATTTCTCCTTATTTAAAAGCCTAATTATAGCAAAATTTCAGTCATGAATAATGGTAGAAACAGATTTTCATTTTTACTGGTAGCAGTTTATTTTGGTGGTAGTCCCGCCCTGCGTTTCCGCCATATTGTGACAACCAGGATAACAAACTGACAGTTTTCATATGGACATTGACACCAGTAAGAACAAATAGAAATTTTGGCCACATTTATCGGAAAAAAATCCATGAATAAGACGCTTAAATAAGAATAAATTTTCTATTCAATTATACTGGTGGGATGATTGCCCCGGCGGTAATCAGAAACTCAAGATACGATTTTCAAAAAAAGTAGCTGCCATCTTGTGACGACCTCCTCAGTTATTTCACTCGCACCTGGTAAGTAGTACACTATATGTCTCCTCCTCTTTATTCATAACTCCATTGACTAGAGAACATTTTAACATTTCTGATTATCACAACGGCCGTATTTTCTTCCCAACCTCTACTTTAAATATATACTGTAAAAAGAATTTCTTCGGAATAGTCCGAATTTTGCCTAACCCATAGGATATTATAATAGGTAAATAGCGTTCGCATAGTATTCAGCAAATGCGGAAAGATTTTCCCGGTGAAGGTCCATATTAATTTAAAATACAAGGTCGAATTCATAATTTTGTTTGATCGATGATCATTTGGAAAATGGACCAGCGAAGCGGGTGTAGCCTGCTAGTATATATATAAAATCCAAACGAAAATTTCGTTCCGAACGCCGAGATTTCGAGTTCTACCGCATGGATTTTTACGGAACTTATACCGTTAGATAGGTATCGTTCCAGGGAAGGTTTTAAGCTATAACACATCATTCTACCTAGATTGGTTATAGAATTGGTACGGAAAATTCTATTATTTTGGAATTTGTTACTTCATATTTCCTTAAATAACTGGTCTCCTATTGGTCGTAGAGCTTAGATCTCGCGCCAAAAGTAGCTCCGAAGCACCCAAGCAAACTTTTCCCCGCGATTATTTTGCCGTCTTCCGATTTCCTCTAACTGTATTAGGGGCCCGCGTAGAACCCCTTTAAAATATTTTTCGTAGTAATTTCAGCAATTATCTTAAATTATTGGTTAAGACCGCCACCCTCCCGATTCATGTATCTACGGAAAGGTTGCATGAAGGAGTTTCGTTCAGATACGCTTTCGTTGAGAATAGAGTGCGCTCCCTGGTGGTGGAATGTGGAACTAACATAACGCGATATTGTTAAAATTAGGAAATCTAACAATGCGATTTGTTTTAAACTTTGAGATAGTTCATAACACATAATCTATTATCTATTCTATCTATTAAATATATAAAATCCAAACGGAAATTTCGTTCCGAACGCCTAGATTTCGAGTTCTACTGCATGGATCTTTACGGAACTTATACCGTTAGATAGGTATTGTTTCAGGGAAGGTTTTAAGCTATAACACATTATTCTACCTAGATTAGTTATAGAATTATGATGGAAAGTTGTGTTATTTTGGACGATAAGGTTTACCATTTTATTTCTTGGCGAAATTTATCGTTGATAAAAAAAATTGAAACAGCTATTACACCTCGAAACATAAAAGAAAAAACTGTTACTAATTTTATTTAAAATTAAAAAAAAAAGAAGAAATCAGTTTTGGCGAGTGATAATATTAAAAAATTAAAATATTTAATTTAAACATGAAAGAGAATGTTCGCAATGCTTAAAAAATTACGCAGTTGAAATATTTGTATTAAAACAGGTTTTGACGATTTATCTTTCTTTTGCGTCAGGTTAAGAAAAATGCATCTGAAAAATTGATAAGATGATATCAAGGAAGTTCTTCATAAGCGCATACTTAGAAATATTTGAAAAAATATGTAGAATATTCTTCTCATGAGGATATATACGTTTATTTAAAAAAAAAAATGGCAGAACTTCGATTTAGCTGTCGTAAAAAAAAAAAAAAAAAAAAAAAAAAAAAAAAAAAAAATGCATTTTTTTGCGATTCAACGCTCTTTGGCGACGCAATAAAATTTGAAATAATACTATGATAAATATTCTTCAAGAAAACTTTTTCAAATCTCCATGCGAAGTTACTTTAATTATTTTTTTTTAAAATAAATACATTTTTATAACTGTAGTTTTGTCATATACATGTATGTGTATATAATGAAATTTAAAGATCGTAATTATGCTGTTTAGAACAAAGTTTAAATGGATTAAAATTGTTTCAAACTCAAAATTAGGGTCCGATTCTGAGCATTGGCAGTTTAACTTCGATATTGTTAGTGTCAGAGACAACAACAGAAAAGTATTTGAAATGTCTCCTTAAAGCGCTTGCTCAAAATATTTTGAAAAAGGAAATGCTAATAAAAAATTACTCATGTATGTAAAAAAGATCAGTCAAATGTAGTAGCAGAATCTCAGTAGAAAATATGTAAAAAAGTATAATATTTTCGAGTATTTGGCGCGAAAAGACGAACGCTGCGCGCTATTTGGCGAACTAAAACATTCCGTGGCCAAATGCAAGAGATTGAAACGCATTTATATATTACTTATTAAATAAGCATTTAAATGCCTGCTTTTTATATTTTTTGTTTATAATAGTCACGTGTAAAATAAATTTTTAATTTGAAGCAAACATTACTGTTTGCGCTGTTTATACAATTGGCAACAGTTTAAATTAATACAATTTTCTGAAATTTGTAAAAAATATCTCTCGAAATGCTGAAAATTTGAATTTAAAATAGAAATAAAACCTCGAAAAATTATTCAAATTAAAAAACTAACTGCAATCTGCACACCGGGAAATTCTGACGCATAAAATGATCTAAAAATGATTAAATTCCTATGTACAGTTTTTGCTCCTATAAAACTTTTTAAATGGAACGATTTTGTCCAACTTTGGCATTAAATATCTCTTAAAATAACTCTTCGATTTGAAAACTGTCTGCATCAGCGTATTTATCAAACATTTTTCTATAATACTTCCGATTTTCATATTTTTGTATGCATTATTTTTCTTAATATTAACGAAGAAAGACCTCCGGTCACAAAATATTCAAAACCGGCGGCGGTGACAGCGGTAGTTACTTTTTTTTAGAATAGAGAGATAGAAGGATTTAAAATATTTTTCGCATACTTTACTAGGGAAACATGCTGGTTTGTTTTTCTCATACTTGCGACTTTTATAACCTCGAACGTAGATCAGCGAATATAATCCACTCTTAAAAAAAAAAAAAAAAAAAAAAAAACACATATGGCCAATTTTCCTTTTATAAATATCTACTGCTTCAAATGTTAAGTACTAAAGATAATTCTTAAGAAAATTTATGCAATTAAGCGTTTTTAATGCCACGAAGAAAACATTTTGCAATAAAAATTGCTTACTGAAATAAATTTTCGATAATTTTTTTAATTCGTAATTATCATTTCAGTTTTTTTTTGGCATATCTTTTCTTATTTTTTGAAAGTTTTTTTTAACGATATTGGATTAATCTTCCGTAATCAGGTTACCGGCTAATATGCGTATTTATTGTACCGTTCGAAGTTTCTTTTAAGATTTGAAAGAGACTCTGGACAGTGAACCCGATTGCAGAAGATTAAATGAAATTTGTACTTAACGATTAGTAAATTCATGATTTTTCATTATTACTGAAATTATTGTGTTTCATTGTTATTATTTATTTTTTATCTAAAATTATTTTACCTCATAAAAAACAATACTTTCAATGGAGGGGGAAAACTTTATTATTCCAATGGTGGCAAATGTAATAATATCTGTCGACTTAACATTTCAGCCTTCATAGGATAAAACTACCTCAAATTTCGATAATCATGAAACATATTGTCCTGACGCACAACCTAGCAGCTAATTGTAGCAAAAAGTTAAGAGTTATTTTCATAATCTGGGTTATTTACACAATAGACGGAAGAATAATTTACACTGGATAAGGTAAATATCAAGCCTATTTATTTCTCCGTGTTATTAGGCTCTTTGGAATAATGAAAAATAAATCTTCAATCCGTATTGACCAAAATGCATATGGCTTAAAATTTTGTATAACTAACTTTATTTATCGTTGTCAGTTCTATTTAAGGTATGGAGATTTGTTAGTAAAATAACTATAATTGAATCAATAAAAACTGCATTATTTACTGGAAGGTAATTTGGCGGGTAATTTTGTTTTGCAATTACCTCTGGTGAATGTGTAACAATATTGATGCATTACTTTTAATGTTTGGCCCAACCCTCACAATGAAGTCGATCATGGATGATTAGAAATATTTTATTGGATGCATGAAGTTTATTTTTCTAAGTGGTAGAGCTTCTTCCTGGGTTAACGGTTACATGTTTTCAACTGGTCTACAAAATGAAAAGGCAATGAAAATGACATTATTTTAATTTTATTCAAACAATTCAGATTTAAAAACACACATTTTTATGCGTCACTTTTCTGTTAAAAATGACAGTTAAACACTCTTTTTTGTCTGCAAATCATTTAATAAAGTACATGCAATCATCTTAATACATTTTTGACGGTATTTACTCTACTGGAATTTCAAAGAGGGAAAAAGTAGTAACAGAACTGTCAAGAGAGGACGTTTATTACGAAGTATAACGTAACATTCAGTGAGATTGTATTTAAGCTACCAAAACCACATATGCCCAAGCTGAGAGATCAGGAGTTCAAGAATAAGCACCCGAAAATTAACTATTCTAACATTATTCGTATTCAATGGTCAATCTTTGTAATCATTGTAATGCTATCTAATTTAATAGTGTCAGATTAGAGGACATTTTAATTCCTGTGGTGGCTTCATTTCCCTACTAAAATGCACTGTAAATGATCAACTGAAAGTATTGATTCTTAATAGCTCAAAATTTCTGCAATTCAGCGGTAATATAACATCGCAATGACGTTCGCATCGTTTTCAGTATTGTGGAAGGATATCCCAGGTGAAGGTCCACATTGTTTTAAAATACAAGGTCAAATTCCAATTTTGTTTGACTCGAGGTTCGTTTGGAAAAATCGACCAGCGTAGCGGGCGTAGCCTGCTAGTCTATTATATATATATAATACAAACGGAAATTTCGTTCCGAACGCCGAGATTTCGAGTTCTACCGCATGGATTTTGACGGAACTTATACCGTTAGATAGGTATCGTTTCAGGGAAGGTTTTAAGCTATAACACATCATTCTACCTAGATTAGTTATAGAATTATTACGGAAAATTCTTTTATATTGAACTTTGTAACTTCATATTTCCTTAAATATCTGGGCTCCTATTGGTCGTAGAGCTTAGATCTCGCGCCAAAAGTAGCTCCGAAGCACCCAAGCAAACTTTTCCCCGCGATTATTTTGCCGTCTTCCGATTTCCTCTAACTCTATTAGGGGCCCGCGTAGGGCCCCTTTAACATATTTTTCGTAGTAATTTCAGCAATTATCTTACATTATTCGTTAAGACCGCCACCCTCCCGATTCATGTATCTACGGAAAGGTTGCACGAAGGAGTTTCGTTCGGATACGCTTTCGTTAAGAATAGAGTGCGCTCCCTGGTGGTGGAATGTGGAACTAACATAACGCGATATTGTTAAAATTGGGAAATCTAACAATGCGATCTGTTTTAAACTTTGAGATAGTTCATAACACATAATCTATTATCTATTCTATTATATATATATATAAAATATATTATCTATTCTATTATCTATTATATATATAAAATCCAAACGGAAATTTCGTTCCGAACGCCTAGATTTCGAGTTCTACTGCATGGATTTTTACGGAACTTATACCGTTAGATAGGTATTGTTTCAGGGAAGGTTTTAAGCTATAACACATTATTCTACCTATATTAGTTTTAGAATTATGACGGAAAATTCTGTTATTTTGGGCGATAAGGTTACCATTTTATTTCTTGGCGAAATTCATCGTTGATAAAAAAAAATTCAAACGGCTATTAAACCTCGAAAAATAAAAGAAAAACTGTTACTAATTTTATTTAAATGAAAAAAAAAAGAAAAAAAGAAAAAGAAAATCCGTTTCAATGAGTGATAATATTAAAAAACGGAAACATTTAATCAAAACCTGAAAGAAATATTTGTAATGCTTAAAAATTAATTTAATAAGAAATATTACACTTGATACGCAATATTTGGCTCTTTATCGCTTGCGTTAGATATGGAAACGAATCAGAAAATTTGATTAGATGAAATTTTAACATTTTCTTTCTGTTCTGCTCTTTTCTTTTTTTTTTTATATCTAATTGTCCCATCACGTGACTTAAAGAAGAAACAAGCAGATGTAATTATGAGTCACATGTGTAATTACTATTTGTTTCTTTACAATTTTTTATTTTTCTTTTGTCGCCAAACGATGTGATTTTAAGCCAAAAATGCATAAGCGTGACATTAGCTTGAGGATGTTCTCACAAATGGTGTTTTTTTAGGTGAAAGAGATCATTTTTTGGGTACATTTTCATATTCAATTGTAACTTATATAGATATCAGTTAATATTTTAAAAATGGAATCGAATGCTTAAATTTCAGTGTGAATCTCTGCCACACATACATATTGTAAAATAATTTCATACTTTTTAAAATGTTTTTCGCCGTAATTCCGAAAGCATGTGATATTTATAAACTCGAACTCAGATCAACGAATATTACCCATTTTATATAAGCAAATATTATCTATTGTTTATTTCATTTTTTCTCAAGTCATATAGCCAATTTCATTTATAGGAAAATTCACAGATTCGAAATCTAGGAAATAAAGATAATTTTTAAGGAAATTTATGTTTTAATACGTTATTACTATCGAAAAATTCAACATTTTGAAAAAAAAAATACAAGTCTTTTGTAATTCGTCATTTCTTCTTCGTCTTTCTTCGTACTTTCTCCTCTGTTATGTAATATTTCAAATGATATTGGACTAATTTTCGATCATCGATTCACCGCAAAATGGAATATCTAATATAGTATATAAAATAAAGTCTGGATTAGGTGACTAATTAACGCACAGCGCAAACTACTGAACCTAAAATCTTGAAAATCGTGGTAAAAATACTTCTTATGACATAGACTTCTGCTAAGAAAGGACTTTCTAAAGTGTCACCCCTAATGGTTTTTGCACGGGGAGGGGAAAAAAATCGAATATAAAAATTATGCGTCAAATGATAGCATATTTTAATGTAGTTTTGTATGCTGAATCGAATGCTACCAAATAAATTTTTATAAGCCAACAGTTCATGGCACATTTCATATTTTTCTAATTTGGCGGTGTCTTTGGCATCTAAACCTCAAAATATCTATCATTACATCCGTTACTCTAGCAACGGAAAAAATTCAAATCAACCCTTTTGGCTAAAAAATAAAAACGGCTCTATGAGTTTGAAATAAAAATGCAAGCATCTTAATTTTTTTTAAAAAAATAGTGATTTTATGTAAAATAAAAGGAAAAAAATTACTGAGAATTTAGCGTTATAAAACAAAAATGGAAAATGCACTACTTAGATATTCCGTCGACCAAAAATTTATCGTCAAACTATAAGATTAAATGCCAATAATGGTTGATCGTAAATATCAAATTCACTTGAATTTAAACAAGCTACACGTGTTTACGTCATCAAGTGATTTTAATTTCGACGTTTTATTTGTATTTTTATTAATGTTATACTAATTTATTTGTTATTTCGTTATTTAAAATAAAGATTATGTCAATTTATATAATTTGGCGAATGGTTTGGCGATTTATATAATTTGGCGAAATTGGTCGACGGGATAACAAGTAGTACCAATGAAAATATTTAAGTATGAAAGCAATGTTTGTAACGACTTAAAAATTATTTTCATATATATAAACTCGGTTTATGGCGTCAGATGCCGTCATCCGAAGAATCTACAAAAGTCTTTTTCCATTTTTTCCGGTCATAGGTTCCTCAATGAAAGAAATTGGAATTGGAATAATATTGTGCGATTTATAAATTGCTCCTCGATAAGAAGAAAAAATGGGTACATTTATAACAACCGTGCGCACATTTCGCTGATAGCATTTTTAAAATTCCCAGTAGCAGTAGTTACATTTTGCGTATGTAAATTAAATTATTTTTTTGTTTTTAATTATGGCATTATTTCCTGTTATTGTTTATCTTTTCAGTTTTTTAAATGAAATTAGTATAAGGCATGCATTTTAAATGAAATGAGTGAAAGATTTGTGTTTTAAATGAAAATAATAAAATAAGAATATGCTATGAAAAGAATCTTTATTGATTTATTATCTGCGCCCGGCTGACATAAAAATATCACAAAAGCCACATATTCACTTTTCTTCGAGTAGTTGCTCATGAGAATTTAAGTTAACCTTCCGTATTCGGATACTTAACATATTGGTGTATTAGCTTTAATGTTGAAAGCATCGTTTATGTTTGAAGCGAAAACTTTACTATTACACAAAATCGCATCATCATCATCTACTATATATTTACAACGGAAATTTGTATTTCATTACGATTGTTTATAATACTATCGTAGGATATACCACAATTAGTTAGGTAATAATTTTGGAAAGGTTTTAGTGTATACATATTGTTCAAGGGTACTTAGTTATAGAGCAACAGTAAAAGTTCAAAAATTAAGTGAACCTGATTATGAAAGTTTAGCCTTTTTAAAAAAATCTACAGACCATATTTTGTTACAAGTGGCCCTGTTGCATGACTTTTAGGAATGGTGTTAGTATATACGATTTCATTATATGTTGATTAGTTACAGAGGTATTAATTCCTGTTGTCATAACGGTCTCATTACCCGACCATAAGTGCGCTGTTTATAATCAACTAAAACAATTACTTCTTAATTGCTAAATTTTGTCCAACGCTTAAGATAACATTATATCGCAATGGCGTTCGCATCGTTTTCAGTGATGAGCAAGGTCAAGCTGAAGATCCATATTGTTTAAAATACAAGTTCAAATTCACCATTTAGTTTAATCCAAAGTCCATTTGGAAATATTGACCAGCGCAGCGGGCATAGCCTGCTAGTATATATATAAAATCCAAACGGAAATTTCGTTCCGAACGCCTAGATTTCGAGTTCTACTGCATGGATTTTTACGGAACCTATACCGTTAGATAGGTATTGTTTAAGGGAAGGTTTTAATCTATAACACATTATTCTACCTATATTAGTTTTAGAATTATGACGGAAAATTCTGTTATTATGGGCGATATGATTACCATTTTATTTTTTGGCTAAATTCATCGTTGATAAAAAAAAAAATTGAAACGGCTATTAAACCTCGAAAAATAAAAGAAAAACTGTTACTAATTTTATTTAAATCAAAAAAAAAAAAAAAAGAAAAAGAAAAAAAGAAGAAGAAAATCCGTTTTAATGAGTGATAATATTAAAAAACGGAAACATTTAATCAAAACCTGAAAGAAATATTTGTAATGCTTAAAAATTAATTTAATAATAAATATTACACTTGATACGCAATATTTGGCTCTTTATCGCTTGCGTTAGATATGGAAACGAATCTGAAAATTTAATTAGATGAAATTTTAACGACATTTCCTTTCTGTTCTGTTCTTTTCTTTTTTTTATATATCTAATTGTCCCATCACGTGACTTATAGAAGAAACAAGCAGATGTAATTGTGAGTCACATGTGTAATTACTATTTGTTTCTTTACAATTTTTTATTTATCTTTTGTCGCCAAACAATGTGATTTTAAGCCAAAAATGCATAAGCGTGACATTAGCTTGAGGATGTTCTCACAAATGGTGTTTTTTTAGGTGAAAGAGATCATGTTTTGAGTACATTTTCATATTCAATTGTAACTTATATAGATATCAGTTAATATTTTAAAAATGGAATCGAATACTTAAATTTCAGTGTGAATTTCTGCCACACATACATATTGTAAAATAATTTCATACTTTTTAAAATGTTTTTCGCCGTAATTCCGAAAGCATGTGATATTTATAAACTCGAACTCAGATCAACGAATATTACCCATTTTATTTAAGCAAATATTATCTATTTTCTCAAGTCATATCGCCAATTTCATTTATAGCAAAATTCACAGATTCGAAATCTAGGAAATAAAGATAATTTTTAAGGAAATTTATGTTTTAATACGTTATTACTATGGAAAAATTCAACATTTTGAAAAAAAAAATTACAAGTCTTTTGTAATTCGTCATTTCTTCTTCGTCTTTCTTCGTACTTTCTCCTCTGTTATGTAATATTTCAAATGATATTGGACTAATTTTCGATCATCGATTCACCGCAAAATCGCATATCTAATATAGTATATAAAATAAAGTCTGGGTTAGGGGACTAATTAATGCACAGCGCAAACTACTGAACCTAAAATCTTGAAAATCGTGGTAAAAATACTTCTTATGACATAAACTTCTGCTAAGAAAGGATTTTCTAAAGTGTCACCCCTAATGGTTTTTGCACGGGGAGAAGAAAAAAATCGAATATCAAAATTATGCGTCAAATGATAGCATATTTTAATGTAGTTTTGTATGCTGAATCGAATGCTACCAAATAAATTTTTATAAGTCCAACAGTTCATGACACATTTCATATTTTTCAAATTTGGCGGTGTCTTTGGCATCTAAACCTCAAAATATCTATCATTACATCCGTTACTCTAGCAACGGAAAAAATTCAAATCAACCCTTTTGGCTAAAAAATAAAAACGGCTCTATGAGTTTGAAATAAAAATGCAAGCATCTTAATTTTTTTTTTTAATAGTGATTTTATGTAAAATAAAAGGGAAAAAATTACTGAGAATTTAGCGTTATAAAACAAAAATGGAAAAGGTACTACTTAGATATTCCGTGGACCAAAAATCTATCGTCAAACTATAAGATTAAATGCCAATAATGGTTGATCGTAAATATCAAATTCACTTGAATTTAAACAAACTACACGTGTTTAGGTCATCAAGGGCTTTTTATTTCGACGTTTTATTTGTATTTTTATTAATGTTATACTAATTTATTTGTTATTTCGTTATTTAAAATAAAGATTATGTCAATTTATATAATTTGGCGAATGGTTTGGCGATTTATATAATTTGGCGAAATTGGTCGACGGGATAACAAGTAGTACCAATGAAAATATTTAAGTATGGAAGCAATGTTTGTAACGACTTAAAAATTATTTTCATATATATAAACTCGGTTTATGGCGTCAGATGTCGTCATCCGATGAATCTACAAAAGTCTTTTTCCATTTTTTCCGGTCATAGGTTCCTCAATGAAAGAAATTGGAATTGGAATAATATTGTGCGATTTATAAATTGCTCCTCGATAAGAAGAAAGAATGGGTACATTTATAACAACCGTGCGCACATCTTGCTGATAGCATTTTTAAAATTCCCAGTAGCAGTAGTTACATTTTGCGTATGTAAATTAAAAATATTTTTTTGCTTTTAATTATGGCATTATTTCCTGTTATTGTTTATCTTTTCAGTTTTTTAAATGAAATTAGTATAAGGCATGCATTTTAAATTAAATGAGGGAAAGGTTTGTGTTTTAAATGAAAATAATAAAATAAGAATATGCTATGAAAACAATCTTTATTGATTTATTACCTTCGCCCGGCTGACATAAAAGTATCACAAAAGCCACATATTCACTTTTCTTTGAGTAGTTGCTCATGAGAATTCAAGTTAACCTTCCGTAATCGGATACTTCACATATTGGTGTATTAGCTTTAATGTTGAAAGCATCATTTTTGTTTGAAGCGAAAACTTTACTATGAATTCTATTACACAAAATCGCATCATCATAATCTACTATATATTTACAACGGAAATTTGTATTTCATTCCGATTGTTTATAATACTTTCGTAGGATATACCACAATTAGTTAGGTAATAATTTTGAAAAGGTTTTAGTGTATACATATTGTTCAAGGGTACTTAATTATAGAGCAACAGTAAAAGTTCAAAAATTAAGTGAACCTGATTATGAAAGTTTAGCCTTTTTAAAAAAATCTACAGAACATATTTTGTTACAAGTGGCCCTGTTGCATGACTTTTAGGAATGGTGTTAGTATATACGATTTCATTATATGTTGAATAGTTACAGAGGTATTAATTCCTGTTGTCATAACGGTCTCATTACCCGACCATAAGTGCGCTGTTTATAATCAACTAAAACAATTACTTCTTAATTGCTAAATTTTGCCCAACGCTTAAGATAACATTATATCGCAATGGCGTTCGCATCGTTTTCAGTAATGAGCAAGGTCAAGCTGAAGATCCATATTGTTTAAAATACAAGTTCAAATTCACCATTTAGTTTAATCCAAGGTTCATTTGGAAATATTGACCAGCGCAGCGGGCATAGCCTGCTAGTATATATATAAAATCCAAACGGAAATTTCGTTCCGAACGCCCAGATTTCGAGTTCTACTGCATGGATTTTTACGGAACTTATACCGTTAGATAGGTATCGTTTCAGGGAAGGTTTTAAGCTATAACACATCACTCTACCTAGATTAGTTACAGAAGTATGACGGAAAGTTCTGTTATTTTGGACGATAAGGTTACCATTTAATTTCTTGGCGAAGTTTTTTGTTGTTGAAAAAATTGAAACGTCTATTACACCTAGAAAAATAAAAGATAAAAAAAAAACTGTTACAAATTTTATTTAAAATCTTTAAAAAAGAAAAAAAAAAAGAAATCCATTTTAATGAGTGATAATATTAAAAAACGAATATATTTAATTTAAACATGAAAGAGAATGTTCGTAATACTAAAAGAATTACTCTGTTGAAATATTGCAATTGAAATAATATTTGGCGATTTATCTTTTGCATCAGGTTAAGAAAAATTCCTCTGAAAATTGATAAAATGATATCAAGGAAGTTCCCCATAAGCGCATGCTCAGCATTATTTGAAAAAAAATTATAGAATATTCTTCTCATAAATATATATATATACATAAAAAAATCGGCAGAACCTCTATTTAGCATTCCTAAAAAAATAATGAAAATTTCATTTTTTGCGATTTAGCGCTGGATGGCGACACGATAAAATTTTGAATAATACTGTGATAAATATTCTTTAAGGAAAACTTTTTCAACTCTCGATACGAAGTTATTTTAAGTAAGTTTAACTTAAATAAATACATATTTATAACTGCAGTTTTGTCATATACATTTATATATGTAACAATGAAATTTAACGATCGTATTTATGCCGTTTACAATGAAATTTAAATGGGTTAAAAGTGTTTGAAACTCAAATTAAGGTCCGATTCTGAGCATTGGTAATTTGACTTCGATATTGTTAGTGTCAGAGACAACAAGACTGTTTTATTGCCATGGAAACAACAATTTAATATCGAAATGTTTAATGATAGCATTCTTAATTAAAATACCCTTAAAACGTATCCACCCGGTGACACCGTATAAAATTAAATAGCTCAATACAAGTAACACGCAATTTGCATATATTATATAAGCTTACAGCAAAAATAGTAAACTAATCCACAGTTTAAGTTTAAATTCATTGAGCATTAGGCATTTAATTACTTCTTTAACAAGGAATTTATAATTGTATTTCAATCTCTTGCATTTGGCGAGGAAACCTATTGGTTCGCCAAAGAGCGTCGAGCGTTCGTCTGTTCGCGCCAAATACTCGATAAAATATTTTTTACAGATTATCTTCTGAGATTCGACCGCTATATTTTTTACCGATCTTTTTTACATACATGAGTCATTTTATTAGCATTTCCTTTTTCAAAATATTTTGAGTATGCGTTTTAAGGAGACCTTCCTTGTGATTAACAATTCTTATTATTATTATTATTATTATTATTATTATGTATCTCTTGCAGAAAAAACTAGCAGATGTAATTATAAAAATAATGGTATTACATAAATAGCAGTTAATATTATAAAAGTGGAGACAAATATTTAAATTTTAATGCAAACATTTGCCCTCCCCCCACACACATATTATAAATAATTTAATTTCAGATATTTAAAATATTTTTCGCGTTAATGACGTCTTGAAAATAAAAGCATGTTTATTTCTCCGTCTTATTACGCTCATTAGAGAAATGCGAAAAAAATCTTCGGTTTGCCAAAAAAGATCACAACTAAAAATTTGGCATAACTAACTTTATTTATCATTTGCAAAGAGTTTTGATAGTGAAAGATCTAAAATTTAATCAACAGCAATTTGACATTATTTAATAGAATGTAGTTTGGAACGAAATTAACTCTGTTTTGTAGCTAACTCTGGTACATTTGTAGCCATACCGTTACGAACATTTCTAACGTTGCACATCAAACTTGGTTGTGGATCCGATTACGGATGGTTGGGAAGATTTTATTGAATGAAGACTAGATGTTTAGTTTTTTATTTGAATTAGTTATCGAGGTTGTTTTCCTAGGTTAATAGTTGCATGATTAAAACTGGTATGTAAAAAGATACGGCAGTTAAAATGACATTATTTTAATTTTATTCACATAATTCCGCTTTAAATATCCACTATTACATGATTCACATTTTAAAATATAAAAGTTAAATACTGTTTTGATTGTATTTACTCTACTGGAAATCGAAGATAAGAAACTGTAGAGAAAACCTGGCAAAAGAAGACGTATATTACCAAATATAATGTAACGTAGAGAGAGATTGTATTTATGTTATCAGCTCCGCACAAAGTACCAAGCTGAGAAGCCCGGAGTAAAAGAACTAACAAACAAAAGTGAATAACTCGAACATTCTTTAAATTAAATGGTCAATCTCTGCAGTCATTGTAATTCTCTCTTTTTTAGTAGTGTGGTGATATGATCGTAATGGCCGCATTTCCCTCCCAAACTCTACATGTGTACTAAAGAGTTGCTTCTGAATTGCCCGTATTTCGTCTAACACATCAGATAATATAATAGCGCAATCGCGTCCGATGCGTATTCAGAAAATGCGGAAGGACCTTCCAGGTGAAGGTCCATATTAATTTAAAATACGGGGCCGGATTTTCCATTTCGTTTGATTGAAGGTTTATTTGAAAAATGGTCCAGCGCAGCGGGCTCAGCCTAAGTAACACTGCAAATCTGAGAGTGCAATAATCTAACAAGTTATTAATCCTTAATTATCTGATTTGTTACAAGTACAAGATGATCAATAAAGTGTATCAAGGTCTTTTTACATCTGTTAAGTGCAATAATTCTTTTCTTTTTATGTTTTTCATAACGCATCCTTCACCTCTATATTTCTGTCAGTAAAATGTATTATTGCTTCCAGATGTGTTGGCATATTTCCAGCATCCGTGAAATGATAATAATTTTTTGTTTATATAATACTTTGTTTTTTAAATGATCAAGCCTGAAAAATCCAGTTTGTTTATAATAAAATATATATATTTGATTACATTCGTGATTTATTCTTGACACTAGGGGGAACGCCCATCCTAGGACAGTGGTTAGAAATTGCGGTTTCGGTCAATTTGGTTTAAATATCATAAAAAGTTCAGTAAATTGAAATACAGCTTACAAACATTTAACATTTGAAAGTACACCCTACGTATTCAACTGTGTAAAATTTTAAATTAAGCGATGTTGAGAAGTAATTAAGTTTACAGAAAAAAGGAAAATGGAATACTGATTCATATAAATCGATTTTTCCAAAATAAACTAAACAAACAAACTAAAAAGTATGTTTATTACTCAGAATATTCGGTACATTTATGTTAGTTTTGGGATGCGTTAAATCGTAAAATATTGTTCCCATTGATCTTTAATTTTGCATTAATTTCACTTAAATTATAAACATTTAACTCATTTTATTAAAAAAGCATAACTTTTATTTGAAATACAAACATTCAAAACGCATATATTGCATGTAATTAAAGCAGGTGCCTTTCACTCATTTCCCTTAAAATACTTAACAATAATAATAATAATAAATACCATGGCATTTTATTCGATTTTCAAATCATTGTTTTTAATTCACACACTCGAAAAAAATAACTACTATTAGCGCAAAAAGAAAATCGTTATTGGCGAGATTTGCTCATGGATAACATAAAAGTACCAAAAATTGATATGAGTTTTCTAAAGCTTTTCTTTTAAATTAAAAACTATTTTCATTGGTTCATCAAAGGCATACCAATACTACAGGAGTTAAAGTATTCAAAGCGCAAAAGCTTTACATTTTTATCAATGAATTTTCAAAAATAAATCACTCACTACACATTGTAGCGCAGTGGTTATGAGGTTGAATTCGGAATTAATTAGGGGAAAGCTGGAAATTATTTTAATCCTTTCAGTTTAGGTCTAGTATTAATATGCTATGTTTCCCCCTCGTATTAGGTGAGCGTTGTCACAACTTTAATTCAAAGTTTTAGCCTCGTGGTCAGGGGGTTGAACTCAGAATTAATTAGCAGAAAACTGGAAATTGTTTTAATCCTTTCAGTTTAGGTCTAAAAGGAACGTACTATGTTTTTTCTCCGTACTTGGTGAACGTTAGAAAATATGTGCATATTTATTTTCGTTTAACACGTTTTTTTAATTACCTTAACAATATATCAAAACGGCTAAGTCTATAAAAAACACTATCAGTAAAAATGTTGTAAAGCTTAAAATTCTGAATAAAATTAGTACCCACATTAATATTTGTTTTTAATATTAAGGCCGTAATTCTATTTCTGAATTTTATCTTAATTGCTGACCAAGAGTTTGAAACCAGGAAAGACCAAGTTACATTAACAATATCTTAAAACTGCTAGCTCTATCAAATAATTGTCAGTACAACTGTTGTAGAGCTTACAATTCTTAATAAAATGAGTACCCACATTAATATTTTTGTTCATAATTAAAGGTTGCAATTCTATTTAAAATTTTAACCTTAATTGCTAATCAAAAGTTTGAAGCCTGGAGAGACAAAGTTACCTTAACCATATCTGAAAATAACTAACACTGTTAAAAAATTATCAGTACAAATATTGTACAGCCTGAAATTCTGAATAAATTGAGTACCCACATTAATATTTTTGTTCAATATTAAGGCCGCAATTCTATTTTAAATTTTCAAGTTATCAGTCCACCCTGCTTAAAATTGTATATATATGTATTTTGGTTAATTTTTGAACTATATCGAAGGGATTAAAACAATTTCTAGCTTTCCCCAAATAAATTTCGAATTAGCCCTTTCTTTCATCCCCTACCACTGGGCCCGTAATCAAGAGATTATAAACCGTAATTCTCAAAATATCCAAAATAATGAGCTAAAATAATTACATAAACATTATAAATGCCTCAATAGAAAAATATACATATGATTGCATAAAAAAAAAAATAGAAACAGTGTGGATTGTTAACCGGGTCTGTTCTGGCTTCAAGCTCTTGATTAGCGATTCAGGCTAAACATGGAAGTAGAATTGTGAGCTTAATGTTCAACAAAAGTATTAAGTGTGGGTACTCATTTTAATTCAGAATTTTAAGCTCTACAGCATTTGTATTGATAATGTATTTGATAGAGCTAGTTTTTTTTTTTTTTTTTTTTTTTTTAGATACTGTTATGGAAATTAAAATAACCTGTTTTTCGATTATAAATCAGTACATATTTTCTAACGCTCACATACTATGGACGGAAAACTTAGTATATTCATTCTAGATGGAATTGTTGGAAAACGTCCCGGTGTAAGTGATTTTATGTCCAACATCACCTCGCTTGTGAAATGACAATTTCCTTATGACATGTGCAACGCGTCTTCATTTTTTTTAGTTGTGAAATATGTTCCAAGATGGCGACACTTCCCTGAGCTATGGTGGCGTAAGATCACGGACTAGCGAACAATAGTGTAAAAAACTTTTGTTTCAAAAAGGCGACAACAGATAGCAGCACTAGAGAACTTTTCTGATAGACTCGTTTAATTAGAACCTTTTTTTGCTTGTTAAGCAGTTTTTATTGTTTCAGGCTTTTTTACTCTGTTTTAACTCTTGTGGGCCCCTTTTTACTTCTCACTCGAATGGCCGATGTTGTCGGGCCAACAACGCACGAATTTCTGTGCGTTGTTCTATTGCTATAAAGAAAAACTTGTATCTGCGTGGATTCAATATCATTATTCAAATTACATTACTAATCTTATTTTATTCTTCTTTTATAGTGTGAGTGTACGACCTTATGTAACCAAGATATAGCATTAGATTAAACGGTTTTATTCTGTACTTTTCTGCTCATCAATGAATACCACTTACACATTTTTTCAAATAAAATTAATCGAGTGTTTCTAGGTGATCAACGTGAGAAGTGAAGCACTCTGCGTTCACTTACCAGAGAGGTAAGAAAAAACTTTCTATCTTTCATTATTGATGTAAATACTTTTGGTATAACAATTCTATATTTATACTGGGTCCTTAGCTTCAAGCTAATCGCGAACTCACCCCTTCTAGATATTTTAAAAGGAATAAAAAGATTCTAAATGGATTAAAACAATTCCTAGCTTTTCCTAATTAATTGCGAATTCGGCCATTTTTCATTCCCCTACCACTGGGCTATTGTTTACATTTGTAAAATTAATCACAATTTCCGAAATGTTCGTTTGTTTATACGGTAATCTTTTGTTGGTAGCTGGTTATTTTTTATTTATACCCTAAAACATTATAATTGTATAGTTTTTGAAGGTATTAGAGAAAATGAAGAGGAATAGATGTAGGTAGATTATTTATATATGAGATGTCTGAAGACTTTTTTAGCTCTGAGCTGGCGGGCCTATGGTCCGGTGATACGCGTGCTTGGAGGATAAGGAGAGAGATTCGGTTTTGAGAGTGAAGGGTAGAGGTATTTTGTATGTTGTGCATGTGTGCCGGCGGGAGATATATAAAACCGAAAGTGGTTTTCAGGTGCTACGGGCACGGGAATATAAGAAATTTTAGTAGTTAGTGAAGTAGAGATCAGTGTAGTGAAAGGTGAATATTGAGTCTGTATTGTGCACTCGAAACCTGACGTATGCAAAAATTTTATGTGATTATCGTTAATGTATTTGTCCTGTACTGTCTGTCTACATATATATTTAATAAACAATCATTTGTGATAAATAATGAATGTTCTTTGTGGTGAATGTGGTATACGGAAGACGTCACACGCTCCGTTCCGATAACAAGATAATTTATATAAAGTAAGTGGTATGCCTTTTTATGCATGAAATAATTAAAGAAGAATGTGAATAAAGAAATATTTAACTATGATTTAAGCATATGAGAAAAAGAATGAGATTTATGTGGATTTATTCATTTAAGATGAGATTTAGCATTTGTTAAGTGTAGAAATTATAAAAATGGTTAAGAGTAAAAACTAAAATGTTTAGTATTAAAGTGCTAAGAAAAGAAGATTTGGTTATAGCAGCCAGTGAGTTAGGCCTAAAAGTGGGGGCTGCTCACAGAATTATAGATTTAAAAACACTAATTGAGGGAAGTGATCAGTATACTAAAAATATTGAATTTATAAATGAATTATTAAACACTACGATGTCTGATAGAATCGAAAGTGAAAAAGTCCTTCCGGCCAGTGCCGGAGGGATACGTAGACTTCATATTCCTTATTTTTAAAATACTAGCTTATATTATGCAAACACACGAAGCTCAATTTAGTGGAAACCGATTACAGAAGATTCAATACTAATTTTTATCAATACTAAATCATTATGAATGAGAATTTCGCGAAATTAGTGAGCTCTATCCAAGCTGATTTTATTTAAAGTAACTTATAATTGGTTTCCAAATTCGGCGATATCTTGAAGTAACTGCCCTTTTAAGACAACATGGTGGATGAGGTTAACCAGTGAACTTGGTCGAGACCTTAGTAATTCCTGTGCACATGATCACTCACATCGGAATCGGTTGATATATACAAGTGCTGTCGCAGGCAAAAAATCAGATTTTTCAAAATGTCACCAACATTATAAATTGAAAATGCTATATCTGAGCCATTTTTTAAGATAAAGAGAAAACAAAAAAATGCTCCGGAATACTTATATCAAGGTTAAATACTTAAGAATGAAATCTTTTTCAATTTCTAATTTTTTTTGCACCTCACTTTAAACATAATTTTTTTTAATTTAATGGCCGCCATTTTTAAAGAAGATAGTGAATGAAAGTGGCCAGTGAACTTGGTCGAGACATTGTTATATACTATCCACATGCCTTCTTACAACCAAATAGGTTAATAAATACGTGTGTTATCGCGTGAAAAAATATCAGATCGTTTCATAATGTCAGCCATGCTGGAAATTCAAAGTGCTATAACTCAACCATTTTTTAAGATACAGACGAAACAAAAACTGTCCCGGAATCTTTGTATCAAGGTCAAACACATATAAAAAACCTTTTTCATTTTCCAATTTTTTGATACCTCACTTTAAATTTTAAATTTAAAAAAATGTTTAATGTTCCCTTTTGAAACAAGATGGCGGATGAAACTTGCCTACGAACTCGGTCGAGACATTGAATGTACTATGTACACACCAAGTTACATCCAAATAGGTTCATAAATACGCCTGTTATAGCGTGACAAAAAACAGGTCGTTTCAAAATGTCAGCGACAATACAAATTCAAAATGCTATAACTCAAACACTTTCTTATATATAGACGAAACAAAAACTATTCCGGAATCTTTGTATCAAGGTCAAACACATAAGCAAAAAAATCTTTTTCATTTTCCAATTTTTTGATACCTCATTTTAAATTTTAAATTAAAAAAAATTAAATGGCCGCCATTTTGGAACAAGATGGCGGATGAAGCTGGCCAACGAACTCAGTGGAGACATTGGTATGTATTGTGTACACACCGAGTTTCATCCGAATCCGTTCATGAATACGTCTGTTATCGCGTGATAAAAATCTGAATGTTTCAAAATGTCAGCCTCGCTAGAAATTCAAAGTGTTATAACTCAGCCATTTTTTTAAGATATAGACAAAACAAAAACTGCTCCGGAGTCTTTGTGTCAAGGTCAAACACATAAGAAAAAAATATTTTTCAGTTTTCATTTTTTTTGGTACCATATTTCAAATTTAATTTTTTTTAAATATTTCAAATGGCCGCTATCTTGAAACAAGATGTCGGATGAAGTTGGCCAAAGAAACTCGGTCGAGGCATTCGTATGTATTATGTACACACCGAGTTTCATCCAAATCGGTTCATGAAAACGCCTGTTAACGCGTGAAAAAATCAGGACGTTTCAAAATGTCAGCCACGCTAGAAATTCAAAGTGCTATAACCCAGCCATTTTTTAAGATATAGACAAAACAAAAACTGTACCGGAATTTTTGTATAAAGGTCAAACACGTAAGAAAAAAATATTTTTCAATTTCTAATTTTTTGGTACCACAATTCAAATTTAACAATTTTTAAAAAAATTTAAATGACCGCCATTTTTAAACAAGACGGCGGATGAAGTTGGCCAACGAACTCGGTCGAGACATTGGTATGTACTGTGTACACACCGAGTTTCATCCAAATCGGTTCATAAATACGAGAGTTACAGTGTGACAAATATCATATATATATATCTATTTATATAACATCCAAGTCTCTGTGTGTCCCTCACGATTCCGGTAGGACCGCCTCATTGTAAAGAATAATCGTTGAAAAATACTAATGTAGGGTTAGCACAGTAGTGCCAAATGTTGAACAACTTGGCGGATTATCGCCACATTTTATGAAATATCGCCAAATTTGGCGTCAAAAATAAGTTGTCATATATGAAGCCAACTTGGCGATAGCTAGCTAATTTCGCGAAATTCCCATTTAAAACCATTACTATTCCATACGAGGTCACCGTAATTTAATTTAAACTCCGGCTTCTAAATGTTTTTTTTTTTTTTTTTTTTCAAAATGTATGGGTGAGAATTTAAAGTGTAATATACCAAAAATATACGTCTTTACATCGTCGTCCCTATGCTACAAATAAAATATGACGCGCTGTACTATCTGAGCTCTTAACTGCCCGATTTTAATGGGCTTTACATAGCCGGATACAGAAATTAAATTATCGGTAGTTTTCCAGCATAGGGGCCTTGGCGAAATAGCGAAATCTGCCTTGGAGAAGAAGGAAATTTGGCAACATATTTTCTGGCAACCTATTCACTATTTTATTTCATATACACACGGATTTTTTTTTTCAATATTTATACAATGTATTTAACATAAAGAAGCCATTTGTCTAAATTTATTCAGAAACAGAAGGTATTTGTGTATAAAAAACAACAATAATAAATACATTTAATTAAAATATAAACCAATTTATAGAAACAAACAAAAAAATTCCCCAAGTTTGTTTTCATAGCTGTTTTTAACATTTGGCAACAAATCTTATTTTCTGATGCCTGAATTCCATCACGTTTTAAAAAAAAAACACCAAGGCCCCTATAGTGGAAAAGTACCAAATTCTCTCCTATTTTGCACTATCTGCACCATAGTTTGTAATATATTACACACTTGCAATATAATTACAATAATTACTTGCATATATTACACAATTACAGTTTTCTGATTTATTTGTTCTTTCGTTATTTAAAATAAAAATTATGTCGATTTGTATAATTTGGGGAATAGTTTGGCAAAAAATCACTCATTAAATTTCTATCCCACAGCGCCACGAAATAGCCTGCATGAGAAAAAATGAACCGATCGATGTTAGCATTCATCCAACAGTGAATTACCTCAATTGTTTTTATAGTTTTATTTACTTTTTTTAAAATCTTTTAACGTTGCATTAAATGTGTATTAAATAAAAATAGGTACAGATGTCACAGACGCACAGGGGTTTCTTTTTAGCACCAAAAGGGCGATTTTTTGCCTGGCGTGGTAACCTGCAAATTTTTGCTTTGAATGAAAACTTGGTGTTTTATAATAAAATTAAGTGTGCGAGTTAAATTAAAATAATGTGTACGATAATGGCAACTGAAAGCGGCAACTGTTTTACGTTTATTTTGTTTTTTGAGTGAAAAAAGAATAATGAAGTAGAAATGTAATATAGAATATTTTGTTCAACAATTTATTGTATTTTTCATTTGAAATGAATGAAACTGCATCCGAACGTAAACGGCGTTCAGACAGAGATCGTAGAGCCCGATGGCTAGCTCGGCAGTCGCAAGAAACATTAAATTCTATCCGAGAAGAAAATAGATTACGGCATTCAAATCAAAGAGCTAATGAAAGCCATAATGATCGATCTGTGAGATTATCTCATAACTCTGTGCGTACTTCTACACAGCGTTAAAGTGAAAATGAAAAACAAAGGTTAATCAGACGTAGTCATGATGCTGAACGTCATTCTCGGCGAATTTTGACTCAACGATAAAACTACTACGAAAATCAGCAACAATTAATTTCTGAAGTCTCTCAGTCTCAAGTTATTGAGCCTCATACGTGTGGACAATTAAGCATTCTCTGCCAATTTTTCAAAGCGCGCCATTTTCAAGCTGAGAATCCCAGAGATGGAAAATTTAACAGTTGTTGCCATAAAGGTAAAGTTAGGCTTCCACAACGTCATCGGTTTCCACCATACCTCCAAGGCTTGATGAGCAATTCAAATGCACTTAATAATCGTAATTTCAAAGAAAATATTCGCTCATACAATAGTGCCATTTCATTTGCTTCTATCAGTGCTAAACTTGCTGGAAATGCTCCGGGACACGGCTCTTATTGTTTTAAAGTTCGAGGACAAATTTATCACCGAACTTCCCACTTGCATCCTCCTAATGGCCAACAAAGAAAATTTGCTCAACTGTATGTTTTGGATATAACACAAGCTGTCGAACAGCGTCTTAACATTCCCGAAAATGACAACTGTTTACCAAATGTTTTGCGTGAACTTGATTTACTTATGCGGCAAAATCCTTATGCTCAAGTATTCAAAAAATTGAGTGAGGTGGAGACTGAGCAGCAACAACATGCACAGAGATACAATTTACAAATGCCAAGAGTTAATATGGTATTGCGTTGAGATCGCCATTCAGACAAAAGACGATATAATTTGCCGACATCAAACGAAGTAGCTATGTTTTTTCTAAATGACGATGGTGAACCACCCTTTCAACGCGATATCAGAATTTATCCAAGAAATAATGACCAACCTTCTGTAAACTTGAATATTTTAAGTTCTAATTTAGATCCAATGACTTATCCTATATTCTACCCAAACGGAGAGCCTGGCAGGACAACAAATTTATCACTATCATCTTATCCAGTATTTTCACCTGGTGTTCGAAGTAATATATCAATGCTTCAGTTCAACGTTGCTCAAACAGCGATTCGTGATAATGAGTTTAATCCAGTATTGTATGGTGGAAAATTTGCTTAACAGTGGATAATAGACTTTCACTTACAAGTGGAAGCTAATAATCTCAATTTCATAAGACAGAAGCAAAAAAAGTTTCGTGCAGAAGATTATTCTGGCCTCAGGGACTTTGTAGCCCAAGGGGCCGCTGATGCAGGTATTACTGCTGGAAAAACCATAATTCTACCTTCTTCATTTCAAGGGTCTCCTAGAAATATGAGAGAGAGATACAATGATGCTATGCCCATTGTTACAAAGTTTGGAAAACCAGATGTGTTTTGTACATTCACGTGCAATCCATAATGACCAGAAATAGTCAAAAATCTACTGCCCGGACAAACGTCATCAGACAGACTTGATTTAGTAGCGAGAGTGTTTAAAATCAAACTATCAGCATTAATGAATGATATAACAAATGGGGAACTATTTGGTAAAGCTGTGGCCTTTGTATATACTACTGAATTTGAAAAAAGAGGTCTTCCACATGCTCATATTCTTTTAATTCTAGCAGAGCCCTATAAATTTCGTAATGCTGCTCAAGTTGACCGTTGTATTTCTTCGGAGTTACCAGATCCCGAAACTTATCCACGATTATCAGAAATTGTTCTTCGTACTATGGTCCACGGGCCATGCGGAGCTTTGAATCCGAATTCTCCATGCATGGATAGTAATAAATGCACAAAAGATTTTCTAAAAGAGTTTCAAGAAACAACTAAAGTCAATCTGAATGGTTATCCACTCTATCAAAGACGACAAGGCCGAACTGCTATAGTTCGCGGCAAACAGATAGATAATCGCTTCATTGTACCGTATAATGCATATTTACTGCTGAAATATGACGCGCACATCAATATTGAAGCCTGCGCGTCCATCAAATCTATTAAATACATTTACAAGTCCATATACGAAGGTTATGATGCAGCAAATGTAGTAGTTCATGCTGGAAATAATGAAAGTAACGAGTTTGTGTATGATGAACTGTCGTCACATGTCGATTCTCGATATGTGAGTGCCCCAGAAGCAATGTGGCGGTTACTGGAAAATGAAATGCACGATCGTTCTCATGCAATAATTCGTCTTGCCATTCATTTGCCTTTAAGACAACAGGTTTATTTTCATGCTGGTGGTGAAAATGGTGCTCTGGAACAAGCTGCAAACCGCGAAACGATGCTGACTGCTTGGTTCAAGTTGAATAGAACAGATAATGAAGCAAAACAATATCTTTATGTTGATATACCATATCATTATGTATGCGAGAAAAACGCTTGGAAAAAACGACAAAGAGGAGGCGATAAAATTGTTACAAGATTATATTATGTTAATCCAAAAGGTATTGAACGTTTCTGCCTTCGGTTACTTCTCCTTTATGTTCCTGGTGCTACATGCTTTGAAGATTTACGAGCATTTGATGGAGATCTGTACAACACATTTCAAGAAGCTGCAAGTGCACGTTGTCTTCTTGCTGAAGATAATGAATGGGATCAATGCTTAGAAGAGGCTACTTTAACTGCAATGCCATTACAAATGCGTCAAACTTTTGCATTTATTTGTATATTTTGTAATACAACAAATGCAGCTAATTTGTGGGAAAAATATAAAAATTCAACGAGCGAAGATTACTCAAGAACTTATAATGAATCAGCTGCTCAGAACCGAGATTTGCAAGATATTAATTGCATGTTGGAATCTCATGGATTAAACTGTACATCATTTAATCTTCCTACACCCGATATACTGCAAGAAATTCAAAATGAAGAATTCGACTATTTTAATGAAGCTGAAGTAGCTGTTGAACAAATAGAAACTTTAAATTTCTTACAACGAGAAGCTTTCAACCAAAATAAAATCAGCACTTGAAAGTGATTCTGTTACGAGACGTTGCTTTTACTTAGATGGTCCTGGAGGATCTGGTAAAACATATTTGTACAACGCACTCATGCATTTTGTTAGAGGTAAATGCCAAGTAGTACTTCCACATGCAACAACAGGAATTGCATCAATTTTATCAGAGGGTGGTAAAAACTGTTCATTCTGGCTTCAAATTATCAGTGCCGATTTTAGAAACTTCCACATCTGCCATTCGAACGTCTTCAAGTGAAGCTCAAATATTACGTGAAACAAAATTAATTATAATTGATGAAGTAACAATGATGTCATGCCATGCTCTTCGTTGTATAGATGTCTTACTGCGGGAAATAATGTTGAATGACATGCCTTTTGGAGGCAAGGTTATGTTATTAGGTGGAGACTTTCGCCAGACACTGCCAGTTGTTATAAAAGGAAACAGAACAGAAATTATTGAAACATGCTTGAAATTAAGCCCACTTTGGCAAGAATTTATACAACTAAGACTATCTGAAAATATGAGATCTGAAGAGCAAAATTCCTTTAATGAGTGGCAGCTTAAAATTGGTGAAGGAAAAACACCTGATATATCAAATTTACCTGCAGATACAATAGAAATTCCACCATCAATGGTTTGCAAAGATTCAATTATTGTAAGTGTATATGGAGATCATATAAACTATACTGATTTTGAACAACTTGAACAAAAAGTAATTTTGACAACAAGAAACAAACATGCATTATCATTTAATAACAAAATTTTGAATTTGCTGCCTGAAGATGGAAGAACTTACTATAGTGCAGATTCAGTCGTGTCTGACAACCAAGAAAATATTAATAATTATTCACCTGAGTTCTTGCATGAACAAACTCCATCTGGGATGCCTCCTCATAAGCTTACTCTGAAAAAAGGAAGCATCATCATGCTTCTCAGAAACATGAATCCAAGAAAAGGATGCAATGGAACCAGATTAATTGTGCACTCTCTCCACAACCATTTTATTGATGCTTTCATTTTAACCGGAACAAATCAAAATGATAGAGTTCACATACCAAGAATTGATTTGACACCATGTGAAACTTCTCTACCTTTCATTCTTAAACGCCGCCATTTCCCAGTTATACTGTCATCTGCAATGACGATAAATAAGTCACAAGGACAAACATTTTCTACAGTTGGACTGTATTTAAAAGAACCGTTTTTTTCTCATGGACAGCTATATGTAAGTATTTCAAGATGTAAAGAGGAGGAGCAGTTAAAAATTTATGTAGAAGATACTGAAGAGCAAGGTCGGCTTTTAAATAATGAAAGAGTTTTTACAAAAAACATCGTATATCCTGAAGTTTTGTGAACAAATTTTAATTTCATTTTTTCTGTATTCATTATTACATAGTTTTTCATAAATTCGGTTTGTTTTTAAATTGTGTTATTTTCATCTACTACTGCGGAAGGAAAAACATTTTCCTCTGTTTCTGGCATTAAAGCAGATCCTGCACCAAACAATTGTGTGAATCTTCCCTTGACGTCACCTGAGATCGAAAAAAATTTAAAATATATTTTTTCAATTAAATATGGTCTTATTAATTTGGGTTAAAAGCCAAGACTTTTAATTTCTACCAAAACTCTTCAGGTCTTAAAGGTTTATATATCTTTCTATCTCATTTTCCGTCATTTTTGACGGGCTATCTTTCTAGTATGTATATATAAGCTCAGAAAAATCAAAAGTAAAACGGATTTAATCGCAAATTTGAGGAAATGTTAAAAAAGATTTTAAATATACTAAAATTTAAGTATAAAGATAGTAATATGTATTGGATTATTTTGAACAGTTATGAGATCAGGAATGAACTAATTAAAGAGGATATACAAAGTGTCCAGACATATGATTTTGAGAATCTTTTCACAAACATTCCTATTGCAGGGTTAAATGATGTCCTTTTAAAGGTTGTCGATTTAATTATAGCTGACACAGATTTAGATTTTAATTTATTTAAATTATTATGTAATTTTTGTTTATATAACAACTATGTTTATACAGGTTCAAATATATATTTACAGAATAATGGAATAGGAATGGGAACAAGTTATTCTTCAACGGCAGCTAACTTATTTTTATTTTATTATGAATTTCAATTTTGTAGTGTCAATAAAGATGTTACTTTTCTGGCTTTTAGATATATCGATGATTTGATAATTTTGAACTGTGATCGCGATTTTTTGGGGATATCATGTAACATTTATCCTGATATGCTGGTTTTGAAAAAAAACAAATGAAAATAATAGTGCTGCTGATTATCTTGATTTGAAAATAAACATTTCAAACGGTATACACGTATCAATTTATAATAAACGGGATAACTTTAATTTTGAAGTTAACCATTTAGTTAATTGGAGTTCAAATATCCATAAACGCGTTTACGTCAATATCATAATAGGTCAGATTTTTCGCTACTATAAACTCTGTTCGAATAAAAATTTATTTTTTAAAGAACTTTTTAATTTAACCAGCATTTTGTATTATAAAAACAATATACCTTTGAATTTCATTAATAAATATACTAGTTTTACAGACAGTCTTCATTTTTGAGGAGTTGCTATGCGATTGACAGTTAATGATTTGTATAAACTAAAGCCTTTTTTGGACGGTTTTACAAGGATGTCTGCAATTGTGTGGCAACAGACATGGAACGTTTATGGACAGATTATGGATCACTGGAATTTAGTTATTGTTTTTTGTGGCTGTGTTGCTCGGATTTGGGTAAAATAATTTTATTGTTTCAGTATACATTACACATACGTTCTGAATCAGTTGTATCTTCGAGATGCACTGTTTATTGTGGCGTCGGGTCCGGTGGGGGAGTGTTCGCTATATGCTTTCAATTGTTTTTATGCATTTGATTTATGCTTTGCGACACTCTGGCCGAAACCCACTGCCACTACTGAATAATAGTTTGTTGTAAATTGTAATTAATCTGAAACATTGCTGTGCTCTCTAAAATGCCCACCGCTGAAGAGGCCACAGCCTTTTGTTGTTTTTTTCTTGTTCAGGTTATATCTGTTTAAATTTCTTGGATGTTTTATGGTTATACTTAGTTTATTTATGGTGCAGGATTCTGGGTCCGACAAACGCATTTAAAACATAATGTGCTATATATATATATATATATATATATATATATATATATATATATATATATATATATATATATATATATATATATATTTATATATTTATATAAACTTTTGAACGGAGGGTAGTTTCGGGGTCTGGTGGTCATGATAAATGAAAATATACCAAAATTTTTTTAAATCTCTTTCCTCCGAACGGCTGCAATATGTAGTGAAGCAGAACGTGAAGCAGAGATCCTTAGAATTGAAAAAGAAAATGTGAAAAACGAACAAAACACTACGTTGGAATTAGAACGTACAAAACTAGAAGTTAAGAAAGCCGAGTTTGAAATGGCGAAGCTTCAAGCTGATAATAAAAATTCTGACACGGGGTGTGGGGTAGACAAAAATCCCATATTAATTCTTTTGAATCCCTAATTCAAAGTGTTAAAACTCTGAGAATGGCAGCCCCGACTAGGCCGAAAGCGCATAATTTATTTTTTACTTCGCTCGAAAATGCATTCAAAATGAAAAGTGTCGCGGAGGAGTTAAAAGTTGAAATTTTACAAAATGAACTAGGCGACCGAGCGGCGCATTTATAAGTTAGACGTTTCGCTAAAACCACAACAAATCATGGATAATTGGTAAACACGGATAATTATACGATAATTGGTTTTCTTAAAAAAGGTAGAACTTTTACTGAATTATATGACAGACCAATAAAATCATTTCGTAATTATGATGAACCCGGGAGCATAAATCATGGAAAGTATTTTCCACATCATGACAGGAATAATGTTCGTTTTCTGGATAGAAAAACGAATGACATATATAAATTGTGTAAACAAATAATTCATTTGCGGTTCTGACCGTATAATAAAGGCTCCACCAGTGGTTGAGAGTTTCTGCTCTCGAAGCTGGTAGACGGGAGGTGGTGGCTTCGATCCCAATCGCGCCCGCTGGCCTGATCGTTCGGAGATTTCGTGATTTACTTCGAACATTGGTTTTCCAAGCGTAAATACGGTTTAGGTTCCTTTAGAAAGACCACCATGCCGGGCACCCCCCCCCCCTCAGTGCCCATATCCCTCGTGTTGATAATTGGCCGTCATAAACACAACCACAGCAAACCGAATAATAAAGAAAAAAAAATTGAAATTTCCAAAATCTAATGAAAAAGTAATCTCTTATTGAGAAAAATAACCCAGCAAACATATACCTTTCGGCACACGATCGGACCGCAGCTGGCACTGTCGGTTAAGCGTCGGCAGCATGTCGGCAATTGAAACATAAGAATCTGCTTTTTCGACAGCCGGTTACCGTAATTGGTCCCCTTATGGTTATATATCGGCAAGCGACTTACGCCGGCAAGTGACGCAGGACCAATATGTGATTTCTGATAGTGGCCTGATCAGATTTGCCAACATCGGTCCGAATTCGGAATTTTTAGTCTTAACCGAGACTTTTTTTTCTTTTTCTTAGTTTGGTTTGAGTTTCAGTTTTGATAAGATATGTATATTTCATATATTTCATATAAAATTCTAACAGTGATAAACAAAATAAATGTCAAAAATAGCATATATTTATTTATTTTTAAAAAGTTGTTGTTGAATTCATTTTAAAAAGGACTTACAATTATTTGAATCATAAAAAGAGTTTTTTAAATCGCTCCTTTTAATTATTATTCATTATAAACTTAATCGTAGAAAAAAAAAACATTCATAAATTAATTGAACTTATTTTCTAGCTATTATATTCATTTTAAAAGCAATAGCTATGTTTCTTATTTTATCTAAAAATCAAATTATTAAAAAGTATTTAAAAATATTTTACAAGCTATAAAAATATTAAAAAAAATTACCAGACTTTTTAGCATTAAAATTTAAAAGAAAGATTAAGAAATCTCACATTTCCAAAAAAAAAAAAAAAAAAAAGATAACTTAATGTTTATATTTTATTTGATGATTAACAAATGTTGATCATTATGGCTACATAATTACTAAAAATATATTCTACATTAAATTATCAAATTACAAAAAATGAACTGTTATTGTAATTAAAAGTAATTAATTACCAACTTATTTTTTTATTAAAATTAGTTTTTCTATGTTACAAATATATATTTTTTGAATTAAATAATTCCTAAAGAGAAAATTGTATTAAGAGAAAAACCACTGAAATTCACTTATTTTATTTAATAAGCATTCTTAAATTTATAAGAAAAATTCAGAAACACCCCCCCCCCCCCCCCCCCCATTTAAAGTTGTCATCCAAAAGAAAAAAAAAAATACATATAAATTGATATTTTTATTTTATTTTTTATTTAAAACTATTGATAAGTAACTAATTAATATTGCAACATAATCATTAAATATATGCTTTACTTTAAATCATCAAAACGATATAAAATGAATTCTTATTCTAATTAAAAGTTATTAATTACCAACTTTTTATTTATTAAAATAAATTTTTCCATGTTAAAAATATATATTTTGTAAATTAACTCAACGCATGTAATTATATTATAAATCCTAAAAAAGAAATTTGATTAACTGAACAAAACCTCTAAAAATTTTTTTTTAATAGTTAATTATTCTTAAAAAATATATATATATAAATATATATATATATATATATTCTTAATTATATCTTTATCTTAATTATTCTTAAATTCGTTTGCTTTACCGAATTCGCTAAGGTATTTATTTCATTCACTTATATATTTACTTTTAAATACACGCGCGTAAGACAAATAAATAAATAAAAAAATAAAATCACTTCAAAATTCAAATTTTCCCATCTACCACTTACCTTCAACGACAACCAATACTTATCGATATGTCTTCACCTTATGAACTCATATAATCCTCCCCTGTTCAAGTCTCAGTGGCTGAGTGGTGAAGGCGTCTACTTCATGCCCCTGGGTACGATGGATCAAACCCCGCCTCTCCGAACGCTGAAACACGTTCCTTCCAAATATACATTCCACGATGCTTCATAGATGGCGCCATCAAAACAGATTTTTTTTTCAATTTATGCTGGTGTCGGGCTACGGCCGGCATTCCTATGGATAGCTATCGGCGTGCTGTCGGCATAGTTTTCTGCCGATACCGGACCGGCTGCGTGCCTCATGAATCGGGCCGCATTCGCGTGGCGTATCAAAAAAGATACGGAACCGGTAGCGGCAACCGGTATCGTACCAATACCGCCGGTAGTGGCAAGCGGCTGTCGCCCGATTGCTTATTGATAGCTATGTGTTTGCTGGGAAGCTTGATGATAAATTAGTTGCTAAGGTGACAGCTTTTGGTTTCGGAAACGAGGCAATAAATAATACTCAGTCTTTGCAGTACCAGGATGTGTGGTTGGTGGAATGGAAAACTGGCACATTAATCGATAGTGCCGCCGAGATCCCAGTAATTAATTTAAACCAGATACCGTATTCAATCAGAAATAATGAAAATTCGAAAATTCAGTTGATATTGGCTTTTGGAGAAAGAATAAGCGCGGACCTTGTAACTTTATACATAGCTTTAGAATCCAGATAATCAAATTGTTTGCTTAATAGCGTAAATGTTTAGTTTGCAGCAACAGATAAATTATACTGGTCATGTATTATCACGCCAACGATTTATCGTTTATTACAATCGGCGCAGGGTGGAGGGAAGAAAATAGATTGTACGAGCTATTGGAGCATTCGAATTAGATGCAGTCAGAAAGGGGGATAAAATTAAGTATCAAGGAGCAGAGGGCAATGAATTGAAACAACAAAGTATGAATGATGAGAATTTATGTTTATTAAGTCAAAAAGAAACTCCAGAAAGGAAGTTAATGGTTAGCTGTATTGAAGGGGATAGTAATAGTGAAAATTTAAATGTGGGTCGTCAGTCAGACGCGAGTATTTACAAGGCGCAACAGAAAAGTTCCGAATCGTTATAAGGACCTTTCAAAGATGCGGAAAAAAAGAAAAACGGGTTTGTTATTGTATATAATTTGCTTTATCATCTGGAAAGAATTTCGGGAGATCAAGTTATGCAATGAATGGTACCAAAGTTGAGCAGGGGGGATTTTAAAAATTGCGCAATAATCGATTTTCAATAATCATCTCGGCATGTAAAAAACAAAAGAGAGAATTCGTTATTCAATTTTTCGGCCAGGTATGTCACGGGACGTGAATGAATATTGTGCATCGTGTAAGGATTGCTGAGAGAATACTACGGAACAGGGAGCGGGCCAGCAATAAGATACCTTTGTCCCAATTTAGAGACCATAACTTCTGTTCGACGTTGTAAATATTGACATAATTGGAAATTTTTAACCCCCTTCAGCGCGTAGGCATCAGTATGTACTTACTTTGGTAGACCATTATTCGCGGTGGCCGGCGGTTCCGTTAAGGACAATTACGGCTAAAGCTACGTGCGATGCATTGTTAGAGATATATATGCGGACAAGGATAACCCGCGTGATAGCGAGTGATCAAGGCAGAAATTTTATTTCAGGAAAAACAAGAGTAGGCTGGAGACGGTTCCTAGATTTGCAACGCCGGAGCACCCCCAGAGCTCAGGATTAGTGGAACGATATAATCAGGTGTTGAAAAGCATCTTACAGCATATTATTCGTATCGACCCCAAAAATTGGGATAAACACATCCCCTATCTATTATTTGCATACAGAGAAATTTCAAATTGTACATCGGGAGTATCGCCATTCAAATTAATGTACGGAAGGGATGCGATCGGACCACTGGATGTATTAAAACCTACGTTGGCAGGTTATATTCCATTACATAAAAATCTGGGATACGAGCGCTACCGAATACCTACAGGAGTTAAAAAATAATTAAAAAGGGCTTCGAAACAAGCTGCAATAATGTCGAAATTTTAGCTAGGTTCGTATGCGAAGTACGCTAATCGAGAAGCAATTTTCAAGGGATTTAGGCCGCGGGATCAGGTTTATCTGTTAATCTCGGACTCTACGCACAAACTTTACATGTGGTAGACTGGACCAGCCGAAATAGTGGCGCGCTGTAACCCTGATTTTTACAAAGTGAAATTAATAAACGTAAATGATAGAAATGTCCACGTAAATAAGATTAGGAAATTTACTCCTAGGATACAGGCGATGGAGGTAATCTTCGAAAATGAAGAAGAATTGGGGAGGTCCATCTCATCCCCAGTACGAAAGATAACTCTGACTTATTTAACATAGAGGAAAGTCATTTAGATCATTTAGAAAGTGTGAAAAAGAAAGCTATATTAGATTTATTCTATAAATATAAAGAATTATTTTCTAGAAAAGTACAAATAGCCAAGGTAGGAGAGCACAAAATACGAATAAGTGACACAGAAAAGAAAAAGCCGTTTTTTGCCGATGCTCAGAGGCCTTAAAGTCGCAAGTGGTAAACAAATTGAATAATTGTTTAATTTAGGTTTGATTGAAGAGAGTGAGGAGGAGTCTCCCCATCCAGTAGTTTGCGTGATGAAGAAGGATGGATCCTTACGCCTATATATGGGTTTCCGAGCACTAAACGCCATCTCGAAAACCGATGATTTCCCAATGGAAAATGCAATCGATCTGTTATTCAGTATTGGTAGGGCCAATGATATAACCACAATAGCTTTACTGAAATGGTATTGGGCCATACCATTGGAAGAAGAGAGTGAAAATTTAGTCTGTCTTAAGACTCATGCGGGTCAGTATCGCTTTAAAGTAATGGCCTTCGGGCTCAGGAATGCAGCAGCGACTTTTCAACAAGAAATGAATAAAGCGCTTTCTGAATACAAGGAGTTCGCCAGAGCGTACATTTATGATATAGCCGTTTTTCTGAAACATTTACTGAACACCTGATACATCTAGAAAAAATATGCACTAAGTTGTCATAGTTACGGTTTTCAATGAACGTGAAAAAGTGTGAATTTGCAAAACCTCAGATTAAGTACCTAGGACATAGAATCTGGTCCAGCAGCCATCGGACCGACCCCGGAAAACTGGAGGTCATTCGGAGGTTAGCTTTACTTCAAACGAAGAAACAGTTAAAATGTGTCCTTGGTCTTTTTAATTACTATAGAGATTATATTCCCAATATGCTGAAGTGCCATATCCTCTGACTCAACTGACAAAAAAGAACAGTCCAGAGCAGTTGTGTTGGTCAGGAGAGCATGACAGGGCATTTAATGGGTTGAAAAGATGTCTCAATCAAAGCACCATGTCTACATATTCCGTTATGGGTTACCGTTTGTTATAGAGTTCGACGCATCTGCAGTCAGCATCAGCGCGGGTTTATCACAGCGAAAAGACGGCCACTGTACCCGGTAAGCTACGCCAGTCAAAACCCAACAGGCTTGGCCGACCATTGAACGGGAGGCCTATGCGGTTATCTGGAGTCTAAAGATGTTCGAAACATGGATTTTTGGTTCATCCGTGGAACTTATCACCGATCACAATCCATTAACATTCATCACCAAAATACCCCCAATCTTCGAAACTACAGCGATGGGCATTAACGCTACAAAAATATGACATTGTTATTTCTCACCGACCGGGTGCTAAGTTGATAATTGTGAACTCTCTATCCAGACTTCACACTATTGCAAAAAAAAAAAAAAAGAAAAGAAAAACTTTCAAATCTAATTAAATAGACGTTTTTTTAGTGACTCTAATGTGGGTTCCAAAACTGTTTAGTGTTGTTACTGCAGCTATTTGTTACCTCTTACATGTATTTCATTTGTTCATTGCATTTATTATTGATTATTATTTAGTATTAATTCCTTTTTGTATTAGTAGATAAGAAGAGTTCTAGGCAGTGTGTCCTGACTACTTCAAGTATATAGTTTGTATTTTTTATATATAATGTAGTTTGTATTATTCTTTTGTACTGCAGTTATATGATGAAGTATGAAACGTATCTAGATTAGATTTCAGATCGAAAATGTTTACACCTCATTCCACCATTTTCAATATTGGATGGGGGGGGGGGTGATGTCTGGAAACGTTTTCTTTTTGCTATGTTTCCATTGTTCGCGCCATTGTTCACGTGACACGCGTGCGTGGGGGAGAAGGAGAGATATTCTATTTTGAGAGTGAAGAGTACATGTATTTTTTATGTCGTATGTTTGTGCCGGTCGGAGATATATAAAAACGAAAGTGGTTTTCAGATTCTACGGATACGGGAATATAAGAAATTTTAGTAGTTAGTGAAGTAAAGATTAGTGTAGTGAAAGGTGAATATTGAGTCTGTGTTGTACACTCGAAACCTGAAATATATAATTATTTGTACATATTTTGTGTGATCATCGTTAATGTATTCGTCCTGTACTGTCTGTCTATGCATATATTTAATAAACAATTATTTGTGATAAATAAATAATGTTCTTTGTGGTGAAAGTGATATACGGAAGTCGTTAAAGAGTCACACTATAAGTCGAATAATTTTCGGAATGATGGCCGCGATATGAGATTTTCCGAGGTTGAGCGCGACCCGGTATCGTCACTTTAGAATATTATATAAGTAGATAGTACGTTTTATATAATTTAATATGTTGTGATATAGCATTATGTTTGATTTAATTATGTTGGTTAATATTCATTGTATTTTTTTGCTGGAAATATCTATCTTCATGAAAATGTCCAGTTATATCTTATCACCCCCCCCCCTGTATCTGTAAGTAATTGTCCCAAAAGTTTCTAGGTATTTGGCCCACTTCTGCAGATATTTTTAAGTATATCTTACAAAATTCTGCTGATAATTTTAAGGTAAGGCTAAATCTTCAAAATTTCTACAGATTTCTGTAGAATTTCTGGAGATAGCTGAGATTTCTTCAGATAATCTTAAAATTATTTGTTTGTAGTAACACGTCCTTTGAAGAAAAGGGTATTTTGTTGTAATAAAAAAGTTCTCATTTGAAGGAATTTTCTTAATGGATATTGACGACGAAAAAAAATTATTTTGCAGCAACGGATAGCTACCCAGGTCAGAGTTTTCACTAAATAAAACTGGATATTATTGCATTATTATATGTGGTTGGATAGCATTTTAACTCTTCTCTTGATGCAGAAACGAGGAGATATTATTATAGGATTTTATAATAAGATATTTTATTCATTTAGGAACACAAAAATCAAGTTGATTTCGATAGTTAGATTTCTCACTTTCAGAGACAGCATGTAATACATTATTTGATAGGCTTTATTTTAAACATTTGTACTATTAACTGAATTACTTAATTATCTTAAATAAGACGGATAAAGTAATGTCAAAACATTTCTGTTATGACTTAAAATATATGCAGCATTAAAGGTAAAATAAATGTTAGCACACCACAAAATGGATTTACCTAATTATTCATAGAATCGTCAAAAGATGTCGTAATGTCATCGTCGCACCATTTTTCAAACTATTTATCGCGTGCTTTTTTAATTTTTTTCCAGTGATTTTATGGGTTTTTTTTTGTTTTGTTTTGTATTCGGATACCGTACATTCAGGTATAACGGAACATTTTCATTAAGAGTAGGATTGGAATCCATCTTAAAGTTTAGAATTTTTATTTATTTATTTATTTATTTGTTATTTATTTTTATTTTTATTTTTATTTTTATTTATTTTTTTTTATTTTTATTTATTTATTTTTTTTTTTACCGCTTAAAAAGTTCAGTAGCATCCTCTTGTTTAATTCTAATCTTGATGTAAAACGTTCATCGAAATTTTTAATGCAAACCACTTCTGATGCACTAGGAGTAAAAGTATTACTATTTAATTTTCCTAACCACAATTTCTTATTTTTACAATTTGTTTAAATTTGTATACTGTAGTATACTTCTTTTATGCATTGTAGTTAGATTTGCAATCAGGAGAACATTCCCTACTAACTATATATACAATATTTTATAGATATAATTTAAACTTACATTAATAGTTACGATCTATAGTTACATGTAAATTTATAAATAGAAATACTATAATTTTGAAAATAAACCCACAAATAATATCACAACATCATTTGTGAACAATCCCTACTTACGAACAAAGTCCGTGGAAACAGCCAGTTAAAAAAGCACAGAGCGCCATCTCGGTTGTCCCTCTCCTGGTCGCTTCTACTTCCAGTAACAGTTTGTCTTTTAAAACCTAAACACAGGGGTTTAAAACTTTTAAATTGGGTGTAATAATCTAATAATCTGTGTTGGTGCAGGGATGTCAAATATGCAACACAATCGCAACCAATAACACACAGAATTATAAGCTGATTTGATTACAGCCCTGCGTAATATAAATTAGATTATTTATCAATAGACGTAATTCACAGCATTATTTTTCTCTCAGGGAATATCAATGTTCCATTTTAAATATTTTTGATTATTTTAATTATTTATATATTTTTGGTAATATTCGCTGTTATATTATATACCATAACAAGGACAAATCTACTACATGTAACATTCTGATAAGGGTTACTATTTTATAATAATAAAAAAAAATCTGGTTATTCAACGATCGCGCCTCCGCAAGTTTTACGCCTCACTTAGTGTTAAATAATTCTTGAATGTGGCACCGAAATTGGCAGAAGTTAACTGCTATCCATCCCTTCATTTGCTTTTGGAATAAAATATGTTTGTAAAAAAACACCATTGGAAGTTTGAGAGCATTTTCAAAAAATATATTAAACCTAATACAGGGTGTCCGGTCTCAACGGTGTCCAATGGCTAATTCCTAAACCGTTAGTCATAGACATATAGTTCCAATTGCAAAAATGTTTTAAATGAGGTAAAGAAGTATTTTTAAAGCGATTTCGGTCAAGAAAAACATTTATTAAAAAATTACAAAATTTAAATTTTTATACGGTCCCCAGTCCTATAAGTGATATGTAGTAAAAGTATCCTATTGCACTGACAAGTAAGACAAAAAAAAGTCCTATTCCTCTGCGATTAAAACTGACCTAGTAATAGATGTTTAAAGTTGGAGTATCTTTTTCGCTGCAAAATAGGGATCAGTCACAAATTTACTAGAAATAAAAATAATCGTCAGATATAACTTTAACATTAAATATTAAGAGTAAATTAACATCTATTTATATAAAATCCAAGTCTCTGTGTGTCCCTCACGATTCCGGTAGGACCGCCTCATTGAAATGAGAAATTGTTGAAAAAAACTAATGCAGGTTTACCACAGTAGCGCCAAATGTTAGCCAACTTGGTGATAGCTGGGTAATTTGGCGAAATTCCCATTTAAAACCATTAATCTTTTATAAAGGAGGTCACCGAAATTTAATTTAAACTCCGCTCTTTTAAGATATTTTTCAATATCTATGAGTGAGAATTTAAAGTATATCTTTACATCTTCCTCCCGATGCTACTAATAAAATAACCGCCAATAGACGACGCTGTACTGTGTGAGCTCCTAACTGCGCGATTTTAATGTGCTTTAGGTACTTTTCCAGTATAGGTGCCTAGGCGAAAAAGGAAATTCGGCAACATATTTTCCGGGAACCAATCCACTGTTTCATTTTATTTACACACGCATTTTTTTTTTATATATATTTATACGATTTATTTAATATAAAAAAGACGTTTCTCTAATTTTATAAAGAAACAAATGTGATTTGTACATAAAAACATCAATAATATACATATAAAACAAACAAAAACGCTCATCAAGTTTGTTTTTACAGCTGTTTATATGATTTGACAACAAATCTCGATATTTTTCCGTTATACGGACACCATGCCAAAATGTATGCTAATGCGCCAATTATTTCAAAATGCTAAAAGATATTTTTAATTTTATGCCAGCAGTTTAATATGAGTTTTATTTTATTGCTTTATTTTATAACAGTTATTTGTTCACTTATTTTAAGTATATAATTGTGATTTAATGAAATAGTTCGTAAAAGTCTGGAATTTTCAAATGTTATATTTTTTTAAATGCTCACTTTAGTATCGACAATGTTTTTTCTTTTATTTTTCAAATGCTTCAATTCACGTGATTTTCATTTTGCGCCATCTATTACGCTTGGCGATAAAGGTATCCGTATAACGGAAACGAACCCAAATCTTACTTTCTGATGCCCAAATTACACCAAGCTTTTTTTTTAAAAAACGCCAAAGCTCCTACAGTGGAAAAGTACCAAACTATCTATTATTTTGCGCTATCTGTTTATAGTCTGTACTATATGTAAGGGGTGTGGAGCGAAGAGTTTAAAAATTAAATATTAAAGTTTCGGCACAGATATCATATAATACACGCGTCGAATATTGGCGCGATTTTTTTTTTCTGACGCCAATGTCTTATACACAACGGGTACTTAACTGGCGGCAAAGTGTCGTTATTTTGCTTGATATGGTAACCCGGATGTTGTTGTTTATGCTGTTGACGTTTTCGCCAAATTGGCGTATACGACAACTGTGCCAAAGTTTCTATAAAGCAGTATAAGACTAAAAAATTAAGAATAAAATAAATGGAAAATAAGACTAAAGAAGAAAGAAAAATCATGCGTTAAGCATAGAATATGCAACACTTTCCAACACATCCTGAATGCTTTAACAAAACTTCGTTATTTGGGGAAATAAGATAACTAAGTAAACATTTCAGAAGACGCATAAAAAAATTTAAAAATTGATTTCAGCAGTCACCGTCCATAGCCAATAGTATCGTTATTACATGCCGCTATTTAGCCAAAATTTAATTTAAACTACTCTTAAAACTACTGAAATCACATTTCCAGATATTATCATCCATAGACGGTTATGTATCCAATTCTTTGCGTGACCCTGTATATCATTTTATTTATATTCTACAAACATTTTTAGTAAACTAAATGCAGTTCATCGTAAAAACGCATAACTCCTTTAAAAACCACCTTTAAGCAATTTACTCTCATACTCAGTAACCCTTACGAATTCTTTTGTGTAGCCCTGCATATGAACTGTAGCATTTATACACACAGTATAGTATGCAGAAATGTAGTGAAACATAAAAGCGCATATCATATTAAAATGCATTTCTAGCAATCATTGCTTATGTACAATACTTCGGAGAAAAGTTGATTGGCGAGAAAGAAGTATGCCAACGTATTTTCTGACAACCTATTTACTGCTTCATACTCACAAGCAATTATTTAGGTAGTTGTTAGCTATCCCGTCGACCAGTTTCGCCAAATTATATAAATCGCCAAATTATACAAATTGACATAATTTTTATTTTAAACAACGAAAGATCAATTAAATTAGCGAAACATTAATAAAAATACAAATATAACGTCGAATTGAAAATCACTTGACGACGTAAGAAACATATGATCATGTTTAATGTCAACCATTATTGGCATTTAATCTTACAAATTGGCGACAGTAATTTGGTCGACGGGATAGCTAACAAGTACCTTTATTTAATGTAAAAAAAAGCTATTTACCCATTTTTTATAATAAACAGAAGTAATTTTGGCTCAGGTGTCATATCAAGCAAAATAACGACACTTTGGCGAGAGTTAAGTACCCGGTGTGTATATGACATTGGCGTCAGAAAAAAAATCGTGCCAATATGGGGCGAATATGACATCTGTGCAGTAATTTTTGCACAGATGTCATATACGCATCGGGGTTGGCGTTACTTTTCTCTGACGCCAATTTGGCAGATATCTCGCTTTCGAATACCAGTTACTTATATATTTTTGGTACTTTTCGGTTAGCTGGGCGCCAGTGTTATATATACATATGTATGTATACCTATATATACATATACATTTATATTTATACATATATAGAAGCTATATGTATACATATATATGTGTGTGTGTGTGTATACATATATATGTATATAAAGGTATACATACATATGTATATATAACACTGGCGCCCAGCTAACCGAAAAGTACCATATTTTTAAATTATTTGCTATCATTTTGAAAAGGAAATAACTATAAATAAATAAAAGTTTGAATAATAGCTATACAACAAAACAATTTATATAATTAAAAACAGAAAATAAAAGCAAATAAACTCTTTATTAATAAATAAAAAACAAGGAACAGATGTCATATTCGCCCCATATTGGCGCGATTGTTTTCTGTCGCCAATATCATATAGGCAACAGGTACTTAACTTGCGTCAAAGTGTCGTTATTTTGTTTGATGTGGTAACCCGGATTATGTTGTTTATGCTGTTGATGTTTTTGCCAAAACCGAAAAAAATCGCGCCAATGTGGGGCGAATATGTACCAAAAACAATAGGCGGGTTACTATAGCAGGTAAAATAACACCATTTTGCCGCCAGTTAGGTATCCCGGTTCATATCTGAAATCTGTGCCGTAATTTGTATATAAAAAATATTATATATATTTAGAAACGATTTTTTTATGTATATAAGTGCATATATAAACAAAAATAAAAGTTCATTAGATTTGTTTTCATAGCTATTTATATATTTTGTCAACATATCTCACTTTTTGATGCCCGAATTGCGCCAAGCTTTTTTTTTTTAAATGCGCTATAATGGAAGATTACCTAAATAAATAATTAACAGAAATAACCAATTATACAAACTAAAACTTTTTATTTCGAGATCAAAGCATTGTTTTTAATTTCAATTAAAAATACGTATATCCTTGGATAACTTTAGTTGAAATTAGGTTCACAGCTTAATATCTCATTCCATAAACTTAAACAAACGCAAGTGATTCATTCATCGTGAAAGCTAAATTTTTTTTTAATCACTGAGGTAATCATTCACAAAGTAAGTTCTCCAACAATTAATGGACAATATTCTAATGACATCATAGTAGGTAACGTGGTGACGGTATCGTTTGTTTATGGTTTGAAATCACAAAGATTTAATTTTGCAATGTCTCTTAGTTACATTATTTTATTGTAATATTTATGAGCTCAGAACAAAAGCATATTTTTTCATTATTTAGTTATTAATGACGGAAAAAAATTATAAATGCATGATTTGAAAAATTTAAATAATTTTCTTACTTAACAGTAAAAAATAACATCGGGAACTAACAGCGGGTTTAAGTTAAATAAGTTTAACTGTTTAATTCTGTTGTAATACTCAAAATAACTGTATTGATTAGATTTCAGTAAACAACATCAGGGCCCGATTAAACTTTGAAGTTAGAGGAATTACAAAGTCATTTCAGGACCTTTCTTTTGGAGAAGCTTTTCTAAATTCCACATATACATGGAAACTCTTCAGTGTTAGAAATATTATTCTTAGGACTGACATAACATGAGAGTGGCCTGCAATTTTACACAAGTTTTTGAAAACTACTTTATATCAGAAATTTTGCTAAAAACTGGTTACTTTTTAGTTATAGCGGCCCACACTATTAGGATCATGACAAGTTGCAGCCAATTTCGCCAACGTCGTAACCAAGATCGTGAAGCACACACATATAATACCATATAATACCATTTCATGAAATCGTATGCGATAATTTAATAGTTTTTACCTTACTCCAAGTGTAAAATTTATTTATTTTTAAGGCTTAACAATCTAAATTGTCCAATATATGAATTTAAAAAAAATGTAAACAAAGCTTGAATAGACATGACCGCAAAAAGCCTCAAATCTGCATAACACTTGGAACCAAACTGTGCAGATTAGTGGTCTTCTACTGTACACAGTTTTTCATATATGTGTTTCGTTCATTAAATTTGTTATTTTCATGTATCACTGCGGAACAAGCGAGAAAACTCATATTCTTGCACATGAGTTGTATATATCTTTATATCTAAATTTCCGTCATTTTGGACGGGCTACCTTTCTAGTTTTAAATATATTTTGAGATTTTTGTTCATTCTGACATATTAAAACAAAATATACAACTTTTACTAAAAATATAAGAAAAAAAATAACAGAAATTTTGTTAAATGATTATAAAAGCAACAGTCACAACTCTTTAGAAAATGATACATAGTTAGATTACCTAATCTAAAACTTAATTAATAAAAATTAAGGTTATCTTAAAACGTGCTCGAAGTGACGTCCCTTTGGCTACAATGCAGAAATGTACATCTGAAATAAATTCTTCTTCTACTTTTTTCAAGATTGTAGGTGGTACAGATCTGCATGTCATAGCAATACGATTCCACAAATCTGCTCGAATAGCTCGCCGGATTCTCATTCATATACCTTATTTTTCAGAAAACCCCAAAGAAAAAAATCTAAAAGATTCAAATCTGGCAACTTGGGAGGCCACTTAATACGACCTCCATATTCGATAATATTATTTCCAAAAGTGCTGGTTTGATTTTGGTCTCTAAAATATTTTTTTCAAACAAGTTTTTATAAAGAACTAAAAAGTTGAATTTGAAAAAAGCATGATATCATCAAAATATATAATAAACAATCCCTGCTCATACATCGTAACGTATCTGACTTCTTTTGTGCGGCACTGTATAAAAAATATAAACGCAACGCACTTTCATTTGGAAAAAAATACATTGTGAATCTCTATGCCTTACATAAATGTGACTGATTGAATTTTAAAATTTTTGTTTGTAGGCAATAATGTATAGAAATTTTTTTGGAGTGGTCCTGTAAAATAAATATAAGTGGTACGTACCTAAAATCATATTAATATTACATCGCCATTGGATTTACATAATTATGCAAAATTTAATCTTGATCGGATGTTTGGAAGTGAGTTAAAATTGGAATACAAATTTTGAATTAGGAAGACATACATACGAATGTCGTAAGTTAAAAGCTTATAAAAGTAATACAACTTTTAAAAATAAAATCATCAAAAGAAACACGCTCATTTCCTTATATATATATATATATATATATATAAAACTTAAATTTTAATTGCGGACATCAGTTTCGAAACTCGCCTTATCTGAAATTTTAAAAATCATGTTTCTCTATCAATCTATTCTATTGGTAATACTGTACCAATCAAACACTACAATCTCAAAATTTTAAATGAATACCAATGGGCGCATTTAAAGGTTTTATGCGATTTCCCAAAATTTGATTTTCTCGATAAGACGAGTTTTGAAACTCACTTCTTCAATTATTTTAATCAATCTGAAAGTTAATTATTAAAAATTAACACTACAGTAATATTTATAGGGGGGCAAAACCTTCAGTTAAATCGCTTTAAAAATACTTCTTTACATTATTTAAAACCTTTTTGTAATTGGAACTATACGTCTTTGACTAACGGTTTAGGAATTAGCCATTGAACATCGTTTGGAGTGGACGCCCTTTATAATACTTTAAGCACTTCGTGTACGACCCCTGAAAGCTTCGTCCAACTCATCTGTTTTCGGTTACAGAAAAGTGGTTTAAGTCATAAAATTGAAAATGTCATAACTCGGTCAATTTTAGGGTTAGTTGAATGGGACATTTTTGCCGTACTTGTTGGAGAAATAGGAAAAGTTTACTAAATATCACTTATAGGACCGGGGGACCGTATAAAAATTTAAATTTCGTAATTTTTAAATAAATGTTTTTCTTGACCTAAATCGCTTTAAAAATACTTCTTTACCTCATTTAAATCATTTTTCAAATTGGAACTATATGTCTATGATTAACGGTTTAGGAATTAGCCATTGGACACCGTTGAGACCGGTCACCCTGTATAATTGATATATTTTAAGCCCAGTTTCTATTTCGTTTTAATTGAACTGAAAAATCTATTTAGCCATTATGGTTTGCCATGTTATTGCTTTCCATTATGGTTTTAAAATTATAAAAATAGGAAGATATATAATATGAATATCTGAGCATTATGTAGAGCAATTAGTTGCGCATGTGTTCTTAATAATAAAATATATATATACAAAATGATTAAAATTTAATATGCCAAAAGCTCTAAAACAAAACTGTTGTAAGTTCTGAAAGGTGCTTTCCATAAAAGAAAAATTATGAAAAACATGAAAAATTAATGTGAACCATTTTTTATATTAATACTATCTGCCCGGCTGCGCGTTGCTTTGAAATAAACTTAAACAATACTCAAGTTTGTATGATTTTATATTTTTGGGAATCTTTCAAATGAACCTAGTTCCGGGAGCCCTTTGCAGCATACAGTCTTTCGAATGAACTTAGTTACATGCCTTCAGCAGCGTCTAGTGCGTTCCCAGCAAACCTCTTTCTATATGAATTTGTGACTTGTTTCCCCGTAGCGTATACCGGGAGTTTACAGCACACGCTGGTGATGGAGACAACAGAAAAAAGGATGAATGATCCAAATCCGAAGTAATTGGGCCCATCGAACACGAGGTAAGAATGCGGATACGTCGGTGAAAGGTTGAACTAAAATCTACATGAATATCGCAAGCTAAGTTGAATGAACCACATTCAGTTGACATCGAGCCCATAGAAACCGAGAAAAGAATGCGCCGTTAATGTTCGAAAACAGTACTAACAGAAAAATAAAATAAACTTTCCTATAGTAAAGAGTAGCTGTATCTTAATCTTTGTTAAATGAATGAATTCTCCTTTGAAATCGGGCCGATAGAACCCGAGTAAAGAATCCACCCCAAGCTTGGAAAGTTCCCCTCTCCCCTGTAAATTTAAAGAATCACCTTTAACAGAACCGCCATATTTAATTTACGGATGCAATATCCCCCCACCTTTAAAGTGAACCATTTACCTTTAACAGTAACGCGATTTTTTATTTATGATTGTATTGAGTAAACGTAAGTTGATACCGAAAAAGACGGTTAATATTCGAAGCAGGTGATAGCTGGGATATAAGGAAAAATTGTTAGTAGTTTATAAATTAGCCAGAGACCATAGATGACAGAAAATTGCTGTACAGTCGGATATTTTTTAAAGTAGCTGCCCCAAGGGAACGAAGCATGCGATTGATATTCAAAATTGGTGGTAGGTCAAGTATGAGAGATTTTTTATCATTTATGTAGTAGCTGGAGAACCGAAGAAGTAACTCGAAAAAAAATTGTAAATCGGACAATTTTTAAGAGAGCTATAATAGGGGTCCCAAAATATCCAACTGATAGTTGAGAGCAGTGCCTTCAGAAAAAAAAAATCCTAGTATTATATCCTAGTAAAAAGGTCCTAGTATTTAGCTCTTTAGATCTTCAATTACTCTAAATTTCTCAATTCTGTTTCTAATTTTTTACTTATTTTTCAATAATGCTTCTTATATAAGTGTGTATGTATAAGAAATATTCTTGTTTTTCCTCCCTAACACTTTGATTACTTGTTGAAAATATAAGTCCAAGTGGATTATTTTTTATTCGATTCGTGCTACTTTTGAAAAATAATCTATTGCATAAACATATGCTACGACATCTACAACAGGCATTACTAAGGGAAATCTACCGGAAAGTAATTTTTCTGCTTCGACATAATATAAAAATATTCGACAGTTTCTACCCACCTAATATACACTCATTGCCATAAAAATTTGCGCACCAAGAAAAAGACGTCCAAATGAAACGAAATTTTACACGCGTAAGTTCTATTGTGACATAAGTAAGCGAGTAGAAAACCAAAGAAAAGGAATAATTTATTGCAGAAAAAAGTACAAATGAAAGGAAATTTTAGTACTCTGTTGGACCCCCCCCCCCTCTAGTGCGAATGCACAATGCGATACGAGAGGGCATTGAGGCATACAAGTTCCGTATGATGTTCTTGAGACATCGCGTTCCACAGTTGCTGTAAACGCGCAAAGAGATCAACCAAACTCGTAGGGTGTCCAACTTTCCGTCCCGAATGATAACAGATATGCTCAATTGGGGACAGATCTGCGGATCGAGCAGGCCAGGGAAGGGTGGTAATGTGGCGGAGGCAAGCTTGCGCCATCCTCGCTGTGTGTGGCTGAGCATTGTCTTGCTAATAAATGGCTCCTGTGAGCTCTGGCACGAGTGGCAACACATGTGGCAGAAGGATTTCCTTTCAGTACCACGGGCTTTCATTGTTCCACGGATTATTAGGGGTGACCGTGTATCGCAAGCAATGGCACCCCTACCATCACATAAGCTGTAGGACGCTGTAAATTGAAGGCAGGATTGAGGCGTTCAACACGGCACCTCCACACACGAACATGATTGCCATCGCTGCTCAGATTGAATCTAGACCCGTCGCTGAAGACGACCTGGTTACATTCCGTTGCAGTAACATCCCGTCATGCGCGACACCACTGCATACGGAGGCGTCGGTGGGTTGGTGTCATTGGCAGCACACGTAATGGGGCCCACGATACCAGATGTCCTTCAGCCAGGCGCCTTGCGATGGTTCGGGAAGACACAGGGGTCCGTAGTGAAGGTGCTGTCTGTGTCTGAATAGCGGCCAATGAGGCAGTTGGCTCGACGTGTACGTTTCGTATGATGTGACGGTCTTCTCGACGATTGGTCTGTCGAAAGCGTCCCGAGCCTTGTTGTCGTGTAAATGACGTCTCTTCAGTCCACTGGTCCCAACACCTCCTCATAGTAAAATCAGAACGGCCTACTTGACGAGCTACTCAGAGATCTGACCACCCAGCTTTCATCCTCCCGATGATTCTTCCCCTCTCGAACTCGGACAGCTGATAATATTGTCTTTGATGGCTGCGTAACAGCATGTCTACATCAGCGTTTTTTTTTTTTTTTTTTTTTTTTTTTTTTTTTTTTTTTTTTTTTTTTCAAAAGAAAATGTACACTCACACAAGTTCTTCTTACCAGTTTTATACTCCAAGGATTACAAAGGTCAACGCCCTCTAGTACATTACGCAATGCGCAATCACGCTGCATTTCTAATCATTTGCATATCTGCCTGATATGTACCTTCATGCCAAGTTTCGTTACGATCCCACAATTATTTCTTGGTGCGCAAATGTTTATGGCAATGTGTGTATCAGGTTTACCTTAAATGCATATTTCTGGATATTTGTTAAAGCCTGGAATAGTAAATGATTTATTCTTTTTCCATTCATGTGTTTAATAACTTTTCTAACTTCTCTTTCATTAATTTCATTCCGCACCTTGCATTTGTAACTGTGTGCAAAAGAGGTTTACAGATAGTTACAAAATCACAGCGCTTCCTTTTAAATATTAAAAAAGATTTCGAGTAAAAAAAAAATATATATATATATATATATATATATATATATATATTAGATCAAACATACAGTAATAAAAATCGATTACAAGAAATGAATAAACCTTTTTTATTTGTACTTAACAATCATGTTGATTTAAATTTTCATAGAAATAATAAATGAGTATTTAGTAGATATACTTTTAGTAGAAAAAGCTGCAAAAGTAGGAACGTTATAACCATCGTATATCGCAAATTGGAAATTAGAAAAGTACCTTTAAAATAAATTAGACAAGAAAATATGCATCTAATTTCTAATAAAGTGCTTTCGCAAACACGGATAAAATCTTTTCTAAAAAAAAAATCAAATTACAATAATATTTTTCCATAGGGTTAACATTAAAATATTTTCACTCCTATAAAGAGCTCGAAGATATAAAGAGCAATCCAAGATATTAACTTAAATATTCAAAGCTTTAGGCTTTTTGATATTTTAAATTTTTCTATAATATTTAATTTTCCATTTAAAATATTTTAATCTGTATGAATTCAAAAGAAGATTATTGAGGATTATCATATTTTACTTCTGCCCGTTTGAGCTTTTAAAACCATTGTATTTATTATTTAATATGTGTTTTTCTTCTTTTGATTCATGCCATGCTGATTTGTGACGTTAGTTTCGACAAAAAGTTTGACTTTTAAGTAGACAGCGGACAGACAGATTTGGAAAAGTATGTTCCAAACATTATTTTCTTACTCTCAAAATAATTCTGACTTCTAATATGGTTAATACGCTTTTTAATAAATGAGAAAAAAGTATTATATTAAACGGAAGGCTTTTTAAATGTTATCTGCATAATGTTTATGGAACTGAACTTATTTACGTTCTCTTTCTTAATGAACTTTATTGTTTTATTTTCTATGGTTACGGTTAAAAATTGCGTATTTAACTCACATTTAGATTAAGATGCAATTAAAATCAAGTTTAATTGATTGTTTGTTTTTATGAGAGCAACTGGAGTAATAACTGGCAATAAATGTGGATTAAAAAATGACTTTTTTGTCATGAATATATTACAGAAAAAAATAAAAGAACTAATGTATTTTTTTTTTTTTCGCTAGGATATATTTTTTAGCATAAAACAAAAGCATTATAACTTTGCTGCACAACACAGTTACTAATGCATTTTTATATCAAAACTAAACAGGACTTTGAAGGCATTAGCACAACAGATAATTTAAGACTAGGCAGTTGTTCTGATTCATCCTCATCATTACACTTAAATGTTTCATTCTTGGAGGACATATGGAAAGGGATATATTTTTTACATCTTTAATAATTCCTTCTAATCTTCTAAAATAAGTGTTATAATGACTTCATCCACATCAATAACAGCTCAAAAAGATCTAGTTTTCCCCAACGTGTTCATTCACAACAATTCAATATTCAGACAGAAGTCGGTTATTCAATCCCTGGCGTTGAGCGTAACTTTTGCACTATGCAAAATCGTCCTCCCAGAAACAGTTTCAATTTTTTTGTATGCTATCTCAAATTACTGATGCTTCTTATATTGCACAAAATGAAAAAAATGCATTCTGTTGATTTTTATGTCGTTCGGACTAGGGACCGATGGATATAACCGATAGGAATTTCTTTTTCTTCGTGTATTCAATATGAATTCATCCATCTGCATTTGTAAAAGTGAAATCTGATAGCAAATTTTAAAAACAAATAGACAAGGACTTTTTTAAATATCTTAATATTCTTCGGGAGTGATTCATAGATCTCCACATATAGCACTATATTCCCAGACTTTTCCTGCATTTGCAGGTTGACGTTGCTAATCTATGTGACGAAAAAATCCCCCAGTCCACTAAATATGCATCTCTTTTGCATATTCAGAGAGCAAATATCTTACTTCCGGGGATTTCGTGATTAACCAATCACAAAGAGCATAATCTGTTCCCTGTTGTTCGCATTTCTTCCGACTACGGAATTTCCCTTCGGCATATGTGTCTCTTTTCTCAGAAAATGTTTTAGCAAGCAATGATTGATTACTTTGAAGTATAGTCCACATTTGATCTCACTTTCTTTAAACTTTAATCTTATACTATGAGCTATTTTAATGTTAAACTGTGGGATATATTTTTAATTTGAAATATAAATAAAGAGTTCTTTTATATCTGAAGCACAATCGACTATCGTAATAATTAAAAAATATAAGAAGATAAGAAAATATTTTATTTAACCAAAGTTCTGAGTCCCGTCTCTATATAGCCTCAAAAGCATTGGGAATAATCTTTAACTAATAAATATTAACTATTTGTGTGCCAATACACATTTATATTAATCACGAATACACAACAAAACTATATAATAACAGTGAAAACATAATCACAACCACCAATCAAATGTTCGCTCACTTCCCTCAATCGTCTGTCATTTTCATTTTTTCAACAAGTTCCGCTGAATGAGATATGATTATAGTTGAAGATATTGATAACTGAAGACGGCAAAGAAACAGAACTGGTCATCTAATTGCGGTTCCATCTGGTAAATTCACTATTCATGCACTAGTTCAACCATCACTTCCTTCATGTGTGTGGATTATAACACGCATTTACCAGATGAATCACTGGGTGTTGACCTTTATGCGTGAAACCATGTTTTCTTTAAGTTGGCTTGGTGGGTCGTCTATATTGGTGAGTTAGTTTTAATTCAGCAAGCATATTACATTTCTAATGTTCACAACTTTCTGAGTGAGAATAATTTATCGGTGTTATTTCATATTTATTATTCAATATTCATTGTAGTGCAGAATATTATTATTTTCCTTTGTCGAGCTTCAGAAACTAGGGTAACAGTTTTAACATGAGGTTTTTCATATAGTATACACTATATGGCGAAAGGTGACCGGTCACTTGCAATTTTAGACGTTTTCTCAAATATCTAGAAAAATACATGAGGAATTAATATGAAACTGCAGGGGTGTAAACAGTATAGTATAAGTCATATGTTTCGGCGAAGATTTTTCCCGAAGCCCCATGGGGGGCCGTCAACATATTTAAAAAGAACGAATATCTTTTGGATAACACTGTAAAAACTAATGTCGTGAAAGGTTTCAAACTCGACAATATTAATAAGTGGCTTATTGTAATAAACTCTGTTCAGTTTTATGAGGATAGCATGTATACTCATAGAGAAATTAAGGTTTTTATAAAAACAGTCACAAATTTCGCAAAGTTATTTACTTATAATTTGCTTAATGTATAAAAAAAAATTCTTTTCAGAAAATATGACAAACAACATTCTACACAATACTCTGCCATCAGAATAAAAAAAAAAAATAAAAATTTCATGAAAAATGAGCATGTTTACTAAATAATGATTCACTGCGCATGCTCGACTGTAATCAAAATATAATTTGTATAATATGTTAGCTAAATGTTTAGAGCAACTTTTGTGAATGTCTCAAAAACATAGTTTGAAAAGTCTGGTAATAATCGTTTATAGAATAAGCTCAAAATCCGTTATTCCTAAAAGGAAGCAAAAATGTGAGGGGCTGTATCCAAATACAGTAGTACGTGCAATATTGTGTATGCTATATTGGCACTAATCAATGGATATATGAGGTGATGATGAAGGTCAGATGCTTTTCTTTTTGCAAAAGAAAAAATCAAAATCCGCGACGGGTATTGGGAACACTGGAAATTCATATCTGGCGACTAAGGCATTGAAAGTTAGTCGCCACAGCAAAAACTTTAGTCGCCACGTGGCAACTGACGACCCTAAATCTGGGCCTATATCATATAGACTGTATCTAAATATTGAGCTGCTGATTTTCTGCCTGACTCTTAAAATCCAAATTATTTCATAGGTTGTGTTAAAGTTTCTGCGGCGCCTCCATGCTTTTTCATGTCAATCTTTAAATATCAGATCTAACAAATAAAGTATAGTACGTAATGAAACTTAATAAACTTCGGATTATGAGGTATTGGCTTTCTGTAATATTCCGCCAAGCATGTTATTCTTACTTTCACTTAAAACTGGATTAAAAGGTCGAATGATTGAAGTTGCTACTACTGTTTTTTTTCGCGCATCAGCAATGAATGTTCTTCAAGAAACTGCTCCATTTAAGTGATTTTAATCCATTATTTTTTCTGCTAATTCAAGTTCTTCCCTAGACAAGGAACCAATTTTATTTCACAAAAATGTTTTGCACTGTGGACGAATCTTTGAAAACATGTAGTTAATCATACCGTTTATTTAGGTTTCTTGAATCGTTGGATATGAAAAAACTCCATGTTTCGTTCTTACGAGTATAGCTAATGCTTCCTTTCCTATGTTTTCTAAATCAGTTTCCAAATCGATATCAGCATCGGATTGTGAGAATCGGTTTTTTCCTCTTCTTAACCCCTTCGTGCCCATGGGTGCATATATGCATCATCAAAATATGCTTGCAGCACTTGTTTTAGATACCACTAAAAAAAAAAAAAAGTATTTTTTTTTCTTATTCAATTAAACTATTTTCATGATTAATAAATTAAATTTAATTATATGACAAAAAGTGGTGTCAAAAAAAAAAAAAAAAAAAAAAAAAAAAAAAAAAAAAGAAATCTTGAAAACAGGCTGGCCCCGAATGCGTTAACCATGTTTCTGCAGAAGTTTTGTTTCCTGGACAGCTTCCAACAAATAGGATCAGACACTCCCTTCATTTCATGCACTCTATTCATGACAAATAATTTTCGATATTTATTCTTCAATGGTTTATAACTATCAACACTTAGGACATGATCTACTGAATTCAAGCAATGACCAAGGTTCTTGCATCAAGGTGAATCATTGTAAACTTCTTCCTTAAATTGACCTTACAATGGGTATAATCTAGCTCTCCATTTGCTCATATTGAAGACTGATTCTCCTAAAATGAAATTTATTAATTTGTGGTTGGGGCAAGCTAAATTTCTATCTACTAAGCTCAGAATCAGATCATCTAGATACACGATTGATAGGTATCTTTGTATTTTTGTATATGTTGTTTAATTATGACATTTAACAAATATTAAGTTGATCTTGCTCCAAAAAGCAAATGTGTTATTTTTAAAACTTCGGTGTAAGTGTATAAAATGCACTCTCTGTAATTGCCGTTATGGAAAACTTATTTAGACGGAACTGTAAAAAAAGTATTAGAATATTGGGCGTTACTTGAGACTTGGTATAAATAGTCATTAAGTGACGGAAATTTCGGTTCACAAGAGGAGACATCGGAGACTAATTCAAGAAGACTATTCTCATCTCCGAAATTGTTTTATCTTGAGGTATTACCGCGTGAGTTGTGTCGCGTAATAGATTTTATAATTATCATCACAGTCGTTTTCATTTATCCCGTTCAGAATTTTCTTGATCTACTTGCCTTTAAATAATGTCCTTTAACTGACTATGAAAACCTCAATGTTTCTTAACTAATTTAAAGCTTTTCCTTAAGCGGATGTTAGAATTAATAAAGTTATCTTGTAGAGATTCCAAATGTTCATCCAAGCTAGATTAACTTAGTGACGATGTTCGATTAGTTTTGTAGAATCTTCCTTATCTTCTGAATTCAAATTGCCCCTATGGAAGATTCCGAAACTTTCCAAATCAAGCAACAGCTTCAAAATGCCTTCTCGTTCTAAATTACGCTTACGCGCTATAGTATGCATTATGCTAAAATCTTTAAAAACACTTAATTTTGCTTCAAATCCACACAAAAAAAAATAAATAAATAAAATAAAAAACCCACCTTAGTTTCGTTTCTATTAGTATTAAAATAAAGGCCACTCTGTTGATTTTATCTGTGCCGATTTTCAATTAATTGTGATACTTTTGAATTTCCAGACCTTTTGGTATCAGCTATTTACATTTAGGGTTGACTACAAAATTTATAAATATGTTTACTAAGACTTTTAATTACTTTTTCTAAAAGTGAACGTGTTTCACAAAGTCTGTGTACAGAAATTATTTTCAATGGATCATAAATGATTTTCTTGTTTACCTTTACTATACTAATTTAAACAGATTTATTTGCTTGCTTTATATCCTAAAGCGTAAATCGCTAATTTTAATCATTTTATTAACACTTAATTTATTTTTTTTTCTAAAAAACATTAGCCATTCTGTAGATATAAATTTTGAAATTACTAACAAAAAATTCATTTTTTTTTCGTGCAGAACAGATTGGTTTAAAATGAGAAATTTAATAAGAAATTCAGAATATCTATTTTTCAAAATAATAGTTCATGCAAATCAGAATTGTACGAATTATACGAAAAAAAAATAGGTTTGTAGCTTTTAATATTTTAATTCAAAATTACAGTTCACTCCATCGATTAAGTTATACGATATTTTTAAAAAATTACACGAACTTCAATTTTTTCAACTATTACAAATAAATTTAACAAAAAAAAAAAGAAAAAAGAAAGAAAGAAAATTCAATCTGATTTTCAAAGAATTTTTCAAAATAGCTTTCTAAAGTGTTAATGCATAATTGACATTAAATGCTCATAAAATTGCATTACACGTTTACATATGTTCATTTAAAAATGTGCTGGAGGTCTGCACGGGCCGAAATGTCCAGGCCCGGACCCGGCCCAACTCATAGAAAAGAAATTCGGCCCGGCCCAATACAAAAATTAAAAGTTCGGCCCGAGCCCGACCCGGTAAAATCTTAAAACTTCGGCCCGAGCACGGCCCTCCTCGAAAAAATTAAATCCCGGGCCGGCCCGAGTGAATTTCTACAAGACATTGATATTTATGTCGACTTATGGTTAAAAATTTGTCTCGTTCAATGAATTCTGACCAAAAACATTTATCTTTACTTTTTTCTTTCATGTTTGCAATCTTCATTTTTAAATAAGTGTCGCAGGCTCCGATATATATATATTTAAATTAATCTCTATTTCTTGTATGTAAATGTTTCAGATATAATTAATATTGTTAATCTATATTCCATGTATTAAAGTGTTAAAAATCTGAAAAGTTTTACACAGTAAAATCTTCTAAGACGAATTGCATAGAAAAAAATGCATTATAGACAAGTTCCCTTCTTAGCAAGTGTAAATGTATTATATATTATTTTCTTACGTATTAGTATATTCATTTTGCATGGATCAACACGTTTTTAACACTTTCCAACAACTTGAAAAGTGTTTATGCATTCGGTTTGTCTGTCCGTCTGTCCGTTTGTACGCGCTCTAACTCCCGTAAATATACTCGGATCGTTCTGAAATTTTTGGATGTTAGTGACCTCTACCATAGCACGAACCCTATTGCAAATGAAGTTTGTAGCAACTTTAGTCCATTTACAGGGACAGTCAAACTTTTTCCGTTATATTACGGCCTATGGGAAAAATCGTTTAAAGTGATTTTTAATTATGTTACATGCTTTCAAACATAATAAAATGGATATGCATTTATCAAATACACTAAAATATACATTCCGTAGAATATGCGGTGCGAAGAATAAATATTATTCATTTACAGGGCCACACAAAATAATTCCGTTACATAATGATATACGGGTGGAAGGAATTTTTTCTGGCGTATTTTAATTATGTTAAATTATTTCATGTATAATGAAATTGATATACGTCGCTGAGGTTTACTATAACTTATTTCATGTGTAATACGAAGTGCATAGCATTTACAGGGACACACAAAAGATTTCAGATACTATATTGTATCCGAAGTACTGTACGGTTGCGATGATTCCTGAAAATACAGTTTTAATTATGTTATGCCCTTTTATATTTCACTATATTTATGCATTGTATACGGTGTGTATAAATGCTGTAATTCATATACAGGGCTACACAAAAGAATTCGTAATGGTTACTGGGTATGATTGTAAATTGCTTAAAGGTGGTTTTTAAATTAGTCATGCATTTTTACACTGAACTGCATTTTGTTTACTAAGAAATGTTTGTATAACATAGATAAAATTATATACAGGGTCACGCAAAGAATTGGATACATGGCCGTCTATAAATGATAATTTCTGAAAATGTGATTCCAGTAGTTTTAGGAGCGTTTTACTTTGAATTAAACTTTAGCTAAATCGTGGCTTGTAATAAAGGTACTAGGTTAACTACAGGGTTGTACAAAAGTATACAAGTATGTTTCCATCTATTAGTATAAATTGCTGAAAGAGAAATTTCAACCTGTTATTCGTATATTTGTTAAACTAAATTTCTCCATTATATAGCATATATATCAACCTACAGATCAAATACAGAGCTGTTCAAAAGGATTTGAATACATATTTTCTATGGATAAAACTGCTGAAATCAGTTTTTCAAATGTTTTATGCGTTTTCTAAAAGGGTTAATTAGTTCTGTTATATACCTTATTTCCCTAAATGAAGAAGTTTTGATAAAGCATTCAGGAAGTGTTGGAAAGTGTTTCATAACCTATGCTTAACGCATGATTTTCCTTACTTGTTTAGTTTAAAAAAGGTTTCCGTCATAGGTAGGTTCTTTTTCACACGTTTTACTACCTTTTAATTTAGCCATATTTTACTAAGCGTAGAAATCTACTATTCTTTATAAAGAATAAATTTTAATATTTAAGTGTAGAATATTGGTGATTTAAAAATGTATGCAATTTTTGCAAAATTTTTGAGCCGGGCCTAATTTTACTGACCTTTAAATGAACCAGGTCACGCTGAGACAATGCTTTTCACATGGGCTGGGTCAAAACTAGGACTCAAAAAAAATTTTGGGCCGTGAAGACTTGGAATGTAACCAGTCCCGGTTCTGTACAGAAAAAAAATAAGTTAGACCTGGCATGGCCGAGCCTTCAAAAAAAGCACCACCCGGGACCGGCCAGAGTGCCGTGAATGAAACTCGTGCAGATCTCTAGTATGTTCATTATGGCTTCTCAAACTGAATGGTCTCTCGGCTTTTTTAATATGCAGTTAGATAATGTAACTACCCAATAAAAGTCTTCGGATTTAGGCCAGTCATTCGACTTTGCAAAAATATACTTTTTGAATTTTTCTACATCAACAGTTGCCATTTCTATTGATTTTTAAAATGAATTATTTCCAAACAGAGATATTCATTTTGTGAAATTTCAGAATTCTGGGATTACACAAAGCAATAATTTAGAATCTTAAATATCTGTAGTAAACATAACAGAGACTGGCCAATTAGGGGCTTATTTTTCGGGTCCCTCAAGGTATTTTGAGGATAGTTTTGGTATCTCCAAAGCTTTCCATATATGACACTGCATTCATATTTAAATGATACGCATACTCACTTATGTAGATATTCGTTTCAGAATTTGTTTTATGTAACCAATATTTATTATATTATATTGAGGTTTTTATTTGTACCCTGTATATATGCTATTTTAAAAGCTTCTAAAATAATCCAGTCTGTTAAATTTGGACGTTTCTTAAAGAATAGAAAGAAGGATTCATTAAATTATCAAGAAGTAACGAAAATAACGCTTCGCATTTACCTCAGGGAAGAAATTATTACGTCTCAGACTCGTTATTTAAATTTCATTATACAAAACGGAAATCTCATTACAGGGATTGTAATATTGACCACGAAAGAAAAAAATGGAATATGATATCCTTAAAAATTCTTTTTACGATTAGTCAGTTCATAAACACTTAAAGGATTTTAACTGGCGAATCAAAACGTTAATAAAAGAGAGAGAATATCATTATTCTCTTTATTGTATTTCTTCGAAAGGGTTTTATGTGTATTTTTTAGAAGAAAATATTAAGTTAGAATTGTAAAGAGGAAAATGGAATAAAATAAACTATTCCAACCTATTCAATTTATTTTAATCATAGAAGGGAAAGGGTTTAGGTACAGAAAACATTTAATTTCTTTTGTTCACTTTTTTGTGATAAATTTTAAGGTAAAACCTTTATTTGTTGATTTTTTCTTTAAAATGTCTTTTTGAGTATAATATTCAAAGTTTCGAAAGATAATATTAAAAGAAATCGAAATTCCATGTCTCTGAAATCACAAGGATATACATGAAAACATAATGCACTGACTGTAATAACAAAAAAATGTAATAACTGACTTATGAAAAGCAAGAAGTACATTATCTTGGTACATGAAGCTCTTAGTTAAAATGAAATTTTTATTTTATATGAGCTTAAATTGAACGTTAAAATGATAAGGGCTGTTTACACTCATTGACCTCACCATTCACTGGTCTTATCAGTTGCCTTGCCATTCTACATATTTCACTCTTAGGTTCTTTTTTTTAACAGTGTTGTTAAAAATATAGATACCACACCTTACAAAAACTTCCTATGGAATTCTATAAAAAATAATATAGAAAATTATTATAGACTGCGATAGAGTTGCGGCCCGTTTTTCTGGAAGCTAGTTTAACTAGTTCAATGTAAATGTCTTTTGAGCTTCGATAAATACAGTTTGCCCACGTATAACCTGACCTACCTTTATTTTCGCAACCGTTGGTCCTAGATGCATACTTCCAAATACAAAAATGTTTTAAATAAGGTAAAGAATTATTTTTAAAGTTATTTGGGTCAAGAAAAACATTTATTAAAAAATACGAAATTTAAATTTTTATACGGTCCCCCGGTCCTATAAGTGATATTTAGTAAAAATTCACTGCGACACTAACAAGTAAGACAAAAAAAGTCCCAATCATCTAGCATTAAAATTGACCGAGTTATGAAACTTTGAAATGCATGACTTATACCACTTTGTGGCAACTCAAAACAGATGATTTCGGCTGTGTTTTCAGGGGTCGTGTATAAAGAACTTAAACTTATTTCAAGGTTCCTGCGCTTTGAAAGAAATCGTACAACTGTTACAATCGAGATAACATTTATTAGTTAAGTTTCAGTTTAGTAAAAATAATTGTATTTTAACGTATGATTTATTTTGTAAGGATTTGAGGCTATGATTTCTTTTAGCAAAAATGTGTCTATTATTTTCACAAGGTTTTATTAAACGTGCAACGATCGTCTTTCCAGTTCAAAATTTGTACTTGAACTTTAACTAACTTTCAAATACCCGATGGAAGTTAAATTTTACATACTGACTTAAATCCGATGACAATGTAATATTATTATGATTTTTGGCGCTTACCATTAAAAATACTTATATTAGATAACACAAAAAAATTCGGATAGATCACCGTCAACAAGTTTAAGAAAGAGTTTTAGATTAGATAACATAAACCTGCGATGGTTGTGTTTTTTAACTTTTATAATTACGTTTTATGTATTTTTTAATGCTGAATAAAAAAATTACCTACACATTTAACGATCATATCAGGATTTTTCGCAAATCGTAATTTCAAGGTTAAAAAATAGCGAAAAATCTGATACTATAAAATAGATGTAAGACTTTTTTTTATTTAGTTTAATTTTATTTTATTAAATAATTTATTCAATTTTTTGGCTTATACTGGGTTTCTTACAGCTAAACAGCTCAGGGGTCCGATGAGGTTGGGAGGGGAGGGGGATCAATTTTAACTTTGACTTTTTTAACTTAGAAATTTGCGATATGAGAAAAATCCTAACATGATGATTTAAAATTAAGGTTATTTTCGGATTCAGCGCTACAAAATACATAAGAATCAATTTTCAAAACCTAAAAAACATAGCACAACCCAAAATTTGAAAAAAAGTGCAATCTACTAGCATTTTAAAATATGCATCATTTTGTAAAGAATTGAGGTAAGTTGTTTTTCATCCTTTTATATAACAAAAATGCTGTTATTTGTATCATTTTATGTATTCAGTACAAATTGTATATTTTGCAGTAATACGTCAGAATGATTAAAGATTTCAAATTTATATTGCAATGCTAATTTTACTCTCAACCATTTCTTTAACATATCTGACGAAATTATCTTTCGACTAAATTTGTGAATGACCCCTAATTCGCAGCAAAAATATGCTCCAACTTTAAACAGCTATTACTCAGTCAATTTTAATCGTAGAACAACGGGACTTTTTTTTTGCCTTACTTGTCAGTGTAACGGGAAAATTTTACTAAATATAACTTATGGGACCGGGGGACCGTATAAAAAATTAGATTCTGTAATTCTTCACAAAATTGTTTTTTCGCTTCAAACTCTTTTTATCTTAACTCTGCACTTAATTTTGACCACTTTTGTAATTGGAAGTATGCATCTAGGACCAACGGGTGCGAAAAAAAGGTCGGTCAGGTTACACTTGGACACACAGCATAATCTAGAGTTTCTACATTAATATTCGAATATATTCTGTAAAATATTCGAATACATTCAACATAAAAAAATACGAATTTCGCCAACACTATTTCTATGGGGTCACCCACCCAAGTACTAACCGCTCTCGATGCAGCACCTGCTCGGGTGATCGATCCCGAACTGGCACTTTCTGCTTGGTATGTCCATTGACGGATTACTTACCCTTATTATTCTATTTTAACTTTGTTTCTTTTACGATTTGTGTTTCCAATCATTAAACCCGTACATAATTTATAGTTCGAGAGTTATTAAACATTTTATTGAAGGTATTTGAGACATCCTGGAAATTTGTGTAACATTTCTTTTGAATATAAAATCGAAGACCTTATATTCGTCTGAATATAAAATCGGGGACCTGACTGAAGGATCGTGGCACTTAGCACGTGTCACTTCTATCGTAAAAAGGTTTTTGAGGCACACTGGGGTTGAGACAGAGCTATACAGACGATTTTGGTGGAACTTTCTACTTGACAGGCGATAGGGAAAGTTAAACGAGAGTACCCGTAAAGAATAGCTTACGGTGCTTCGCTGAACTTAAGATATTAACAAATCGTAAACCGCGTTGCAGAGCTCACAAAAGATATCTTTAGATGATTTTCAACTGGATGCGTATGCAACCACAACCTATCTGGCTGCGATAGATTCTCGCAAGACCACGTGACATAGCAAGCGTGCAGTTGTTCGAAAAATTTTGGAGTAGTTAAAAAAATTCTTATTTATAGTCAAACATGCGCAACTTTAGAAGTGCTATTTTGTTAGTATATTAAATATTTTTCTTTTATATAATACGCGTTACTTATATGTATATTAATCATGGAAAGTAAAAAAAAAAAAAATGCTTTATTTGAACGAAAAGCGATTGAAAAATCACTGTTTTTAGTGTTATACTCTTCAAAAAATTCGTGAAGTGTTGAAAATTAGACAAAAACCTATTATAAAACATAAAGGCATTATTTTACCATTCAATGCTAATCAGAAAGATAGTTATCATACACATTTCTCTGAAAATTATCTTGCTTTAATGCTATGATAACAATTCTTCAAGAAAATCCAATGTATCTTCTTCTTCCTTATGTATATTATAATTTTATTTTTACTATTTATAATAATACTAGGGGCTCAGCCCCCTGCAAGCTAAGCTCGCCAAATCCCGTTCAGACACCGCAGAATCTGAAAATCTAAAAATCTAATGGGTTTTAAAAATATTAGAGAAGATTAAATTATACTGAAAAAGCTGTGCAGATCTCCCTGTAAACGGGTTTCCATTCAATTCCCTTTGATTGCAAAAATTTAACGGAGAATCAGTTGTTGTTAAGACATCCAATGGTTGTTTTCGTTTTTGATTAAGGAGGATCAGTTAAACATTTGAAAAGAAGATAAAATAAAATGAATTAAGCATTCAGAGCCTTTGTCAACCGATATTTTAAAACAATCTCTTTAACAATAGCCTAAATCATGTGACTATCATCAACAGTTCCGGGCGGAACACTTTACTTTTTATGCTCTAGGTGCCATTTTGATACTTTAAAGTTATCCAGGCACAGGTGATAAGTCGCCAAATATTATTCTATCCCCATCATTTCATCTATATTATAATAGTTCAAGTCATCAAATGCCATAAACAAATACCATCTGATCCCTTCGCCTTTCATATGAAAGTTCAGAACAAATGTCATATACGCCCCATATTGGCGCGATTTTTTTTCCGACGCCAATTTGGGGAACGCATCAACAGCATAAACAACAACATCCGGCTTACCATATCAAGCAAAATAACGATACTTTGGCGCCAGTTAAGTACCCGTTGCGTATATGGCATTGGCGTTAGAAAGAAATCGCGACAATATGGGGCCGTATATGACATCTGTGCCGAAAGAAAAAAAACCTGGGTGCAAATCTCGCCAATATCTTTTTTTCAACTCGCCAGTTAGCATTTTTTTTTTATTGTTCGAGTGGTAAATTAAAACATTGATTTGAAGTTGAAATTAAAGGTCATGGTTTGTTACATAATTTAATATTTCGCCAGATGTCATATACTGCCAATATTCGCCAGATGTCATGCCAAAAAAGTACGTTTTCGCATGATTTTTTTTTTTTTTTTTTTTACGAAAATATGGCGAAAGCCTCGTTTTCGAATACCAGTTACATATGTATTTTTGGTACTACTTAGTTATCCCGTCGACAAAAAATCTATCGGAAACTATAAGATTAAATGTCAATAATGCTTGATCGTAAATGTCACATTCACTTGACTTTTAGCAAGTTACACGTGTTTACGTCATCAAGTGATTTTTATTTCGACGTTTTATTTTTATATTTATTAATGTTATAGTAATTTATTTGTTCTTTTGTTATTTAAAATAAAAATTTTGTCAGTCTGTACAATTTGGCGAGTGCTTTGACGATTTATATAATTTGCGGAATTGAGTGACGGAATAACTACTACATTGTACCGTATTTTTTAATTATTTTCTATTATTTTGAAAAGGAAATAGCAAAAAAATAATTAATTACTATAGAACAAAATAATTTATATAAATTTAAAAAAGAAATAAACGTAAATATACATTTATTATTAAATAAACAACAATAGCCCGGTTACCATGTCTATCAAAATAATGCCATTTGTGCGCCAATTAGGTACCCCGATGCGTATATGACATCTATGTCTAATATTTTTCTTTTCTTTTTTTTTAAGAAGTGAAAGCCATCAATTTAAATGTTTCATTTTTAAATGAAAGTTTTGTATTTAATAAAATGATAACGAAATACAAAAAAAAAAAAAAAAAAGCATTGTTCTTAGCATAGATTTAAAGGAGGTCCAACTGTCGCCAAATTAATTTAAAATAGTAACCTTTTCTTAATTATGAAAAAAAAATCTGTTATGATTAAAATTTGAGTTGCCATCATTAGAAAAAATGTATTTAAAATTTAAAAAAAATTAATATTTCGAAAACTAATTCGAATTTAAAAATTCTAATACCAGTTTTGAGATCTGTGCATCAACACGGATTTTTGGTGTTAATTTCATCGCAAAGTATTCCATATTTTAGGAGAAATCACCGTGAAACAAAATCAGTTGTTTAATCAGTCGATTCAAATAATCGATACATTTCAGGCGTTTCATATATTCGTTTCATAAATTCGTTTCATTACGATTTTATATATATAGGGTAGATATTCACAAATAGCGTAAGATATTCATAGTCCTTAACTAAAATTAATCTTTTCTATCAGATAGATGAAAACATGCATCATTCTAACTGTAGAATATATTTATGTATACCATTTATATCTTTTATTATATAATTCAATACAATAGCTGTAGCATCAGCTCGTCTACGGATTTATTACTTACATGAATTTTAACAGTTGCCTCAACATTTTACACCAAGTATTTATTTTAACATGACATAATTTTAGAAACTACTAACGACGAAGTTTTGCATAAGCGCATACTTAGAAAACTTTAGAAAATTTTATGAAAAATACTGTTAAAGTAAAAGCTTTTTTACTCTTTATACTGAAGTAGTTTAAGTAAGTTTAAATTAAATAAATATACTTTTATAACTATGGTTTTTGTCATATATATTTAAAGGTACATGAAGTGAAATTTAGCGAGCGTTTAACGGTGCTTAATACGAAATTTAAACTGATTAAAATTGCTCCAAACTTCAAATTATGGTTCAATTCTGAGCACTTCGATATTTTTAGTGTCGGAGACAACAATAGAAAAGTATTGTTGCCATGGAAACAACAACGCATTCAATATCTACATGTATAATGAGTTGTTATTTATCGTACAGTTACTTTTAAAATATACTTAAAATTATCCATCCGGTGAGACCATTCAAAATTAAATAATTTTAGTAACACGCTACTTGTATGTGTTACATAAATTTATAGAAAAAATAAGAAACTATTTCATTGTTTAAGTTTAAATTCATTGAGTACCGCCCATTCGTATAATCATTTAACGTGCAATTTCCAGATGCATCAAAATAATTTATGCTCTCTAAATGTAATGCGCATTCGTGTTTTAGCGCCAAATAAATCTGCGCATGTTTCACTACGAATAAGAATATTTTAAGTACTCAAAATATTTTCGAACAATTGCAAGCTTGCTAAGAGTTACTGGTCTTGTCAGAGCCTATCGCAGATAGTTTTGTTTAGATTGTGCATGCATCCGGTTGTAATTCATTTTACGATAGCTTTAGTGAGACACTGCAACGCGGTTTACGCTTTGTTTGTATCGCAAACCCGTAAATTTTTCTTTGGAGAGGCACCGCATTCCCAGCTTTACTGGCAATCGCGTTTAATATTCCTTATCACCTGCCAAGTAGAAGTTCCACCAAAATCGCCTGTCCTTTTCAAAATATTTTTTATATGTATAAATATTATTCTGTGTCAATATCAGCATGCCTCAAATAATTTTTTTCGATAGATAAAAAATACCGCTTTAAGCCGCCGGGTACAGTTTTAGACCCGTGTATATATTCTGGATGTTTTATATTTTATTTAATGAAATGCTAAATTGAAGTTATTAAAATTTCAAAATCAGGTTCTTTTTTTAACAAAAAAAAAATTAAAAATTAAAAAATTCACGAGTTGGTTAAGTCTCACGATCCTGCAGTAAGGTCTTGATTTTGTATTCAGGTATTACAAAAGAAGTGTTACACAATTTATCAGGGTGTCTCAGATACCTACTAAAAAATGTTTAACAGCTCTCCTGCTATTATGTTGATTCTCAAACTGCGTGAATTAGAAAATCTAAACCATTTCTAACTTAGAAAGGATTAAAAAAAGTAGTTAGAATAAGAATTTTATTTATTTATTTAATGATTTACTTATTATTTTGTTGTTGGTTTTTAAAATAATTAATGAATCATAAACAAACTAATAAACCATCTTTTAAACCTGTAGCTCCACTGATATATTATTACATTAACAATTGAATCACATACTATGGTAACAAGTGCTTAATAAAAATAAAGAATAGCAAAATAGAAACAAGAATAAATTACGCGAATTTTAATTTTGAAATTAAGTACCTTTCACTATAACACAAGGGTTTGAAACAATGTTTTGTTTGTCACAGTTTCGATTGTCTTTGCTTTGCAACTCTATCACGAAGTTTTTTAATACTATTGGTTCACCAGTATCTCAGTTGTCTACTGTTTTCTGCATAAAACTTTTTATTTTTGTAACGTCTCTCTTATAACAATACTAATGCCGTATTCTTGAGCTTATTTTGTAATACTCACACCCAATTTTACGCGATTTATGATTCGAATTTTTTCTTCTACACTTAAAATAAGGCATTTTGTTTTTGAACGCTTGACAAAAATAAAAATTTTTACTCAAGCAAAAATCTCAAGTTAAATTAAAAAGAATTCTAACTCGATTTTGGCTAATCGAGAGTTTCAGTTAAAAGAGTTTCGGATACAAGAGGTTCTACTGTAATGATTATTTTTATATTTATAGTTGCATTTGTAAATTATTGTCTCGCATAAATACACTCATGTCCATAAATTAAGGATAATGCTAGCTCTTGCAAATAAAAGCTCAGAAATAAAACAAACGTCACTTAGTCATCAAGCCCATTTACTAAACAAAAGATAAAGGACAAAAACGATGGTGTATGTATGATACCATTCATAAAAACTATAACTGTTGCTCCCTAGAGCAATTATAAAATGTATTTTCCTGACAAAAACTTAACATTACATGGTTTGTATGAGGTTTAATACATTTTATGTCTCCCAAACGATGAAATACAGTCTGTACAACGCCTAGGCATAATGATTATCAAATTATCGAGCTGATCTGGGGGAAGATTACTCCACTCAGCAAGAAATGCTCTCTGAAGTTCCGGTAGACATAAAGGAGGTGGTTGACGGGCTGCAACTTGTCGGCCAATCATGTCCCACAGATGCTCTATCGGATTCCAGTCAGCTGATAATACTGTCCACTCCATCCAGGTGATATCCTCAGATTCAAGTCATTCGTTTGCGATGTTTGCACGGTGAGGACTGGCGTTGTCACCCATAAACACAAATTCTGCGCCCATGACACCACTAAACAAACGACATATTGTTCCAGAATGATGCCCCGATAAATTTGACATGTCATGATTCAGGTTTGAACATGCAGATCTGGAACCCAATATAATTCCATCTCAAAAGAGCAATCCTGCACCACAGTAACCGTGTCATTCAATGACGTTGTCTTGGTGGTAGCGGGTGCCTGACGTTCTCCATATGGAAGTCCGATGTGAATAAGACTGAAAGCTAAACCTGGACTCGTCGGAAAACATCACACAAGCCCACTGTGACGATGTATGTTCTCTAATCTTGCTAACCGCAGGCGACAGTGAGTTGCCGTGAAAGGAACACACCTGACAGGCCTGTGGAGCAAATAGACCAATATTTCGCAAAAGTCGGTACAACATTTGCCTTTAAACCGTCGTGCCCGTAGCTGAAGATAGCTGACTACACAAGTCTGATGCTGTGCTCCGTCTGCTTGTTTTGGCACTTACTGCCAAATACCGGTTTTCATTCGGCATTGTAACTCGGGGGCGACCTGTACTGAAACGTATACCGACATTTCCGTCATCTTGGAATCGTTTCCAAAGTCTAGAAATGTCAGTTTGGGCAATTCCAAGTTCATCGGATACTACATTCTAGACGGCTGATATTTTTACCATGTAAAACATCATCCACATGCGTCCCCTGTGTCAAAACTATTCGGTTATGGCACTGGGTGGCTTTCAGAATGTTTGTTAACAATTTTACTTCTTTGCCACGATTTCTTATGTAAGTCGCTCTTACACTCTCGTCATTGTGACGGACTATCGACGCCATCTGTTGCTTTCTGTAATTTGCATACTAGTTTTGAAGATGTGTGTGATAATTCTTCAGGTGAAATTTTTACTTCAGAGTTCGATTTTCATGGGATTCTAAATTATCCTTAATTTATGGACATGAGTGTAATACATAATAATACTAAAATATTAAAAACTTTTCCAAGGTCAGCTTTTAAATTTATAGTTTTATCAAAATTCTATTAAAACTAATAAATATGTACTCTTTCTTCTTATATATTAATTTTAAATTACGAGATGGGAATCCAATAGCTGATTATTTTTATGTGTAGAAACATATTGCCAAATACTCTTAATAATTATCTTCAAAATAAAATGTAACCACAGCTATGAATATTGAGCTTTTCGAGAAACTTGCTGTACAAACAAATTTACATTTAGTGCAAAATCGAGTGCACAGGTGAGTGAATACTACACTTCATGATATGATAAAACTTACAGGAGGACATATTCTCATGGGCACTTCGAAACTGCTCCAGGTTGCAAGATATGTCAAACCAGCAGTTTGTTGATACAATGACAAAAACTAGATTACATAAACTAAGGATTTATCGTATTTTGTTGATATTTCTGCCACACTCTTTTGATTTTACAAGAGAAAAAAATTTAAGCTTACCTCGACCTAAGCATATTTCTTTGGACTAAAAATTATTTCATTTCCTAGGCTGTGTGATTTCCCACAATATGTGCCTTCAAAATCAAATCCTCCAGATTTATAATATTTATCCAGTCTGTTAGAGATGGATTGGTATTTAGTAGAGATGGTAGAGATGGATTGGTATATTTCTGTATATTCATATGTTAGCAACGGCTATATTTCCTCAAATGATATGCAAAATTTTCGTTTTAGGTGGGGATATTGTTAAATTATTGCGTTAAAGTGTGCAACAAAATTTTTACCATATATTTTATACAGACAGATTTCTTACTAGCTTGAAATGTGCTGAATACATTTTTGCAAAATACTCTTTTTTCAGGAACTATACGTCAAATATAATCGTTTCTGCTACACAAAAATTGAGAACTAATAAAGAACAGAAAAATGAGAGTGAGATCATGTTCTTAGAGATAATGCGATTTCAGTTTTAAAACGGAAATATAACATAGGGTTCGTACACTTCAAGGAGCTGTTACCAGAATTTTCGTAAGTAATATTTACCTTATTTAATGATGAAAAAATATCTTCAGATATAGCGACCAGTACTTGACGAGCTTTCTGGTACTAAAACACCTTAAATCTCCTGATTTCCATAATCCGTACGAACCCTATAACAAATCATTTACTTTTTTTCATCATGTTTTGAAAGTGAAGCAATTTATACATATCGAAAGAGAATGACAATAAAGTAAAAGTAACCAGCCAGCTGTAGCAAAGATATACAACATATCTACATGTCGTACGGATTTTTTAGTGGTACCTAACATATTATCACTGTGCAACAAAAACAAACAAATGTGAACGCGTGTATTCAATTACTTTGTATACCTAGCGATTCTTATTGCTGGAAACATTACGTAAGAGATAATAAATAAATAAATCAAGCAATGGAGATGAAAATACATTTCACTAATAGATTATTGGTTGTGTATTACTATACTTCTGATCAAGTATGAAGGAAAAAATTATATAACTCCCTGAAACGTATGCCACCAATAAATTCAAGTTCTGAAAGAAGAAATGACAAAGAAGCAAAGAAAAATTAACACACCCTCAAAGGAAATCTGTCTTGACAATGTAGAGCATTTGACAAGACTTATAGATATTAAAAATGTGCCTAAGTGTTATTTGGAAGAATGTAAATCCAAAAGAAGAGCGATGTGTATAAAGTTTAAAGTTTATAACCGGATTTCAAAAACAATTGTTTTGAAAATTTTCACATTAAGAAAAAAATAATGTAATAAAATTTAAATTCTGCAGTCGTTTCTTAACAATAGTTCAAGGAAAAAAATTCGAGATTTACGATGGAATGAATTTAATACATTTAAAGCAATAAATATAATATTTAATTATGTTATATATAAAAAAAAACATTTATTTTCGCAATTTTAAAAAGAAACAAATATTTATAAGGATTTTCCAAAATTTTGAACTTTTTACTCAGTTACCCTCATAGCATGCATATTCACAGTGACGTCATTGCGACGTCACTGTAAGTCACTGTGGTCACATCACATCTGTGACCAAAATGCCACCACTCAGTGACGTCACATTGTGACTGCGATGTGAACTTCTTAGAAAACTTTAAAAAATTACAAAAATTCTTCAAAAGATGTTATTTACCTTACCAAAATATATTTCTAGCAATTAAAAATAATTTTATGACATCACTTGTACGTCACTGAATGTAACGTACGTCACGTCACATATGTGACAAAAAAGCCATCATATTGTAATGTCTCAGTGTGACAAAAATATGAATTTCAAAAACCTTTGAAAATGAAGAGAAATATTTCAAACAGTATACTTTAAACAGGCCGTCTAAATGTATTTGGGAGCTTCGATCGGATTTATTTTGTGCGCATCTCACAAATTAAGTTATATTTAGCATATTTATTTATTGACATATCGGAAGATGTTCTTTAAGGCCGTTTTTGTTAAAAATTTTAGTAATAATCAAAACTACGAAGAATCACTTAACGCAACGACATCAACCCATTTACCATATACATAACTATAAGTAAGGATCGGGCGAAACAAATTTTTAAGACCGAAACCGAATTTCGGTAATATTCCTATTTTTGGTCTAAAATGAAAATTTACAAAAACATATTTTCTTGTGTAATTAATGCATACATAAATATACATAATCATTAATTAATTATATAGGTGGCCCAAGTTGGTTCTGTGCCTCTGACCAAAAATTTTATTTTTATGTAACATAAAATGTAATTAATTCATCAGCGACACAAAATGATTTTCTAGTTATACGAATTCTATCTAATTAAAAATATTTTAGGTGTACATTCCTCGATTTATCTTTTATAATCATTTTTGTAAATAATCACCTGTTATACGAGCAATTTATCAAAGATTATTAGAGACACTTTTACGGTTTCAAACTAAACATTTTCTATTAGAGTTAAGTCAAGTCTGCAGCTTTTAATGAGCACTTAGATAGCGACTCCAAAGTTTAGTCATATATCAAATTTCTTGCTTTATAATTTGCATTCAAGTCATATTTTTCCCCGTTAGAGTTTAACTATTTTAAATAACTATTTAAAACAAATTTTACTTCCTTCACATTTTTAAATAAAATTAACATTTTCCGAATATATAATAAATATACAAAATTTAAGCAAACCCACGGCATAATTAATCGTTTTTTCATTTTTTGTTTTCCACAAATGTCTAAAAAACTAGTTATTTTACAAGATGTTTTATTCTACAGAAAATTCATATGAAAAGAATAAGAGATTGACAAAGAAATCACTTTCTACTCCATAACCCTTTTTTTTTAATCGAACGAAAAACACCCGCATCGAAACTAGATAAGAAACTAAATAATCGCCTGCAGATGTCACGGCCGCTGAATAAATAACTGTAAATAGAGAAAGAAGCTTTAATGAACGCGACAGACGCGGGAAAATTCGCCTCACAACATGGATGTGTATTGATACAGATTAACAAATTGAAACAAGAAAGTACACAGAAGCACCTCCAAGTTAATACATAAAAAATATATAAGTCCGAGAAATTTACAGTGGCTTTGACTTGGTGAAAACAATTCCAAGCTTTGCCACTGTGATTATTATCGGACTTAATTCGTTCTGCAAAAACTAGTTTAGAAAGAATAACATCAATGAAAACAGGTATGGAAACATACTTTTTCCCTGTTTGCTTTTTTTTCTTAAATTACACGATTTTAGTTAGCTTCTTATAAAGATAAGTTTAATACATTTATTATTTATTTTGTTGAAATAGATAACTTGCTTATCAACCATTTTGTTCAGGTTAGTGATTTAAATTGCATTTTAAACTTATTTGTGTTATTATTTAAAATATCTGGTTAAAATCGCATATTTTCATAATTATGGAAGTATATGGACAAGTAATATAATCAATCGTTAATTATTAACTTTTAAAGATAATTATATTGTTTGATAAAAAAGCCTTTTTATAGACAGGACCATCGCTAAGACTTATTATTCGGGGGGATGGTGGGTGCTTAAATTGCCAAGCCAAATTTCAGTATTTGCCAACTTAGTTTTATAATTTTGCCAAGTTATCACAATTAGAAAATGTAATATAGTTATTATTTGTAAAAAGTTTAATAATATTATCAATTGGATTTGTAACTTCTGTCAAGTCTATCAGAAATAGAAAGTGTATTATAGTTTTTATTAAAATTTTAAACAAATTTGCCAATTAAGTAATTAGACAAGTGTAACAACATTTGCGAAAGTTTTTTTTTTTTTTTTTGGAGTGAGGCTAGGCTTCGCTCCCCCCCCCCCTCTTAGCGAGGGTCCTGTTTATAGAGTAAAATTACTTGCAAACTTAATTTTTTTTTTTTTTTTTTTTTTTAAGTAACGCTCTGAAACAATTCTATATATTTATAAATTTTTCACCACACTTTATTCTAAAATTTTCATAGTAGATTCTCTATTTGTACTATTTATGATAATATCAGAGTTATAGTGGACATGGCAACATACATCCAGCCAGACTGATCCTTGGCAAAACGTTCAAAAGTTTCAAATTAGGCCAAAATACAGTAGTTGCGGTGCTGTGTTTTATAAACAATAAAGGATTGTTTAAAAAATCATAGTAAGAGTTATTTTTTTAATATATAATTTCGTGAATAAAAATGTAATTTTGGCAATCAATTATTATTATTTTTTTTTAATAATCAAAAAGTTGTTTTTAAGTATGAATTTTACGGCAGGCAAACCCTGACATAAAATAAATAAATCCCTTGTATCGCCGTGCTACATATCTGCATCTGCAACATACACAAAAGTCACAATTAATTTTACAGTGAACTTAAAAATACGATTTTATTTATTGCTGATATCCAACATAGCGATTGTTATCAAAATTGTTCTTAGAATTCTCAACATACTGATACTGGGGATACTGAGTTAATTTTTCATACAAAAGTTGTATTTTTCATTTGAGTAGTTCCAGATTGTTATTGCTAAAATGTACTTCGTAAATTTTCTAAAATTAAAAGGCCGGAGATAGCCACGAATAGATATTTACAAAGGTAAGTTTGTATATTTTGCAATTTTGTACTTGTAAATGGAGAGTAAGAAATTTTCTGTTAATTAAAAAAAATCATCAATTTATTATTTTTATGTTTTAAATCATTTTTTTACATACCAAAAATTACATATTCTAACATTCAGAGTAAATATCATTAATTCCATCATTAAGTAACATTTAAAATAAATATTCGATTAAAAAACTTTTTAAACATATTTATCATATATGTTGCTATAAATACAATTACAGAAGCAGCAACGTTTGTTGCCTTTCTTTTTGTTCAGAGTAAAGCGCTAGAATGACAAATCATTATTTTAGAATCGAGATAGTTTGAACTTGTTATGGCACTTTTGTGATATAGTCGATCCTGATTATGGATTACCAAATTATAAAGCATATATGACTTTATAATAATATATGATACAATACAAACAACATTTCGAAAGATAAAATGTCCAGCTGTAGGCATTTATATGCGTGACATGTGTATGATGTACATGATATATATAGATATATATGTGTGCGTGTAACATGACATTTATATATATATATATATATATAGTGGCGGTCAAATGTTTCCGGCCAGCATAAAATTTTTGGTTAATTTGTAAGTATATCCATATGAAGAGGAATCTCAAAGTGATACTTATACATTTTATTGACATAACAGTTAAGAACTTGTTTATGGGATAAAAATTAAATATTAATAAATTTAATTTACAAAATTAATTGCTAAAGAAAACGCATGTTCTCAAAAGTTTCCGGCCGCCTTCGCAAGTTTGGAAAAAAATGGTGTTATAACAGAAAATAACAGTGTCAACAACATATACAATTAGTATTTTGTATTCATACATTTAGCAATAAGTACTGCGGCGCAGGAACGTGGAATCGATTCAATGAACGGTTGTAGATAATCAATGTTACGTTTTATCCACGGTTCTTACAATTTTTGTGAAAATGCTGCTGAATTTGAATATTTATAATTCCACACACGTTTTCAAGTTAGTTTCAAAGATCTTCTATTGTATTCAAATCGGATGATTGGGCTGTCCATTTCAAAAGCGAAATTTGTTTGTGCGAAAGCCACTGCTTGACGAGCTTGCATGTATGCTTTTGCTCGTTATCATGATGAAACAAATAGTCGCGACCAGAAGTTTTCCTCCAATAAGGCAGCAAATGATCTTGCAAGATATCCTTATGCATTTCACTATTCATCTTGCCACAGATTTCAAATAACGGACAGGCGCATTTTCCAGAAAATGCTCCCCACAGCATAACGTGTCCTCCGCCGTGCTTCATTGTAGGAATAATATATCTTGCATCTTATCTTTTGTTTTTAGGTCGTCGGTTATAATGTTTTTTATCACTACCAAAAAGATTCAACGTCGATTCATCGGAAAATAGCACTTTTTTCCAGTTTTCACTTGACAAGTCTTTGTATTCCTTTCCAAACGCCAGTCGGGCCCTCTGATTTTTTTAATTTATGAAAGGTTTTTTAACACCCACCGACTTTTCTATAAAGTTCTACGTCACATAAGCGTCTTGATACTATAGACAGACTTATTTCAGCAATATTTTGACACCATAAATCGCGTGGAATTGCAGCGGCATTTTCATGCGGGTCGTCAACTGCTTTTCTTCTGATAATTCTGTCTACAAGAATAGTCATTTTCCAGGGTCTCCCGGACCGTGGTAAGTTCCGAAGGTCATGACCATCTTTATATATTTTTAAAATATCGTTTACAGCAAATTTTCCGATCGACAACTTGGCCGCAATCTCACGAGAGGATTGTCCCTTTAGCGACAAATCACTCGTTTAGGAACAATAAATTGTTAAAATTTTCATTTTTGAATTTCAAATGCTTTATTCACGTTGATTAATTAACAAACATGGCCAAAAAACATTTTAGCGATAGCAAAAACTAATGGAGGACGAATGGCCGGAAACTTTTGCACGCGCGAATTTCGAATTCCTCCCCTTCGCATCAAGTATCTTAAGCATCCAATCAAAATGATCACGTGGTCAGTGGTACTTTACTTATTCCTATCTTTTGGAGCAATTGTGCTTCTTCTTCACTAAAACGTTCTATCAAACAAAACAAAGAAACTAACTGGCCGGAAACTTTTGACCGCCACTGTATATATGTGTGTGTATGTGTGTGTGTGTGTGTCATAAAAGACGTAAATAATAATACGTACTATATAATGACTGTATGGAACATGATGAGCTTTTGTAGTATATATATATATGTGTGTGTGTGTGTGTGTGGCATAAAAGATGTAAATACTAATACGTACTATATAATGACTATATGGAAAATGATGAGCGTTTGGAGTATATCTTGTTCGAAATTTATTTATCGTCTGCCAACGCTCAGTGCGAGCATTTTTGTGTAAGTTTAATTTCTAAAAAATGGCAACGTTCTTTTTGGTTGACATGTAATTTATTCTATTCTAAGAGTGTGAAACCAAGAGGGTTTATAATTAAACGTGTGATACAGTTCACTGTGTTATTTATTAAGTGTTGTGAGTTATTGACGAGTTTGTGTTTATTTAATTTCAACCAACGCGCTACATAATTTTTGGTTACGTCTACCGGAGATTTGATATTTTTGTTGTTGTTGAATTGAGTGATAGAACGAACGGTAAGAGGAGTTTCGTTTTCAAGTGTAATCATGTCATCGTTCTGAAGTTATGATGCGATAAGTAAATAAAGAAGATGCGTCATTTAAACATCTATACTATTCGGCGAGTTCATTTTGTTAATATTATCTCATTATGGCAGAATTTAAAGATATTTTAGTTAGAAAACGAGTATTAAAAGCTACTGTAACTAAACTCGAAAATAATATTATTAGTTCGATAGATGATGCTGATTCTAGTCAGCTTGCTTTATTCGAAAATAAAATCGAAAAATTAAATGAGGAATTACATGAAATTTTAATGCAATTTTTTCACAATGCAAATGAGAAGATGTAGATAATTTAGTTGATGAGCAACAATCCGTAAAGGATAAACTTGACAATCTTTGGTTAAGTGTTAATCGGAAAACTCAAAATTTACTTTAAATGAATCGAATCAAAATAATAGCCTTTCTAAATCTCAAATACCAGAAGTAAAGCTTCCAAAATTGACGCTTCCCTCGTTTAGTGGTAATTTAGAAGAATGGATATCATTTTATGATTTATTTAAAGCTAGTGTGGATAATAATGAGAGTTTATCAGACTGTCAAAAATTGCAGTATTTGAAATCGGCATGCAAAAATAGCGCACTTAAAATTATTCAGAGTCTTCCAATATCTGATTCAAACTATAAAACAGCTTTAGAATTATTAAAGGAGCGATATTCAAATAAACGTGAGTTAATTAATGCATTAATTAAGAAATTAATTGGAATGCCTTGTATATCGGATAATGCACAGTCTATTTTAGAGAGTGTAGATGTTATAAACGAATGTGTGCGTTCTTTAAGCGTACTTGAACAAGACTTTAGTGGATTTTCGGAAGTAATGATAGTTTATGTAATCACAGATAAATTAGATAAAAATACGAGATATTGGTGGGAAAGAACATTAAAAAAGGAGGAGGTGGGATCTCTTGATAACTTATTATCTTTCTTGAAGGATCACGCTAGAACCCTTCAAAACAGCAAATCCTCACTAAGGGAAATAAAGAAAGGTAAAGTAACGACATTGTTGTCTTCTAATAATAGTTGTTGTGTATGCAAGGAATCACATCCGTTGTATAAATGTCCTAAGTTCTTGCAGTTTAGTGCACATAAAAGAATAGAATTGATTAGAAGAAACAACTTGTGTTACAATTGTCTTTTAGATAAACACCATGCAAAAATCTGTAAGAGTTTAAGTAAATGTAAAGTGTGTCATAAGCCTCACCATACAATTTTACATCTTCCAAGAGACCCGAAATCTTATTCAGATAGTGTAAATGAAACGCCGACTGGCCCTCTGTCTCCGAACGCACCAGAATTTCAGCCGAGACCAACTGAGCCATTAACTCAAACTTCTTGTACTAGCATCTTTGAATTTCCAAACAACTCTGTGTCGGGATTACATTCATTTCAAAATAAGCAAACTCTACTTTGTACAGCAATGATTAAGGTTCGTGACTCACTGGGTAATCTTGTAAACTGTCGCGCTTTGCTGGATAGTGGCAGTGGAGCCTCTTTCTTAAGTGAAAATTGTATGCGTAAATTATGTTTGCCAAGGCAATCTACTAAAGTACAGATTACATGTTTAGGTTCTTATAATGCTGAATCTAATGAAGAGGTAAATTTAAATTTTACTTCCCATTTTAATTCTGAAGAGAGATTTGCCACTAGAGCATTTGTGATAAAAGAATCACATCAAATGTGCCGTATAGTTCTATTCCTTCAAATATTGTGAATAATTTCAATGATTTAGTTCTAGCAGACCCAATATTCTTTGAATCAAGACCAGTAGATATCTTGTTAGGTGTTAACGTTTTCTTTACATTGCTTAAAGGGGAAGTTATAAAAAGAGAAGAAACTCTACCCTTCGCCGTATGTTCTAAACTTGGTTGGATAATTACGGGAACTACCTCTTTTGATACAAGTCAACGTACATTTTCTGTTAATAATATTCAATTTCAACTAGATGATTTAGTTCAAAAGTTTTGGTCTTTAGATTCCATTCCTGAGCTAGTTCGAATTTCTAAGGAAGAACAAGAATGTGAAGACCATTTTAAGAGCAATTATTTTCGAAATAGTTCTGGAAGATTTGTTGTGAAACTTCCATTTAAAGATTCTCCATCGCAATTAGGTGATACTAAGGAATTAGCCATACACCGATTTCATTCTTTGGAACGTAAGCTTTCAAAACAACAGTCTATTTATAAAAACTGTCGAGAGTTTATGAAGGAATATTCGGATTTGGGTCATATGGAACGAATATCCAAATCGGAAAGAGTCCTTACATTTGTTTTTTATTTACCTCATCATGCGGTAATTCGTGAATCAAGTACGACGACAAATTTAAGAATTGTTTTTGATGCCTCTGCTAAATCTACCTCTGGTGTGTCCTTGAATGATATTCTAATGGTCGGACCCCGTATACAACAGGAACTTTTTCCAATTCTTTTAAGATTTAGAGTTTTGCCTATTGTTGTACGAGCAGATATAGATAAGATGTTTAGACAAATCTTGATTAATCCAGAAGATAGAGATTTTTTAAGAATTTTTTGGAGAGAGAATTCCCAGGATCCGTTAGAGGAATATCGTTTAACAACGGTCACTTATGGTACAGCATCTGCCCCGTTTCTGTCTACAAGAGCTCTTCATCAGCTTGCCTTAGATGAGAAAAATGATTTTTCTTTGGCATCTGCAGCTGTGTTGAAAGATTTTTATGTAGATGATTTTCTCTGGCGGCCAGAATGAGGAAGAAGTTGTGGAACTAATTAGTCAATTGGCATTATTAATGAAACGAGGAGGCTTTAATTTACAAAAATGGATTTCAAATGTACCTGGAGTACTGAGGAATATTTCTGAAGAATGTAAGGAAAGTACAGAGTCATTGCTCTTGACTAATGATGGCGGGATAAAAATTTTAGGAATTCAGTGGAATTTAACGGGTGATTTCTTCTGTTTCACTGCTTTAGACCATAAGAAAAAGGACAGATATTCTAAAAGAGGTATTTTGTCAGAAGTTGCAAAGGTGTTTGATCTGCTAGGCTTGCTTTCCCCCTGTGTTGTTTTCATGAAGATACTGCTGCAAGACTTATGGAAGTTTTCACTTACCTGGGACGAGCCAATTAGTGAAGAACATAGTAAACGGTGCACATCTTTTCGGAATGATTTAAAGGTAATTTCTAAGTTGAAAATTCCTCGATTTGTATTATCTGCAGATAAGATAAACCTTCAAATTCACGCCTTTTGTGATGCGTCTGAAAAAGCATATTGTGCAGCAATATATATGCGTTCAGTTTCTCAGAATGAGACAATCACCGTAAATCTTTTGACATCTAAAACTAAGGTCGCACCCATTAAGACTCAGTCAATCCCAAGGTTGGAACTTTGTTCAGCTCTTCTTTTGACAAATTTGCTAAAGGTTGTTTTGGATCACTTAAATCTCAAGGAGAGTGAAGTTCTTTTGTGGACTGATTCTAAAGTTGCGTTGGCATGGCTTTCTTCAGAGCCTCATAGATGGCAAACCTTTGTAGCAAACCGTGTTGCTAAAATCCAAGAAACACTGCCTAATATTTCGTGGAATCATGTTCGCGGGCTTGAAAATCCAGCTGACTGCGGAACAAGAGGTATGCTACCATCGGAATTAGTGAATTGTGAGCTATGGTTTCATGGCCCTAAATGATTAAGAGAGCCATGGGATAAACCGTCTAATGAATCATTTGAAGGCAAGGATGTACAAGAAATTATCCTAAAGGAAGAAAAGAGGAATTGTGTCGTAAATATTTCTAAACTTAATGATGATCATCTGATTTTCAGATATTCTTCTTGGAATAGACTAGTACGAATTGTCGCGTGGTGCTTAAGATTTGTAGACAATGCCAGAAAGTCGTTATCAAATCGAGTAAATGGTTTTCTCTCAGTCTTAGAGCTTTCAAATTCCACAACGAAAATTCTGAAAATAGATCAAAACGAGTGTTTCCGTGATGAAATATCTGATTTAAGTCATCACAAATATTTAAAATCTTCAAGTAAACCTTTGTCTTTAAACCCATTCCTGGATAATAATTGTATTTTGCGTGTTGGTGGAAGATTGAGACATGCTAATGTCTCAGAAGATCAGAAACACCCAATATTATTGCCTAAGACACATCATATAACTGCATTAATTATCAAACATTATCATATAACTTATTTACATGCTGGTCCACAGCTTCTTTTAGCTGTTCTTCGAAACAATTTCTGGATTTTAAGTGGTCGAGATGCAGTAAGAAAAATAGTGAGGAGTTGCTTAAAATGTTTTCATGCTTCACCATCTCTTGGCACTCAAACAATGGGGGATCTTCCAGCCATACGTGTTAGGCCAAGTCGTCCATTCTCAAAGACTGGAATTGATTATGCCGGCCCATTTATGTGCAAGGAGAGAAATCGTAGAAATATCAAGTCGTTTAAGAGTTATATTGCTATTTTTATTTGTTTTTCAACTCGTGCTATTCATCTTGAATTGGTTTCGGATTTGACAGCTTCCACATTTTTGGCTGCTCTAAAAAGATTTGTTGCCCGTAGAGGTAAACCAGCTGAGTTGGTTAGTGATTGCGCAGGAAATTTCAAGGGTGCAAGTAGGGAACTGCGTGAGTTATACAATTCCGTATCCTCCATTAGTAAGGATCAAACATTACAGAATTATGTGGCTAATGAAGGTATCATCTGGATCTTTAATCCCCCGTCTGCTCTACATTTTGGTGGGCTGTGGGAAGCTAACATAAAATCTGTGAAATATCATCTACGTAGAACAATGGGAAATTCACTATTTACAATTGAAGAATTCTCTACATTATTGTCACAAATTGAAGCCTGTTTGAACTCTAGACCTTTATGTCCTCTGTCGAACGATCCAAGTGATCTACAAGTCCTGACACCAGGTCATTTTTTGACTGGTGCTGCCTTGACGGCTATTCCAGAACTTGACGTTTCTGAAATTCCCCCTAATAGATTTCGCCGTTGGCAATTAACCCAGAGAGTATTTCAGCACTTCTGGAAGCGATGGAGTGGTGAGTATTTGTCTCAACTCCAGCAACGTCCCAAGTGGTTGCGTACGACAGCAAATTTAAATGTTGGTGACTTAGTGCTAATTAAAAATGAACTTCTTCCCCCTCTTCAGTGGAAGTTAGGAAGAATTATTCAGACATTTCCGGGCCATGACGGTCATGTGAGAGTCGCCATAGTAAGAACTGCTGCCGGAAATTTTAAACGAGCGGTTCATAAACTCTGTCCTTTGCCCTTTCATTAACATATATAACTCTTTTATCTGTACCCCTTGAAGATTTCAAGGCCGGGGGTGTATGTTCGAAATTTATTTATCGTCTGCCAACGCTCAGTGCGAGCATTTTTGTGTAAGTATAATTTCTAAAAAATGGCAACGTTCTTTTTTGTTGACATGTAATTTATTCTATTCTAAGAGTGTGAAACCAAGAGGGTTTATAATTAAACGTGTGATACAGTTCACTGTGTTATTTATTAAGTGTTGTGAGTTATTGACGAGTTTGTGTTTATTTAATTTCAACCAGCGCGCTACACATCTATCTATCTATCTATCTATATATATATCTATATATATGTATATGTAATATATATATATATAATATATATATATAAATAAAAATATATATATATATATATATATATATATATATATATATATATATTAGGGTGGTGCGAAAAAAGTCAAGTTGATATTTCCGATTCGCAATAGTGCGGAAAAGTTGTGATTGGTAAATACAAGCAAAACAAAAAAAAAATTCTTCAAATCGGACTTTATCTTCCGATCCCGCAAACCGCCTAAAAATTCAAAAAAATTTAAAATTTTCGATTTTTTCAGAATTATTATTTTTTTTACGTGTATGTATTTTTTATCGCTATAGTGAAAAATATTTGCAGATTGAATTATTTAAGAATAATAATAATAAAATATTGTGCCTAGAGAATATCTTCCGATCGCGCAAGCTCAATAAAAATCGGTAAAAATTCAATTTTGAGTGATTTTCATGCATTAAGAATATAATCAAAGGAGGTCAGTTTGCGGTCTCAGGGTAAGATTTAAATGTTAATTGATACTATTGAGCATATTAGGTCATTTTTAAACAACTAGAACTTACCACGAAGAGTTCGTTCTAGGTCTGAAAAGTATAGTAGTTCACAAAACTGCCGTTAGCCACGTTGCAAAACAGCGCTGAAGTCGGCGTACGCGCTCCCGCCTAATCTCACCTAACTCCATAAAAATTACAGCAAAGTCAACTGGATTCATATGAACTACATGGCATATATTTTGATAGAAGAAAGGATGATACCCTAGTTATAGAAAGGATTGGATCTAAACAGGTTCGTCGAACTATTAAAAAGGAACACTATTCTGTCATAAAAGAACGTGGCTCAGTTCCTTTAAGCCATGTGTCTCCAAACTCCGGATCTGCTAAGGACATTGTAGCTTTCATAGTATCATGTCTTACTGAACAAGGGGTTTCAGTAGAATATTTAGATTTGGTAGGCTGTGATGGTACAAATACCAATACTGGATGGAAAGGTGGTGCTATCAGACAGCTTGAAGTGTATCTCGGACGTCCACTGGCAGTGGATTGTTTGTATATTACATTTTGTTGAATTACGTTTCCGCAATCTTTTTCAACATTTGGACGGTGAAACAACTGACCCAAGATCATTTAGTTGACCAATTGGGCAGAATCTCATTGTTGTGAAAAGATCTCGATGATAAATTTTCAATTGACTGATTGTGAAATTCCAGAAGTTGGCAGACAACTGTTGAGCAAGGAACAAAGATATCTTTTTGACGTAAGTCAAGCAATTAAAAGTGGAAAACTTTCCAAATGACTTATCAAATTATGACCCCGGCCCAAGTTCACATGCTAGATGGCTCACTTCTGCAAACAGATTCCTTCGACTTTACGCGTGCGTGGAAAACCCATCGATGCCTTAAAAGCCATATTGACATTTATTTTAAAATCTTACCTCCAGTTTGGTTTGAAATAAAATGGGGATAAGTATATTAAAGACAGGCCTATTCATCTGTACAGAACAATAGAAACATTTCGATACTTGCGTGACAACCTGAAGAAAGTGTAGTTTCTGAAATTGAACGAAATTCGTTCTTTGCTCACCCGGAAAACCTACTGATGGCAATGGTATTTTATAAGAGGAGCACATAAAGGAGCTAGGGATAAGAATAGTGTTAAAAGACAGGCAGACTGTTTCAAAAGGAAAAGGCATCAGAATCTTTATCACGCGTACTTTAAACTTCGATGCGGCAGACTATACAGAATTCATTGATTGAAATGTAGCAAAATTATCATCTCCACCTATTTTTCGGTGAACAACCAATGAAGAAATGCATTTCTTCGTTCAATCAGGTGATATCTCAGGCTGGGATGATAAAACGTTTCCCTGCCACACGCAAGCTGACAAGCGGTGCGTCAAATTTGTAACGGAAGCATCGTTTAAGGTATGTGGGACCCAATCAAGAGATAGATTCATCATGTCCACACTGAAATCAATGTCCATGATACCAGACATTACCACGAAATCGCAGTACAAAGTTACGTCTAAAAGTCAGACTTAAACTCGTGAAATATCAAATTATATATCTTATACTGTCACGACACTAGTTTTTTAATACAAAGTTTTAACTCTATTATAACTTATAACAAATTAGGTAAGCTGTGCATAAGCCAAAAATTAATACCACCAGTGGTTGACTCGTAGTTTTATCATTGTGTTTGTCTTACAACTATCCTCCATGTTTTCATACCTTTGCTTGTAGAACAAACACAATGGTAAACCTACGAGTCAACCACTGGTGGTATTAATTTTTGGCTTATGCACCACTTCACTTCCGGCAGACATGGAACATTAGATTCCCTTACTTCTACTCTTCCATAAAATAAAGGTTTTTTTCTTGTGCTTGATAGCATAGGTTTTTGTACTGTCGGCTTTTGGACTAAAAGAGCTATACAATTTATATGCAAATGGTAACATTGGAACTTAAACTGACCTCTGGGGATTATTTTCTTTATTCATCAAAATCACTGAAAATTGAATTTTTCCCGATTTTTATTGATCTTGCGCGATCGGAAGATATTCTTTAAACGAAATTGTTTATTATTATTATTATTAAACATTGCAATCTGCAAATATTTTTCACTATAGCGATAAAAAATATATATGCGTAATTTCTTTTTTTAATTCTGAAAAAATCGGAAAATTTCAATTTTTTTGAATTTTTAGGCGGTTTGCGGGATCGGAAGATAAAGTCCGATTCAAAAATTTTTTTTTTGTTTTTCTTGTATTGACCAATCGCAACTTTTCCGCACTATAGCGACTCGGAAATATCAACTTGACTTTTTTCGCACCACCCTAATATATATATATATATATATGACGCATGTATAAACTTCACGATGATATTAGAGAGATAGTAACTGCAACTTTTGCATAATCTAATTAAGAGGGTCTCAATAACAAAGAAATACCCTATTTTCTCTGCCTCAACTTGTTTGAATTAACGTGCGTTTCAATTAAAATCATATATAGATTTTTTTATAGTAATCAATATTGTACAACATATAAAATTTAATTACTAAATATCGGCATTCCTTTTTATCTTTTAATTTTCGAAAAAAATCACCTTCACCAGTGACTTGAATTCATAATGCGCATTAAATGAGATAATTTAATTTCATTCAGTATTTCTATAGTTTAAAGAATACAAAAAATACTACATATATATATTATAAGATATTATATTTTTTATATACATTTTAAATTGATAAAGCTTCGAATATTTAAACAAAACATTTTCTTTGGGGATTTTAATGCTTTTTAGTAGAACAAATAGCTAATTTTGAAAAAAAAATTGATCTATCAAATATTCAATTGTCTTCAATATTCTCATTTATTACAACAGAAAAAAAAAGTTCAACAAAGATTGAAGTCAGCGGGGCATTGCATTTTGATTTCATAAAATTCTTTTGATGTACTCTTGTTAAATTGGCCACAAGTTTTAATTGCAATGTATCGCCAAAGTATAATAACGTTATAGATGTAAATTGTTTTACAACAGGTATAACTGTGTCACAGTGGGACTTTAGAACAACATTGTCACTGTAGTCACATATTCTTCACAAAGTTATTGGCAAAATCGTCACAAATGACACAATTTTCATAAATTTGTCACAATGTGACTTCACAACATTGTCACTGCCATCACAAAACCACCACATGTTAGTGACAATTTCGTCACAAATGACACACTTTTCACAAATTTGTCACACCGTGACATCACAAAGGGGTCACAATGTGACGTCACAGACGAGCTCTAAAACGGCCATAACGACTTCACATTTTAGTCACCATGACTTCACATCGACGTCACGTGACGTCATATAGACGGTCACAAAGTCACAGTGCGACTTCACATCGGCGTCACCGTGGCGTCACCATACCTTACTGGTATGTCCCAAGGTGCACATATGAGGACCTCCATTTACGGGTACCCTGGTGCATCATTTTTTTTAAATTTTTCTATTATTATCATTTTTGAAAACAAAATAGGTAAAAAAATCTATTCCAACATTTTTTCAAAAAATATTTTTTGTTCAGTAACGAAGAGGTTAAGCAAAACTAAATATTGTGTTTGCTACCTGAAATGAAACAAGAGTACATTATGGAATTTTTTGATGAGGTAAAAACGCGTCATATTTTACACAAAAAACATATTTTGTCGTTCAAAAACCAAGTTTTTACCACTTTCTCTTGAAAAATGCACGATTGATATCGATTTACCTCTGGATGTTTAACATTTGATCAGAAACTTGTCTGGATCGTTTTATCTTAAACCAAAAGCCGTTAAAATGTGCAGCAGATTCCGGTCCTTAACTGGCAATCTTTTGAAACGCTCCATTTTAAACAGAAATGAAGACTTTCAAATTTAATACATTATTTTTCAACAACAATATTTTTTTTCATAAAAAATGAACTAATCGAAAACTTAAAAAACAACAACATTGATCAAGGCCCACGTGATTATATATATTACAGCATGATTTTTCATATTTTTTGTTTAGGTGATATTGCCCAGAAAAATCAATGGTACAATGGAAGGTAACACGTGGTACAAGAGGAATGACACTAAATAAAAGCGAGTCAAAAAGAAGGTTTTAAAAAAAAATTATATGTAACATATAAATGACAATTTGAGTTTTGGTAGATATACATATGTGTTTCATACAAAAATCCGCAAATTTCTATCGATTCTAGTCATGAACTAAACCTTTTTTAACTGTATTTTTCTCAAGCTGCAAAATCCCTATGCCTCCATTAGAAGACACAATTTATCATTTAGAGTATTCTAATGGATAGGAAGGAAGCCCAGTTGCCTAATTGTCAGAGCGCCTGACTGCCGCGCTGCAGGTGGAGAGTTCGACTTCCGGCTGGGCAAAGCTGACGCAGCCTTTTGTCGCTTTGGTGTCGATAAAATAAGTACCAAGCTTTCTTGGGAACTAAACATCGAGAGGTCCAGTCTTATGTTGACCACCTGATCCAGACATGCACTGTATAAAACCTCGTACCAAAAGCTTAAGAAAACAATGATGGGTGCTGTAGTATTACATACACTACTCAACTACTTTAAAGTGCTTTTCATAAAGTAGCTTTTAAAAGTATTAACGTAATATGTGTGGTTAACATATATCTTGCATAAAAATCTTCTGATTTATTCAAGTTTCTGTTCTATCATTACATTATGTTTCATTGAAGCAGAATAAATATATAATTTTTTGAAATAAACTATTAAAAGAAAAGAAATGAAATTCAATAATCATAATATGTAATATTTAAAACGAATCGTATTACAGATGTGCTTTATTGTAAAATTTATTAATTTTTACTCATATTTTTTTTTCTCATATTTACACATGGTATGAATAATTTAACTAACATACCTATACTGATTTTTTTATGTTCATATTTCTATATTGACAGTTTTTTTACTGAATTTTTCCAATTAAAATATATTTTAAGAAACGTGTTGCGTGGGATATCTTAAAACAAATTTTAAACAAAAACAGTTCGTTAAGACATGACGATTTTTAATGTATTATATTTGAAAATGTTTTTAAGATTCAATTTATGTACATTTTCATTTAGAATAGTTATTATATATATTTAAATTAAGGATATATTGATGTAGTTGCACTATTTAGTAAAAAAGTGTGGTCTTCTACGCCCGACGTTTCTTCAAGTTACACCTTACAAAATCCAGAAAGAAAAAAATCAAGGATTATTTTTTTAGATACAATGTATCGTTGCTTCAATTTGATATGCTTTTCGAAAACCTTAAAAAAATATTTTAATGTTAAATACAATGGAAACGTAATATCTTATAATCTTTGATAATAATACTACGGAAGAGATTACTATAATTAAAACTTTTCAAAGAACTTTCGCGTCTTAAAATTTACTGGGACTACTGTTATACCTGGTTTTTATTTTTTTTTTTATTTGGATATAAATGTTTAATAGAAATACCGTTATGTGTTTCACTCATTTAATTTAGACTGCAGTTTAGTACCGAAGATCTTATTTGAATACAACAATTCGTTAAGACATTACGAATTTTAAAATATAACACTTCGTTAAGACTTGACGATTTTTAAACTATTACGTTTGAAATTGTTTCTAAGATTCAGTTTATACCCAGCAAACACATAACTTTCGGCAGACGATCGGACCGCAGCTGGCACTGTCGATTAAGTGTCGGCATGGACACAGTGGTTTCGGTGAAGCGTCGGCAGCATGTCGGCAATTGAAAAACATAAGAATCTGCTTTTTCGACTGCCGGTTACCGTAATCGGTCCCCTTATGGTTATATATCGGCAAGCGTCTTACGCCGGCAAGTGACGCAGGACCGATATGTGATTTCTGATAGTGGCCCGATCAGATTTGCCAACATCGGTCCGAATTTGGAATTTTTAGTCTTAGCCGACTCTTTTTTGTCTTTTTCTTAGTTCGGTTTCAGTTTCAGTTTTGATAAAATATGTATATTTCATATAAAATTCTAACAGTGATAAACAAAATAAATGTCAAAAATAGCCTATATTTATTTATTTAAAAAAAGTTGTTGTTGAATTCATTTTAAAAAGGACTTACAATTATTTGAATCATCAAAAGAGATTTTTATATCGCTCCTTAAAATTATTATTCATTATAAACTTAATCGTAGAAAAAAAATATTCATAAATCAATTGAACTTATTTTCTAGCTACTATATTCATTTTAAAAGCCATAGCTATGTTTCTTATTTTATCTAAAAATCAAATTATTAAAAAAGTGTTTAAAATTATTTTACGAGCTATAAAAATATTTAAAAAAACTACCCAACTTTTTAGCATTAATTTTTAAAAGAAAGATTCAGAAATCTCACACTTCTAAAAAAAATAATAATAATAACATTTCTATTTTATTTGATTATTAAGAAATGTTGATCATTATTGCTGCATAATTACTAAAGATATATTCTACATTAAATTATCAAATTACAAAAAATGAACTCTTATTCTAATTAAAAGTAATTAATTACCAACTTATTTTTTTATTAAAATTAGTTTTTCTATGTTACAAATATATATTTCTTGAATTAACACATTTAATTACATTATAATTCCTAAAGAGAAAATTATATTAAGAGAAAAACCTCTGAAATTCACTTATTTTATTTAATAAGCATTCTTAAATTTATAAGAAAGTTTCAGAAATATCCCCCCATTTAAAGTTGTCTTCCACAAGAAAAAATATAAATATAAATTAATATTTTTATTTTATTTTTTAATTAAAACTATTGATAAGTAACAAATTAATATTGCAACTTACAAATTAAATATATGTTCTACTTTAAATGATCAAAACGACATAAAATGAATTCTTATTCTAATTAAAAGTTATTAATTACCAACTTTATTTATTAAAATAAATTTTTCCATGTTAAAAATATATATATTGTAAATTAACGCAACGCATGTAATTATATTATAAATCCTAAAACAGAAATTTGATTAACTGAACAAAACCTCTAAAAAAATTTTTAATAGTTAATTATTCTTAAATATATATATATATATATATTCTTAATTATAACTATATTATATCTATATCTTAATTATTCTTAAATTCGTTTGCTTTAACGAATTCGCTAAGGTATTTATTTCATTCACTTAAATATTAAATTAACTTTTAAATACACGCGCGTAAGACAATTACAAATAAATAAATAAAATATAAAATAAAAACACTTCAAAATTCAAATTTTCCCATCTACCACTTACCTTCAACGACAACCAATACTTATCGATATATCTTCCCCTTATCACCTCATATAATCCTCCCCTGATCAAGTCTCAGTGGCTGAGTGGTGAAGGCGTCTTCTTCCTGTCCCTGGGTACGATGGATCAAACCCCGCCTCTCCCAACGCTGAAACACGTTCCTTCCAGATATACGTTCAACGGTGGCTCAGAGATGGTGCCGTCAAAACAGATTTTTTTTTTTAATTTAAGCTGGTGTCGGGCTGCGGTCGGTATTCATATGGATAGCTATCGGCGTGCTGTCGGCATAGTTTTCTGCCGATACCGGACCGGCTGCGTGCCTCATGAATCGGGCCGCATTCGCGCGGCGTATCAAAAAAGATACGGAACCGGTAGCGGCAACCGGTATCGTACCAATACCACCGGTAGTGGCAAGCGGCTGCCGCCCGATTGCTTACCGATAGCTCTGTGTTTGCTGGGTATGTATTGTTATCATAGTTATTATATCTATTTAAATTAAGCATGTATAGATGCAATCGCGCTATTTATTAGGTTGAGAAAAAAGATCTGGGGAATTTTTAGTCTAAAAGTCACCAGAATTTGCATCGTATATAGGAGTACTAGTGGTATATCTATAGGAGTTCAGGAATTTCGGCTCCAATATACCTGTTGGACACTCTGATTTACGTGTATTGATATGGCATTATTGGATAAAAGGTCTAACGATTCTGAAAGTCCACGATGAGATTAATGAGGGTGAAGGATTGAAGAAGGATATCAAGAATTTTTCGATTCCAAGGAGCCGCGCTGGTAATTTCAGCAAATCCGGAATCTCGCAGAATGATGGCAGAAAGTCGTGGACTATGATGGTCTCTACTTTGAAGAATAGTCGTTGTTGCTATTGTTGTTGCGCATAACAAGGCAACTTTCACAAATTTCCCCAACATTTTGCTCAACCTAGTAGTAAGAAAGTGTGGCCTTCTCTGCCCGAAGTTTCTTCAAGTCACAGCTTATTAAATCTGGAAAAGAGACAAGTGTTATTTTTTAAATAGAAATTATCGTGGGTTCCTATTGATCTGCTATTTGAGAACCGTAAGAAAATATTTTGATTTTAAATACAAAGAAAATGTAATTTTTTAGAGTCTTAGATATAATTATAATGAAAGAGCTTACTAAAAAATTTGTTTATTAATACTTTTTAAAAAACTTTCGTGTCGTAACATTTACTGAAACTACTGATATCCCTAGTTTTGATACATAATGCATATATATATATAACCATTAAATAAACATTACCGACCACCAACAAAAACTGTGATATTCTGAATGAAATGCCATTAACAAATACATTACTGAATTACGTTACCAAGGATGCAGAATTCAAATATATAAGCAAAAATAGTCGTTTTCTGTGGAGAAAAAAAAAAGCTATAAGCTGAAATTTTTCCCCCTGTACCCAAACGACTTCTTGACCAAAAGAATAGATGCAAGATGAAAACAGAATAATATTAAATGCCATGAATAGGAAATATCAATACAATCTTTAAATAATTAATTTATATCAATGAAATATAGTAATATTACACGGCCTAACTAAAATAACCCCATTTTTATTTAATCCAAATACACACCAGCACACGTTAACAATTCCCGATATAAGTTTAATGTTACTTTTGCAGTTAAGATAACACAGATATTAATACATAATGGTTGCAATGAATCCATTTTGAAATACCATGATAAATACAATTAATATAAATAGAAAATCTTATATATATATGTATGTATATAATAAAATTTGAAATCACAAATATATTAAGAAATTGATAAAGTTCTAAAGATGACTTAGAAATGAACATAGGAAACCAGTATGTAAAATAAGAAACTATGAATAACTCACAGAATCGTCAGAGGAGCTTATGAGTTCATAGAAGATATATATATCATACATTCATAGAAGATGCCGTATTTCATCCAATTTTGTCGGCATTAAGCCTAAAATGACAAAATTTAGCTCCTTATAACGCAAACATTACAGAAAATAGACAATAAAAAGCTAAGAGATCCAAAGAAAGATACACGTCATACAGGATATTAAAAATCATTAGATTACAATACCTGAATGACATACTAAGAGTCAAAACTACTGTATATCAGCATGGAAAACAATGTTTATATATATACTAGAAAGGTAGCCCGTCAAAAATGACGGAAATTTAGATGTAAAGATATATACAACTCATGAGCAAGAATATGAGATTTTCTCGCTTGTTCCGCAGTGATAGATGAAAATAACACAATTTAAGAACGAAACACATTTATGAAAATCAGTGTACAGTAGAAGACCACTAATCTGCACAGTTTGATTCCAAGTGTTTTGCGGATTTTAGGCTTTTTGCGGTCATGTCTATTCAATCTTTGTTTACATTTTTTTAAATTCATATATAGGACAGTTTAGATTGTTAATTCTTAAAAATAAATAAATTGCACACTTGAAGTAAGGTAAAAACTATTAAATTATCGTATACGATTTAATGAAATGGTATTATATGGTGTGCTTCACGATCTTGGTTACGACGTTGGCAAAATTGGCTGCAACTTGTCATAATCATAATTGTGTGGGCCGCTATAACAAAGCAATAAGCAGTTTTTAATAAAATTTCTGACACTAAGTAGTTTTTAAAAACTTGTGTAAAATTGCCGCCCGTCCTGATGTTATGTCAGTCCTAGGAATAATATTTGTAACACTGAAGAATTTCCATGTATATGTGGAATTTAGATAAGCTTCTCCAAAAGAAAGGTCCTGAAATGACATTGTAATTCTGCTAATCTCAAAGTTTAATCGGGCCCTGATGTTGTTTACTGAAATCTAATAAATACAGTGATTTTGAATATTGCAACAGAATTAAATAGTTAAACTTATTTAACATAAACCCGCTATTACTTCAATGTTATTTTTTAGTATTAAGAAAGAAAATTATTTAATATTTTTTTTTAATCATTATTTATAATTTTTTTCATTATTTAATAACTAAATAATGAAAAAATATGCTTTTGTTCTGAGCTCATAAATATGACAATAAAGTAATGTAACTAAGAGACATTGCAAAATAAAATCTTTGTGAATTCCTAACCATAAACAAACGATACCGCCACCATTTTACCTACTATGACGTCATAATAATATTGTCCATTGATTGTCGGAGAACTCACTTTGTGTATGATTACCTCAATGGTTTAATATTTTTTACGATTCGCGATGAATGAATCATTTGTGTTTGTTTGAGTTTATGGAATGAGATATTAAGCTGTCAACCTAATTTTAACTAAAGTTATCCTTGGATATATTCACTTTTTAATCGAAATTAAAAACAATGCTTTGATCTCGAAATAAAATGTTTTAGTTTATATAATTGGCTATTTCTATTAATTATTTATTTAGGTACTTTTCCATTATATCGCATTTTTTAAAAAGCTTGGCGCAATTCGGGCTTCAGAAAGTGGGATATGTTGCCAAAATATATAAACAGCTATGAAAAAAACCTGATGAATTTTTATTTTTGTTTATACATGTATTTTTTATTATTAATTATTTATTTATATACTTTTTCACTATAGGGCACTTTGCATTTAAAAAAAAAAAAGCTTGGCGCAATTCGGGCATCAAAAAGTGAGGGCACAGATGTCATATTGGCGAGAATTTTTTTTGACGCCAATGTCATATATGCAACGTGTACTTAACTGGCGCCGAAGTGTCGTTATTTTACTTGATATGGTAACCCGGATGTTGCTGTTTATGCTGTTGATGTTTTCACCAAATTGGCGTCGGAAAAAATCGCGCCAATATGGAGCGTATATGACATCTGTGCCAAAGTGAGATATGTTGCCAAAATATATAAAGAGCTATGAAAACAAATCTAATGAACTTTTATTTTTGCTTATATATGTATTTATATACATAAAAATATCATTTCGAAATATATCTCTCACCCGCAAAAAAAATGACACATCTCGAAAAATTTATTTTGCGTTTTATTCCACCAACAGGTTTATCATAGGTGTGTCTTGCTACAAAAAATGTTTCATAAGTATAGTTATACGGGAAATCACTTTATTACGCTATATGTCCATTCATGACCACAGAAGAGGGGTGGATTGTGTGGGGAGGTAAATTTATCCAACCCTCCAAATCTCGTCATGTTTCTTCATTCTTAAGGGTTTTACGCTTTTATGCGTATTTTTACTCCTACATGCTGAGCTAAATGCTATAATTTCAAGTTATAGTGAAATCATGCAAATTTTCCCCCCTTTTGCCTCCCCTGTGAAATTTACTTTTGTCCGGATGTGTCACTTTTCTTGCGGGCGAGTGATATGTAATATTTTTATATACAAATTATGGCGCAGATGTCATATATCCACCGGGGTACCTAACTGGCGTCAAAATGGTGTTATTTTGCCTGATATGGTAACCCGGCTATTGCTTTTTATTTATTAATAAATTGTTTATTTACTTTTATTTTCTTTTTTTTTTATAATTATATAAATTGTTTTGTTCGATAGTTATTAATTAAACTTTTATTTATTTATTGTTATTTCCTTTTCAGAATGATAGCAAATAATTTAACAATATATATGTAACTGGTATTAGAAAGCAATATTTTCGTCAAATTGGCGTCAGAAAAAAATCATGCCAAACCCGATGCGTATATGACATCTGTGCAACGATTACTTCTGTTTCTTTATAAAAATGAGTAAATAGGTTTTTTATACTAAATAAATTGTATACATATTTAAAAAATTGCGAAACAGATGTTATATATTCCCGCGGCCGCCATCTTGGATATTTTCTTGGCGTGAAAATCCCTTTTCGCCAAGTAAATGTCGCCAAGCAGATTTATGCGCATGTTAGGCTTAACAGGGTTGCCAGAACACGTGATTCGCCGGGGTTTCCTTATCAATAACCAACAAAACCTTCCAAAGAAACATCGCTGAGAAATCCAAGATGGCAGCCGCGGGAATATATAACATCTTGGCCAAAATGGCTTGTGAGTATGAAAGAGTAAATAGGTTGTCAGAAAATACGTTGGCAAACTTCTTTCTCGCCAAGTACTGTACATAAGCGATGATTGCTGGAAATGCATTTTTAATTATGTTTCATTATATTTATGCATACTAAACTGTGTGTATAAATACTATAGTTCATATACAGGGCTACACAAAAGAATTCATAAGGGTTACTGGGTATGAGATTAAATTGGGTACTACTTAGTTACCCCGTCGACCAATTTCACCAAATTATATAAATCGCCAAATCATACAAATTGACATTTTTACAATACAAATTGTTATTTTGTATTGTAAAAATACAATACAAATTGTTATTTTGTATTGTTTTACATACAAATTGTTATTTTTAATAACAGAAGAACAAATAAATTAGTATATCATTAATAAAAATACAAATAAAACGTTGAAATAAAAATCACTTGATGACGTAAACACGTATAATTTGCTTAAAGTCAAGTGAATGGGACATTTACGATCAACCATTGTTGGCATTTAATTTTACAGTTTAGCCATAGATTTTTGGTCGACGGGATAACTAAGTAGTACCGTGGCTTAAAGGTAGTTTTTAAAGGAGTTATGCATTTTTACGCTGAACTGAATTTAGTTTACTAAGAAATGTTTGTAGAATATAGATAAAATGATGTACAGGGTCACGCAAAGAATTCGATACATAACCGTCTATGGGTGATAATAACTGGAAATGTGATTTCAGTAGTTTTCAGAGTGTTTTAGTTTAAATTAAGTTTTAGCTAAATAGTGGCGTGTAATAACAGTACTATTGGCTATGAAAGGTAACTGTAGAAATCAATTTTTAAAATTTTTTATGCGTTTTCTAAAATGTTTTCTTAGTTATCTTATTTACCTTATTTCCCTAAATAACGAAGTTTTGTTAAAGCATTCAGGAAGTGTTGGAAAGTGATTAATATTCTATGCTTAACGCATGATTTTTCTTTCCTGTTTAGTCTTATTTTGCATTTATTTTAAACTTAATTTTTTAGGGTACTTTTCCGTTATACGGACAGCATGCCAAAATGTATGCTCAAGCGGCAATTATTTCAACCCTGATCGTGAAAAGGATTTTTATTGTAAACCATGCGAAACATTGTGATTTGTTATTTATGAAACGTGAATCACGTGAATGATTATTATTTAACCTTAACCTTGGAAACCTTTTTAATTTGCTTTTATTCGAATTAAAAATGGTTTTTTTTAAATAAAGTTATAATTTATTTTTACTGCTGACGCTGAGATGGATTTTACCAGAGAAAGTTGCGATAAAACTGTTTCAGGAATTTGGAATTCTTCACAATAAAAGGTTGTGTTCAAAAAACCATGAAATGTAATTATGGATAAGCTCTGGAAATCCGAAATGGAGATGTAGCTTACGATCATGCGAAGAAAGCGTAGGATTACGACAAAAAACATGGTTTGAAGGATGGTTTGTCTTTTCTTAATGATTTGAGGTTTATATATTTATGGTGCTAAGAGTTGACATCGACTCAGTTTTGTGAGCTGCAACTTGATATGAACCACAACACAACACTGGGCTGGAATAGTTATTTGAGAGAAGTTTGTGGAAATGCTTTATGTTCACGACCAAATAGGAAAATCGGTGGACCTGATAAAATTATAGAAGTAGATGAAAGTCTTTTTACCAGAAGAAAAGGCAACGTAGAGCGTGTTCTTCCTCCTCAATGGGTGTTAGGTAGTTTATGCCGTGAAACACGGGGATGTTTCCTTACTCCTATTCCCGATTGTACAGCTGAAACTTTAATGGCGGCAATAGAAAACAATGTAGCTGATGGAAGTATTATTTATACAGATTGCTGGAAAGGATATAAAACAGATCAACTGCGAAGTGCTGGTTATGATCATTTCACAGTAAATCACAAATACAATTTAGTCGACCCTAATACTGGATGTGGTACTCAAAATCTTGAGAGATTATGGGCTATCGCAAAATGGAGCAACAAAAGACATCGAGCAACTGTTCGTCATCATTTAGTGTCGTATCTCATAGAGTTTATGTGGCGACGTCTTCATTCAAAAAATGAAATGTTTACTGCAATGCTAAAGATATTTGTAATTTTATGGCTGCAGTTTAATATGATTTTTTATTTTATTACTTTATTGTATAAAAGTTATTTGTTCACTTATTTTAAGTATATATTTGTGATTTAATAAAATAGTTCGTAAAACTCTGTAATTTTCAGATGCTATATTTTTTAAATGCTCACTTTACTATCGACAATGTTTTTTGTTTTATTTTTCAAATGTTTCAATTCACGTGATTTAATTTTGCGCCAACTATTGCGCTTGGCGACAATGCTGTCCGTGTAACGGAAAAATATCTTTTTTAGTCTTATACTGCTTTATAGAAACTTTAATATTTAATATTTAAACACTTCGCTCCCCCCCCCCCCCCCTTCCTTGCATATAGTACTAACTATAGCGCAAAATAATAGACAGTTTGGTACGTTTCCACAATAGGGGCTTTGGCGTTTTTTTAAAAAAAGAATGGTGTAATTCGGGCATCAGAAAGAGAGATTTGTTGTCAGATCATATAAACAGAAAACAAACTTGGTGAGCTGTTATGTTTGTTTTATATGTATATTATTGATGTTTTTTATGTAAAAATTACTTCTGTTTTTGTATATCTATTATATATATAAAATCCAAACGGAAATTTCGTTCCGAACGCCGAGATTTCGAGTTCTACCGCATGGATTTTTACGGGACTTATACCGTTAGATAGGTATCGTTCCAGGGAAGGTTTTAAGCTACAACACATCATTCTACCTAGATTAGTTATAGAATTATTACGGAAAAGTCTATTATTTTGTACTTTGTTACTTCATATTTCCTTAAATATCTGGGCTCCTATTGGTCGTAGAGCTTAGATCTCGCGCCAAAAGTAGCTCCATAGCACACAAGCGAACTTTTCCCCGCGATTATTTTGCCGTCTTCTGATTTCCTCTAACTCTATTAGGGGCCCGCGTAGAGCCCCTTTAAAATATTTTTCGTAGTAATTTCAGCAATTATCTTAAATTATTGGTTAAGACCGCCACCCTCCCGATTCATGTATCTACGGAAAGGTTGCATGAAGGAGTTTCGTTCAGATACGCTTTCGTTAAGAATAGAGTGCGCTCCCTGGTGGTGGAATGTGGAACTAACATAACGCGATATTGTTAAAATTAGGAAATCTAACAATGCGATCTGTTTTAAACTTTGAGATAGTTCATAGCACATAATCTATTATCTATTGTATTATACATATATAAAATCTATTATCTATTCTATTATCTATTATATATATAAAATCCAAACGGAAATTTCGTTCCGAACGCCTAGATTTCGAGTTCTACTGCATGGATTTTTACGGAACCTATACCGTTAGATAGGTATTGTTTCAGGGAAGGTTTTAAGCTATAACACATTATTCTACCTATATTAGTTTTAGAATTATGATGGAAAATTCTGTTATTTTGGGCGATAAGGTTACCATTTTATTTCTTGGCGAAATTCATCGTTGATAAAAAAAAATTGAAACGGCTATTAAACCTCGAAAAATAAATGAAAAACTGTTACTAATTTTATTTAAATGAAAAAAAAAGAAAAAAAGAAGAAGAAAATCCGTTTTAATGAGTGATAATATTAAAAAACGGAAACATTTAATCAAAACCTGAAAGAAATATTTGTAATGCTTAAAAATTAATTTAATAAGAAATATTACACTTGGTACGCAATATTTGGCTCTTAATCGCTTGCGTTAGATGTGGAAACGAATCTGAAAATTTGATTAGATGAAATTTTAACGACATTTTCTTTCTGTTCTGTTCTTTTCTTTTTTTTTATATCTAATTGTCCCATCACGTGACTTATAGAAGAAACAAGCAGATGTAATTGTGAGTCACATGTGTAATTACTATTTCTTTCTTTACAATTTTTTATTTTTCTTTTGTCGCCAAACAATGTGATTTTAAGCCAAAAATGCATAAGCGTGACATTAGCTTGAGGATGTTCTCACAAATGGTGTTTTTTTAGGTGAAAGAGATCATTTTTTGAGTACATTTTCATATTCAATTGTAACTTATATAGATATCAGTTAATATTTTAAAAATGGAATCGAATACTTAAATTTCAGTGTGAATTTCTGCCACACATACATATTGTAAAATAATTTCATACTTTTTAAAATGTTTTTCGCCGTAATTCCGAAAGCATGTGATATTTATAAACTCGAACTCAGATCAACGAATATTACCCATTTTATTTAAGCAAATATTATCTATTTTCTCAAGTCATATCGCCAATTTCATTTATAGGAAAATTCACAGATTCGAAATCTAGGAAATAAAGATAATTTTTAAGGAAATTTATGTTTTAATACGTTATTACTATGGAAAAATTCAACATTTTGAAAAAAAAATTACAAGTCTTTTGTAATTCGTCATTTCTTCTTCGTCTTTCTTCGTACATTCTCCTCTGTTATGTAATATTTCAAATGATATTGGACTAATTTTCGATCATCGATTCATCGCAAAATCGCATATCTAATATTAGTATATAAAATAAAGTCTGGATTAGGGGACTAATTAACGCACAGCGCAAACTACTGAACCTAAAATCTTGAAAATCGTGGTAAGAATACTTCTTATGACATAAACTTCTGCTAAGAAAGGATTTTCTAAAGTGTCACCCCTAATGGTTTTTGCACGGGGAGGGGAAAAAAATCGAATATCAAAATTATGCGTCAAATGATAGCATATTTTAATGTAGTTTTGTATGCTGAATCGAATGCTACCAAATAAATTTTTATAAGTCCAACAGTTCATGACACATTTCATATTTTTCTAATTTGGCGGTGTCTTTGGCATCTAAACCTCAAAATATCTATCATTACATCCGTTACTCTAGCAAAGGAAAAAATTCAAATCAACCCTTTTGGCTAAAAAATAAAAACGGCTCTATGAGTTTGAAATAAAAATGCAAGCATCTTATTTTTTTTTTTTAAATAGTGATTTTATGTAAAATAAAAGGAATAAAATTACTTAGAATTTAGCGTTATAAAACAAAAATGGAAAAGGTACTACTTAGATATTTCGTCGACCAAAAATCTATCGTCAAACTATAAGATTAAATGCCAATAATGGTTGATCGTAAATATCAAATTCACTTGAATTTAAACAAACTACACGTGTTTACGTCATCAAGTGATTTTAATTTCGACGTTTTATTTGTATTTTTATTAATGTTCTACTAATTTATTTGTTATTTTGTTATTTAAAATAAAGATTGTCAATTTATGTAATTTGGCGAATGGTTTGGCGATTTATATAATTTGGCGAAATGGGTCGACGGGATAACAAGTAGTACCAATGAAAATATTTAAGTATGAAAGCAATGTTTGTAACGACTTAAAAATTATCTTCATATATATAAACTCGGTTTATGGCGTCTGATGCCGTCATCCGAAGAATCTACAAGAGTCTTTTTCCATTTTTTCCGGTCATAGGTTCCTCAATGAAAGAAATTGGAATTGGAATAATATTGTGCGATTTATAAATTGCTCCTCGATAAGAAGAAAAAATGGGTACATTTATAACAACCGTGCGCACATCTCGCTGATAGCATTTTTAAAATTCCCAGTAGCAGTAGTTACATTTTGCGTATGTAAATTAAAAATATTTATTTGCTTTTAATTATGGCATTATTTCCTGTTATTGTTTATCTTTTCAGTTTTTTAAATGAAATTAGTATAAGGCATGCATTTTAAATTAAATGAGTGAAAGGTTTGTGTTTTAAATGAAAATAATAAAATAAGAATATGCTATGAAAACAATCTTTATTGATTTATTACCTGCGCCCGGCTGACATAAAAGTATCACAAAAGCCACATATTCACTTTTCTTTGAGTAGTTGCTCATGAGAATTCAAGTTAACCTTCCGTAATCGGATACTTCACATATTGGTGTATTAGCTTTAATGCTGAAAGCATCGTTTTTGTTTGAAGCGAAAACTTTACTATGGATTCTATTACACAAAATTGCATCATCATCATCTACTATATATTTACAACGGAAATTTGTATTTCATTCCGATTGTTTATAATACTTTCGTAGGATATACCACAATTAGTTAGGTAATAATTTTGGAAAGGTTTTAGTGTATACATATTGTTCAAGGGTACTTAGTTATAGAGCAATAGTAAAAGTTCAAAAATTAAGTGAACCTGATTATGAAAGTTTAGCCTTTTAAAAAAAAATCTACAGAACATATTTTGTTACAAGTGGCCCTGTTGCATGACTTTTAGGAATGGTGTTAGTATATACGATTTCATTATATGTTGATTAGTTACAGAGGTATTAATTCCCTTTGTCATAATGGTTTCATTACCCGACCATAAGTGCGCTGTTTATAATCAACTAAAACAATTACTTCTTAATTGTTAATTTTGTCCAACGCTTAAGATAACAATCTATCGCAATGGCGTTCGTATCGTTTTCAGTAATGTGCAAGGTCAAGCTGAAGATCCATATTGTTTAAAATACAAGTTCAAATTCACCATTTAGTTTAATCCAAGGTTCATTTGGAAATTTTGACCAGCGCAGCGGGCATAGCCTGCTAGTAATTAGATAAATGGCTTTCTTATGTTAAATAATTCTATAAATATCGAAAGAAAATGCGTGTGTATATAAAATGAAACAGCGGATAGATTCCCGAAAAATATGTTGCCAAATTTTCTTTTTCGCCAAAGAACCTATACTGGAAAAGTACCTAAAACAAATTAAAATTGCACAGTTAGGAGCTCAGACAGTACAGCGTCGTCTATTGGCGGCTATTTTATTAGTAGCATCGGGAGGAAGATGTAAAGATGCACATTTTCATATATTACACTTTAAATTCGCACCCATAGATTTTGAAACAATATCTTAAAAGAGCGGAGTTTAAATTAAATTGCGGTGACCTCCTTTATGAAAGGTTAACGGTTTTAAATGGGAATTTCGCCAAATTAGTCAGCTATCGCCAAGTTGGCTTCATATATGACAACTTATTTTTGACGACAAATTTGGCAATATTTCGCCAAGTTGGCCAACATTTGGCGTTACTGTGGTAAATCTGCATTAGTATTTTTCAACAATTACTCTTTTCAATGAGGCGGTCCTATCGGAATTGTGAGGGACACACAGAGACTTGAATTTTATATAAATATATATATATATATACTCCTATTATAAAGAGGTAAAAAATGTTTATTTGTAGGAGGTAAGCTCTGGAACTACCGCACCGATTCCAAAAGTAATGGTATCAAAATGATGGTGTTAGTCCAACTTAGAACATAGGCTATATCTTATATCCTATTTTATGTCGGTATCACTGTCACCTAGACGTTGCAGGAGCAAAAAAGAGTTCTAGATTTCGATTTTTTAATCGGTAAGGGCTAGCAACTTAAAATTAAACAAGGTACAAATTTATTAGATATAAATGATCTTTAAGAACAGTTTCGAAAAAATTAGAAATTTAAAAAGGGGTGAAAATGTGCGAAAAGCGTTCTAAAACGTTCTAAATTGCGATTTCTACTCAATATCAGAAATATCAAAGCTATTTCAAAAGTAATGGTTGCAAATCAATGGTAACAGTCCCTGCTATAAGATAGGTTATATTTTATGTTGTTGTCACTATCATCTGAGGTTTGCAAAAGCAAAACATGTTCTAATTTGCGTTTTTTGCACAACTGAGAGGTCTTACACTTTGAAGTATGTCATGGTATTTACTTACAAGATGCAACTGTTTTCTAAGAGCAATCGAAAGAAAATTCTAAATTAAAAAAGATGAAGTGAGCGAAAAGCGTTATAAATTACAATTTTTATGCAATCTCATCAAATACCAGACCGATTAAAAACCATAATGATGACAAATTGTTGGTAATAGAACGTGCTCAAACATAAGCTATATTTTATGTCTGTGCAACTACCACGAGAGAGTTGCAGGAGCTAAAAACTTCCTAAATTGCGATTACTGTGATACTGAAAAGGCTAGAAACTTTAAATATTTCATGGTAGTTACTTATAAAATATAAATGTTCTCGAAGGACTGTCGAAAATAGATTTGAACTAAATAGGGGTGAAGGGAAGGGGAGGTGCGAAAAGCGTTCCAAAAAAGTCCTAAATTGCGATTTCTATGCAATTTCAGAGAATATAAACCGGTTATAAAAGTAATAATACTTTCGAATCAATGGTAACAATCTCTGATCCTACACAGGCTATATTTTATGCTGATGATTCTACCACTTGCGGTTCACAGGAACAACAAACGTTCTAAAAAATGCCTTTAAAATTTTCTAAATTACGTTTCTGTGGAATATTAGGAAATAACAAACCGATTTCAAAATTAATGTTGGCAAATTAATGGTGACAGTTCCTATTTCAACATAGCCCCTTATGTTGAGAGAGGTAGTAGGACTTGCAATTTGACATGATAGTTAATTTTAAGATGTAAGAAGATGGTTTCTAAAAAATACAAATCTTCAAATGAATACTAAAATGAGCATATTAATTGAGCATAAAACTTTCAAAATATTTTCTAAATTATTATTTATTTAGTTTTATATTGTTTTATTAATTTAAGTCTCATTTATGCGTAATGTAGTGTAATAATGATGTTTAATCAAACTGTGTTTTAAATAATAATTTTTGAATTATTCCTAAAAGTAATAACCTTTAATAAGTACCTTTTAATAAGAAAAAACTTTTAATAAAATAAAATATTAGTTTTTAATAAAATAAAAATTTAGTTAGTTCCTTTTAATAAAAATTAGACATATAAATATCACTTCGCATATTTCAAATATTACGCGAGCAAAGCCGCGGGGTTTGCTAGTATATAATAAATTTGAAATTACAGATGTATGAAGAAATTGGTAAAGTTCTAAAGATGATTTAGAAATGAACATAGGAAACCAGTATGTAAAATAAGAAACTATGAATGACCCACAGAATCGTCAGAGAAGCTTGTGAGTTCATTCATAGAAGATTCGTTATTTGATCCAATTTTTTCGGCATTAGGCCTAAAATGACAAAATTTAGCTCCTTATAACGCAAACATTACAGAAAAAAGATAATAAAAATGTAACAGATCTAAAGAAAGATACACCTGATACATGATATTAAAAATTATTAGAGCACAATACCTGAATACATTCTATGAGTCAAAACAACAGCATATCAGGATGGAAAACATAGTTAAGACTAATTTAACATGTGAGCTAATTTAACATGTGAGCTACAGTTAAACATCTGACAAACCCATAACTGTGCTGCCATCTGGTGTGAGAAAGGAAAAATGTAAATTGGAACTGGATTAATAAGATTAATGTTTAGTGTTGCCATCTTTAGCTCGAAAAAATAAAAAATAAAAGGAATGAAATTGATTAAGGAAATCAAGAAAAGACTTAGATTAACTTTTAGTTAAAGTAGAATTAAAAAATAGGAGTAAACTTAATAAGTACTGAGTGAAAAAAAATAAAATAAAGAATAAGAATAAATTAATACAAAAAAAAATAAAGAAAGAAAGAATTATATATAAATATTGTTATATAAAAATGAGAATATAAATAACATTTAAAAAGATGAGGAATATTTGAGATAGTAAAATATAGCCTTCTATTATGTAAATAAGTGAGAAAATTTAAAAAGCAATGAGGAATATTGAGATAGTAAAATATATCCTTATATGATGAAGCAATATGTGAAAATTTATGATGTTAAATGCATGATTCCCCGCATTTAAAAAAAATTATATGTCCGTACAATATATAAGCATATATACATACACATATACACGCTCACACACATAAAAACATATAATGTTTTTAACTTTTTTTTTTAGCACTTCCGACCTCAACCCTCCGTAATGGTATTTTTATTTTTTACTTTTTATGTTTTTTAGCGTATAATGTATGGAAAAACATACGCATACACCAAACTTAATATATATATATATACATTATACATACATATAATTTTTTGTGAGTATGATGTTTTATATTTTTTCAGCAATCCCACCCTCCATAAAAGTGTTTTCGATTTTATAGTTTTTTTTATAAACATATTAAATACTGGTAAGAACCTATACTGGTAAGAAGTAGTAAAAAATGAATATTAAGATTTGAGCCATGCAGATATAAAAGAAATGGGATAATTATAAGACAATGCCAATTGTTTTAATTTAAAAATGTTAGGCTGTAAGAATTGGGAAGAACATAAACGTTTGACACGTAGAATAGGATTAAGCAGAATACTTCTATATACTAAAATATTCTGCTGAATGCTTATACTGAAAGCAGGAATTGAAGTTTGTAAAATTAATTACATTAAATGAAAATTCATTGCGTTTATCATAAATGTTAGGGTGTTATTTGGGAGAATATTAATGTTAACATCCATAAAATTGATACTAGAATTATTTGAAAAGGTAGTACTAAATTCTAGATTAGAAGGGGACTTTACAGGAAGACATATAGGATTATTATCTTTAACAGAATGAATAATTATATCATCTATGTATCTGTAGAGTAATATATTATTATTATTAAATTTACGTTCATAACAGTAAAGATATAAATCAGATAACATGCTTGATGAAGCAGCTCCTTGAGGCATTCCCTGTATTTAAATTAAAAAAAAAAAGCATTGTCTTGGAAAATAAAATTATGAATTAGTAGAAAGTTATTCAAAGATGTGAAGTATTGAGTATCAATATTATCAGGTAAATTTAACAAAGGAAAATATTCTATAAATACTGTATTGATAATACAATGTAAGTATTTTAGAATTATATTATTAAATAGGTCTTTGAAATCTAAAGTAATAGTATTATTAACATTTGTTAATGGCTTTATTTTATCCACCAATTTAAAACTGTTATTAATGCAGTGAGTGTTGTCTTTTTCAACTGATAACTCATAAATTTGTGTAAGAATATTTAAAAATAGTCTATTAGTACGAGTAATATATGTATTACAACCTACAGTGACAGTGCGGAATTTAAGAGGATTTTAGTGAAATTTTGGAATCATGATTACATAAAGATAATTGAGGTTGTTATTTTTAATACCTAGTAATTTGTGATAGTTTAATATGTGATTATTATTTTCCTTTAAAGTAACATGATGAAGTTTGAAAATATTATTAGAAGTGACTGCTTTAGTTAGAAGGTGATGATAGTAATATTTGCAGATGATGGCATAGTTGTTAGCAGCCTTATCTACATATGTAATGATGAAATTATTTTGAAGTTCTGCAACATGTGGTTTACGGGTGGAGAAAGAAACTGAATTTTTGGCAATATGCAGCTTTAATAATTGTTGTTTCAAAAGAAAGATAACATAATGCTTCCAATGTACAAAATATTCAGTAGGTTTATTATAGTTGATAGCAATTTTGTAAAAGAAGAAATCTAAATCACATGTGAATTGTTTAATGATGGACTGTGAACTGTGAAGGAATACGATATTTAGTGTCATGACGCATCAAAGATCTTAAATGAATATAATTGACAATGTCTAAATTATCAGTTATAACAAGTCCATTATGGGCTATATAGATATACATACGTACATACATACACACACACACACACACACACACATATATATATATATATATATATATATATATATATATATATATATATTATATGGACATAAACGATTATTAGAAACACCATTATTTGTTACACTTATTTCATTTTCTCTGCAGTTTCAAAGGTATTTGTACTGAAGGTCTTTAAATCTCCACGACATTTAAATTAACGTGTTTGGAAATCTTTCTTTGTTTCAATTTATGTGTATTTTTATTTAGCATAGTTATTATATATATTTAAATTAAGAATATATTGACTTAATAGCACTATTTAGTAAGAATGTGTTGTCTTCTACGCCAAAAGTTTCTTCAAGTTACACCTTAAATAATCTCACATATTTCATTTACATTGCAGTTACAACCGAAGGTCTTTGTAACAAAAGTCTTATTTGAACAAAAGAGTTCGTTAGACAAGACAATTTTGGTACTATTATGTTTGAAATTGTTTCTAAGATTCTATATGTATGTATTTTAATTTAGCATAGTTATTATATCTATTTTAATTAAGTTTATATATATGGCACGATGTAGTAAGAAAATATGGTCTTCTACGCCCAAATTTTCTTCAAGTTACATCTTACAAAATCTAAAAAGGGGATAATTAAGGATTATTTTTTAGATACAATGTATCGTGGGTTCCATTTCATCTGATTTTCGAAAACCGTAAGAAAATATTCTACTGTTAAATACAAATAAAACTTAATTTTTTAGAGGGTTAGAAAAAATTACTAAGTGGAAGAGTTTATTATAATTAACTTTTTAAGAAAACATTTTGTCTTAAAATTTTCTCGGACTACAGTTATTCCCAGTTTTGATAATTTTTTATTTGGATGTAAAAGTTAATAGAAATATTATAATATGTTTAACTTCTTCAATTTACACTGCTCATATGACCAAATGTCTCTGTACGGAAGGCCTTTGCACCGAAGCTCTTATTTGAACACAACAGTTAATTAATGGATTCGAGATTCAACATACACGTATTTTTCATTTAGAATAGTTTTTATATCATTTTAAATTAAAGATACGTTGATCAAATGACACTATTTTACTAATATGTGGTCTTCTACGCATGAAGTTTGTTCAAGTTACGCCTTACAAAATATAGAAAATATATAATGAAGGATTATTTTTATATGCAAAGAATCACGGGTTCTATTTCATAATCTTTCCGAAAATTGTTAAAATATATTATATAGTTAAATACAGAGCATATGTAATTTTTTAGAATTTTTTTTTTCAACTACAGTATCTTTATATTTTTTGGTATCTTCATTTATCACAATAAAAATAAACTTGAGTAAAATTATGATGACCATATAAAGGCAAGGAAATTAAATTTTTGCTATGTAGAAGTACAAAAACCATAAGCTCTTAAAAGGCTCTTATAAAACCTCAAATTTATCTTTAAGTAAAAATGTTTGCATGTTAAAATAGCTGAAAAGAAAATAATAGTCATATATATTTAAATTCTTGAAAGGAAATTCCGATTTCCATTATTTTTATAATTGAAATGTAAAGTAAAAGTTTCGATATCATAAAAATATAATGCGAAAAGACTAAACCAATCATAAAAAACATTTTCTGAAACTCTTTCAAGGATTAAAAATGTCTTTTAATTAACGAGAAACTTCGTAATGCATTAATATCAAATTCCAGCAGTAAAAAATTAAAAGGTATTCTTTTTTACCATATACATACCATTTTCATAAATTAAGACACATCCATATTAAAACAATTTTAAAACAAATTTCTAATATGCTATGTATACACACATTAAAAAATACACTGTCAATTTTTTTTTCTAAAACCATTACTGCGTTATTAAAATTTCAACACAATATATAAAATACTTAATAAAAAAGAGCAAATTGTGGAATTTAAAAGTGCTGCAGCCAGTTTATTGGTATTGTTATATTATGCAGTGGTATTTAAATATTTTGTTTTTTTTCTATTTTTGTTTTAGTTATATAAAGCATTAAATACGTAATTACGGAAACAAGCTGTAGAAAATGATATGTATAATACAATTTGTATACAGTTAGTTTACTTTTTTAAACGCACATAAAATATGTTTTAAATTAAACAGAATGTTTAGTTTCTAAAAAATTAAAAGCAGTACATTTTCAAATATGTCAGAAGTAACAGTCTATTAGTACTACAAAAGCAAATTTGATCTATCAGGCATTTAAAACGCTATTCTTTAGCTTTAAAATAAAATCTGAAAATTTTTATACCGTTATATATGTGCACAAGAGGACTCAGCCCTCAGCGCGCTCCGTCCATCAAACCCCATTCATGTTTGAAAGCTTCTAAAAACAGTCTAACATGCTGTGTTTAAAAGAAATTATTACAAGGCTACCTAAAATTAAATTAAATTATTAGTATAACGGCGGCTATATCCTGTAATCGCGTTGCCATGCTTTTCTGTTTGGATGGCCATTTTTGGGTTACCATGGCCTCATGCATCCCTGTCATATTTAATAAAGTCTGTTTTCAGGAATGATAAGTAGGATCAATTACACCTTTCAAAATCACCAAGTATAAAATCGTTAGGTTATATTGTTGCTATTTTCTGAGTTTTATAACGACGCTATGAACAGTATTCTTCCGTTAGGTTCCAGGTTAAAAACCCCGCCTACTTTAATACCCCGGGCAGAGCTTTCAGATCCACGTGTTGAAAAGTATTGTGTTTTGAAATTTTACGCTTATAATTTATATTTTGATCTAGTTTTAGATATTTCATGAACAGGGATAGCTTATTCATGAATTATTTTCTTTATTTTTATACATCATTATGCATATTTCACAATGTATATTCTTCATACTTATTCGAATTCCAGTATATTCGAATTTTCTAAAATGTATTTATCGAACAGCAATTCGTACAAAACAAAACGAAATTATTTTGCACATACATCTACCTGTATTTACGCAGCAAAGTGATATAATATATAAATACATTTGCTAGCCACACTACTTTTATACTATTTGACGTCAGATTAAAATTATCCGGAATGAAAACCGTTTTAAATGTATCATTTTAATGTATGACGTTATTTTCAATATTAGATGCATTTCTCATGTAATAATGTATTTTTTTATATTGTTTAACATTTGCGTATTTTTTTAATATTTACGTGTAAAGATTTTGGCGCAACTTGACTTATTTTCTGATTTTAACACGTGACGACAATTTAATATTTTCTTTCTGTTTTAATATCTTTGATGTCATTTTCTCGTTAAAATTGGAAAAATAATAGTTTTTTATGGCTATGAAATTAGAAGGTAATATACGACTTTTGGTATCTAAAACAAACTAATTCCTGATGATCGAAATGAGACGAATGTTTTATTAAATAAAAAAAAATCATGAAAAACATAATCTAATCACAACATTGTCTTACTATCGATTGAAATAAAAGATAATTTCAATTTCAATTAAAAATGACGAAAAAATAAGAAATCTAATAATCCGTGTTTTTCTCTTTTTTAAACAAAAAGGGTGTAATTTAGTTGCTATCGTTAGAGAAATATCATTAAAATTATAATAAAATTAATATCTAGAAAACTAATTCAAATTTTAAAACTCTGATACCGACTTTTGGAACCTGTGGATCAATTAAAATAAGTGGAGTTGTTTACACAACCAAACGTTCCATATTTTAGGATAAATATTTGTGAAACAAAATCAGTCTTTTTATCAGTCGTTTAATAGAATCGTTTCATAAATTCGCTTTATAAATTCGTTTCATTAGGATTATATATATGTTACGGTCAATCTGATTAATCGGTTATTATTAATAATTACAAAAAAATATCCAAACAAACCGGTTAATATGATTAATTTATGAGAATTTATCAAATCAACCGGTTATTATTAATAATTACCAATCAAGGTTGGTTAATGTAATAAATTTTATATACTGGCATGAGATTTTCATTGCGTAAGCGTATATTTACTATTTGTCAGCGCTTCACTATTCTGCAATCGTATAACAGCTTTTGTGAGCGCGCAAGTTCATTTTCATCTATTGGCAATAACTTGAAGATCGTAATTGATAGTTTATTTTAGTTGCAGGTGGCCGAATATTTCGGGACGCTCACTAATATTCCTTTTTTGTAAGTTCAGAATGTTTTACACGCTAAATGTGTAAATTTAGTGTTATGTTCACTGTGAGTTCGTAATTTATTCAATGGTGAGCGTTAAAAGCAAGGCAAGCCGAGTAAGTTTCTTATTAGCTAATAGATGTAATCACAATATTTGGTGCACCGTGCATTTTTAAAAAAGAGAATGGTCGAAAATTTGCAATTAAAGTTATTGAATGTGGAATGTAGAATTTACTCAATTTTTTTCTCAAAATTTTCTTGGAAGACCAAGGCACAGGCAATCGCAAGCTCAGTTGAAAGAGCAAGCCAAGGAATGGAAAAGACGTTATACACTTAGCTTGAAACTCACAATACAACAAAGTGAAGAAAAAGGAATAAAATTCATTCAGTTTATGAAAATAGAGAGCATTAATCGGGAATAGATCGCAGTCCTTATGCAACTTTATTTGGCTATGAAGCGAAGGCATATTTAATAATCGTGTATCCGTCTGTACTTTGTTGAGTACTACTAGTGGCGAAGATGTTGTTGTATAAGAAAGCAGTCTATTAACGATATCCAACTTCAAGTAGCAATCTAAACTGAGGATGAGGATACAGACGCAATGTTTGGTGATAAAATGGACGTCGAACTGGATAATTCATACGAAGATTAGCTGTAACTTTTCTAGGTTCAATCAAAAATGATAATAATAATGTTTGCCAAAGTGAAATGGAGAAAATAAAGTTTTACATAACAAAGATAAAAAAAAAAATCAGTTATGGTGAAATGAAAGATTTTAAAGAAAAACTAGAAGACTACTTTTCATTTTATGAAGTCTCGAGAAATATTCAAGAAGATCGACGCACTGCTAAACAGTCATTAAATAAGCAAGCGAAAAAAGTTACTGCTATCGAAATAAAAATTTGCAAGTGCAAATGTAGGAGAAACCATTCCAATAAGAACATCAGCGGTATGTCTGGGTGAGGCTGATAGCCAAAATAAAATAGCTGTTGATTCTAAGGAAAAGGAAAACTTACAAAAACTCAGTACAAAACATGGCATTTTAAATCAACTGTACACAATGAAAGATATTATAGTTTTCAAGAAAGCTTCAATTTAGTTAAAAAAAATCCAGTTAATGAAATAAACCTATGCTCGTAAAAAGTTCCAACCTATGTTGCAAAGTATTTCAATATTCCAATTGTAAAGGCAATTGTAACTCAAGTTCCTGCAAATGTAAAAAATCAAAAACCCTTTGTAACTCCAAATGCCACAAGAGCTATTCCTGTCAAGATAAATAATTTGTTAAAAATGTAATAAAAAACAAATCGCTTTCCCTGCCAAAATCAATTATTTGTTAAAAATGTGGTGAAAAATCAAAAATATTTTTTGATTCCAAACGGCACAATATCCCATCCTGCGAAAATAATAATTTGTTATAAATGTACTAATATAGAATTTCTAATTTAAATTGCAATTTACTATTTGTTATAAAAATAATAATATTGTTTTTCGAAAACTCAATCCATCTTTTGTATAGACAACATATATTTTTGTTTCTGTTTCTTCTTTTTTTCTTCTATTTTATTAGTGTAAGAATTGTTTCATTTTGACAGTAACTTCTCTCAATATATTTGCTATGTGTTAAAATTAATTTAAGTGTAAATTTAAAACTTTCTACTTATTCTACATTTTTCTTAATAGTCATTTCTAAAAGTATGCATTTTAGAACTGAATTATTAATTCTTTCATTATTCCACTGAATAAAAATTTTACCCAATTCATTTACTAATTATAAATGAATTATTTTTAACCCCTTAAGCCTGTTAACAGGACACATTTTTTGCTTGATCATTATTGTCTCTTAAGAATTATTTTTTGTTATTCGCTGCATTCAGTTATGATAGTAAATGCTTCAGTAAAAGACGTATTTGTTACTACGCTAAATTAGTGATACTGACCAAATTTCACTGGTTATTATTAATAATAACCGGTAAATATGATTGATATGCAATATTTATCATATTTACCAAAAGACGCGCTTATTATTAATAATTACCGAATTTATCAAATTGACCATAACATATGTATATATAGGGGAGAAAAAATATTTACACGTATTGTAAGGAACCAACGTGTAATAAAAATGCTAAATAATTTGCTATAACGCACATTGTGAAACTTAATATGTTACATTTTTCGGTGTTAGAATAACTGTCATGTGCAAGCAAATGATAAATACATCCCATACATCTCGTGATATCCTCATATTTCACACAAAACATGTTCATTCTGATGAAATTCCTTTGAAATACTACATTATTCGTAATGATATAACAGGCATCGACTGATATATCGACATACATTCGAGTGCACAGCGCATTTGGACATTGTTTTTCTATAAGAAAACTCTTCGTCTTAATACGTATTGTTATTTTCGAGATGTGTCAGATTAGTTTTAAAACAACCCAAATGTAATGAAATTGTCCGTTACTCGAGAATGAAATAGTTCACATTTCAATTCACAACAATAGACAAAGTTAATCCAGAATTCGTTCTGCGTTAAGTAGAACAATGTAATCAGATCTAAACTGAAGATATTCATATATTTCTATCTTACATAGACATAAAGTTTTCTGATGAAAACTTTGCGTCACTTTGACATTTTTTCTTAACATCGAGAGTAGAGCTGCAGTTACTAATATCTATATATATATAAGCCGTTCTCTGTGTGTATGTCCTTTATACAAATCTTTAATTTTTGACCGATTTGCACAAAACATACTGTACTTTAGAACGTGGAATAGATCCCTGTCACCTTTAAAAGATCATCAGAGCAATATTTATCCCTTATCTCTGTCATCTTTCATAATTTAACGTTATAGAAATATCTCATTTTAAATTTTCAAATTCAATAGCTTCTTTCCTGTTGCCACACATCTAAAAAACTGCTCAATAATTAAAAAAAAATGATAACTCGAGAACTTTGTTTTATTAGCCAATAAAAATTCAGACTCGACTGCTATATTTTTACATTTTTGAAATCGACGTCATTCTAATCAGAAAATGCACATTTTTCATATATTTATGTAAAAACTTGAACTAAGCATGTTTTAAAATGACCTTAGAAGTACTTTAATTGAATGTTAAAAAATCTATTTTAATGAAGTCGTTTCAATATCAAGAATCAAATAAGGAAAATGATAATAGTAAAAAAAAATCGTTTGCTAGATATGACGTCAATGTCATCAATATAATTTCAAACTGGCTCTAAAAACTGGATGCTACAATATATTCCCTATTTCTTTGTAATCTTTAATTATATCATTTAGATAAATGTTTTAATACCTGAAATGCAGCGATAACATTCTACGATTTGTATCGAATACGGTTATATAAAATACGATTTTTGTACGATTTATATTAAATAGAAATTATAGCTACTATTTTTTAGGGTAAGCTTTTTTTCTTTTTTAAACAAAATTTCATGACTGACAGACTTTTTTGTTAGACGTTGAAATAATGGGATGCATGATGTTTAGAGATCAAATTGCAGTAAAAGCGTAATTTAGGGTACGGTTAGGTTGTTGCCACCAACAATATGGTGCTAGGCGTTACTCATAGATATGTCTTTTCTTCATAATATTGCATTAATAGCAAACGGATATATCTTTCTGAATTGGGTTACAGGTATATTTAAAAATATATCAGTGATTGAAAATTAATTTAAAATGGATAAACAATCCGTAAATTGACATAAGCATTTCAAAAAAAAAAATTACTGAAAGTACTTTTTGTATTCTACTAGATTTTGGAATAATCAAATGTGCGATGTTTAAAGGTCAAATTGCAGTAAAAGTTAAATTTATGGTTGGGTTAGGTTATTGCCACCAACAATATGATGCTAGAGTTACTCATAGTTCATCAATGTCTTTACTTTATAATATTGCATTAAGAGCAAACAGGTATATATTTCGTAATTGGGCTGCATGTAGGGATGAGATTTCCACGTTTTTGCACATCGGTATATTCTTAAAGAAAATGTTGTTATGTTAAATCAAGAAATATCATTTACTCTAACAAAATACTGTTGTGAAAAAATGCGGAAATCTTATCCCTGGCTGCATGCAAGTCAAAAATATTCATGATTGAAAATTACTTTAAAATCCATTCACATGAAAAAATTGAGATAAAATTTTCAAATAAATTTCATTTGACATAAGCTTTTTTCTATTCGACAGTGTGAAAAACGAAATTGTATGATGATCATAAGTTAAAAAAAATTTAGTAAAGGCAAAATTTATGGGTTAGGTCATTGCCATCATCAGTATAATGTCACAATTGGCATTGTGTTTTTAGTATATATATATATATATACCGGGTGTCCCAAAAAGGACTGACTGATTTTAAAATTCAATAACTTGCAAACGGTGACAGATATTTAAAAAATTCTTGCAGGAGGTTTATGCATAAGGTCAAAAGTTTTATTACAGTGATTTTCGATTTTAGTTCGAATTACAAACAATAGATGGCGCTGTAAGCAATAGTCGCTAAATACAGGCTCGATTTCTAGTCCTTTCTCTTGTTCCATGCTGAAAAAGGAGATGGAAATGTATTATCCGGGCCACGAAGTACCAAAAATCGAGCCTGAATTCAGCGTCTATTGATCGCAGCGCCATCTATTGTTTATAATTCGAACTAAAATTGAAAATCAATGTAAAAAAACTTTTGACCTTATGCATAACCCTCCTGCAAGAATTTTTTAAATATCTGTCACCGTTTGCAAGTTATTGAATTTTAAAATCAGTCAGTCCTTTTTGGGACACCCGGTATATATATATTCTGAAGATGACTCAATAAAAGAGTCGAAACATGTAAATTTTTAATATTTTTAATGTTTTTTATTATTTAAATGACGCTTTTTAAGCAAATAATTGTACTTTAATATATGTTATGACATTTGTTTGGAATATACATTATTATGGTATAGTTAATAGTAGACGCAATTAAAACTATTTTACTTATATTTCTTATCGGTCTTTTAACGATTCGTGGACGGTAATGCACCAATCTCAGTTATTGTCACTGCCGTATTATTTCATTTTAATGTATTTTACCCGGGTGGACCATTATTATTGACACGAGCGAAGCCGGGTAGATATGCTAGTTTTAAATATATTTGACTATTTTTATAAATTTTCTATTATGATTTATTATTATCTTACCCCATAAAATGAGTTATTAAATTAATATTGTTGTTGTAAGAATAAACCACATAAATGTAATGTTATTTTACAAAAGAGCAAAATATAGCTTTTAAAAAAATATTTTAAAAATTTTAAACGACGTTTTTCCAGTATTAATGCTTCCCCGATGTTTTTCTATAACTATTTCCACTTACGTAACATAATTTGTTGAATATTTCAGTTTATATGTACCTAACATATTTAAATATTTTATTTTGAATGTAGGTTTTTCTTTCGCAACATAATATCGCATACAGTATATTCCACATGATTTAAAATACATAAATAAATAAAATAAATTAGGAATGGCATCCCATTTTGTATCCGAAAATACAATTTACCAAATCCAAACCTGAAGTTAATAGTAGTTTCATTTAAAATTTTTTGTTTGTTACAATTTCAGTTAGTAGATGATGCATAAAACATAATAATAAAAAAAAACATAAGTAAACATTATTACTACAATAATATTATTTATTTTATTATTATTTTTATTTGTATGATGACTTGGGGCAGAATTAGTTAGAGATTGGGAGTGGGTGAGGTACATAAATCTATACTTTTCATTAAAACTACATGTTTTTGTGAGATAAAACGAAATAATACTTAGGAATATAAAAATAAAATTAAAATGGTTGTAAATATTTTTACCTATTTAGTTACTATTTTACGATTTTATTTAAATGTAGCGTAAAAAAGTATTAGTATAAGATATATTTACTCCTGTTATTAGTGTTATTTGGTAATTTTTAAGATGTGTTTTACTGAAAACATGACAATAACACAGTGAAAACTATATTCCCTACAAACAAGTAAGTAAGTATGATAATAGATCGCACAAAGGGTTTCGTTTAATATTCCTTTCAAAACGTCCAGTACATTTATCGCCACGGAACACCTTCTAAATTTTGGAAAACCCTTCCTAAGCTATCGTAAAGCTTCAAACAGATTCGCCTTGTTATATTTCCTAATTTTGGTCGTACCCCCCCCCCCCCGGAATGCTACGATATATCACATGACGGGCATATGTCAAATTTAAAAAAGTCTTGTCCATTTCGCCCCCCCTTGGGGGGCGAAGTGGGGTTATGGTCACCATGATTTTTGACGCTGCCTGATGTTTAAAATTGTTGTTATGTTTTATAAGCTATATTAAAGTTTCAAACAGATCGTCCAGCTATATTTCGTAATTTTGTTCGCGCCCCTCCCTCCTCCAACTCGAAATGCGACACGCCATTCTTCTTTATATATATATATATATATATATATATATTTATCTTGTGTCATAAAGTATCTTAAAGTTTAAAACAGATCGCATTGTTAGATTTCCTACTTTAAATGAAATCGCGGTTTTTTTAAATTTTCTGAAAACAGCACGTGAACTGTTAAAAATAGCGTGAAAAATTACCTCTGTTTTTCAAGGCTCTCTATTTTTTGACCAATGAGAATGCTTCATAGGTGTTTGTGTAGCGTTCTCATTGGTCAAAAAATAGAGAGCCTTTAAAAACAGAGGTAATTTTTCACAATATTTTTAACAGTGTGGTAGGCGGTTGCTTCGTCTAATCATGAGTGACGTCATTCTGATGAGTAGGATTTCAGCGGTAGATGGAGTCTCTTCCTATAATTAACGGCAGAATGGCAACGGCCCAATTAAAGCGGCGGTCCAAATGTGGCTACTCTCCCCTATATAAGGTAGATAATAACAATTATTTTATAATGTTATGTTTTCTTAGTGTTTATAATGCCTATTTAGTTTGATAAAATAAAATTATACGAATTTAAAAAGAATTAATGTGATTATGTATCGTATTTACTCAAAGTATAGTTTTGTGAATTTGTACTCCGGTTTCCAGTGACATTTTCCTGTGAAAGCTCATTAGCGAGGTCAATCTAAGAGCAATTCAATATTGTGTAAATTCAATTCTCTTATGAAGCACATGTCTGATTTAACCAATTCACCGGCGACAGGTATGGGGAAACAGTGAATTTACCCCCGACTTATATCGGGGCAGTTGGTTAAGTGGTTTTAAGGTGCTCGTAGCTTTATGTAAACAGCATGGAAAATATTTCTTTTAGGCAAAACAATGCGTATGAGCTCTATGAGATAATCAGTATTACGCAAAATAATGGGTTTCATGTTTGTCACATAGTTTTAGCGCCATTTGTTATATAGGATGTTTTTATTTGCATTGTATATACCGACAGTGCTTAATTCCTTGGTCTAATTCAGACACAGGTTTATGTAATTAGTATTTCAGTCCATTCTAAACAGCAGTTTGCAAAGTTTACATTCATTCGATCTTTGCAAGACGTTTCACTTCAATACCACGCATTAACATGAAATGTAAAATATTTTGCGACCAAATACACTTGTCATCAAAATTAGAGGTTAATGACAGAAATAAAACTTAACTGATACTTAATGAAAATTTATTAGTATAAAGTTGTATCAAAGAATTAGTTAACATAAATTACAATATTTGGCAGTTGAATTTTTTGAAAATATGGAAATTAAAATCAAATTTATGGAAATTGAAAGATGATGGAAAAATTAAGTTACCTTATGTGGAATTTTGTTTCGTTAATATGGTGTATAATCACACATGACAGTTATGCATATCTTACATTTTGATTTGATATAATTTACCAAAATGTTGATCTGATCTTGTTGAATTGCACGCCACTGTTCTAAACGTGCGTTTTGGAGCTCCTGGAGGGTCAGGTGATGAATTTGACGCGTTGAAATTTGGCGCTCTCAGGCATCCCACACATGCTCAATAACGTTCAAGTCGAGTGAGTAAGGTGGTCAACTTGTCCGATTAATATATTCTATTTCCAAGTATTCGAACACCACATATGATTGATGTAGCATAGCGTTGTTATCCTTAAGCAAAAAGTCTGGACCAATAACGCCCCTAAACAGTATAACTTGAAATTCCAATACATCCACCACATATCTCAGAGCGGTTACAGGACATCTTTAAAAGATATGTGGCTCGGTGCGGCCATGTGTCCTGATTCACACCAAGCCAGTAAACCGCAGTCGTGAAAATGGGATATTTCACGGACAAAAGAATGCATTTTGCGTATTCCATCATCTCTCCAGATCAAATACGTCTCGAATCACTGCTCAGATTATATTTGGACTCGTGAGTAAACAATACCCGAGCTTAGTCTTCTTGGCTCCTTTGAACATGACGACAGCACCCATTTAAACGGGCCTCTTTGGAAGATGGAGTGAGTGTGCCACGAACTTTTGGTTTTCTCGCATACACTCTATGCTCGTTAAGCCTTCGCTGAGCAGTAGAAAAGCCAATTCAAGTTCTTGAGGCAGCCTGAGGTCAGAAACCAAATCTCTTGTAGTCGCTTTGCGTTTTTTTTTTTTTTTTGAGCTGACAATGGCAGAAAATGACCTTCGAATGCAATTGTTGCTCTCGGTCGCCGTTGACCAAGTTGTCTATCAACAGATTCAGTGCTTTAAAAATAGCGCCCTGCTCTTGATATGCTACCTTGAGGGATATTCAAATCTTGTGCGACATCCATTTGTGTTTGACCTCCCTCGGTTCTATCAATCATTCGCCAATTTTTACATTAACTCAAACGGTACCTTTTAACCATAACTAGTGAATACGGAATTTAGACACCACATTCAATTTAAACAACACTACTGACAAGAATTCCAACATGCGTTCTTTACGCTTCACATTGTGAATCACCAAATATGCATATTTCCTGCGCTAACGTATGCACAGAAATGCAATTTTGTGTTCATTTGTATTTAATAAGCATACATAATTGCAAGTTTGGGCAATGGTTGCAACATTAACTTAGAAAACATAATTTTTATCATTATCCTTTAACTTTGATGACCTGCGTAAGCAGTTTCTGCAACCGTCTAGCAATTTCTTAGTTGTCAGAAAGTTCGGGTGTTTCGTTAATAGCATCTTTTAAAAATACAAAAATACATAGGAATATAGTGCGTCTGTTCAAATTCATATTAGCTTTTAGGTAGCTTTCTTTACAAAAAGCTACCTATTGCAGCCGTTTGGAGGAAAGCGATTTCAAAAAATTTTGGTATATTTTCATCGATCATGACCCCCAGACCCCGAAACCACCCTCCGTTCAAAATTGATATATATATATATATATATATATATATACATATATATATATCAATATATATATATATATATATATATATATATATATATATATATATATATATATATATATATCAATATATATATATATATATACTAGAAAGGTAGCCCGTCAAAAATGACGGAAATTTAGATAGAAAGATATATACAACTCATGTGCAAGAATATGAGTTTTCTCACTTGTTCCGCAGTGATAGATGAAAATAACACATTTTAAGAACGAAACACATTTATGAAAAACTGTGTACAGTAGAAGACCACTAATCTGCACAGTTTGGTTCCAAGTGTTATGCAGATTTGAGGCTTTTTGCGGTCATGCCTATTCAATCTTTGTTTACATTTTTTTAATTCATATATTGGGCAATTTAGATTGTTGAGTCTTAAAAATAAATAAATAACACACTTGAAGTAAGGTTAAAAACTATTAAATTATCGTATACGATTTCATGAAATGGTATTACATGGTATTATATGTGTGTGCTTCACGATCTTGGTTACGACGTTGGCGAAATTGGCTGCAACTTGTCATAACCCTAATAGTGTGGGCCGCTATAACAAAAAAGTAACCAGTATTTAGTAAAATTTCTGATATAAAGTAGCTTTCAGAAACTTGTGTAAAATTGCAGGCCATTCTCGTGTTATGTCAGTCTTAGGAATAATATTTCTAACACTGAAGATTTTCCATGTATATATGGAATTTAGAAAAGCTTCTCCAAAAGAAAGGTCCTGAAATGACATTGTAATTCCTCTAACTTCAAAGTTTAATCGGGCCCTGATGTTGAGTACTGAAATCTAATAAATACAGTTATTTTGAATATTACAACAGAATTAAACAGTTAAACTTATTTAACTTAAACCCACTGTTACTTCCCGATGTTATTTTTTAGTATTAAGAAAGAAAATTATTTAAAATTTTCAAATCATGCATTTATGATTTTTTTCCGTCTTTAATAACTAAATAATGAAAAAATAGGCTTTTGTTCTGAGCTCATAAATATGACAATAAAATAATGTAACTAAGAGACATTGCAAAATTAAATCTTTGTGATTACAAACCATAAACAAACGATACCGCCACCATTTTACCTACTATGACGTCATTAGAATATTGCCCGTTGATTGTTGGAGAACTTACTTTGTGAATGATTACCTCAATGATTTAATATTTTTGACGTTTCACGATGAATGAATCACTTGTGTTTGTTTAGGTTTATGGAATGAGATATTAAGCTGTGAACCTAATTTCAATTGAAGCTATCCAAGGATATATGTAATTTTAATCGAAATTAAAAACAATGCTTTGATCTCGAAATAAAAAGTTTTAGTTTGTATAATTTGTTATTTCTGTTAATTATTTATTTAAGTACTTTTCCATTATAGCGCATTTTTAAAAAAAGCTTGGCGCGATTTGGGGATCAGAAAGTGAGATATGTTGAGAAAATATATAAGCAGCTATGAAAACAAATTTAATGAACTTTTATCTTTGTTTATATATGCAACTTATATACATAAAAAAACGTTTTTAAATATATATATATATTTTATATACAAATTACGTCACAGATTTCAGATATGAACCGGAATACCTAACTGGCGCCAAAATGGTGTTATTTTGCCTGCTATGGTAACCCGGCTATTGTTTTTTATTTATTAATAAATTGTTTATTTACTTTTATTTTCTGTTTTTTAATTATATAAACTGCTTTGTTCTATAGTTATTATTCAAACTTTTATTTATTTATAGTTATTTCCTTTTCAAAATGATAGCAAATAATAGAAAAATATATAAGTAACTGGTATTCGAAAGCGAGATTTCTGCCAAATTGGCGTCATAGAAAAATCACGCCAACCCCCATGCGTATATGACATCTGTGCAAAAATTACTTCTGTTTCTTTATAAAAATGGGTAAATAGCTTTTTTTATATTAATTTTTCGGCACAGATGTCATATACGCCCATATTGGCGCGATTTCTTTTTTGACGAAGATGTCATATACGCACCGGGTACTTAACTGGCGCCAAAGTGTCGTTATTATGCTTGTAATGGTAATCCGAATGTTATTTATGCTGTTGATGTTTTCGCCAAATTGGCGTCGGAAAAAAATCGCCCCAATATGGGGCGATTCTATGACATCTGTGCCAATCTGTGTATATCTGCGATATATGACATCTGTGCTAAATTGTATACATATGGAAAAAATTGCTTGTGAGTATGAAGCAGTAAATAGGTTGCCAGGAAATACGTTGGCAAACTTCTTTCTCGCCAAGAAACTTTTCTCCGAAGCATTGTACATAAGCAATGATTGCTAGAAATGTATTTTTAATTATGATATGCGCTTTAATGTTTCACTACAGTTATGCATACTATACTGTGTCTATAAATGCTACAGTTCATATGTAGGGCTACACGAAAGAATTCGGAAGGGTTACTGAGTATCAGAGTAAATTGCTTAAAGGTGGTTTTTAAAGGAGTTATGCATTTTTACGCTGAACTGCATTTAGTTTCTTAAGAAATGTTTGTAGAATATAGATAAAATGATATATATGGTCACGCAAAGAATTGGATACATAACCGTCTATGGATGATAATATCTGGAAATGTGATTTCAGTAGTTTTGAGAGTAGTTTAAATTAAATTTTAGCTAAATAGTGGCATGTAATAACGGTACTATTGGCTATGGACGGTAACTGCTGAAATCAATTTTAAAATTTTTTTATGCGTTTTCTAAAATGTTTACTTAGTTATCCCGTCGACCAAATTACTGTCGCCAAATTGTAAGATTAATTGCCAATAATGGTTGCGATTAATTAATTAATTGTAAGATTAAATGCCAATAATGGCCAATAAAACCATTAATTCGACGTTTTATTTGTATTTTTGTTAATGTTTTACTATTGATTTGGCGATTTATATAATTTGGCGAAATTGGTCGACGGGATAGCTAAGAAGTAACGTTATCTTATTTACCTTATTTCCCTAAATAACGAAGTTTTGTTAAAGCATTCAGGATGTGTTGGAAAGTGTTTCATATTATATGCTTAACGCATGATTTTTCTTTCTTCTTTAGTCTTATTTTGCATTTATTTCATTCTTAATTTTTTAGTCTTATACTGCTTTATAGAAACTTTGGCACAGTAGTCATATACGTTATCATATATTGGCGCGATTTTTTTGCGACGCCAATTTGGCTAAAACATCAACAGCATAAGCAACAACATCCGGATTACCATATCAAGCAAAATTACGACACTTTGGCGCCAGTTAAGTACCCGTTGTGTATATGACATTGGCGTCAGAAAAAAATCGCTCCAATATGGGGCGTATATGACATCTGTGCCGAAACTTTAATATTTAATGTTTAAACTCTTCGCCCCACTCCCCTTGCATATAGTACAAACTATAACACGGATAGCGCAAAATAATAGACAGTTTGGTACTTTTCCACTGTAGGGGCTTTGGCATTTTTTAAAAAAAGCTTGGTGTAATTTGGGCATCAGAAAGTGAGATTTGGGTACTTTTCCGTTATGCGGACACCATTGTCGCCAAGCGTAATAGTGGGCGCAAAATCGTGAATTGAAGCATTTGAAAAATAAAAGAAAAACCATTGTCGATACTACAGTGAGCATTTAAAAAATATAACATTTGAAAATTCCAGACTTTTGCGAACTATTTCATCAAATCACAAATATATACTTAAAATAAGTGAACAAATAACTGCTATAAAATAAAGCAATAAAATAAAACTCATATTAAACTGCTGGCATAAAATTACAAATATCTTTTAGCATATTGAAATAATTGGCGCATTAGCATACATTTTGGCATGGTCTCCGTATAACGGAAAAATATCAAGATTTGTTGTCAAATCATATAAACAGCTATGAAAACAAATTTGATGAGCATTTTTGTTTGATTTATATGTGTATTATTGATGTTTTTATGTACAAATTACATCTGTTTCTGTATAAAATTAGAGAAACGGCTTTTTTATGTTAAATAAATCATATAAATATCGAAAAAAATGCGTGTGTATATAAAATGAAACAGTGAATAGGTTCCCGGAAATATGTTACCAAATTTCCTTTTTCGCCAAGGCACCTATACTGGAAAAGTACCTAAAGCATCTAAAAATCGCGCAGTTAGGAGCTCAAACAGTACACCCTTGTCTGTTGGCGGTTATTTTATTAGTAGCATCGGGAGGAAGATGTAAAGATGTACTTTAAATTCTCACCCATAGATTTCGAAAAAATATCTTAAAAGAGTGGAGTTTAAATTAAATTTCGGTGACCTCTATTATGAAAGATTAATGGTTTTTAATGGGAATTTCGCCAAATTAGCCAGCTATCGCCAAGTTGGCTAACATTTGGCGCTACTGTGGTAACCCTGCATTAACATTTTCCAACAATTACTCATTTCAATGAGGCGGTCCTACCGGAATAGTGAGGGACACACAGAGACTTGGATTTTATATAAATAGATATATATATATATATATATATATCTGACCTATGTCACACTGTAACTCTCGTATTTATGAACCGATTTGGATGTAATTCGGTATGTACATAGTACATACCAATGTCTCGACCGAGTTTGTTGGCTAGCTTCATCCGCCATTTTGTTTCAAAATGGCGGCCATTTAAAAATTTAAAAAAAAATTAAAATTTAAAATGTGGTACCAAAAAATTGAAAATGGAAAAATATTTTTTTCTTATGTATTTGACCTTTATACAAAGACGCCGTAGCAGTTTTTGTTTTGTCTATATCTTAAAAAATGGCTGAGTTATAGCATTTTGAATTTCTAGCGAAGCTGACATTTTGAAACGACCTGAAATTTGTCACGCGATAAAAGGCGTATTTATGAACCGATTTGGATGTAACTTCGTTTATACATAGTACAGACCAATGTCTCGACCGAGTTCGTTGGCCAGCTTCATCCGCCATTTTGTTTAAAAATGGCGGCCATTTAAAATTTTAAGAAAAATTTAAATTTGAAAAGTGGTACCAAAAAATTGAAAAATGAAAAAATATTTTTTTATTATGTGTTTGACCTCGATAAAAAGATTCGGGAGCAGTTTTTATTTCGTCTATATCTTAAAAAATGGCTGAGTTATAGCATTTTGAATTTCTAGCGTGGCTGACATTTTGAAACGCCCTGATTTTTGTCACGCGATAACAGGCGTATTTATGAACCGATTTGAATGTAACTTGGTCTGTACATAGTACATACCAATGTTTCGACCGAGTTTGTTGGACAGCTTCATTCGCCATCTTGTTTCAAAAAGGTTGCCATTTAAAAAAAAATGTAATTTAAATTTTAAATGAGGTATTAAAAAATTGGAAAATGAAAAAGATTTTTTTTTTATGTGTTTGGCCTTGATACAAAGATTCGAAGCAGTTTTTGTTTCTGAAAATGTGTTCTTTTGTTTATATCTTAAAAAGTGGTTGAATTATAGCACTTTGAATTTCTATCATGGCTAACACTTTGAAACGATCTTGTATTTGTTTCGCGATACCGCACGTATTCGCCTATTTCGATGGAAGAAGGCATGTGGATAGTATACATCAATATCTCGACCAAGTTCGCTGGCCAGCTTCATCAGCCATCTTGTTTCAAAATGGCGGCCATTAAATTAAAAAATATATTTATTTAAAGTGAGGTGCAAAAAAATTAGAAATTGAAAAAGGTTTCTTTCTTAAGTATTTGACCTTGATATAAGGATTTAGGAGCATTTTTTGTTTGTCTTTATCTTAAAAAATGGCTCAGATATAGCAGTTTCAATTTCTAACGTAGGTGACATTTTGAAAAATCTGATTTCTTGCATGCGACAGCACTCGTATGTATCAACCGATTCCGATGTGAGTGAGCATGTGCACAGCAATTACTAAGGTCTCGACCAAGTTCACTGGTTAGCCTCATCCACCATGTTCTCTTAAAATGGATGGCACTTTAAGAAATCGCCGAATTTGGCAGCGAAATATAAGTTACTTTAAATAAAAGCAGCTTGGATAAAGCTGACTAATTTTGCGAAATTCTCATTCATAATGATTTAGTATTGATAAAAATTAGTATTGAATCTCCTACATTCAGTTTCCACTTAATTGAGCTTCGTGTGTTTGAATAATATAAGTTGGCTTTTTTAAAATAAGGAATATGAAAGCTACCTCTTCCTCCCGGCACTGGCCGGAAGGACTCTTTTTTGCTTCAGTGGTGACCGAAATTGTGGGCCCTTTTAGGTAGCTTTTCTTACGAAAAGTAAAAAGCTACCTACACACTATCGAAGGAAAGCACTTTGGGAAATTTTGCTATATTTTCGCCGATCATGACCCCAGATACCAAAACCATCCTCCGTTGAAATGCTGACTTATATATATATATCTGAATTTATCATACTGTAACTCTCGAATTTTTGAACAGATTTAAATGATATTTTTCATATGCATAATATATACTAATGTCTCCACCGAGTTCGTAGGCCAGCTTCATCCGCCATCTTGTTTCAAAATGGCGGCCACTTGAATATCGTGGACACTTTTGTAAATTTTTAAGTCTCCTAACTTTCTCTTTCAAATGACCTATTTTGTTAACTTTTACCATATAAGAAAATCTCCAAAAATTTCTTTGTCTCAGTGGTTCTCAGTGGTTTTGTCAAATCCATCATTTTGTCAAAAGATAATTGAATGTATGAAAGTTTTAGAAAACAACCATTATTTGTTTCAAAATGTTTTGCCATTTATAGATGATGATGAGAACGTATCTTAACAAATAGACAGATACCACCAATTCAAAATAAACTCTTAGCCACAAACAACACGATTGAACTATAATTGAACTGTTGCAAGAACAATAGACTTTTGAACTTTTGTGTGTGTATATAATTATATAATATTCATCATAATTATTCACTATTTTACCTATTTTTTATATTCTACATTATTTTTAAAATTATGAATCTCTTTCTAATTTAGTATACATATACGTAGCTTTTATTGTATTTTTGCAGAACGCCCAGCTTTGCAGAGTAATTGAGCTTTTGCCGCTCCAAGAAGTTTAAAAATCTTATTATCTATTATCTCATGATCTTATTAATTACAAATATCTAAATTTCTTTCGTAAACGCCCAGTAAAAATTGGGCTTTCCATCGTGTATATATTGTACTTATATTGTATTTAATCTTAATATTCTCAATTGGCTTTCCTGTAGGTCCCTTCGGGCCTTTTATTTATTATTATTATTATTATTTTTATTTTTTATTTTATTTTATTTTTTTTGTGTGTGTGTGTGGTGACGGCGGTAGTAGATGGAAACCGCTGGGTGGGGCTTGTGAGTGCTTAAGCCATTTGGTAGGCCTCCCCACCTAGCTGACCCTTTGTGACGGTTTAAAATATCTTTTAATGTTTCTAACATCCTGTTTAAAACTACACATATGAGTTTGCATTTTGTGAAACGTAACATTTTTTATAACTATACAATGTTAGAAAACATAAAAAGATAAAAAAATTCGAATGGCTGCCATTTCGAAACAAGATGCCGAATGAAGCTGGCCAACGAACTCGTTCGAGACATTAGTTTGTACTATGCATATGAAACATTTCATCCAAATGGGTTAAAAAATTCGAGAGCTACAGCATGTCAAATTCAGATATATATATATATATATATATATATATATATATATATATATATATATATATATATATATATATATATATATATATATATATATATATATATATATATATATATGTATATATATGTATATATATATATAGTACATATATATAAGTCAACATTTCAACGGAGGGTGGTTTTAGAATCTGGGGGAGGGTCATGATCGTCGAAAATGTAGAAAAATTTCCCGTAGTGTTTTCTTTGAGACGGCTGCAATATGTAGCTTTTTACTTTTTATAATGAAAGCTACTTAAAAGAGTGCACAATTTTGACCACCATTGTATATAAATTTCCTTTCATGTAGTTCAAGTTGTTTTCATTTCATTTGTATCTTTTTGTCCTCAGAGTTATAAGTTAAACACGCTAAAATTATTTCTACCCAAATTAACTCCTTGTCAAACTTATAATATCTGATTGAAATTAATGTTGAAAACCAATCAACCATTTTTTCCATTACGATAGCGAAAAGATATAATAAAAAAATCACCGCTTTTTATTCAACAACATGAAGAATTTTGCAGACCGCATAATAGATTTAGAAAAAAAATCAAAGTCTTATTACCAGCATGTCTTATTAAAGCCTTTAATCTAAAAGGATATTTTTATGTATAAATAAATAAAACGTTCGTCTTCACTCAAATATAGTTTAAACTTAGAAAAGAATTACTCCAGCGACATCTCTAAGTCTCACACTAAGTAACACAAAGTCACCCATCTTCATTCCATAAAATGCATGCCTCAGATTTTTTTTTATGATTTTGTCTACAAGAAAACACCGGGAATGTTGGTATTTGTACCTTATTGTTTTTTAATGTTTTTCTAACATAAGAAAGATAGAAAGTTCTCTCCTGAATTTTAATGTTTTCCTCTTCCAAATCCTTTACAGAAATTACGAAACTACGTAGTCTTTCGAAGTAAGCACTTTTTAGATTTAAAGTTGTAGTCGACAGAAAAGTTCTTGAAAACATAACGAGTTTATTCTTTGATTTTTTATGAGAAATATAAGAAATGTATGGAAAGGAAGGAACGTTGGAATTTTATGTCTGTTTAACAACTACCCATTAATTTATCATGAAATTTTTAGCAGTAAGTATTAAATTTTTTACGACGTTCAAAGAAATATAAAAATTTTAATTAATATACGATAGTATTTTTTATTTTAATTTTAAGTGATTTTTGAATGTTACATGTATTTTTATCCAAGTAATGGTTTTTGTGGTTAAAAGTCAGAATGTACAGGAATATCTTTAAAAGACAAAAAAAAGCAGCTTTTGTTTCAAACTGGTGAGTAGAAACTTTATTATGTACTTTATTAAAATTCTATTTTAGTACTTTGTTAAACTACCTGGCTTGTCCCGTGTCAATTATACAGATCCTTCCAGGTAAAATAAATTAAAATGGAACAATGCAGATATGCCATCTGAAATTTCCGTCCACAAATCGTTAAAAAGACTATCAAAACACATGACGTTACTGTCTCTCAAACACAGTTGAAACACCTGAGCTTTTGCGTGTATTTTTTGCATATCTAACGGAAAAATATATAATTTTACTGACAATACGATAAAAAATCTACAAATGGCACAGCATTCAGTGAAATTCTCATTTCTATGGCATATATCTACATCATAAAGTAAACTATTGTCAGTGACTAACACTTGACATCATAATGATAACATCAACGACTTAATCGATAAATTGTGCCTTTATTGCAATTTCTCTAACTTCTAAATTTCACAGAATTTCATTTTTTACACTGTCGGATATAAAAAAATTCCTTTGAAACGAAATTTATTTAAAAATTGTATCTTAATTTACTGAATTTAATGAATTTTGAAATAGCATTCAATATTTTAAAATGCAAGCACAACCCAATTACAAAAGATGAACCCGTTTGCTTTAAAAGCAACATTATATAGAAAAGACGTCTATGAGTAACGCTGGCATTATATATTTGGTGGCAACATTCTAACCCAACAATGAATTTTGCTTTTACGGAGATTTAACCTCTGAACATCGCACATTCTTTTGTTCCAACGTGTTATAGAAAACAAAAGTACTTTCAGAAATATTTGTCTCGAATATCTCGCAGATTTTTCATGGATTTTAGCATGGATGGATTCCGACGTACTTTATGACTCGAGTGGCTCATTCCGCAGAGATTGAAGTAGCTAAGGCAGTTGTGAGCCGACACCTAGGTTGGCGGAAATTAGAGAAGCGTGTTTTTACCAAACGGCGACCGTGGAGTGAGGTTGACGCGTCCCGAGACAATGTCGTTTAGTCTTGGGAGGGGTTTGTCCCGTAGAGTTTGTCGTGAGAGCTGTGGTACCTTCTCTTCGATTCTCCACCGAAGGAAACCCGGCCGGGAGCTCGCCGGATAACGCGCATCTGGAGTTCTCTGCGCCCGATGGTGAGGTCATAGCACATTCTACCCATAACTTTTGAAAACAAGCCCCAAAATTCTAGGGCAGACTCGGGTGGGTCGCCCACCTTCGGACTGGTTGAGCGGGCCGTGCGGATTCGTCCCTGTTCATGTTTCCGGTCCGTTGGTCTGACGGTAGCTTTGGGCTGCACGAGCGATATCGGTAAGCATCTCTGGTTGATCTACTAAGTTCAGGAGCCGATGCGGGTATGTCCCCTGTTCGTGTTCTTGGTTTGTTGACTGGGGGTGTGTTTTGGCGGAAAACAGGTAAAGGTCGCTATTGCATCGTTGAGGAGCATTCTTGCTCAGGCCCTTCATCGACCATGAGGTAAGGTAGAGGGGGGCCGGGCTTTTGCCGGCCTCTCCCGCCACCCCGGTTATTGGGTGGGGATGGCGAGTGAGCCCAGCGGGACCACGGGTCGTCCAACTCCCTAGCTAGTTGGTGTCCTTTCTGGCTAGGAGGAGCTTTACGTGCCGTCCTGGAGTCGTTAACAGCCCTTAGTTTGATTCCCGGGACTACGGCGTGGAGGCGCGAGGGGCTCCGTCAGTTCAGGTGGTAACCGGGCCATAAACCGTGAGCGGAGCGCTGTCCGCCAGGACGGGTTCGCTCCGTGATTTAGCTAAGGGCCTCTTCACTTTTCATAGGTTGTTCCCCAAAAATGTATCTGCCGGATAATGGTATGTGATCTTGGAGTACCTCCGTAAAGTAACCTCTGCGAAGGAATCGTCGGCATTGGCTCATGGGCTCGGCTAATTTATAGGTGTTCGAGTCGTGGGGATCGTCGGAGTGAACTGCGGGTTGACCAATCGAAGGAACCATTGAGCTCTTCGGGCTGTGTGGGTTTTCTCGTCATTGGCCGGACATCAATGCTTGACCGTAGTGCGCGTGACGCGCGTTGGGCGGTGCACATCCTTGGGCTATTGCGGGTCGGCGGTGGGTGCATGACGAGGAAACTCCTTCGGGGAGGCTCGTTCCGTGACGGCTCCGCGACATTCTGGGCTCCCGCAAACCTATATCGCCGAGACGAAGGCTTGCCGTTTTGCAGCGAGAGCTAGTTTTATACCATAACTAAATTGGCTAACGAAATTAAAACGTAAAAAATAATTCAATAAATTTAACAGATATCAAATCGAATTTTGCAAAATAATGTTGTAAATATATAAAATACAAGTAGGAATTACATTCCGACGACATGTAACTTGAGTGCTTCTGAACAGATTTCTATGCGACTTCTACTATTAAATTTTTCAGGGAATGTTTTAGCGCGTAACATATCGTTTTACATTGATTAGTCATAGAATTACAGAGTGAACTTCTATAATCATGTGAACCCGATTCTGAAAGATTTCTCTTATTAACTTTATAAACAATGCAGAACTATTTTTATCTTTTCAAGTGCTAATGAGTTAATCTTCGGTAATAGGGCTGTACACTAGTTGGCGTGTTCGTATTTTAATGAATGTGCCTCACACTTATTATGCCATGCACTTTTGTTTAAAACAATGTAACATCATTTATGTTTTAAGTGAATATTCGGCATTCAACTCTATTACAAAATACTAACCTGGAATGATGCTTAACACTACAGCGGCCGCGATTTCAATATACCTAGAATGGCCGTGAACGATCATTTTGACCGCTCTTTCGAAAAAACTAAAAAAATATAATTCTAACTAAAATAATATTAAAAACTCCTTTCCAGGAAACAAGATTAATTACAAACTAGAAAAAAGACTACACGAGTACGAGACATTATAATAATAATAATAATTATCATCATTTTTATTTAACTGAAAATATCTGTTCATATCATTTTCAAACGGAAGTAACAAATCAAGTATTGCTTCAGTAATAAAGCGACCACGTATTCAAACATTTTGCTGGGTATCTTTGCCGTCGGAGTATGCGCGGAAGCAACAGACAGGTGTCTTTCGAAGAAACCGGAATAAACTCCTTAGCACCCTTCTCCCCACACATTTATACGTTCTTTGTATAAAAACCTCTTTTACAAGATGAAAATAATGATTTTATCTGACAAGTGTTGAATTCAGGAGATGAAAAAAATGATTTTCCGGAGGGACATTTCTCCCTGGAGGTGTGAGATGTTCCCATGGAAGATTTGAGATTATATTCTTTCAATTGTAAAAATGTGTCATTTACCTTCTCGGAACTCTATAATGTGCCCCTCGGAGTCACCGAAATCCCTCCCGAAAAAAAATATATTTGAATTCAACACTGTATCAGGCGCCGGTCATTTTGACCGTTTTTGGCCGTTCTAGGTGTATAAGGTTTTTTTTTTTTTTTTTTTTTTTTTTTTTTTTTTTTTTTTTTTTTTCAAAAACTAACATAAATATTTGATTGACATTTTTTTTGTATATTTGCAATGAATATTTAGGAAAAGTCAAAAATTATATTAGCAATAGGTGAAAGAAAAACATAGATATGCGAGATCAAAATGCGTTTACGGTCAAAGTGACCACCTTGGCCGTTCTAGTGTTAAGGCAGTCACGAAACGTTTTGACACATTTTCTGACTCTTTAAAACTAACGGCTTAAAATTTGCAGGCCTGACTATTGAAGCAATTTGGAATCGAAATAAGCTTATCATTTTTTGATAAATAAATTATTTATCGAGTTATGAGCAATTGCGGTCACTTGACGACAGGTTTCTCTTTTTGAATTCAAAATTTAAAATACATGTTTTCTTTGGCACGCATAACAGAAGTACACGATTTCTCTCACAATAGGGGTAAAATGCATTGAATGTATCCGAATGAGATAAAATTTTATTTGACGATCCTTAAAACCAAAGCCATTCAATTATGTGTAATTATAAGTTTTAATTACAGGATTAGTTTAAGAGGGTTTCATCGCTTTATAAAACACCAATCTTAAATGAAAAATTAAATATTTCATTAATAGAAAATAAATCTACAATAATTAGATGAATATGGTGTCACTTTCCATAAATTTTTAGTCGTAACATCAGACATGAAGTTTGTTGAAAATGGAAATAACTGCTCTCTTTTTAATATAAATCACAGATAATGTTACCACTACATCTAAACTAATAATATGCTTAGCTATAACGTATATTTATAAGATATGGTTGTAGTATACATTCGAATTAGTAAACAAAATATAGAAGTCATTTATTTAAAGGGAGTTTGGCTACACGTTGAAATGATTTGATAGAATGTGACTTCAAATCTAGCCTTCTTTTTCTTTTTTCCTAAATTGTTTTCGTGAAACTGAAATCTCTGTTTTACGCTAATGTCAGACGAATGTCTACTTGCGCGATTTTTGTTTCACCATGAAAAAAAAAAAAATCTTAGCTAATAGGGGTTGATGTAAAAAGCGTCCAAATAGACATTTGTCTGACATTATCCTTAAAATAGATGTTTTAATTTAAAAAAACATTCAAATTAAGGTATATGTCATTTCGTTATACGTTTAGTTAAAGTTTATATTTTATATATGAAAAAAAAAGTGAATTTTCTGATTAGAATGACATGAATTTCGAAAACGCAAAATTATTGCAATTGAATCTGAATGTTTATTAGCTTATAAAGAGGACGTACACGTGTTATATTTTTTTAAATTTATTATACCATTTTTAGGGTGTGGTAACACGAAAGAAATGATTGAATTAAAAAAAATTAAATTAAATAAATATTTGTATTATGTTTACATAACAATGTTATGTAATAACGTTTATATAACATTCATATACACTTTCATATACTTAAGTGTGAAACAGATTACAATTTTTAAACCATAAAAAAATATAGTGTTGTATAAAATGAAAATACATTAAAATATTTTCTCTTGTCATTTTAAATAAGATGCAAATGCACATTTTTTTTTCTTTTTCAGTATTTTAAATAAATATCTATATTAAACTTTAAAGATACGGAATACTTGTAGTAACATAAAATCACGTGCTTAATCCATTGATGTACAGTGTGAGCTAAGTCATTGTAAAGCCTAAAAATATCTTTTAATGATATATTTGTGTAATACAATGTCCAATAGTAGTATCAAACAATTTAACAGCAAAATTCAAAAATATACACAACTTTAACTTAAAATAATATAACACGGATGGTTTTTAGCAACATAAAACAAGGTGTAGCTTATTCCATGAGCCAACGACTTTTAAATTCGTAAAATTAACTTTTGATGCCAACAAAGAATGTCGCCTAATACAGAATAAGTTTGAATTCGCACACATCAAAGCTTAGCTGTCCGTAAATGTATGTGCTAATACATTGCAAGACATAAAAAAATCTTTTATTGATATTATTGTGTAACACAAGGTCCAACAGTAGCAAAAGTAAAAACAGCAACAAGTAATTAAGAAAAGTATTAATAAAATAATCAATAAAAGTAGTTAACAGAAAAATGAAAAAAAATAGACAACTTTAATTAAAGTTAATATAACATGGATGGTTTGTAGCAACATAAAACCACGCTAGGCGTATACCATGCACCAACGACTTTTAAATCCTTAATATTAAATTTGATGAGAACAAAGAGTGTCGTCTAATACGGAATAAGTTTATGTTCGTACACATGAAAGCTTAGCTGCCCGTAAAAGTATCCGCTAATACATTGTAAACCATAAAAATATCTTTTAAGGCCTTTTTTGTGTAATTTGTGTAATACAATGTCCAACTGTAGTATAAAAATAATTAACTGCAAAATGCAAAGCAAATAGAAAAATTTAATTAAAATTAATATAACACGGATGGTTTGTTGCAACATAAAGCCATGTGTGGCGTATTCCACCCGCCAAAGACTATTAAATCCTAAATATTAACTTTTTATGCGAAAAATAATATCGTCTAATACAGGATAGTCTAATACAGTTTAAAGTCGTGCACACCAAAGCTTAGCTGTCCGTAAAAGTACCTTTTTGACTATTGAAATGAAAGTAAATGTGTATTTATTTAACAAAATGCCAAATATACACTAAATGGTAAAACACCATCGAGAATCTCGTCTCGTTTAGGAACAGTGACCCTATGTAGTAAATCCTACAATCCAATATTTAGGTTATATCAATGGTATAATAAGGTAAAGATAGTGTGGTTTCAAGCGGTTTTCTTTTCCAAATTTCTATAAAACAAATTTGCAGTAAAGTAACGATTAAATCAAAACAGCAAAACTTAAGTTACATGTATAATGCCAAATTTATAAAAAATAAAGATGTTCTTATTTTATAGTTTTCGAACAGATACTTAAATTTTTATAAAAAGTTATGCTGACGTTTGGATTCTTTATGAAGGCTATTGGCAAAAGTTCAGCAACAAACCGATTTATTTTAAAACTTCCATTTACAAGAAATAGCATTAAAATTTTTAATAATATATCAGTTATTAAAATGAAGCATTTTAATTTAAATGTTAATACATAAATGTTAATACATAAATAAATTTAATTTAAATTTTAATACAATTTTGAAATCTTCTCAATATCCAAAGAAATGCATTTTGATGTAAAAAAGAATCTCTTCCTTGTATTTCAAATGAATCTTCCCAGTTAAACCAAAAATATAAAATATTCGTCACTAAATAATTCATAATATAATAGCAACGTGCTGTTGTAACAGTTATCGCGTAACAGACAAAAAGGTATGCACAAAAAAACTCTCATATCATTACAGTATAACTTCAATGACTTTCGAAAAATTTGTCGTCTGACCAATTTTAAAACAATGGAAGTTTATTTTCTGGAATTAAATAACTAATTCAAATACCTATAACAATACCTTTTTGGTGTATATGTATATTTTCTGTATAAAAAAAAACAGTAAATTGTAAGTTTTTCCGGCTTCAGAAAAAAATAAAACAAAAACATAATCAATTATATTTTTGTATTAAAAAATATTATGAAACATATTCTGAAAATAAAATTCCTCATTAAAAAAGACTAGAGTACTTAAATTTATTGTCCATAGCTTTTTCGTTTTGATATTAAAATGTAAAAAGTTTATTTAAAGTTATCTTTGCTTGAAAAAAAAATGTGTCTCAAAACTTTGCATTTAGAAATTCTTATTTACATTATATTAGTGCGTTTGAAAATCTCTTCATGAATTTTAATGCGTTGTTCTTCTAAATCTTTTAACGAGAACTTCATGATACTTTTCTGAATATACTTCTCTTGAGATTCAAAAACAGAGTAGATACTAAATAAAACCTTGAAAGCAAGATGAACATTGGCTTTTTTATCTAAAATAAAATTGAAAAAGTTAGCAACGAACATTTTTTTAAAGTTATAAACTTTTCCGATATTTTGTTGTTTTTTGTCGTTTGATCATATGTACACATTTAAAAATAAAGCAAAAAAAAAAAATGTATAATTTGCCTTTTTTTATACTTCCTTTAAATACTTTCCTTTTTATGTGAAATATAGTTTGATTTTATATTTTCCACTCACATAATTTTTATTTGTCGAACTATCGGATACTTGAGTTTGTTTGGAAGAACATAGTTTAATTTCGACAAATAAAATCACTAAAATAACTGCCTAAATTAAAAAAAAATAATAAATAAAAAAAAGTATGAAGGCAGGCACGTTCTTTACATTCTAGAAGGTCAAAGAAAATTTGTCCAGAATTTCAGTAGTTATCCGATAAAACGTGTAAAATCAAATGCGTCCGGCCACTTATACTTAATTTTTTATCATGAGCGGGGATTAAGGACAGTGAAAAAAAAATATAGACCAATCTTGCGAGATTTGTTATGTCATTGCTATATTTTACCTTAAGAAGTGAACAACACTTAGTAGGTTTGGGTAAATGCAAAAGTGACAGTTTCCCTTTTAAATACTCATCTGCTAATTGTTAAAAGTTATGATGAACACAGAACGATACACGAGCAAAAGAAAAAATACCTGCCGGTCCGGCTTACATGCGGAGGTAGATTTTGAAGTTAAGTATACTAATTTCACAAACAAAAACCACTTAATGATTAGAGATAAAACCAGTTTAACAATTTTATCTGGCCGCTTTTGACGAGTTTTTATTTCATTTTTATATAATAACTGGTTTTATCAGAATCATGTTAGGGCGGTATTAAAAAAAATACTTTTCCATGCTCAACAACTCGAAAATTTCTGGCATAACTCCAGATTCATTTTTAATAGGAAAAACATGAAACTTGTTGACGTGATTTTTGAAGAGATTTATAAGCGACCTGTGTTTTTAATTTTCGTTCAATTAATTAAAACTTGATATATAAACAATTATTTTCACAGTAAGACAATATTTTTCGTTTCTAACACAATCGCTTCGGAAAATTCCGTTCAAAATGCCCACTTTGACATCATTTTTTGAAATATATTCTGCCTCTGTCAAAAAATCGATCATTACGGTACATTATATAGTTTCTGAAAAAGCGAATCTACCAATTGGATGCGTTTGAGAGCAAAGGTGAATTTAAAAATGAGTCAGAAAATAAGCAGTTTTGGATTTGAATACCCCCTTAATACGATGATTTTTCCGACACAATACGCTTCGGGAAATTCGGTTCAAAAGGCCCACTTTGACAGCATGTTTTAAAATATGTTCTGCCTCTATCAAAACATTGACCATTACGGTACATTATATAGTTTCTAAGTAAGAAAAGGTACCAATTGGAAGCCTTTGACAGCAAAAATGAATTGTAAAATGAGTCAAAAAATAAGCAGTTTGGATTTGAATACACCCTTACTAAGATGATTTTTTTCTTCAACCGCTATGTATTTTTAATTTGTTTTTGCTGTAAGAATTGGTCCTATCAAAAATTTTTCAATATAGATGTTGTAGACAATATTAAGAAGATATTGTAGCGCGCTGGTTGAAATTAAATAAACACAAACTCGTCAATAACTCACAATACTTAATAAATAACAAAGTGAACTGTATCACACGTTTAATTATAAACCCTCTTGGTTTCACACTCTTAGAATAGAATAAAATTACATGTCAACAAAAAAGAACGTTGCCATTTTTTAGAAATTAAACTTACACAAAAATGCTCACACTGAGCGTTGACAGACGATAAATAAATTTCGAACATACACCCCCGGCCTTGAAATCTTCAAGGGGTACAAATAAAAGAATTATATATGTTAATGAAAGGGCAAAGGACAGAGTTTATGAACCGCTCGTTTAAAATTTCCGGCAGCAGTTCTTACTATGGCGACTCTCACACGACCGTCATGGCCCGGAAATGTCTGAATAATTCTTCCTGACTTCCACTGAAGAGGGGGAAGAAGTTCATATTTAATTAGCACTAAGTCACCAACATTTAAATTTGCTGTCGCACGCAACCACTTGGAACGTTGCTGGAGTTGAGACAAATACTCACCACTCCATCGCTTCCAGAAGTGCTGAAATACTCTCTGGGTTAATTGCCAACGGCGAAGTCTATTAGGGGGAATTTCAGAAACGTCAAGTTCTGGAATAGCCATCAAGGCAGCACCAGTCAAAAAATGACCTGGTGTCAGGACTTGTAGATCACTTGGATCGTTCGACAGAGGACATAAAGGTCTAGAGTTCAAACAGGCTTCAATTTGTGACAATAATGTAGAGAATTCTTCAATTGTAAATAGTGAATTTCCCATTGTTCTACGTAGATGATATTTCACAGATTTTATGTTAGCTTCCGACAGCCCACCAAAATGTGGAGCAGACGGGGGATTAAAGTTCCAGATGATACCTTCACTAGCCACATAATTCTGTAATGTTTGATCCTTACTAATGGAGGATACGGAATTGTATAACTCACGCAGTTCCCTACTTGCACCCTTGAAATTTCCTGCGCAATCACTAACCAACTCAGCTGGTTTACCTCTACGGGCAACAAATCTTTTTAGAGCAGCCAAAAATGTGGAAGCTGTCAAATCCGAAACCAATTCAAGATGAATACCACGAGTTGAAAAACAAATAAAAATAGCAATATAACTCTTAAACGACTTGATATTTTTCTACGATTTCTCTCCTTGCACATAAATGGGCCGGCATAATCAATTCCAGTCTTTGAGAATGGACGACTTGGCCTAACACGTATGGCTGGAAGATCCCCCATTATTTGAGTGCCAACAGATGGTGAAGCATGAAAACATTTTAAGCAACTCCTCACTATTTTTCTTACTGCATCTCGACCACTTAAAATCCAGAAATTGTTTAGAAGAACAGCTAAAAGAAGCTGTGGACCAGCATGTAAATAAGTTATATGATAATGTTTGATAATTAATGCAGTTATATGATGTGTCTTAGGCAATAATATTGGGTATTTCTGATCTTCTGAGACATTAGCATGTCTCAATCTTCCACCAACACGCAAAATACAATTATGATCCAGGAATGGGTTTAAAGACAAAAGTTTACTTGAAGATTTTAAATATTTGTGATGACTTAAATCAGATATTTCATCACGGAAACACTCGTTTTGAACTATTTTCAGAATTTTCGTTGTGGAATTTGAAAGCTCTAAGACTGAGAGAAAACCATTTACTCGATTTGATAACGACTTTCTTGCATTGTCTACAAATCTTAAGCACCACGCGACGATTCGTACTAGTCTATTCCAAGAAGAATATCTGAAAATCAGATGATCATCATTAAGTTTAGAAATATTTACAACACAATTCCTCTTTTCTTCCTTTAGGATAATTTCTTGTACATCCTTGCCTTCAAATGATTCATTAGACGGTTTATCCCATGGCTCTCTTAACCATTTAGGACCATGAAACCATAGCTCACAATTCACTAATTCCGATGGTAGCATACCTCTTGTTCCGCAGTCAGCTGGATTTTCAAGCCCGCGAACATGATTCCACGAAATATTAGGCAGTGTTTCTTGGATTTTAGCAACACGGTTTGCTACTAAGGTTTGCCATCTATGAGGCTCTGAAGAAAGCCATGCCAACGCAACTTTAGAATCAGGCCACGCAAACACTTCACTCTCCTTGAGACTTAAGTGATCCAAAACAACCTTTAGCAAATTTGTCAAAAGAAGAGCTGAGCAAATTTCCAACCTTGGGATTGACTGAGTCTTAATGGGTGCGACCTTAGTTTTAGATGTCAAAAGATTTACGGTGATTGTCTCATTCTGAGAAACTGAACGCATCTATATTGCTGCACAATATGCTTTTTCAGACGCATCAGAAAAGGCGTGAATTTGAAGGTTTATCTTATCTGCAGATAATACAAATCGAGGAATTTTCAACTTAGAAATTACCTTTAAATCATTCCGAAAAGATGTCCACCGTTTACTATGTTCTTCACTAATTGGCTCGTCCCAGGTAAGTGAAAACTTCCATAAGTCTTGCAGCAGTATCTTCATGAAAACAACACAGGGGGAAAGCAAGCCTAGCGGATCAAACACCTTTGCAACTTCTGACAAAATATCTCTTTTAGAATATCTGTCCTTTTTCTCATGGTCTAAAGCAGTGAAACCGAAGAAATCACCCGTTAAATTCCATTGAATTCCTAAAATTTTTATCCCGCCATCATTAGTCAAGAGTAATGACTCTGTACTTTCCTTACATTCTTCAGAAATATTCCTCAGTACTCCAGGTTCATTTGAAATCCATTTTCGTAAATTAAAGCCTCCTCGTTTCATTAATAATGCCAATTGACTAATTAGTTCCACAACTTCTTCCTCATTCTGGCCGCCAGAGAGAAAATCATCTACATAAAAATCTTTCAACACAGCTGCAGATGCCAAAGGAAAATCGTTTTTCTCATCTAAGGCAAGCTGATGAAGAGCTCTTGTAGACAGAAACGGGGCAGATGCTGTACCATAAGTGACCGTTGTTAAACGATATTCCTCTAACGGATCCTGGGAATTTTTTCTCCAAAAAATTCTTTAAAAATCTCTATCTTCTGGATTAATCAAGATTTGTCTAAACATCTTATCTATATCTGCTCGTACAACAATAGGCAAAACTCTAAATCTTAAAAGAATTGGAAAAAGTTCCTGTTGTATACGGGGTCCGACCATTAGAATATCATTCAAGGACACACCAGAGGTAGATTTAGCAGAGGCATCAAAAACAACTTTTAATTTTGTCGTCGTACTTGATTCACGAATTACCGCATGATGAGGTAAATAAAAAACAAATGTAGGGACTCTTTGCGACTTGGATATTCGTTCCATATGACCCAAATCCGAATATTCCTTCATAAACTCTCGATAGTTTTTATAAATAGACTGTTGTTTTGAAAGCTTACGTTCCAAAGAATGAAATCGGTGTATGGCTAATTCCTTAGTATCACCTAATTGCGATGGAGAATCTTTAAATGGAAGTTTCACAACAAATCTTCCAGAACTATTTCGAAAATAATTGCTCTTAAAATGGTCTTCACATTCTTGTTCTTCCTTAGAAATTCGAACTAGCTCAGGAATGGAATCTAAAGACCAAAACTTTTGAACTAAATCATCTAGTTGAAATTGAATATTATTAACAGAAAATGTACGTTGACTTTTATCAAAACAGGTAGTTCCCGTAATTATCCAACCAAGTTTAGAACATACGGCGAAGGGTAGAGTTTCTTCTCTTTTTATAACTTCCCCTTTAAGCAATGTAAAGAAAACGTTAACACCTAACAAGATATCTACCGGTCTTGATTCAAAGAATATTGGGTCTGCTAGAACTAAATCATTGAAATTATTCACAATATTTGAAGGAATAGAACTATACGGCACATTTGATGTGATTCTTTTTATCACAAATGCTCTAGTGGCAAATCTCACTTCAGAATTCAAATGGGGAGTAAAATTTAAATTTACCTCTTCATTAGATTCAGCATTATAAGAACCTAAACATGTAATCTGTACTTTAGTAGATTGCCTTGGCAAACATAATTTACGCATACAATTTTCACTTATGAAAGAGGCTTCACTGCCACTATCCAGCAAAGCGCGACAGTTTACAAGATTACCCAGTGAGTCACGAACCTTAATCATTGCTGTACAAAGTAGAGTTTGCTTATTTTGAAATGAATGTAATCCCGACACAGAGTTGTTTGGAAATTCAAAGATGCTAGTACAAAAAGTTTGATTTAATGACTCAGTTGGTCTCGGCTGAAATTCTGGTGCGTTCGGAGACAGTGGGCCAGTCGGCGTTTCATTTACACTATCTGAATAAGATTTCGGGTCTCTTGGAAGATGTAAAATTGTATGGTGAGGCTTATGACACACTTTACATTTACTTAAACTCTTACAGATTTTTGCATGGTGTTTATCTAAAAGACAATTGTAACACAAGTTGTTTCTTCTAATCAATTCTATTCTTTTATGTGCACTAAACTGCAAGAACTTAGGACATTTATACAACGGATGTGATTCCTTGCATACACAACAACTATTATTAGAAGACAACAATGTCGTTACTTTACCTTTCTTTATTTCCCTTAGTGAGGATTTGCTGTTTTGAAGGGTTCTAGCGTGATCCTTCAAGAAAGATAATAAGTTATCAAGAGTTCCCACCTCCTCCTTTTTTAATGTTCTTTCCCACCAATATCTCGTATTTTTATCTAATTTATCTGTAATTACATAAACTATCATTACTTCCGAAAATCCACTAACGTCTTGTTCAAGTACGCTTAAAGAACGCACACATTCGTTTATAACATCTACACTCTCTAAAATAGACTGTGCATTATCCGATATACAAGGCATTCCAATTAATTTCTTAATTAATGCATTAATTAACTCACGTTTATTTGAATATCGCTCCTTTAATAATTCTAAAGCTGTTTCATAGTTTGAATCAGATATTGGAAGACTCTGAATAATTTTAAGTGCGCTGTTTTTGCATGCCGATTTCAAATACTGCAATTTTTGACAGTCTGATAAACTCTCATTATTATCCACACTAGCTTTAATCATATAATATAATGGATATATATAATATATTTTAATAATATATTATATAATATATTATTGATAATATATTATAGATTGATAATATATGATAATATATTGATTGATTGATAATATATTGATAATATATGATAGATTATATGATAATATAATTTAATCATAATAATATAATGGATATAAATCATAAAATGATATCCATTCTTCTAAATTACCACTAAACGAAAGAAGCGTCAATTTTGGAAGCTTTACTTCTGGTATTTGAGATTTAGAAAGGCTATCATTTTGATTCGATTCATTTAAAGTAAATTTTGAGTTTTTCCGGTTAACACTTAACCAAAGATTGTCAAGTTTATCCTGTACGGATTGTTGCTCATCAAAAAAATTTTCTACATCTTCTTCTTTGCATTGTGAAAAAATTGCATTAAAAATTTCATTTAATTCCTCATTTAATTTTTCGATTTTATTTTCGAATAAAGCAAGCTGACTAGAATCGGCATCATCTATCGAACTAATAATATTATTTTCGAGTTTAGTTACAGTAGCTTTTAACACTCGTTTTCTAACTAAAATATCTTTAAATTCTGCCATAATGAGATAATAGTAACAAAAAAGACTCACCGAATACTATAGATGTTTAAATGACGCATCTTCTTTATTTACTTATTGCATAATAACTTCAGAACGATGACATGATTACACTTGAAAACGAAACTCCTCTTACCGTTCGTTCTATCACTCAATTCAACAACAACAAAAATATCAAATCTCCGGTAGACGTAACCAAAAATTATGTAGCGCGCTGATTGAAATTAAATAAACACAAACTCGTCAATAACTCACAACACTTAATAAATAACAAAGTGAACTGTATCACACGTTTAATTATAAACCCTCTTGGTTTCACACTCTTAGAATAGAATAAAATTACATGTCAACAAAAAAGAACGTTGCCATTTTTTAGAAATTAAACTTACACAAAAATGCTCACACTGAGCGTTGGCAGACGATAAATAAATTTCGAACAGATATATGATAAATTCATGAGGATTTTATATCTTTTGAATTGACGTAGTTATGGATTTTTTTCATCTTCAAACGCCCTTTTTGTTTTCGTTTTTAATTTTTTTTTTCGGTACGAATTGGTCCTATCAAAAACTTGTGAATATAAAAGTTGTAGATAATGTTAAGGAGATTCATGATAAAATTAATTGTATTTGATATCTTGAGATTTGACGAAGTTATGATTTTTTTCTCCTAAAAATCCTATTTTTGAGCCCCTTGAGCCCATTTTTAACTTTTTTATGGGCTTTTTTTAACCCTATTTTTAGAAGTAATAAAAACTTTAAACTGATTCGATATGCGCAAAATTAAAGAAGTTTTGGGTTTTTTTCGGTTTTCACAAAACCCCTCCCTATTTCCATCCCCTAGGTCCGATTTTGCCCATTAACGAACTTAACCGAGATTCTATGCCCTTTGATTTTATGTATCAGTTTGGAAGAGATTGGTGCAGAATTGTGAAAGTTATCATGTCCAGAAGAAATTGATATAGATAGATAGATACATACATAGATGGATAGGTAGATAGATAGATAGATAGATGTATAAAGTTTTTTACCGAGGGTGGTTTTGGATTCTAGGGGTCATGATCGGTGTAGATCTGCAAAAATTTTTGCACCCCTCCCCCCTGAGCCTATATCCCTGGGGCAGATAATTGGCCGTCAAAAATGAACCAAGCAGGATAATTAAACTTTGCTTTGCGTTTATTCTAAACGATGAAATTTGATACTGCGCGCAGTGTTACTAAAAAACTACGCATCGCAATCCAAAGCAATTTTCACCACATATTTATTTCTGTACTATCTACAACTTAAAACCAGAAAAAGGTAAGATTTTATTTTATTTTGTGTTTTTTACTTTGAAGATATTTTTTTAAAAGTGAAAATTTATAATTTTTTGCTAATTTTTTAATTTAGTCAAGATTTTTTACAAATACTCTTGTTTTAGTGTGAAGGTAACTGTACAATGTATTTATTTGCACAAAAATTTAGTCTTTATATTCACATTTTCAGATTTTATCATGCACACAAGATTTTTTTCTCTTATTATCATATATTTTTAAACTTATCATTTCCATATTTATTTATGAATTTACAAATATATATATATATATATATATATATATATATATATTTAAATATAAATAAAAATATGAGCTTTATATTTAAATGAAGTTTGATTTTTATTTTTGACTTATTACACAAGTTTTGAAGCTTGGAACATAGTGGTATTTTTTTCTTTTTCGACGTCTTCAAAGGTATCCTACCCCCTTAATTATCAGATGTCTTATCACTAAATTTTTAAATTAAGTTAAAATATTAAACGCTATTTTATAATATTAAATGCTTTTTTTTTTAGTTTCTGCTTGATTTGTGATTTTGTCGTAAAATATTTAAATTACCACCAAAATTATTTCATACCCTCCTCCCAAAAAATGTTTTCCTTTCTTTTTTGCCCCCCCCCCCCTCCCACCGCCCAACACACACAGTATATTTAAAAACAAATTGTATTTAATTTTTTGGTTCTATTTAATCATAAAATACACATGCAATTCAAGGGTTAGAACAGCCAAACTGCAGAAAAATCTTTTGCTTCCTCCTTCATATTTAGATCCCCCCCCCCCACACACACACACACCACCATCATTTGGGGTGTTTCATAATCTATGCTTAAAGCATGATTTTTCTTTCTTGTTTTTTTATTATTTTTTTATTTATTTATTTTTATTTATAAGGAAAGGAAATTTGTTATTGTTATTGTTCTACTACTATGTTAATTTGGGGAAAAAATACTGGAAAGACTGTTAAGATGGAATATCACGCTTTGTATTGTTAAACTGATTAAGTTGATTGCGACCATAAGATAAATACTGTTCTACTTGATGTACATTTATTTGTTGTAACGTTTTATGATCATCCTGTATAAAATGTATTTTCAGATCCAGTTTGTTTTAAAGCAAGTGCTTTTTATACGTACTTATAAATATTTTTATAAATATTTATAATTTTCGTAACGTATGCTACTTTTAATTAATATAACCAATCCGTGTTCGGCAACACGGCTTCTACCTCTATTAGATTTCAAAGCCTCGTAACTAACTTGGCAACCTTTGTTTGCCCGCCCGTTTTTTCCGGTTTCCTTCATTTTGATTGGCTAAGCGATAACACTGGCTATAAAATATGTGATTTCTGTTGGTCAGTGAAGAATTGGTGGCCACGTATACACGTGGTTGAAAAGGATCTATTCAAATATACCATGATATAACATTTTGTTTGTTTGACCTTTTTTTTTTTTTTTTTTTTTTTTTTTTTTTTTTTTTTTTTTTTTTTTTTAACAACAGCTATTCTGTATTAACATAATACTGCCGTTCAGAGGTTCTCTGACTGAAAGAAAAATCTTAATATTGATGAAAGATGAATATTTAGTATACGCATTAATATACAGAGGATACAGATGCCACATCGAGCTCATTTATGTTTAAAAAAAAAAGTAAAATAAACTAGCAAACCCCGCGGTTTTGCTCGCGTAATATTTGAAATATGCCAAGTCATATTTATATGTCTAATTTTTATTAAAAGGTACTAACTACATTTTTTATTTTATTAAAAGGTAATATTTTATTTTATTAAAAGGTTTTTTATTAAAAGGTACTTATTACTTTTAGGAATACTTCAAAAATTACTATTTAAAACACAGTTTGATTAAACATCATCATTACACTGCATTAGGCAGAAATGAGACTTAAATTAATAAAACTAAATAAAACTAATTAAATGATAATTTAGAAAATATTTTGAAACTTTTATGCTCAATTAATACGCTCATTTCAGTATTCATTTGAAGTTTTGAATTTTTTAGAAGCCATCTTTTACATCTTAAAATTAACTATCATGTCAAATTCCAAGTCGTGCCACCTCTCTCAACATAAAGGGCTATGATAAAATAGGAACTGTCACGATTAATTTGGCCTTCTTTTCTTTAATCTAGGCCATTTCGTAACTCAAAAACTTCAATTTAGAACGTTTTTCTCCTGCACCCCCTTTGGGGTAGAGGCATCGAAATAAAACATAGTCTATGTTGGAGCAAGGGTTGTCACCATTATTTTTTAAATAGGTTTAGTATTTCTTGAGATTGTGTGGAAGGCACCATGTAGAACGTTTTTTAGAACGCTTTTCGCGCATTTTCACCGCTTTTAAATTTCGAATTGTTTAAGAACTGTTCTTAGAAATCCTTTATACCTAATAAGTAGCTAATATTTCAAATTTCATATTTCTAGGCCCTCTAGTAACGCAAAAATCGCATTTTTAGAAAGTTTTTTGCTCCTGCAACCCCTTTCGGATATCGGCACCGACATAAAATATAGCCTATGTTGGAGCAATGGTTGTCACCGTCATTTGACACCATTATTTTTAAAATCGGTTTGGTATTTCCTGAGATTGTGTAGAAATCACCATTAAGAACGTTTTTTTGAACGCTTTTCGCGTATTTTCACCCCTTTTAAATTTCGAATTCTTTAAGAACTGTTCTTAGAAATCCTTTATATCTGATAAGTATCTGATATTTCAAATTTCATATTTCTACGATCTTCAGTAGCACATAAATCGGATTTTTAAGAACGTTTTTTGCTCCTGCACCGCATTTGGGGTAGTGGAACCGACATAAAATATAGCCTATCTTGGAGCAAGCGTTGTCACCATCATTTTGACCCCAATATTTTTTAAATCGGTTTGGTATTTCCTGATATTATGCCGAAACTACCATTTAGAACATTTTTTAGAACGCTTTTTGTGCATTTTCACCCCTTTTAAATTTCGAATTGTTTAAGAACTGTTCTTAGACATCATTTATATCTTATAACTAACTAGTATTCCAAATTTCCTATTTCTAGGCCCTTCAGTAACGCAAAAATCGCATTTTTAGAACGTTTTTCGCTCCTGAACCCCCTTTGGGGCAGTGGCACCGACATAAAATATAGTGCATGTTCTAAGTTGTACTAACACCATCATTTTGATACCATTACTTTTGAAATCGGTTCGGAAGCTCCAGAGATTACCTCTAACAAACAAACAATTTTTACTTCTTTATAATATTAGTATAGATAGATGAGCGCTTTTTTTACAACTATTAGTTAAATTAAAAACTATCTTACCTCATGCAACAATAATAATATTATTAATAAATAAAATAACAACGGATGCAGTTTATATGTATCGATTATACTAATCTATCAAAAAAACGGTAAAAAATTTGAATATTGGGTTTAAAAAAACTTATTTTTTGTTAAAGACTAGGTATCACGATAAATTAATTTACAAATATCAATTATACTAATATATCAAAAACGCAATAAAAATATTGAATACTGGGTTTAAAAAAACTTACTTTTTGTTAAAGACTAGGTATCACAATAAATTAACTTACAATTATCGTAAAGAAATGCTACGCAATTAATAACTATAACTTTGAAATTACATGAAAATTAATATGGATAAGAAGAAAATAAATTTTCATGTTAAATGAATGTAATTTTTACGTTGAAATGAAATATTTAGAAATAATATATTGATCATTTTTCATCGAATCTATAATAAAACACATAGATATACGCATACAATTTCGAGGAATTAATTATATTCATTTGCATTTTGAAGTAGGTGTTGATCGTTGAAGAATAAGCATTTTCTATACAACAGGGATTTGTTTAAATTATATAACCTTTAAAAGTATTTTTGAATAATAAAAAAAAATCTAGTCACCTATGAAAGATGAATGTTTTGTGTAAGCGTGTATGCATAAAATATATAAACGCAATATTGTGGTGGTTGTTTTCATTCATTTATATCATAGTAGAATTAAAAATAAAAGAACATATATATTTGGAAAACCTGCACTGACATACAATTTTCCATACATTTTTTTCAAAAAGTTATTTATACAGTTTACACAATTTATATCGTTTACTATTTATATACGATAATGCATTTTTTCTAATTGTAATTATTCGATTAATGTTATTAATTAATTAGTACTTAACTAAATATGTTATAAGTTTCCAAAAGAATACTATGTGATATATCATTTGACTTATTTACAAATATCTATATGACACGTTATAATATCAGTGAATTCTGCAAAACGTTTCGTAAAAAGAAATTTGTTTGCCCCCTAATTCTAAACGTTTGTAATCCTCATCCATTTATTTATGAGGCAGTCACGTCAAAGACACTTGAATTGAAAGATGGCTGATGAATATATCATGACCCATTTACTGTGTACATTAAAATGAAAGCTCCAAGTCAATCTTGCAGCAACTGTTTCTGTCATAAGTTAATTTAAAATATAAGTTTTGGAAAACATATTCTTTCATTGCTTTATTTGTCCATTATAATGATTTTTTTTAGTATTTTACGCATTACTTCTAAACGGATTATTTTTTGTCTTTGTTTCAGGACAATTATTGATTTACAGGAATGTACATTAAAAAACAGCGTGTTTAATATATATATATATATATATTTTAATAAGGAAATTTAAAGTAAATGATCATCAACATTTTGTTCATATTTTATTCATGACTGCACAGCCAGTTTTTTGTTGTTTCTAGGTCTGCAGCTTAATCTGTTACCACACATGGATTTTTTTTTTTTTCAAGTTGAAACTTTTGCAGGCATACACTGTAAAACAAATCTGTAAAGTTACTAAAGTTTTTCTATTAAACTGGGATTCCTAGAACATTTCATGTAATGGCAACAACAAAATTTCCTGTAACAGCATCTGTTACAGGAATTTTTCTTGTTGCCAATCATAATGTTTGTTGGAATTTTTGTAAAAACATGCCACTAAATTGAATTTTCATAATTACTGGTATACAAAAAACGTACCAGTGGGTACTCTGTATTTCCTAAATGCACAGGCACAATATTTAACATTTTTTTTTTAAAATATTTTTTCTTCTGTAAAAGTAACCTTAAATTTCTGTATTGAAAATTTTCATCGTTGCATCACGCTAATAAAAAAACGTCTGAAAGGTATATTTTAGTTTTCTAATATTCTTATGAATCATTTGTAATTTCAATAATCAATTAAGAAAAATATGGTTACAGGCTTTTGGTTTACTGGATTTAAATTTATACTAAACGAAACCCGCCGAATTCGACGAATGAAAATTCTAAATGGCCAAGTGACCGAATTTATAAAAAATAACAAAAATAATTACAATATTGAATCAATTTTTAAAAAATATATCTCCAAAGTTTGCCAGTTACAATTTTGAATGTAATTACTCGCTCATCTTTGCTTGAAGTTCTAATCTGGGTGCAGGCGAAATCCAAAAATTTGCTTTTAGTCTCAATCGCTGTAAAATATATAGTTTTATTTTTAAAAAAAAATCTGTAGTTTTACAGATGTAAAGTTACATGCTTACTAAACTTTCATCTGTATCTGTACAAAAGAAGGTGTAAATCTGCAAAACTAGTTTTTCTACACTACAGAAATCTGGAGCTTTGCAAATGAATCTGCTAAAGTTACAGTAATCTTACTAAAGTTTTTCTGTAACCCTGGTTGTAGTTACATGAAACGTTCTAGGCATCCCAATTTCCTAAAAATTCTTAGTAACTTTACATTTTTTTTTTCCTTTTTGGTGCAAAAGTGTATCTATTGCATGAATTTTTGTTGTTGTCGTTACATAAAAAGTTCTAGGAATCCCAGTTTCATAGAAAAACTTTAGTAACTTTAGTTTTTTTTTTTTTTTTTTTTTTTTTTTTTTTTTTTTTTTTTTACAGTGTATGAGAAAAAAATGCGTTATTTTATATACTGACGTCATTTTCTGTTCAAAAGTTTTTTAAAAGTTATTTTTACTTGTAATACAAAAAGGGCATCTGTAATGGTATGGTAATTCCCATTGTTTATTTTCTATCTTCAATAATGGAAGTAATCCGATTGCCACGAATGTGAATAAATGAACTTTTAAAATTAAACTGAAGTATAAAAATTGTATTAATTTAAAAGATAGTAGGTGCAGCCATATCTACCGATAAAATGCTTTCATAAAAAAATAATTATCAAAATCTATTCAATAGAAAGCTCAGGCCAGATGACTAAAACAGACCGGTCTTTTAAATATACAGGAAGTGTCCATTCTCAACGGTTTCCAATGGCTAATTTCTAAACCGTTAGTCATAGACATATAGTTTCAGTTACAAAAATGTTTTAAATGAGGTAAAGAAGTATTTTAAAACCGTTTTAGGTCAATAAAGACAATTCTTAAAGAAATGCGAAATTTAAATTTTTAAACGGTCCCCCGGTCCTATAAGTCACATTTATTAAAATTTTCCTATTGCACTGACAAGTAAGACAAAAAAGACCCGTTCAACTAACCTAAAATCGACCGAGTTATGAAACTTAAATAATACATGACTTATACCTCTTATCTGCGAACACTGATGAGTTCCGCCATGATTTGGGGGGCCACATACCAAGTGCTTAAAATATTCAAAGTACTCATTTCATGTGTATCTGCGATTTTCACAAAATCCTTCAAGCATTGGGTTAACTTTTATTAAGATTCAGGTTGACAAAAATCATTGTATTTTAACATTTTTTTTGTGTGTGTGTGTGTGTGTGTAATGATTCGGGACTGTTTCTTTTATCATTCCTTTTAACAAAAATTATGCTATTTTTATAAGTTTTTATTTAATTTCAACGATCGTATGGATGTTTTTCGAGTTCAAAATTACACTCTAACTTTTACTCCCTTTCAAATATCCGATCAAGATTACATTTTACATACTGGCGCAAACCCGATAACAATCTAATATTATTAAGATTTTCGGTGGTTACCATTTATACTTATTTTGCAAGATAACACAAAAAAATTCGGATAGATTTCTGCCAAGGTGTCTAAGAAAAAGTTTTAGATTAGATAATACAAGACTGCGATTGTTGGGTTTTTTAACTGTTATATATTTTTTAGCACTGAATCCGAAAATTACCTTAATTTTTAACCATCATGTCAGGATATTTCGCAAATCATAAATTTTCAAATTTAAAGAATAACAAAAATCGAATACTATAAAATAGAGGAGATGACTATATTTTTTAACTTTTGATAATTGATTTTTTAAGTACTACTAAATCTGAAAATGACCTTCATTTTTTAACCATCACGTTCGAAGTATTTTGCAAATCGTAAATGTCAAAGTTAAAATATAGCGAAAATGGGATACAATAAAAGAGATGTAAAACGTTTTTTATTTTATTTTATTTTATTTTATTTTATTAAAAAATGTATTAAATTTTTTGGTTTATACTGGGATTATTTCAGCTAAACAGCTGAGGGGTCCGATGAGGTAAGGGAGGACGTTCAATTTTAACTTTGAAATTTATAATTTCCGGACAATCTTGACTTGATGGTTAAAACTGAATGTCATTTCCTGATTCAGCAGTAAAAAATACATAAAAATCACTATCAAAAGTTAAAAACAAAACAATGACATCTATTTTATAGTATCGAATTTTCGCTTTTTTTAAACTTTAAAATTTAAAATTTGCAAAAATTTTTTGTGATGGTAAAAAATGAAGATCAATTTCGGATTCAGCGGTACAGAATACATAAGAATCAATTATCAAAAGCTAAAACTGTTATTTTTCATCATTTTATTTAACAAAAAGTCTATTTTTTTTCTTCTTATATAGTTATTACTAATTCTATATTTTGCATAAATGCGTCACAACGATTAAAGATTTCAAATTTATATTGCAATGTTAATTTTACTCTCAACCATTTGACGAAATTATATTTCCACTAAATTTGTGAATGACCCCTAATTTGCAGCAAAAAATATGTTCCAACTTTAAACAGTTATTACTCGGTCAATTTTAATTGTAGAATAACGAGACTTTTTTTTTCTTACTTGTCAGTGTAACAAGAAAATTTTACTAAATATGACTTATAGGACCGGGTGACAGTATAAAAATTTAAATTTCGTAATTTTTTAAGAAATGTTTTCATAGACCCAAATTGCTTTTAAAATATTTCTTTCTATACCTCATTTAAAACATGCTTGCAACTGGAACTATATGTCTATGACTAGTGGTTTAGGAACTAGCCATTGGACACCGTTGAGAGTGGACACCCTGTATAGAAGAATATAACTAAATTGAAATGACGTAATTTTCAGAAATATCTTCATTTGTGCATACGAAGGATCTTTAAATAAATAGCAGAATTTCAATCTATTTAAAGTAGGAATAAATGTAAGTGAATATGATGTCATTACAGGCCGAGTTATAACAGCATATATTATATTCATGGAGTAAATTTATCTGTTTTCAAAATGACGTCGTTTTCCTCATCGGAAACATTTTGATTTAGATATTACTTTTTATCATAGATTACTTTATGTTATTTTATTTACATAGATTTCTTAATATTAATTCTCAAACAATAATTTGCTCTTCCGTGATTAATACATAATAACACGCAATCATTTTCTTATGGTTAAATTTTATGAAAACCATTAATTTTTTTTCTTTTAAATACGATAACACATTCACTGATGAAATCGCGCTTGTGATTGGTGGAATGTGATAAAGCAAAATGCATTTATATCATAGAGAGAAAAGCTTAACCTTATTATCATCATTGAAGAAATATCATAAAAAGCTTTTTAAAAAAAAAAATATATATATATATATAAATATGTGGAAATTGAAGACTTACAACATTTAATTTTAAACTAAGTTATATTTAAAGTTAAGCTATTTACAAAATATTTACAAAGAAAGGGTATCGTTTTCTTCTAACACCACAATTTTGCGAAACGATCACAACCCATCATAACACACAACATCCTCTCTCTACTCCGTCGTTCTACTCTATTCAGTTCAGTTCGTCTTTTTACCCCGCTCGCAAAGAGCGTCTTTCGAGCCAAAGTTTCTCTCTACCACGCATGCGCGCTGTATCTGTTCATCAGGAAAGGAAACAGAGTGAAGGCCCTTTGATAGGCAGTTACGTAAGAAGTTGATGGCGCTGCAAGCGGTAGACACTTATTGTAGCAGGAGGCACCCAGTGAAAGCTATTAAAGGCGTTTGGAAATGCTTTCCTACAAATCTGGAAATAAATTAAAAAATAGCTAGAACGGGTACATATACAATTCAACAGCTTTCATTAAAGAAAAAAGTAATTTATCGAAATCGGTAAAAGTAGTAATCTCAGGGTTGATGACTAAAAAAACAGTCTATTCTTTTAAATATATGGATAATAAATATATAAATATCCGTACAATAATTTAAATAAAACATTAAACTTTTATTATAAATATGCATATAACAAAATTTTATTTGTCTATAATATTATTATCTCCACTGAATTCTGAGTTTGAAATTATGTATAAGCGATGTGTTTTATTTTGTCAAATGCTATTCTAATTGTAACAATACTTTTATAATTTTTTTTTTTTTTTTTTTTTTTTTAAATAGCATTCTTTTTTCTCTTCAGAGCTAATGGATTTAAAAAATAAAATAACGTTGGAAAAACAGTACAACATGATATCTGTATCTATACATATGTGCGAAGAAAAGTATTTTTATTATAACTGTTTTAGTTGTTAATGAAGTTTTGGTGATATTTCCACCAAGTACGTATCATCGTGAAATAATTTGCATATATGTGTTCTGTAGAGTGCATGATCGAATTTCTGGATTTATCTCTATAGCTTGTGAGGATCGCAAAGCATCATACACGAGAAATCCTCGCATCCGGCAGATGCAGGTAGAATTCTGATTTTGAATGACAAAGTTCTGTTCTAGCTCACATTATCGGCTAAAATCAAATTAAGCAACGGTTAAATTTCTTTAACCACCATTGGATTTCTTATGTATAATTTGAGAAAATATATAAATGACGTTACAATTTTTTTTTATCTTAAAAAAAATCATCATTATTTAAAACTACAGAAGGTGGGTGAATCCAAATATGGCAAAACCCAAACTTTCATTTCCTTTTTCTCGAATGTGTGGATGAAGTTGTTAAAACTTAGAAATCTAAATTCAGCCGGATCATTATTTTTCGAAACGTAAATAGTTAGTAACAGATTCTAGATTTTCAAATCTGTTACTATCTTGCGTATATCAATTAGAACATTGTTACATTAACGTATAATAGATGACAGAACAGCAAAAAAATTACAAATGCATTCAAGAATTTTTTTACACCAGCAACAGTAATCGTTCTACATTAAAGGCCGTATTGAAAATTGGACTGTCATGTATGTGTATTCCGAGATTTCGTTCATCCAATCTAACGACTTACATATATTTTTCTAAGAGCAAAAATGAATGAACGCGAGTTGCAATAGTGGTAAGTCATGTCCAGATAATTACTCGTTTGAGGAGTTAAAATGACAGTGGAGTAAGTAAAAAATTTTGAAAATCAACGTGACCATATTTTCAATGAACGTATATTAATTTCTCTTCAGTATTAAGTGAAGAAAGTGATAGCTCACGTTGGCAGCTGCTAGATGGGAGAACCAGTTGAACAACTCAATGGATCAGGCGTTTTGTTCAGAATGACAGCGATGCAAGCTGACTTACTATTACTGTTGCACTGAACAAAACCAAACTCATGTGCAGGACGTCATATTTTAAACAAGTTATGTAGGTTGCCTTTAATGAGTTGTTGTGAATCCTTATTTATCTCACTGGTCATTTCTTAGTGTTTCAAATAAATATTGTCGGTGAAGACAGTGTCTTCTTCGAGAGTAACAATGACAAAGAATATGAGCCAGACGATGAATCTTCAACAGGTTAGTAAGTTAAAAAACTATTTAATAATACGCCTATTTTGTTGTTAATTTTATTTTACTGAACTATTATAAATACACCATTTGCTTAACCCTCTCGCTGCGTAATTGTTTTATCAAAATACTTCTAAAATTGTGTATTTAATCCTTTCGCAACGAGCGTCTTTTAAGAATTTTTAATCTGTTGTCACCGGTTTTTCAAAACAAAAACGTTTGTTTAATTGAATCGGAAAAATGCTCCGATTATATAAGGCAAAATTTACAATAAAAAATATAACTCGTGGTAATAATCAAGGAGGGTTAATTAGACGGAAAAAATGCATACCCGAGGAAATCTCGGTTTGCGCAAATTTTGTTACTTTTATGTTGCGCGAGGAAATCTAGAGTTGCGCAGCAAGAGGGTTAATGCAGTAATTTAGCGGTTCGTGGTTTTTTTTTTTTTTTTTTTTTTTTTTTTTTTTTTTTTCAAATAGAGGTCTAGTCCATTCTAAAAAAAGTTTTTGTTATTTTTTTTTCTTTTATAAAGTAACTGCTCGGAATATATGTATATGTTGGCGGTAAATTTGTCATGTTTAAAATATGCTTTATAAATTAATCTTTTTGTAGTCCTGTGAATTATTTAAAAATGTGAAATGAGTATCTTTATTTAATTCACTGTTTATTGTTTTTACTACAAGCTATAATTAGACTCGCTATTCGAAGACTGAATCTTGAATCAGTTTATCAAAGTATAAAATCATTGAAAGCCCAACTTTTTCGCATTATTGTATAACGAAATTGTATATTGAAATAACGATACACTATATTGAAATATTTAATAATTCTTACATATAAGGCTGTACTGGAGAACATAAATTGGGTAAGAACAATATATTTCTACAAGATTAGGTCGGTATGTAAAGTAATTTTGCATTACCATGATTTCATAGTTTCCTAGTGCAAAATTAGGATATTTTTTATTATTCACATGTTGACCCGCCCGGCGTTGCCCAAGCCCGTTACAATAATCTTAAACAAAACTGGAGCTTGTATGATTTTATATCTGTTGAAAATATTTTGATTCTATTTTCGGGGGCCCCATTGTCTTCAGCAGCGACTAGTGTCTTCCCAACAAACCTCTTTCCGAGCGAAACTGTGTCCCCGTTGCCTAAGGCAGCATGTACCGAAATTTATCTGCTTGTGCCGGAGGCAATCGAAAAACAAAGCTGAGCACGCAAAATCTAGTAGTAATTAAGCCCATAGAACCTGAATAAAGAATGTACCATTAAAAACGTTTGAAAATGTTGGTAACTGAAGACTAAGATAAAACTTCACAATACTGAAAGTAGCTGAATAGTAATGTAAATTGAAACAACCAAATCCCGTGGAAATTGGGCCCTTAGAACTTGAGAAAAGAATGTGACCAAGGCGGTTGAAGCTTCACCTGCTTCTCCGTTAATTTCACAAATTACTTTTAAGATTATCAGGATGTTTGATAAACGGATCAAATCCCTCTTCTAAAGTTACATTTAAAGTATCGCTATTTTAAATTTAGTGAGTAACCGTAAGTTATTACCGTAAAATGAGATTAATGTTCAAAAAAGTGTTAGCTGAGGTATAAAGAAGTACCGGACAGTGGGAGTCAGGGTCTTAACTGGAATGTAGTTGGGTATAAGGAAATACTTTAGAAGTTTTATAGTAGCTGGAGGACGCTAAAACTATTTGAAAGAAAATAATAGAATTGGATCGCATTTAAATAAACTGAACATATGGCCACAATAAGGAGATTAATAGTCAAAATTAGTAGTAAGAAAAATTTGAGATTTTTTTTTTTTTTGTGGTTAATGTAGTAGCTGGAAGAATTAAGTAGTAAAATCTAGTGAATAGGACCAATTATAAGTGAGCTTTAACAAAGGGCGCAAAGGAGGCCAACTGATAGCTAAGGGCAGGGTCCTATCACGAAAACATGTTAAATGGTCTTCGTTCTCAGCACTTTAGATCTTCTATCAGTCAAAATTAAACATAGGGTATATATTAATCATTAAAATAAAATGTTAACAAAATGCGAAAAAAAATGGGGAGAAATGCTTAAAACTAGGTCCTAGAGTTCCAGTGAATATATGAGGGTGTTGATTCAGGAAGAAGAGACTAAGTCCGAACCAAAGACTTTTAAGATACATAGACCGGCAAACTGTCAGTTTAACGGGGGATTTTTGATCACAGATGTTGTATGGTAGTATATATGCTTCATTTTTAATTTACCTAAGAAAATGCTTTTATCAGCGTATTTTTTCAATGCTGATCATTAAGTTTACCCTATTTCATTTAGGCCTTTAAAAAAAAAATAAAATAAAAAAAAAAAAAACCTTATTATTCATCAATTTTTTCGTTTTTTTTCGTACAGCAAGAAAGTATTTCAATAAACATCATCCAAGGATAAAAATATAGTGTTATTTTCGTTAATATGCATTTTTAAAATTATCTTTTTGCATAAAAATTCATTTTAAAAACGTATATTTCTTTACAAGTGTTCGGACCTTGTGCGCATGCCGAACGAGCTCCGCGGCTTTGCGGTCATGTGACCCAGTTCAGTTGTTCTTTAGCTGCCATTGCGGCACGTCATGTTATAGCGGGTCTTATCCCCAATTATTCTGTTTCTTATAGCGGGAGTATTCCCCCAAAAATATGTTTTATGAACGTCACTTGTTCTAACAGCGGGTTATTACTCCAACGTCACTTCATCATTCTATGTTCTTCAGTGTTCGTGATTGTTTGTAACATTTGTGTGCTGTGTGTTATAAAAAATGTGAAAAAGAAACCTAATCGTCTTCATTCTTAAAGTTACACACAGTATTCACATACATTTTTGTAGTCCGTCGAGCCGGAGCGAAATAGCTGCTATGGAAAAATTAAATAGAACAAAAGGTGCTCTAAAAGGTGCTATAACGAAATTAGAAAATTTCGTAAAAGATAATACAGACGAAATTAATTACTCGAGTACCGAGCTCGAAATAAAGATTCGAAAATTACCTGAGCTTCAAGCAAAAGTATCGGAAATACGGGATAAATATTATGATATCCCTGAGATTAAGGACTTACCAGAAATCGAAAACGAGTTAGATGAACTCGAAGATCGTCTCGAGAAACTTGAGGTAAGTCTCAACATATTTCTTAAAAATCTTAAGGTTTCTGAAATAAATGTGCATGCTGATAGTATTGAATCTATAAGTTTGAATAATATTAAAGTTAAGTTACCTGAAATCCCACTACCAACATTCAATGGTAAATATGAGGAGTGGTCAATCTTTAAAGTACAATTTACAAATTTAATTATCAATAATGCCCAGTTAAATGACGCTCAGAAGCTGTTTTATTTGCGAGCATCGCTAAAAAATGAAGCAAAACAACTAGAGAGCCCAGACGATTCCTTTGAGTCATTGTTTACAGCACTTACTGAAAGATTCGAAAATCAACGTTTGCTCATTGACACTCATTTATCAGCCATAATTAATTATGAAAAAATACATTACGAGTCTTCTAAAGAATTGAGATCCTTTATTGATTGTGTAAATAAAAATTTGAGGGCCTTAAAAGTATTACAATATGAACAAAACAATCTGTCTGATGCTATCCTTATCAATATTATATTGCATAAGGTAGATAAGGAATCTCGAAAATTATTTGAATATTCGATTAAAAAATCAGAATACCCGCAATTTAATGAATTAATGTCATTTTTGGAAAACCGCAGTTCTACGTTAGAAAGCGAAAATAGATACTCTGCTTCAAATCCCTTAAACAAAAACATTCCTCTTTCGAACAAACAAAAAAATTTCATGCTAAATTCGAATGATAAATCGAATGGAAAAACTTGTAGTCTGTGTAAATTGGCTTTTCATAATTTGAACAAATGTTCTCAGTTTCTAAAAATGAATGTTTCTGAACGATACGATTTTGTGAAGAAAAATAAACTGTGTATCAATTGTTTGAATAATTCTCATTTCGTAAATTCTTGCATTTCAAAATATAATTGTAATACCTGTGGATTGCGACACAGCTCATCGCTTCATCGAGATAAAAAAAAATAAATCCAAAAATGAATTGGCTTCCCCCAAATTTCCTCCCCTCTTGCAGGTGCGGTAAATAGAGAAACGGAAAGCATTTCGATAAATAATGAATCTTTAAAGACCTTGAATAATATAAGTAAAGAAAGAAAATCAATTTTATTGAGTACATGCTTTGTTTTTATAGAAGATAATTTCGGAAATAAACGAAAGTTTAGAGTAATTTTGGATAATGCTAGCAATGTCAATATTTTAACTAAGGATTGCGCTGACATGCTGAAATTTTAAAAAAGGATAATTAATGTACCCGTTACAGAATTAAATGGTTATACTTATAATGTAAAAAATAAAATTTCGAGTGTAATTACAAACGAAGATGGCTCTTTCAGGGAGAATATAGATTTCTTAATTGTTCCCAAAATCACGGATGTAATTCCATCAAAGCAATTAAATGTATCGGACATTAATTTACCGAATATTGTGGAATTGACAGACCCCACATTTTTCAAACCGGGAAAAATTCACGCATTGGTTGGCGCTGAATTATTTTATAGAATTTTAAAGCATAATTCAGTTAAGATAAATGATAAACTTTTTCTGCAAGACACTGTTTTTGGATGGATCCCAACTGGGGCGCTAGAGGAGAACACGCAAACAAACAATATTACTATGTGCAATTTCGTTAGAGATTTCGATGAAATAAATGATAATTTAAAACAATTTTGGGAGCTTGAGTCTATAGGCATTAAACATGATGATCCGAAAATATCGGAAACTGATCAAGCACAACAAATATTCGATAAAACTGCCAAATTTGTAGGCGATCGTTATGAAGTTCAGTTACCGTGGAAAAAAGACTGGAAGGATTTAAATGATAATTTTAATGTTGCGAAACAGCGTTTGGAAGGTCTAAAAAGAAAATTTTATCGAAACCCAGAGCTTTTTCGACAATATTCTGAAATAATCACGGAATATTTAAAGCAAGGAATTATAGAGCAGGTGCAAGAAAATGAACCTGTTTTAGACAGGGCAGTTTATTATTTGCCCCATCATGCGGTCTGTAAAGAAGATAAACTTACTACAAAGGTCCGAATCGTCTTCGATGCCAGCTCTCATGATAACAATGATTTGTCCCTTAATGATTGTTTATGGCCCGGCACCAACTTAAATCCACTTCTATTTGATATTTTAATCCACTTCAGATTATACGAAATTGCCTTCTCTTCTGATATCGAGAAGGCGTTCCTTCAAATCTCACTAGCTGAAAAAGATCGGGATTCTGTCCGTTTTCTGTGGAATGATGATGGTTTAAAATCTTTCAAGGTCTTCAGATTCAAACGTGTTATTTTTGGAGTCAATGCCTCTCCATTCCTCCTATCTGCTACCATAAAGGAGCACATCAAGCGGTTTACGAACCTACACCCAAGAACTGTTCACCTACTCGATAAATATATTTATGTGGACGATTTTATATCTGGCGAAGATACGCTGCAAGAAGCTCTTGATGTTTCCCTGAATGCTAACAAAATAATGTCTGAAGCAGGAATGAGTCTTCGAAAATGGATAACCAATGATGAAGCGTTACTGAAGTGCTGGCAAAAGGAAGGTTTATATATTCAAATAGAACATGCTGCAATAAGCCTAGGAAGCAATCTAAGCAAGGTATTAGGAATGTCCTGGAAAACAGAAGAAGATTGTCTGACATTCGAAGTCAAAAGTTTAATAGAATTCTTGTCATCGCAAAAAAGCTCAAAACGTCTACTATTGCAAGCAGTTGGTAAAATCTTCGATCCGTTAGGCATGCTGACGCCATTCACCATTAGAATAAAATGCCTGTTCCAAGACTATGGCTAAAGAAGACAGCATGGGATGAACAGTTACCAACTAATGTGCACGAAAAATGGTTAAAGTGGCTCGAAGAACTTCCAAATTTAGCAGAATTAAAAATTCCGAGGAAAATTCTTGGTAGCTTGAATCAAGTAACAGCTGTAGACATACATGCCTTTTCTGATGCTAGTAAAATAGCGTATGGATCTGAAATTTATCTGAGAATAAAAAGAGAGAGAGGTGTGGAAGTCAATCTCGTGACTTCAAGGAGTCGTGTTGCACCGATAAAGGAGATAACTCTGCCTCGGCTAGAACTTCTCGGAGCCGTACTAAGTGCAAGACTGACCAATAAAGTAAAACCCATCCTAGATCAAAAAATCACATCGAAAGTGTACTATTGGACGGATTCCAAAATAACCTTATTCTGGATCAAAGGATCATCAAAGCGATGGAAGCAGTTTGTGGCTAACCGTGTCATAGAGATTAATGCACTTTCAGATTCGAACTTTTGGTATCACTGCTCTAGCAAGGACAATCCTGCCGATCTCTTGACCAGAGGTGCGAGTGTTAATTCTCTTGTAGAGGATCCAATGTGGTTTAGGGGACCAAAATTCCTAGCAGCTGATGACTTAGTGACTGAGCAAGAAACTATTTCTGTGCCAGAAACATTCCAGAGACTAAATCAAAATATAAAAATAACTGTAATGATTTCAATTCTAATATTTCTCTTTCTCTTTTCAGGAATCCTGAAGAAGTAAATTTTTTTCTCAACATAAGTGGTAAATACTATAGTATTCTTCGCATACTGGCATATGTTTATAGGTTTTTTCACAATTGCAAATGTAAGTTAGCAGACCGGCGCAGAGGCAGCCTCACAACCCCAGAAATAAAACAATCAGAAGTTTCTCTAATTAGATTAGTACAAAATGCAGAATTTCAGGAAGAGATTAAGGGTTTAAAACGGGAATCAAGGGTTCTCCCATCCAGTAAAATTAAATGTTTATCCCCCTTTTTGGATCAAGATAATATCTTAAGAGTTGGCGGTAGGTTGGAAAATTCAGATTTAAACTTTGATAAGAAGCATCAAATCATTTTGCCGAAAGGCCATAAGCTCACAAAACTCATATTTGAGCATTTTCACAGGAAGTATTTTCATATTGGTCCCCAAACTTTAATCCATTACGTACGAATGCGGTTTTGGCCCGTAAGTGGAAAAAATTTAGCGCGAAAAGTAGTGCATGATTGCGTTGTCTGTTTTAGGAACAACCCAGTTACTGCTAAAGAAATCATGGGTGACCTCCCATCGGAAAGAGTAACTCCAAATTTTACGTTTAACCATACGGGAGCCGATTTTTGCGGCCCTTTTGAGATTAAATATAAAAATCAAAGAAAAGGGATTTTTCATAAGGTTTATGTCGCGATTTTCGTTTGCTAAGTAACAAAGGCTATTCATTTAGAAATAGTAACGGATCTAACTTCTGATGCGTTTATCGCCGCACTTAAACGCTTTGTTTCAAGGCGAGGAAAATGCGCTTCTATTATGACAGACAATGCTACGAATTTTAGGGGTGCTAAATCAGAATTGCACAAACTTCATGAGTTAGTTCGTAGACCTGATGAAAAATTAGCTAATTACCTTATTTCAGAAGCTATTGAATGGAAGTTCAGTCCTCCTAGATCACCCAACTTCGGTGGTTTACGGGAGGCTGGTGTAAAATCTTTCAAGTATTATCTTAAACGAACATTAAAAGGTGCTAGATTGACTATGGAAGAATTCCTAACAGTCACCACCCAAATCGAAGGGGTACTAAATTCGCGTCCCTTAACTCCGTTATCGACCGATATAAATGATTTTAATGCATTGACACCAGGCCATTTCCTAATTGGTCGGCCTATCGATGCCATTCCAGATCCTCAGTTGATTGATATCACAGAATCGAGATTATCTAGGTGGCAGAGAATCACTAAATTCGTCCAATTAATTTGGAGAAATTGGCAATTAAATTACTTGAGTCATCTCCAAAATCGTTCAAAATGGCAGGTAAAAGGGGAAAACATCAAACCAGGGGCGATGGTTGTCATAAAGGAGGACAATTTACCTCCCTGTAAGTGGATGCTAGGACGAATCTTAGAGGTTATACCAGGAAAGGATGGTAATGTTAGGGTTGCAAAGTTAAAACAGCCTCAAATATCTTTCTTAGATCCATATCTAGATTGTGTGTCTTGCCCATTAATGAAACCTAATGTACATACCTTTTCTCATTGTCTACTTATTTTAAAGTGCACCTAAGATTTACATGTTGTTTTACATTCAACTTTTCTTAAGAATACATCGAACTATTTTTAGAAAATAGCTTAAATTTTGTAACAAAGAATTTAATTTTATTGTATTGTATAGTCCTTGTTATTGCAACTTATTATTATTGTAATATTATTTTATGGTATTGGTATTTTACTTAGTTCTTGTATTTATAGTGTATTTTTAATATTTTGAATGTGCTACGCACATTGCAACGCGGGGCGGCATGTTCGGACCTTGTGCGCAAGCCGAACGAGCTCCGCGGCTTTGCGGTCATGTGACCCAGTTCAGTTGTTCTTTAGCTGCCATTGCGGCACGTTGTGTATTCTAGCGGGTCTTATCCCCAAGTATAGAGTATGTTGTTCTTGAGCTGCCATTGTGGCACGTCATGTTATAGCGGGTCTTATCCCCAATTATTCTGTTTCTTATAGCGGGAGTATTCCCCAAAAAATATGTTTTATGAACGTCACTTGTTCTAACAGCGGGTTATTACCCCAAAGTCACTTCATCATTCTATGTTCTTCAGTGTTTGTGATTGTTTGTAACATTTGTGTGCTGTGTGTTATAAAAAATGTGAAAAAGAAACCTAATCGTCTTCATTCATAAAGTTACACACAGTATTCACATACAACAAGTAATTTAAAATTTTGCAAATTATTATATTATGTTACAGTCGCTACATTTAATCTAAACTTCTCTACCAGTTATTTTTGTAAGCCAAACTTAAAAGAAGATGGAATTATAATCTTTAACAATATGTTTCCATATAAATTTCATCTTTATTTAGGTTTATAAGGCGTGTTAAAATTAGATACTCTTTTTCAAACATGCCATCCATAAAATTATTAATAAATCGCTTTATTTAACTTTATTACTGAAAATTCAATATTTATAATGCATATTTAGATATAAAAAACAGCTTCATGTAAAAAAAAAATATGCCGTAAACTTCATATATATTGATACAAATTTATTTTTAAGCTCATTCTAGCCATACCACTTAATGATAAGTAACCACAGCTGTCGTACAAACCTCGCGGTTCAGGTGTTTCAATTTACTTCACTTGGCTGTCGTGATTTCGCATGCACTTGAGTGGGAATTGCCGGTCTATGTATCTTAAAAGACTTTGGTCCAAACTTTAAAATTTTGCATTAGAATGCTTGAAAATTAGGGGGGGGGTGAAAATAAATGACGCACAAAAAATCAAGGGGCCAGGCATCGTAATCTAAGGGACCCTAGGGTGCCGCAGAATGTTAACTGGAATATAGAAACGGGAGAATAACTAAATGTAAATGGTGTTCCAAAAATAAAGTTCGGACTAAGACTGTGCTATTTTTTAATTATTTAAGGTACAAAAACTCAAAGCAGCACTGTACCAGACCCCAAAGGGGGCAGGACTTATTTATCATATAGTTGGGTATAAGGGTACTTTTTATTAGTTTTTAAAGTATTCATAGGACCTTAAAGTGAATCGAAAGCAATTTTGATCATTTTAAAAGAAGCTGCACAAAGGGCCCTAAGAAGGCAATTAATATTTAAAAATGATGGTAGCTGATGTCTGGGAAATTTTTTTGTCGTCCAAGTAGTAAGAAGGTCTAAGAAGTTGTTAAAAAAAAGCTAGTGAATAGGACCATTTTAAGGGAGCTTTATTAGGGGTCGTAAAATTATCCTATTGTTGAGAACAGGGACCTAACATGGAAGCATGTTAACATTTTTAGTACTTGGCGTCTTATATCTTCAATTTGTCAAAATTAAGCATAGGATATGAATTAATCTTTAGAATAATATTTTAAATTTGCGGTAAAAATGTGGGAAATACTTAAAATAGGACCTTGGGCTCCCAGTAAAAATCATGCGGGTGTTATTAAGAGGAGATGAGTCAAAAACTCAACTTTAGTATTATTCATTGAGAAGATGAGAGCATTAGGGGAGAAAAAGTCATACCAAACTAAGTTCAAGGAGCAACGGATCGGGCCATACGGGACTCTCGTGGGTCCCAGGATTTTAACTGAAACCTGGAAACAGGAGAAAAATCTAAATGGAAAATATGCTCAAAAAATGAAGATCAGATAAAGGGACACTTTTTTTACCTATAAAAAAATTTTTACACATAAAGTTTGCAAATACACATTTTCATTAATATTATTACAAAGAGAAACATTAGTTTTTGAATAATTTTGTTTATATTCATTCTCTTCATCACTCTGAGAACACAAAAACTTTAAATGATTACAATTACTAACTAAAAATTTACATTAGCTTTACAATGATGTCCTAAATGACCAATGTTTGACAAGAAAAACAATCATTTTTCTTTTGTACAATTATTTTTTTTATTATTATAACCCATTTTTTTCTGCTTTAAAACATTTTGCACTAGCATGTGGTTTTTCCTAAAAAATACAATTAATAGTCAAGTTACCCTTAGACCCTTCGTTTTTACTTACTAATATGTCAGCAGTTGATACATCAGACTTGTCACGACTAACATTTTTAATATGTATACGTTTAACAATATTGCTAGTAAAACCAGTTTGTGCTAATTTAAAAATCTCTTCAGATTCTTGGCGCAAAAATTCATTATATTTCAGTGCGTCCCCTCAGAGTTCTTTGGCATCCCTTCTTCCGGAACACGATTTTTATCCCATCGTCTAAGTACACCTTCAGATAGGTAAGATCTACAGGCCCCAAAAAATTGGCAAAATTTTCTTTTGTCCGCCCAAGATTTTCTAGTTCTTTGAAATTGTTTGTAATGGTATTATAAACAACAGTCAATTTCTTAGGACGACGTAAAGTAGTAGCATTTTTCATTACAAAATTCAACAAATCTCGAACATATGTTAGATCTAATAAGTCATCTCGACCAAAACAATTTTTTGCTGCTTCGCTTCTTTTGAATAATTCGACGATTTTTAAAGGAATTTTGTTAACTAGATGAGCTACTTGATAATTCGGAACTATATGCTGCGCCCAGTATTGGAAATGTTCCATTGGAGCTAAATTCGGATCTTCGTGTATCTTGGATAATTGCTCCATAAGCCCAAAAATTCTCTAGCACTGTCGGAAATATTTTTAACTTCAATTTCGGAAGTTTAAATTTGGTTCTTTTATCCACTGTTTCTGTATTCGATTAGAAAACAGATCTACTGGTGGCGTAGTCAGTAAGTGGAGGCTACTGCCAGGCTGAGGGTCCGGGTTCAAATTCCTGGGTAAGACGTGGATGTGATTGTGAAAGTGTTTTCAAAAGTTATATGTACATATATAAATATATATATATATGTGTGTGTGTATGTGTATGTGTAATGGAAAGAAATGAAGTTGTTCTGTCGACTTCGTGTAACTAATTCTGTGTATAAATAAGGACTATTCGAGGCGACAAACATTGTTGCTATAGGCCCAAAAGCAATATCCACTACGGTGGACTTCAAATGAGAAAACAGAACCTTGATCGATTAATTTCGATCTCTGTGCTAATTTCTATTTTATACTCAATTTTCACTTTTAAACTCAAATGTAAATCCCTATTTTAGTTTCAATAGAACGGAATTCAGTTTCATATTCTTTAACATTAATTAAATGCAATTTCTTTTTCAAATATATAAATATCCTATTGCTTGACGCAAGAAAAAAATATTGCAGAAGAATAAAATTTTCATCGAATTCGATTAAAAAAATAACAAAAAAAAAAAAAAACAGAAGCATTGCTAGATTAGAAGTATCTACAGGATTATATTATTTGTTTGAATAAATCAGAAAAAATATATTCAATTAATAAAACAAAATAAAAATCTATTATAACAAAAGAAATACGAAATATACTCCCTAAACATTGTACGTCTTTACCGTACATGTTCTATATTTCAACAGACTAGAACGTTTGCCATTTTACAAAAAAGATATTAATCATTATAATCAATAAAATATAATGAACAAAAAAAAAAAAAAAAAAAAAAATCAGTTTTTGTACAAGGATAACATGTCACGTGATTCATCCTCTCCCGAGTTGAGATAAAAATAGAAACGTTACGCAACAAAGTATGTAAATATGTTTTATCATATGACATACCTCAGATTTGGTTCAATACTTCGAAAATATAAAGCACTTCAGCACCGGAACGTTCTAATTTCTTATACACTCCCAACGAATAATAGACTGATACTTTTTTTTCCAAACTGGTATATAAATACCACGGAGAAAGCGACATTCTAGTAAAACTATCCATTGAAAATGGTCGCGTTCGCTGTTGATAGATCTTGTGATTAATGTAACATCTTCGTTTTCTTTTCATATGTTTTTAGTATCAATGGCTTTAAGTCTTTAAGACCAGTTCATTTTTAACGGAATAAAAAATAAATATTAAACACCTTTTTAGTAAATATATATTTATTTTGGTTATTTTAACGCAGGGTGACTGTGTCATTCTGTTCTGAACTCGATTTAAGTATTTGAGTTTTTATATTGGTATTATTATCACCATTTTCACTGTTTTGCACTGTTCATGCTGTTTAAAAAACGAAAAACAGCTATAAGGTAGTCCGAATAGTAAGTGACAATTTTTATATATTTTAATAGAATAAGGTTTGGAAACCTCCTCACTGGAGGGGTTACAACATTGCTATTCATTAACAATTCTATTCATTAGGAAGCTATTGCATTCATGATTGGTTACTGAAGTCCTATTACTTTATTTTTAGAACATGTTTTATTTTTCATGTCTGAGAAACACGTTGTTTCTCTGCTGAAATAATAAGGTAAGTGCTATGTCATTTCGTATGTTTCATAAGAATTTACTGTTTTTATTTGCATTATGCACTAATTTTATTAAATGCACATTAAATATATGCATTATAGAGATATTTCTAATCGTTTTAACAATTGTAGAATATGTACAATTTTGAGAATAGGGATGTTTAATAATTGGTTAGGGAAATGTCAAAAATCCAATGAATGAACAGCTGTTCATTCACTGGATGGAATATATTAGCCTACTTTATTTAGTGAATGAACTGTTTTGGCCTTTATGTTTTTGTGGCTTCTTTTCAACCTATATTTCGAATTAAGTGATTTTTCTAGAATGGCAACAAATGAAAAGTTAACAGATATAAAAACGAAACAAAAGAACATATACACACACATTTTTAAAGGTAATAATTATTGATGACTTTCAAAATCTTACATTTTCTATGTTTTTAGATGATTGATAGAATTATTTTCACTGATGACCAAGAAGATTCCTCAAAAAGGAAATATGGGAGGTTCGAGTACTCTACAGAGGTCCTTGAAAATATTGCACAAGCTACGAGGCTCAGGTCAGCTCAGTTTACAGAAGACATCTCCATTTTAATATTCCAAAAGCAACGTTGTTTATGAAACTGGGAAAACAATTGAAAGTAAGCGTATGGGACGTTGCCTGTGTTGTCCTTTGAAGAAGAAAAAACTCATTGAACATTGGATAGTTTGAAATGGAAAATTGGATTTAATATGCATAAGGATGAAGTAAAAGGTGATGTTTACAATGTCATGAAACAAACTAGAAGGAAAAATCCATTTATAGACAAACATCCAGGGGAGAAATGGATGGCTCTTTTCTTAAAAATAGCATCCAAGGTTGGAAATATGAAGTAAGCACAATGACAACATGTAGAATACAGGTCCACATGTGGTGGAATTGGAAGTGGCCTGCACTACAGTATAGGATCTGGTATTTTAAGGATCATATGAAAGGCATAATAAAAAACCCGAAGTTATTTCTGAAACATGCTCCCGTTCGTCTGGAGTTATTACTGAAATAGAGAAGTTCAGGGCCATTGATTTCAGAAAATAGATTTAGTTTTTTCACTTTATTTAATCTGTAATTTACGACTAATTTCAAAACTAAAGAGTGACATTTTTGCAACCTAATTAATTATCCTTCTGGGTTTAAAAAGAACCGTAATTCACTAAAATATGTTATAACTTATTTGCATAAGTAGCAAATGAATTATGATTATGATATTTAAGTTGTTTTAAATTGCTGCCTGTTCATACACTGGAAAATTTTGCGTTCATTCACTTGTAACAAATGTTCATTTACTTGGTTTTTGCATCGATTTCTATTAACACATCTCCAGCATCCCAAACAAGTAAAATATATAATTCCTTTTGTTATTTTTTATTCATTTGTAAGCCACCGAATGTATTTGCACTGTCAAACTCCATTAGATACTGTTTATTAAATTAAAATGAATTATATTCTTTTTAAATGTGCTTAAGTGTTCATTTACTGGTCAGACTACCCTATATTGTCTAATTATCTAATAATGAATTAAATTTAAACTAATAAATTATAACTAGCTCTATAAAAGCAGAAGAAATTTATTTAGAAATAAAGTGAAATCTTACTTTTTCACAGATGCCAATATACAGGGTCATTCATAATTCCCTTCGGGGTTTCGAAACGTTATAGTAAAGAAACGAAGCCTAATATGATAAAAAGAAACATATGAAATTATTCCGATACTATTCAAGTTTTAATTTAATTAGTTTCCGGTAGATGGCAGTAACATCTGTATTGAAGTCAGTTGTAGTAACGAAAAATGGCGTTTACAAACGAAAAGAAAGCTTTTTGCGTGGTGGAGTTTGCAAAATCTGAATCAGTGGTGTCAGTTCAACGGGCCTTTTGTAATAAATATCGAAAACAGGGACCAACTGACAAAACAATTCATGTGTGGTACCGGAAATTTAAAGAAACGGGATGCCTATGTGACAGGAAAAGAAGTGGTCGGCCTGGTCCATCTGCGGACACCGTAGATCGTGTACGGGAAACGTTTTTAAGGAGCCCGACGAAATCAACCGCTAGCGGAAGCCGAGAATTGGGGATCTCTCAACCAACAGTGTGGCGAATTCTGCGAAAACGTCTTTGTTTGAAGCCGTACAGATTGGGACTGGTGGAAGCGTTGACTCCAGAAGATTGCATTTCTCGTTTCACGTTTTGCATTGATGTCCATGAACGTGAAACACTAATGTCGAAATTGATTTTTAGTGATGAAAGCACATTTCACATGTGTGGCACTGTCAACCGCCACAACGTACGCATTTGGGGCACTGGAAATCCCCATTCTGTAGTGGAACACTATCGGGATTCCCCAAAAGTTAACGTGTTTTGCGCTATGTCCTCCTCACGTGTTTATGGGCCATTCTTTTTTAGAGACTTGGTCTTCTTTTTCCAGAGAAGACCATTACCGGTGTAGTGTACCTGGATATGTTGCAGCTGTGGCTAATGCCGCAGTTAGAGGAACGTGAGGATGATTTCGTATTTCAACAAGACGGTGCTCCTCCCCATTTTTTGTGTGATGTGCGTGAATACCTGAACACACACTTACCTCATCGATGGATTGGACGAGCTTCTGAAGATGACGTACCTCTTCTAAAGTGGCATCCACGGTCACCGGATTTAACACCGTGTGACTTTTTCTTGTGGGGGTATGTGAAAGACCACGTTTTTGTACAACCTATTCCACGTGATTTAGCTGACCTGCGTGAAAGGATAACACGTGCTATCAATAACATAGACAGTACCATGTTGAGTAGAGTATGGCAGGAACTGGACTATCGCATTGATGTATGCCGTGTGACCAAGGGTTCACACATAGAACACCTGTAATGTATGTAAGTAAAACTTGAATAGTTTCGGAATAACTTCATATGTTTCTTTTTTTCATATTCGTCTGCGTTTTTTTACTATAACGTTTCGAAACCCCGGAGGGAATTATGAATGACGTATATATATATATATATATATATATATATATATATATATATCAGAAACAGCTGGTTTTATTCACGGTTGCAAGAGCGCAATTCAAATATTTTTGCAGATTTAAATCCATGTATAAACGTCGGAATAGATTTTTTGGAAAATAAATAGAAGCCCACATGAATATTTATACAATTTAAATAAAATTATTATGCTAAACAAATGGATATACATATATACATATATATACGTATATAACAAATATTTATATTTTTAATATTTAAATTATGTGTAAAAACCTTTTTACAAAAGAATAAAAGCATATTTAAATATGTATATTTGTTATACTCATCGAAAAAGTACATAGTGTAAAGTATAAATATGATGTACCGAAAAAAATGTTTTTAGTAAAATTTACATTATTTAGAGTCTGCAAAATCGGTTTTTCATTAATAGCAAAATTATTCAGTAATGTGGAATTTTGTTTTGCATCAGAGGATATTATTTTACAGAGTGTCATACTAAATTATATGTAGTTTCGTAACAACCACCTACTGCGATAGGTAGTATAACATTTATTAAACTGTTACTTACCCATCATACGTAGTATAGGGTAAGTCTTGTAACAGTTTTGAAAATCGAAATTTTTTTGACGGATTTACACGTTTCAGACACGGAAGATTCCGAAAAACATAATTTTAGAAAAAAAAAAATTGCCGTCCGTCTGGGTGTGTGACTATAAACTCTCTATATCCCAAACAAATTGAGATAGAGACTTGAAATTCGGTGTGTACGTAAGGAGTAATAATGGAAAGAAGCCTATTGAATATCAGTAACCTCGATTATCCGGAACTATTTTTGTCGGACTCTCGAAATATTCGTTCTGATAAAAGGTACACAAAAATATTCGAAATTGTTTATTTTAGGGAATTAATATAAAAGACAATTAAAAAGACATAAATATTACATCATGAATGAAGTCGATGGGATAATTAGTTGCCAAGATATTTGTAATCCTATTTTTGATACTCTTCGATTTTTAATGACCCTGTATTTCGTTCAAATTTCAATTCAAAGATATATTTTAATTGGAAATAAGACGCTTAATTTAACGCTATAAACTGTTAGTTAATACGATTACAATTTTTCGAGTTAAGGATGTTTCTATTACACAATTCTGTACTAGTCGATTATCCCGCCGACCAAAAACTATCCCCAAACTATAAGATTAAATGCCAATAAGGGCTTATCGTAAATGTCAAGCATTTAATTCATCTCCATATCTATAAGGGGGGTAACCATAAGGGGGGGCCTGTTCTGTCGTCAAATGCCGCCAAGTTTGTCGCCCCCTTGGGGACCAAAATTAGTCGCCAAAAGTCACGCCAAATTTCTAATATTTCGCCAAATTCCTATAGACTTACATTGTAAACGAATATTGTTTATTTGCTTACAGAAAATCAACAAATTGAGACATTTTAATGCAACAAAAAGTAATATTAGCTTAAGGGATTATATTAATTATATGTAAGGGAGTCCAAGTAAATTAAATTATGAATAACAGTAATATGATACAATGCTTAGCATATACCACATGTTTTATTTTCATATTTTATATTATGTATATCCATGATGGGTAAGTATTCCTGTGGCCCCCAACGACTAGTTTTAATATACCGGGTGGCTACTATTAAAACACTCCTACTCTCACTTCCCCATATATGGAACTACTCAGTGTAAAAGCTTAAAATTCTGTGTAGATACTATTAAAAGCTTATGCAAACTGATTACGCAAAAACATAGTTCCAGGAACAGGGATAGATGACGCTATACAACACAGAATAGGAAAAAAAACAACAACAACAACAATAATAATAATAATAATAATAATACCAATAAAGTAAATAATAAAAACACGAGAAATAAATCCCTTCCGTTTTAATTTCTGTTGCCCTAATTGATAAAAGTAAATAAGCTTAAACTTCCATTGTAACAGCAGTTTCATTTCGTAAGCACAAAACGTTCTATAAACACATTGTTTGCAGCCATGGTCTAGGCATAAAAACTATGGGAATCCTATTCTCAAACGTTTTAATAATGACAAACCAATCAGTCGTGTTTTTCTGACAACCTGTTCATTTTGTTCTTAATTCGTGTGATTTTTTGCTGTGGTGACTCTTAAATGATCTTGTTTATCGAGGTATTCTACTAACCTTGGCATATCTGAAAAAAGGCATCACTGTACTTATCAGAAGCATCTCAGTCGACTAATAAGATTTGCAAACGAACAAGCTGTCCACAGATTGACGATTTTACATCTCCATGTAGGAAACTATACTGAGCAGCTTTCCATGAGTAGATAAGACCTTTGTCACGAGACCATATGGTAAATTCAAATAAAGTTTGTAATATTACATCATTTCAGAGTATGACCAGTTGTACAGCGCCATCTATAGTCGATTTCTGAATCTATTACTTTCATGTGATTCATTACCTCTTATCTTGAGCAGAGTGTGCACAAAATGTGAAGGTCGTTCACTGTGTAGTGTAGTTCGATATATAAAGGGGTAGATGTAGGGGAGTTTTAATTATGGCCACCATATATATTAATATTTTTCATTCTTATTGCTATGTTTACAAAAGGTAAAAAAACTTAATAAAATTGTATAGTAATTAAAATAATTACAACACATTATACTAAATATATAATATAATAATTGCATTTTATATCATCTGCGAACGATAGTTGAATTTTACTTACAAATGAAGAAGAAAATTTTGAATGATAATTTCTTCAGAAGCATATTTTAAGAATATAGATTTCTTATTTACACATACATGTAAGCATATATAGGGTCTCCAGCGAATAAGACCATGATTTCAAAATTAAATATCTCCAAAACCAGATCAATAGAATTATGATTTAAACGGTTTGTTAATTAGCTAAGCTGTAAAAATGGTGTACAGAAGTTTCAAAATTTAGTTACAGAAAACGTTAACAGATGGCGCTATAATCGCAATGACTATAAATTGTGCTTTGAAGTCCAGAGCACTAGTGTCTCATTCCTAGATTGTTCCCTATTGAAGGACGAAAAGTGGGAAGTCTGCTTCTAAGTTGGGGTGATGCGCAGAAGCGGAGCCATGTGTTGACAGAATTCAGATTTGTTACAAATTTTGTTATAAGCTATTTCGATCTGGATACCACTATCTCTGTGGTATGTCTTTTCTCTCCTATTTGGTAGATTGTGGAATTGAATCCAAGCAGAGGAGGATTTGAAAAATTTGGAAATATTTATTTAAATTGTGAAAAAAAGTTTGATTAAAAAAATCCAAAGATTCTAGTTTTAAAATTTAATCATCCTTTTTTTTAATCATTGAGCATTTATAATAATGATTCATAAATCATTTTTTTTTAATTGTAGAAAATAGTTTGAATAAAAAAATACAAAGTTTCTATTTTTAAAAACTCAATTAAGTTAGAAAAATCATTTTAATTTTAAAAAATCATTTTCATTTTTTTTATCTTTGAGCACAGAAATATCGTGCAGCTTCTAGCGATATGATCCGAAGTTTTGGAAAGGAGTGCAGCTTCCAAAACACTTTTGCTTTGATATGAAGTATCATCAATTCCTTTTAAAAATGAAATAATTTAATGTATAATTTCTGTCCCTGAAACTTTGTTTACAAAGAAAAGAAATATGTGTGTTGTGCTAAAACTAAAATCTTATACCGTGATTTAAGAATGTAAATGAAAAGTGCAAAATTACTTTTTAGTTTATAATAATTCAGGTATAAACAATAATATCAAAATATGATGTCGTGGTTTAAAAATATGAAAACTAAAGAAAAAATACAAAAATATATTTTTTAAATATATGCATTTTGATTTAAATAATTACATGGCATTAACAATTGAATATAATAAAATATTTTAATAAGTTCTTATACACTGGTGAAAACAATTAAAGGGACAAACGGTTAAAAAAAAAAAAAAAGTTATCCCTATACGCCAATAATGTATCTGGTGATAGTTAAGCTCGTCGCGGACACACCTGCCACACAGTGGTCTGTGTCGTCATAAGGCAGTGGCGCTGTGATCGCGTTTGTGCATAGGTGCCTCATTTGACCACCGAAGCTTGTAGCATGACGACGTTTTGAAACATCGTAGCATAACCCAATCCTTGTTTTTTTTTTATTTCTTTGTTTACCCATCATTAGTATGGCTAGTCGAAATATGTCTAGATGATGCCACAAGATGGCGGATTATTGAAAGACTCGAGGCCGGCCAATCACAGGCTTCCTGTTGAAAAGACCTCGGTGTTCCGTGAAATGTGATGTCCACTCCGTGGAAATAGTTTACAGAGACGGGAACAGTGGTCCCCCAACCTGGTCAAGGCCGTAAAAGGACAACAACGCCGGCTAAGGATCGCTATTTGACATTTCTAGCCAAAAGGGTTAGGTTCGCGACAGCGGCACAACTGTCTCGTCACCTGTATAATGTTACAGGAGCATCCATTTCACGGATAACAGTCACCCAGAGACTTAATGCATGTGGCCTGTATGCCAGAAGCTCTGTAGTCTGCATTCCTTTGACTGTGAACCACAAAAAGTTCCGTCTAGCATGGTGCCGATAACACCTGCCTTGGACAGAGGATAGTTTGGGGTGATGAATCGCGATTCAGTCTGGACAGCGATTCGAGATGTGTTCTCATCTGGAGAGAACCCGAGAGTCGATATCGGCCTTCTAACATTGTTGAAAATGATCACTATGGTGGAGGTGGTCTGATGGTCTAGCAGGCATCATGGTAGACGGGCGTACCGACCTTCATGTGTTTGATAGAGGTACTCTGACAGCCAGCGGTACATGGACGAGATCATTGCACCCTATGTGAGACTTTTCCGCGGAGCGTATGCACCAAATTTCGAGTTTATGGACGATAACGCTCGTCCACATAGGGCTCAGTAGGTAGACGAATATCTCGAATCGTAGGCTTTTCAACGAATGGAGTGGCCTGCGATGTCCCCTGATTATAATCCCATCGAACACGTATGGGACGGCCCTTGGACGATCAATTGCAGCTCGAAGACCAGCTCCAAGGACCACCGATGAGCTCAAGGGTGCCTTGGTGCAAGAGTGGGTGCAGTTGCCACAGAGATTGATAAGGTCTCTGGTAAACACTATGAAACGCCGATGCGAGAGTTGTGTATCTGTTACAGACGATCATACACTCTGTTAGACATGATTTTCTCTGACTGATAGGGTGTCAGTCAGCTGCTGTGCTGGACACGTGACCAAATTCCTTATTTAGGGTGCAGATTGTGCCCATTTTTGTTTTGCCATACATTAGTCTTATATCGAATGATATTTTGGCCAAGTTTGGTTTTATTTGCTTTATTAGTTTTCTTTTAATTGCAAAAAACCATTTGTCCCTTTAATTGTTTTCACCGGTGTATAATGATTTCTAAACTTTTTATTGAAAATTCTATTAACTGAAATTTTCTAATATTAAAGCTGGTGCAATAATTCTGTGACCAGATGTCTCCACGTCTGCACATCACTCCAATGAAAAAGTGGCCTTTCCCACTTTTCATCCTTCCACAGGGAACTATCTAGGAATGAGACGCTAGTGCTCTGGTCTTCGAATCACAATTTATAGGCATTGCGAATACAGCGCTATCTATTAACGGTTTTTGTAACTAAATTTTGAAACTTCTGTATAACATTTTTACAGCCTAGTCAATAAACAAATCTTTTACCATAATTCTATTGATTTTTGTTTTTGAGGTATTTAATATTAAAATAATGTTCTTATTCTCTGGACACCTTGTATATTTAAATATAATCTACATAATATAGATGTCATTTGTACGTTTCATTCTAACTATGAAATCTATATATGAACTATATAACTATCTTGCAAAAAACCATTATAACACAAATTATACAACAAATGAAAGTAATTGCATTTTCTTTTACATCCATTTATTTTTCACATCGTTCTACAGTTACCAATATAACTGTAAATAACATGGAAAAAGTATTATTATTCTTAATTTATTCCCAAAATCTGATAAAATAGCAGTGAAATATATCTTGTTAGTAAAAAAAAAAGTTCTGCAGTGAGTAATTGTTGAGATAAAACAATTCGAGATATTTTATATGGACATAACGTCTACCCATGTTAGCAGAATAAACTAAATAATAAATTGTTTTTTATGCCAGAAAAGGAAAACAACACACTTGACGCAGATATAGTTAAGTTATTGTTGACATCGACATTTGTGATTAATAACTTTGTTTCAAGATATTTGGATGATTTTTTCGGACAATAAGTATTACATTTCTACCAATGGATGTTTTCTTTGTTTTTATTACACGAGAAATATTTATTTCTTCTATTTGATAAATTGACTGAGTGGTATCTTATATATATATATATATATATATATTTGTTGTTGTTGTCCTGATCAACATACATATGCAATTTATTAAGGACCTAGAATTATAAAAAATAGCCTTAATAAAATACTTAGATAAGTTTATGCCTCATCTCTTATATCTGACTGAATTATTGAGACAGTTCTTTAAGTAGGATACAAAGTGGCTGAGTATCATGCTTCAAAATAATATACTATTAGCATATGGATCAGCATAATTAACTGAAACACAACAAAGATATACTCAGATTGAAAAAAAAAATGCTCGATGAAATTTATGGCCTTATGCATTTCAGTTATTACACGTATGGAAGACCACTTGAAACTCAGACCGCAAGCCATTGCTGTTATTAAGCTAAAACAGTGTCATGACTTATCACTTTGAATTCAACACATGCTTCTTAGGCTTAATAGTTATTATGTCAAGTTTGAATATATTCAAGAAAACGTCTTCTAACAGCTGATACACGTTCTTGAACTCAGTTAGTTCAATACAATTTTGTCGACGAGGAAGGTTCAGAAACAGCTGTTAAGATACATCTAGTATTCAATGAAACACCAAACATTTTAACCCTTTCAAGGGCGGAGGTTCATTTTTGGACCCCTTAATGTTAATCCCTAAATAACACATTGGCACAAATTTATTTGAATAAAATATTTCCTTTTATTAAGTACAAGAACAAAAGTTTTTGCTTATTTTCGAATAAATATATTTGCAAATTTTTATGCCATATTTCAGCATTTTGTGAATAGAAGTACCTTGGCCCTGGAAGGTTTAAAAGAATACTCAGCATTTACTACTAATGACAATGAATTTCAAGACGTTTTATACCATATTCAATGTTTTTTGTTTGAAAAGAAAAAACACAAGAAACTTCGCTATACCTCACTGCAATCGCACATAAGAATATTACTGCACAGATGAATATGTCATTTGTCTAGGTAAAAGACTTGTTGTGCAAAAGTTGTCATAGCAGAAATACTTCAAAACTTGCATTTAATACGCAGAGGTATAATGTCTTGTAAACAAAAGTTATACAATATTTTTATTGTCCATCAGTGAACTGTGACAGAGAAATTTTTATCGATAATTGTAGAATTTTCAAGCAGTATCAGCCTAACAATCGGACGGAAATTTTATTTGATGAATATATTCCGGAAAATGATTGATTGTGATTTTATTCAACTAAAAGTTCAGCAACATCTTGTAATCATTGATTATTTTTCAAAATATATTAAAAAATATGCAGTTTTTCCATTTCACAAAAAATTCTTAAAATTTCAAAATTAAAGTGTTTTTATTCCCCTTTAAGTGCTATTTTCAATTAAATCATCGCATTTCTTTTAAATTTACGCTTTACATTTTTAATAAATAAAATATATGTTTTTAAATACTGACTTATAATTTCACGCATGAAAAATTTCTATTTGTTGAACATTATAAATTAATGTACTTATTACAATACCTTAAGGGAAAAAAAAAACATGCAGAGTTTACTAAATTATATCAAAGATTATGAATATAATAAAAGAAATGTTTTCTGCATCTAAACCATTTTATTAAAATATTTCTCCAGTAAAACCTTATTGAATGGGTTATAGATATATTTTATTTTATTTCTTTTCATGTTTCAGAATTTAGGAAATACATAAAACCCATTTTAAGAATACAATATAGAGAATAGGGATTTTTTCTCAATTTTATAAAAGATTAGACTTTTCCCGGAAAATCTTTTATGTGATTCTGAATGGCCTAATCACAAATTGAATTCTGAAGAATATCTTTAGATAATATTTTGTTTTTAATTAAAAAATATATCCTTTATAATCAAATTTCTGTAAGAAGATTTTATTTTTGTATGTTCAAATAAAAATGATAAAACTGAAACTTTTTTTTTTTTCGGAATTAAGTTTGAAGCTGTCTCTCTTGTTATTTCTCGCGAATTTAATACATTATTTCCACTATGTGCTTCGTTAATCGACTTCTAAATGATGTACATTCGAGCTTTTCACAAATATTGTAGAATTTGGAATATTTTACTATTTGCATTATTTAGTATTGTAATTTTCTTGAACGACATATTTTTCGTGTCAACTTGTCCCACTTGTTATTAGTATAATAACAATAAAAATAATAAGACTTTTGTTTTGAAACACGATTTTTGTATGAGTTACTGAATACATATTTTTAAACTATAAAAAAATATATCTAGTGCAAATTTCTTCTTTTCATATGGTCTATTCTTCAGTGTCATGTGACAGTACGGTAATGAAAATGAAGTATACCCACTTCGAAATATTCTGGAAAACGCCGATTAAAACTGTGAGTGCAACCAACGTATATGTACAATCGTCTACAAATTAATGTTCTGCTTAAAGTTTACTTAAGGTGTCATCTACATAAAAAAGTAATTAACTACGTCGCTTGTAACACTAAAAACTAATTTTGACGTCATATTATGAGTTTTCAGTACATTTTATCTTCGAATACCAAACGGAAAGTTACTCGGACATGTAATTTAATAATTTCGCATGTTTAAAATTTAGTAATATTATTTTTAAATTCTTCCACAATAATTGAAAAACAGACTGGAATGCGGATTGTTTTTTTAAACCATAACTCGTATACAACTCAGTCAAAGAGGCTATAGATTTACATTTGTATGCTTGCGACTTCTAAAAATCGATTTATCTAAAAAGTATATAGATTGCAGTTTATGTTTACCTCGAAAATTAATTTCGAATTTTTTTAACTTAATTTTCAAAATAATCGACTATAAACTCTACTTAAACCCATCGAGCGTCTTCTACAGAATTTTTAATCTTCAATCACCGGTTTTTTAAAACAGAAATTTTTGCCTAATTGAATCGGGAAAATGCTCGGATTTAATAAGGGAAAATTTACAGTAAAAAAGTTTCTGGTGAGAATAATCCACGATTCTGAGTTCCTTACGCGACACGAATACCGGTCGCTCGTCCCCAAGGGCTTAATGAAGTTTAAAAACGTTTATGTGCACTTAAAAGTTGGCAGGTAATAATAATAATAATAATGATAATGCTACAAGTTTAAAATATACATTTTGGAAAAACTGAACAAAGAAAATATCAGAGACATAGGATTGAATAAAGAAACTGCAGCTGTAACAAAAAAGAACTTTGTAACCCCCCTACAAATAGAAACTTTACAGATTGGGAAAATCGAAAACTACGAAAATATGCATAATACCCTACTACGTGAAGCCATTGAGATCCAAATTTCTAAAGAAAAACTTTGTAACGATATGACGCACGCGTTTATTGACTCTCGATAGATGGAGTTACTTAAAGAAGAAAATGAGAGAGCATAAAGGGGATGGGGAGGGAATCAACTGATCTCAAATCAAGATAAATAGGAGAAACGAAGGACTTTCAGTCAGTCAACAGACCTGTATATATTACGGAGATTTAAAATTGTAATTAAAATGTGAAATAATGTCTGAAATTGGTTTATAATCGGTTAATTATGCATTTTATTTAAATATCCAAGTGGATCTGCTATTCAACAGCCATCGCCAGGGAATATTTTCATTAAATAATTAGAAATTGAAAAATTTCATAAACATTTTTTGTGAAAATATTCCTTGGCGATGACTGCGAAATTGCAGACCTTATGTACTAGGACGTTTATAAAAAATGCATATTTAAAGCTTGTAACAAATGTATTATTATTATCTGTACATTTTTAAGTAAACACAAAACTTTTTAAAAGTTCATATGGTATAGTTTGTGATTGAATCAATGTGGAATATCGCAATTCATCTTATGATTTTATTTATTTAATCTACTATATAATAAATAAATTTCTAGAAGCTTCCAATATGATAATTAAAAATTACAGCTAATTCCATCGAGTTGACTTTGAGTTGATTTTCAATAGCTAACCGCACTGCAATAATTTGTAAGCGATATAAATCAGTTCAATATTAGGAATTCCGCATTTTGAAATCGATTACTTGCTAAACTATTTGACCGAACGGGATTACCTATTTCCCGATTTCACTTATCCTTTGGAATTCAAAGATTAAAGTTACCGGATATTCCAAACATAATTTCAACTATCGGTGATATAAATCACAGTTATATTTTGTACAATTTATGTATGTAGAAGATTGTCTACACTAAATATAAGAGTACGTTTTTTAGTAGAAGTTGTTACTAATAGGTTGGTTCCATATGCATTTTTATACAATGATTTTTGGTGGATTGCGTAAGGAGCAGGCGGCTTAATTTTTATTGTCATTTGTGTACAAATAATATATTTAAAAATATGTGTTAATGTTTTGTAGAATAATTGTTAATTAAGATATTACGCTAGGTAACAATAGCGGAAAATTAAAAACTATTTTCCGCTTTTAGTGTACTCTTCTTAGATTTTGTGACTGAGACAGAAACAAGTGTTCGATATATCAATAAATATTTTTCGTATAAACTGTACTGTAAAGAAAGTACAAACCCCGTGAAAAATTATTTTTTCCTGAGATCTATAAATACGTTGCAGTAGACACGCAAAAGTAACTAGTGCTCACATTAAAATTATTACAAAAACAGTAAAATAAAAATAAAAATGCCATGCTATATGGCTTCATTACATTATAGTTTTAACGTTTGGATAGCAGAGGTATGAACTATTTACGACCATCTTGGAACTTTTTTATGATAATGCATAAACAACTTGTTATACGAATTAACGTTTTATAAAACTTACACGGACTGTGACAGTTTCTACGTTTTTTAATCTAATTGTGACCTTAACAACTACACACCTCATATTATATAGTACGAATTTTACTCTAAATGCATATATAATTGCATATATAATCTATTTCATTATGGGGGTATTGCAAAATCATTAAAATTGAAGTTGAACAGTTTTCCCCGATAAACCTTAAGGTAAAATTTTGCGTATCCTTGTATAAGAACTGCACATGTACCAACTCTATTTTAAACAGCTAACGTCCGTCGTATAGCAAACCTCCATAAAATGGCAATTACTCGTAATCTAAGAAACTTTACATAATGTATAGCGCGTACTCTATGGAATAAGGGCATGAAAGGCAGACGAACAGTGCCATAAAAATAAAAACGATGGCCGACGACAATTACATGTCGCCATTGCTGCAGCTAAATGCTTCTCGACCCCCTCACCCACCCCACACAAGCCAACAATATGCCGCTTAATCCAAGGTCACTTTAATCTACGCACTCTGCTTTCGGCTATTAATTTGCAGAACAAAAATGTTTTGCTACGTTTTTAATTAAAAAGTAAGGTTAATCATTAATATTACAAAATATTTTTAAAATCTAAAAAAATGTATTTTAAAAGATGCAAGATTTAGTAGCATAAGAATTAAAGTTTTGCAGTATAAAATTTAAATATCTACAACAGAGCAGTTTATTTGTATATTTTTAAAATTTAAAACAGTTATTTCGTATATAATATATATATATATATATATATATATATTTACTAAACTAAATTGATCAAAATTCTTAAAATCTACTTAAAAATACATATTTTCAACTTTTCCGCCGTACTTCTAAATATATTATATTGCTGACCATACATTAACACTGTCTTAACAAAAGCATTATACAACTTTTTATCCCTATTAGGTATCAAAATTGAAAAAAAAATATTTTTTCATCCCACCCTAATAATTGCTCACGCTATAGAACCATAAAATGTGCACCCGATGTCAAATTTAGGACCCGCGTTCGTTATTCGAAACATATATAATTTTGGGTTTCTAAAAAAGTGTATTTACATTCGAAGTTTAGAATTCTCTTAATATTTAATGTCCAATATTACCAAATAGAAATAATTATTTTATTTAATCCCAGAAATCGGCGATTATATAAAGTGGTGATTTATATTCTTAATTATCTGTATTGAAGATTTCGGGAGACTGAGATGCTAACACATGAAAACATCATTCGTGCACTTTTAAAACTGGATACTTAAAAATAAGCAAAATGTACTCATTTTTGAGTACTTTCCGATCTTATAATAGCTCCGAGTACTTAACTCTTAAATTTCAGAAACGCATGTACTCATTTTTTGAGTACATACAGGGACTCGAAAATAAGTATGTATAGAAACACACATACGCTATAAGAAAAAAAAAGCGAAATTACAGAGAACCGATAAATCACCATCTTTAATTGCGAAGAACTACAGTTTTTGGGGTAAAGAACAACGAATTTACTATTTTAATTCTTGAAATTTTGCTAATGAGACGCGCCGTGATTTGAACCCGTGTCCTCTAGGTGGGAGATCAGTATTGTACTGACTGCGCTATAAGACCAGTTACCAGCTTCTTCCAAATGACACCTTTTATGAATCAGCGACGGAAGATCGCTAACAACAGAGATGAATTTTCCCTTTCTTAAATATTCTAATTTCTAAAAAATCAATTTTTAAGCTAAATTTTCTTCTTTAACATTTCTAATGAAATTGTAAATAAATTTGAAAAGGGCATAGATGCCGTATCTTCCCTCAGCCGTTGTTGTTTTGAATTGTTTGGCGATTTTTTGTTGGCGTGTTGGCGGTGTTTATGGATATGACAAACTCTATATGGAAACCCCGTATGACGTGTCGTGTTCTGGCAACCCCTGAGAAGCTTAGAATTTTGTGCATGTATTTTGAAATCGTATATCGTGTTCTATCGTTGTCTTTTTATTTTTATGTTAAATTTATTGGATGCATTTCATTGACTATAGTTTCTGTAGTCCGTTTAAACGCTCTTGCTGAAGTAATTAAGAAATATGAGGAAATTTTGAGAAGAAAGGGGGGTTTGTTTATAGCGTGTCAATGCACATTAAGCCAATTTTGGAAAATGACGGCGGTGTTATCAGAGATAATTTGTGCTGGAGGCTTCAAGAAAGCAGATGTCTGCTAAGGTATGTTGATAAATTTATGTATATTTTGTTGCTTTAAGAGTTTTTACATTTTGAGATTGCTACAAAACGAGAACTGCTGAATTTTGAGAATGCTATACCGCGAAAAATGCTGAATTCGGTGATGTTTTTTTTTTTTTTTTTTTTTTTTTGGTAAATGAGCGCGAAGCCCTGATACAACTATTGCTGATTGCCACTTCAGGGAGTTTCGTTTTTTATGTATATTTTGGTGCTTTAAACTTTTTACGTTTTGAGATTGCTACAAAACGAGAACTGCTGTATTTTGAGAATCCTATTACGCGAGAAATGCTGAATACGGCGGTGTTTTTTTCGGTAAATGTGCGCGAAGCACTCATACAAGGATTACTGATTGCCAGTTTAGCGAATTTTGTTTATTATTTACATTTTATTTTCGTTAACCCAAAACATGCGTGTAAACCTGTGCTTGGTGACATTTACTACTTGGCGGAAAAGGGGTTTTCACGCCAAGAATACCAAGATGGCGGCCGGGGGGAACTTATGACATCTGTTCCTCGAAAAGTATGTATTATAAATTAAAAATTATAACAAAGATAGACATATCTTTAAATAAAAGCTTGGAAATCCCTACTGTCAATTCGGTATAAGAAAAGGGTTTATCAGAAAACTCATATCTTTGAGCACATAGGATTTAAACATAAATATTAAGACCTTTAAATTACAAAATATATGTATTCATTTCTGCATACATTTATAAATCAAGTATAAGTATACACAACTTCAAAATATCATGTACTCGTTTCTGAATTAATTGTACTAAAAAAATCGAGTACAAAGAAATTTTCATTTTTAAGTAGATTAATGCTTCTTTTTGAAGCAATTGTACTTAAAATATATGAGTACATAGAAATGCTCATTTTTAAGACGATTATTTTTAACAATGTACTTCTTTTTGAAACAATTGTACTTAAAAAAAAAAATACGAGTTCTCATTTTTAAGTAAATTATTTTTGACAGTGTGGTAAATTTGGCAGACCTGCATCTTTTTAGTTGACTAATTTTGATTATCTCTGAAGTACTTTCGAAATATGGTTTATATCTTCAAAAGGTTTCTACTTGTGGCGCTGTAGTAATATTTAAATGCTATAACACATACGTGTTTTTAAAAATGAAGAATTTTGTTTTACAAATCTTGTTATTCTACATTACAAAATTAATTGATGGTATACACTCTTTATTTTGAGCCAAAACTATATACAATTTAGAAAGGTTTCAAAATATTCGAATGTACAAAATCTCCATGTTCCATAAAGAAAAAGAGAAACTTGAATTTATTAAATTCTCGGGAATTAGCAAAAGTAAGGTTTCAAATTTACCTCAAGGAAGAAATTATAAAAAGTCTCAGAATCGTTATTTAAATTTCATTATACAAAAAGGAAATCTCATTACGTAGATTCTATTTTAGAACACGCAATTGGGATTTCTGAAGCCGAAAAAAACAAAAAAAGAAAATGATATCTCTTAAACTTCTTTTTATGATTAGTCAGTTCATAATCATACGAAGAATTTTCTAGGATGAAGCTAAGATTTAATAAAAGAGAGAAAATATCATTGTTCTCTTTATTGTATTTCTTAGAAAGGGTTTTATGTGTATATTTTTTAGAATTGTAAAGAGGGAAATGGAATAAAATAAGGTATTTTCCCAATTTATTTTTAACATAGAATACATCTTAAGAAAGGGTTTAGACATACAGAAAGTTTAATTTTCTTCATTCATTCTTATTTTACAAAAAAAAAAAAAAAAAAAAAAAAAAAAGGTAAAACCTTTTTTTCTGTAAATGGACTTCTTTGAGGCATTTATTAAATATATTTATAATATTAAAAGAAATCTATCTGTCGTGTTTTTAAAATCATAAAGTCATACTTAAAAACATAATGCATTTCAATCATGGACTCATGAAAAATATGAAGTAATTTTTTTTTTGAATACGCACATCTTATGTAAAATAAATTTTTTACTTTAAAATTAACTTTAATTGATTTTTAAAGTAACATATCATATAACGATTGTTTTTGCGTATTACCTTATCGAGCGACATTATCTTTTCTTGTAGCCTATAGTCCAGGCAATAGGGAATTTTGCCTAGCAAAATTAATGGTAGTACTGGAAATCGGCTTTCTAGATGTTTTTTGGGTCGCTGAATTCGAATTTGTAACTTCCCACCAAAATTTCTCCGGGCAACCTCCCCAAATTTTGGTAAAAAGCCCCCCAAAAAGGTTTTTATTAAAAAAAAATTAAGAAAGTAGATAAAATTTGCAACAAATTAGATATATGACATTATGACTTAGGATGAAGGGGAAGGGGAGATCTGCCTTGGAACATGCGCGCGGTGCTGCGTACACTTAGTTGCGCAATTCCACTTAACCACTCACACGTTTACATTCGCCCTCCCATCTTCCCTCCGAGCTTTCTCTATAAGGTTTACTTTATGATTTTTGGGTCGCTGAATCCGAATTTTCAACTTTCCCTCCGAACACCCCCCAAACAGTTGTTTTTAACCTAAATTTCTTATTGTTTTAGGGGAAAAGCATTACAAAATTCAGAAACTAGACAAAATTTGCAACAAATAGGATATATGACATTATGAATTAAGATGAACGGGGAGGGTGAGGGCTGCCTCTGAACATGCACTGCGGCTCTATGTGCACTAAATTATGAAGTTCAGGCAATTGGGGATTTTATCTGGCAAAATTAATACTAGTTCTGGATTTCGACTCACTTTATATTTTTTGGGTCGCTGAATCCGAATTTGTAACTTCCCACCAAAATCTCACCCGGCAACCCCCCAAAAAATTGATTTTTTGAAAAAATTTGTTTTTTAAAAAAAGCGTGCGGGAATGTTCCGAGGCAGCCCCCTCTCTCTCCGTTAACCCTACGTCATAATGTCATATATCCAATTTGTTGCAAATTTTGTCTAGTTTCTCAATTTCGTAATGTTTTTCCCCTAAAACAATAAAAAAAATTAAGTTAAAAACAACTATTTTGTGGTGTAGGGGGGGGGGGGATTTTGGAGGTAAGTTAAAAATTCGGTATTCTGCGACCCAAAAAACATAAAGTAAACCTTATAGAGAAAGTTCGGAGGGAAGATGGGAGAGCTAATGTAAACGTGTGAGTGGTTAAGTGGAATTGCGCAACTTAATCCACGCAGCACTGCGGCGCATGTTCCGAGGCAGATCCCCCCTTCCCCTTCATCCTAAGTCATAATGTCATATATCTAATTTGTTGCAAATTTTATCTACTTTCTTAATTTCTAGCTACTTTTCCTCCAAAATAATAAAAAATGGAATTTTTTAATAAAAACCTTTTTGGGGGGCTTTTTACCAAAATTTGGGGGTGTTGCCGGGGGAAATTTTGGTGGGAAGTTACAAATTCGGATTCAGCGACCCAAAAAAATCTAGAAAGCCTATTTCCAGTACTACCATTAATTTTGCTAGGTAGAGTCCCTGTACGGTCTCTATTGCCTGGACTAATAGTGATTTAAAAGATTAAACAATTTAAAAGATATAGAAAATAATTTTTATTTTTTCAGAAAATTAAATACTTTAAATTACATTTTTCTTGGTAGAAATTAACTTTTAACTAATATTTGAGTAGCTTTCATCTAATGGATTGTCACTACACAATTCTGTTGCAGAATTTTTAAGAATTGCACATATTCTAATCTTGGGGAACTTTTTTTTTTTATTTTAGTTGAACAATGTCGCTAAAAGCCAGATGTCACAACACGTAGATTAAGTGGTCGAAGTATTTTCAAACTCTTTTCCAACTTTCCGTTTTTTTTTTTCTTTTTATATGATGGCTATAGCATAACTGCCAACATTTATGTTTATTTTTTTTTTTATTATTATTTTTTTTTTTTACCAACAATTATAGAAGTAAAACAATTTGCAATAAAATTAGTGCTGTTGTTAGTTAATGAAATGTAGAACAAATTTATTTATTTATTTATTTTTATTTTTATTTATTTTTTTTACGTTCAGATAAGTTTATTTCAGAAAAAAGAAAATAACGTAGAAGTTGACATACACGCTATAGTATATTCATTTATCAAAATTGGAACATAGCTTCAATTCACCTGTTAATCTTTCGAAGTTTTATTCTAAGCAGAGCAGCGTGCATAATATAATATACTGATATATATGCTTGGATTGGTTTCAGATCAATAAATATATATTAACCCCTTCGGGACGGGAGCCTTTTACAAAATTTTTAATCTTTTGTCACCGTTTTTTAAAAACAGAAATTTGTGTCTTCTTGAATCGAGAAAATGCGCTGATTACATAAGGCAAATTTTACAGTAAAATTTTACTGGTGAGGAAAAACAAGGATTTTGAGCGCTTCATGCGGCACGTATACGTGTCGCTCGTCCCCAAGGGGTTAACTTGAAGATGAAGATACACAGGTTATCAAAGTCCTTGGTGGGGTTAGAAAAGCTTTAGCCCTTGCTTCGGCCTCCCAGCTTGCTGTACCAGTCTAAGTCCAGTAGAAAATGACAAGTGATATGGTAATAGACTGAATAAAAATACGAGGGCTGTTTTTTAAGTAAGGTCCGTTTTGTTGTACACTAATAGGTGGCGCGCGCGCCGCAATGAGTGCTTGCGTCGTGTCCCGTCATTCCTTGGGAACAACTGTGCTCAGTTGGAAATTTACATCTAATATGATTTGTTTACCAATTAGAATAATTGTGTGAAAATTAATCTAGTGTAACTGTGCTCAGTTGCAGCTGTGTAGGTAGCCGTAACCTGGACGGTCTGTTCTGTGTCTATAAAACGTTCAAGATCGAATCGCCCGCCCCGTGCAGGTACACTCAGCGATACGGATTTTGTGACAAAGCGATTCAAAACGAAAGGCGCAGCATGCTGATAGAGGGAATTTTGCTACTAAATGACAATGTAAGACCTCACACCGCAGCTCAGACCCAAGCTTTGTTGGACTCTTTAGTCTGTGAAGTTTTGGACATCGCCCCTCTACAGTCCTGACCTTGTACTGAGCATTTTCCAACTTTTCTGCAATCTCAAACATCATCTCGGCCACGGTAACCGTGATCTCGGCGGCAACCTTTACAAGGATGACGAAGACGTGAAAATGGATGTGACCTCTTGGTTATCGGAGCAGGAGGCAAGTTTCTATGAAGAGGGTTTTCTAAATCTAGTTATAAGGTATAATAAGTGTTTAAACAAACTTGGCATCTATGCTGAAAGACAGAAAAATGTATTTAGAATTCGAAAATAAATTTGGTTTTTGAAAAATTTCATTTTTTTTTAAATTTTTAAACGGCCCTTACTTAAAAAACAACCCTCGTATTTTATCCGGAAATATATAGATATTGAAACAAATGCGAAACATACAACAATTTCCTTCTTTCAGCCTTAAATAACACTATGAAAATTTACAGTTATTCGAAATTCAAAAATTTACTATACAATAAGTTTTAAGTTTTTTTTTTCTTTAAGTAGTCTGTGTACCTCTAATGCATAATAATTTCAAAAGGGTCTAAATATGCTGAAAAAAAGACAAACCCCTTCAGTTTACAAAGGTATTCTTGCAATTTTCTCTTCTTTTATATTTTTTAAACGTTTACATACTTCAATGATTTATTGGTGAACTGTTTAAAAAAATAGTTTTAATTTTTTATCAAATTACTGGATGAGAACAGTGTAAAAGTGCTGCTCTTTGTAAATGGATGTACTATAACAGGGCTGCCAATTTCTATGTTTTTTTTTAGTAAAATATACTAGCTTTGTTCTTTATCACAAAACTTTTAAACTGAAAGTGTATCTCAAAGTTACATACATATTTTACGTACATTTTGTGCAATGATATAGAATTTTTTGTTACGGTTAAAAGAAAAAGTCTGGTACCTTTATAAAAATAAAGTGAAAAAAAATTACACATGTGTCTGTTCTCGTATTTTCTGCAGTCATGAAATATTATTAAAATTAAAATATTTTACCGGATAAGTAATTATCTTCATAACATTGCAGTATCTGTATGAATAAATATTTAAAATTATTAATATCAACGTTTTATGCTTTGAGAAAGGTTCCGCGGGCAAGCATTATGAAACAATAACAGCTGTGATCAAAATTAGAATTTTTTTAAAAATTACAACAAATAACAAATAATTTTGCTCTTCACATGTGGGACAGCGTACATTCTAGTGGTTTGAACAATGACTCTACTAGTAAAGATGTGACTCAAATCCTGTAAAATCATGATTAATATGTAGCTTATTCCTGTTTAAATTGATGTATCAGTATACTTAGCCCTTGTTGCAAAAGATATTGGAGATGTAAATTAACAAACAGACATCATAAATACAGATCTTAAACTATATGAGGACTTTATTGGCAACGTTTACAAAAGCGACTTATTTATTTGTTAAAATTTATATATTCATTTGTGTTTTAATAACAGAAAATGCTTGCCAACTTTACTTACCCATCATACGTAGTATAGGGTAAGTCTTTTTACTTTTACATCAAGCATCTGTGTTGACATTTTTTCTTTTTTTTCTTTTTTGATCTCATTTGTTAAATTGTGTAAATTCAAAATGTATAAATAGAACATTTATATTTCACGATAATAAATAAATAAATAAATAAATATATATATATATATATATATATATATATTGTATTGCATTTGAATATGATAATTCAATAACCTAGTTTTGTTTTATATTATTAACTGCTATGATTTGATAACAATGCATGGCTTTTCACATTATAAAGCATTAAGTCACCTGAGATTGGATTAATCTTATCTTTAAATAACTCTAAGATTACTAATTTTTTATCATAATAAATACAGATTTTTATCTGATTAGCTTAAGATCAGAAGTATATTTAGGAAAATAATCCTCATATTATAAATGTTACGCATACGGATTAAAAGTAACTTAAAATGTCTCCAATAACATGTAACCCAATTTTACTATATTTCATTTCTTTCCAATTTTGTTTCTTTTTTTACAAATACCAAAAGACTCTGCCATGAAAATAAGCATCAGTTTTTAAATTTCGTCAGATCATTCATATTGATACTCTACTACGTTTTTTACATAAATTGTTCAGATTTCTATTTGATTTTTATTTGAAAATTTTAGCTTTTACTCGCATTTTTGTCAGACTTTATTAGATATATATAAAGTAAATATAATTTTATATGAATTATTAGCACCTTATAAAGATCATGTTTAGCCAAGAGTGCTAATACTTTCACTATAATCACTAATCAGCAGTCCAATTTCATAAGAGTGCAATGATCGGGTTATTTATTTTTATTGCTTATACAATGGTTCAAAGAACCACATAATTTAAAATTGTTCATAATAGAATATAAAACTATGTAATTTGGAATAAAATTAGTTTGAAAACTGTACTTTAATTTATTGATTTTAATCACTATTAAAATATTACTAAGTATGATTTTCCTTTAAATCTAAATCTACAATGAACGGTTTGATAGAATAATGAAAAACATCTATCACATCTATTAGAGTTTGTAATTGATTACTCAAAGCAAACTGATTTTATAAAAAAGCGATTGGAAAATAAGGCCAAATTAACCATATTTAAAATAATTCAATGAACGATTTTTCCTGTCTCTTTCTTTAAACGAAGGTTTTATTAACTTTAATCATTTACACCTTAATTTAATTCAATACATATAGTATATATAAGTACTACTGTATATAGCACGTGTTGAATTTATCGAAAAGAACAGTCTTTATTAAATAACGGAACGTAATTAATCAAATTTCTTTACGTATATTAAAGTACCTTTTAAAGTCGAGAAAAGAAAATAACAAGGACATATTTAATTTAAACATAACGCAAAGAAGAGCGAAACTTTTAAACGATTCCCGTAAGTTTATTTCGGGACATGGGACTAGTAGATTTTGAAATATGTAAAGGAAATTACTCTTTTTGTGCATAGAACTGAGGATTAAAAATGTTTATTTGATAGAAAATCGATAAAGTGTATTGGTATTTTAAACAATAAAACTATTATTTAATCTAGAGTTCAAAATTATATCAAATATTCATATAGATAACATGTAATAAATCTTTCATCAAATCCTGAAGTGAAAAGCTAATTATCTTATGCTGAAGTAAAAAAACTAAGATTATAATTAGTCTTGAAAATCTGAGACATTATTTATTAATATCTGATATTTTGATATTTGTAAACTCAACTTCAATATTTTTTTAATATCAGAAATTTAAATGCTAATACTTTTTTTCAGATATTTCTGTAACACCTGTTAACACTTATTCTGGTTGATAAAAACAAGTAACATAATTAGTAGAATGAAAAACAACAATGTTTTATTTTAATTTTTGTTTCACAGTTTTTCTTCCACTTATCACCTGGCACTTCATCCTAAATTGTGCAAACCTGAACAAAGCGTCTGCTTAAAAAAAAATTAAGTTATAAATCTAGAGAAATTATTATAAAATTTAAGTATAATTATAGAAACATAAAGCAGAATATAACAACATAAATATCACTAAAGAAAAGGAATATTGGACTGCATTTACGTAAAAATACATTATTTAGTAAGAATGATATTTTTCTTAAAATGTCTTGCTATATTATAAGTGAAACTTATTGTAGTTCAGTGTTATAGTGAATATTTAGAAATAGTATATGGTATAAACATAACGATCAAATAAAGAAATGTGCTTCCAATTGTACAATTTCTTAAAATAAAACGCATAGTTTCAGCTTTATTATTTTTTATGATAATTGAGCAGAATTTCTTTCACACAAAATTTAACGTATGGATTGACCTAATGCTTTGTTAAAAGTTATTATTATTGAAATGTTTTTGTCACTATAAATGTCATGACAAAAATAGCTTCCGTGTGGCGAAAAATCGACAGAAATTTAATATATTTTAATTTGAAATTATTTCTAGCAAATACATTAAAAAACAAGTGGGCAAGTGTGATCGCAGATCGCACAGAGGGTTTCGTTTAATATTCCTTTCAAAACACTCTATCCTTTTGAAAAATCTGTTAGTTCCTTATTTCGCAACCAGGGGCGCACTTAATTCTAAACAAACCTGTATCCCAACAAAAATCCGTTTTACATACTATCTGTAGATATATTAGTCGAAAGGATTGGGCCCATAGCACCAAAGATAAGTTGGCGCACCTGGCGGAAAAAATGGAACTAAAATATGCAAGGCTATGGTGCATAATATGAAAGAATGGTCAAAGGGGTGTCTTCAAAAGTTGGAAAATTTTTCCCCGGGTTAAAAGGACGGAGGTTAGAAAAATTGCTTAAAATGCACAAGTTAGAGCCCAGAGGAGTAAATAATAAAAGACTTTTTGAAAATTTTATGATTTGTCGTGTGGTCTGAGGCATTCAGCTATACGTATGCAAAATTTCATGTCACCAACTTAATTAGGAGCTCTCTTAGAAAGAATTGCTTCAAATACATATCTGATACCTCAAAGGGTTAAACGTAAGACATTTTCAAGATTTTATGATTTGTCATCTGGCCTCAGGTGTTCTGCAATAAGTATGCAAAATTTCAAATCTCCAATTTAATTAAGGCTCACTTAGAAAGAATGGCTTAAAATACACAAGCTGGAGTTGAAAGGGTTAAACATAAAACTTTTTCAAAATTTATTATTTTACGTTAGATCTGAGGTGTTGAGCTATAAGCATGCAAAATTTCACGCTTCCAACCTAAATAGGGGCACACTTAGAAACAATTGTTTAAAAGGCACATGTGGGAACACAAAGGGTTAAATGTACGACTTTTTCAAAATTTTATGATTTGTCGTTTGATGTGATGTGTTCAGCTATAAGTATGCAAAATTTCACGCCTCCAACCTAATTAGGAGCTCACTTAGAAAGAATTGTTTAAAATACACATGTGGGACCCCAAAGGGTTAAACGCACGAAATTTTCAAAATTTTATAATTTGTCGTTTGATGTGAGGTGTTCAGCTATAAGTATGCAAAATTTCACGTATCCAACCTAATTAGGGGCTCACTTAGAAAGATTTGTTTAAAATACACATGTGGTAGCCCAAAGGGTTAAATGTACGACTTTTTCAAAATTTTATCATTTTTCGTATGATGTGAGGTGTTCAGCTATATGTACTTAAAATTTCATGTCTCCAACATAATTAGGGGCACACTTAGAAACAATTGTTTAACCCATTAAGCGCCGCTATATTAAGCACGTTAAATAAATAAAGTTTATTTATATATTTTATATATATAAGATGCCCCTGTGATAAAGCAGTTGAAAATTTTTTAATAACGGTAACCATTTAGAATGTATAACATGTTCTCGTAGCGGGAGCGTTGGCGTCTAATGGGGGTTGAAACTTCCTCTGAACTGCAAAGAAACGCGCGTTATTTTCTCCTGCCATAATGCAATTGCGATTAGAAAATTTAATAAAACTTAATTTTTACTCATGATGCAAACAAATAAACAAATATATAAACAATTACTAAAAATATATGGATTAACAATTTAATATTAATATTCATAAATCACTTTCATTCAAAATTTTTAACGAATATTCAAAGTATTTGAAATATAACGTCACTCTTTCTTTTTTATTATTTCCCTGCACATTGTCTATGCAACTTGAAAGGAATAACTCAGATATAACATTATGTTGTTACACTACACGCACATATGTATAATTTCTTTTTACACCTAGATTTCTAGCATATACTTATATTAGAATATAGTTGTTTTCATCGACACGTAACTGATATATATAACTCTATATATTCCTAAATGATGTTTTGAATTTTCTTTATTACCTGTTTCAAATAAAGTAGTTGTTTTACAAATGAAAATTGAGACATCTCTTATTTCAATATAATAAATGCTTTTCACGTTACTATTACCAAACATCGATTTTCAAATTATTTAAAAAAATATATATATTATCTCTTTAATAAGATGCCTGCATATATTTAAAAATCGATCTACAAATGTATCACCGTTAGTACAATTAATATAACATGAAACAATTTAAAATTTTTGTAATCCTTCTTTTTCTTTTTTTATATTGTATATGAATCTACCTATGGATTTAAGTTTCAAAAGTAGCTGCCAACTACTACTGTATTATATCTTAATTTATGGTCAAATTTACTGTTACAAGAAATTACCAAAATTCTTTTTTAATGTTTCAGTAATAACTTACTTCCATGCAAAACTCAATCTTTTATTTTTGCATCTTGTAGTTTAATTGTAATTTAAAGATTGTTTTTTTCTGCAGATGAACATCATAAAGGTAAATTTTAAGGGGTTTTTTGTTCACAATGGTTCTGTTTTTCCGTATAATATTACGAATCCACATTCAAGCGAACTGACATACACAGCTTTTCATTGTTGATTGGTTGGTTGGTTGGTTGATTTGTGACGGCCGATTATCTACACTAGGTATATAGGCCCGAGGGGGAATGCCCTTTGTGGGGGTCTTTCTAAGGGAACCTAACCCGTATTAACGCATGGAAATCCATGGCTCGAAGAAAACCACGAAAACTCCGAACGATTAGGCCGACGGGCACGATTGGGATCGAACCCAGCACTTCCCGTCTACCAGTTTCACGAGCAGAACCTCTCAGCCATTGATGGGGCACTGCTTTTCATGAAAAATCAATATAAAATGTTCCTCTCTTTATGGAAGCGCGCTTGCAGACAAAGGGATGGGAATGTAACCACCAGCCGCCAACGCTCCCGTTGTGGGAACATACGAAAGAAACCTTTCTAATATTGCTTTAAATTAATATATTTACTTCGTATTAGGAATTTATTATTAGATTATCTGTTGGTTTAAATATTCACTGCACTTGTAAAAACTAAAGAATTTACTTTTTTCTTTTTACTAATTTTACTTGAGGAAGTCTAAAAACCAAAAATTCTCTTTTTTAAAAAATCTGCAAAAAATAGTAAATATATATATATCATTCTGAAAAAATATGTATACTACACGCTATACTATTAACTTTTCGGCAGAAAATGTATTTTTTAAATAATTCAAAAATATGTTGAGGGGAAAAATAACAAATTGTTATTTCCGCAACGGGAGCGTTGGCGTTTAATGGGTTAAAACACACATGTAGGACCCCAAAGAGTTAAACGTACGACATTTTCAAAATTTTATGATTTGTCGTTTGATGTGAGGTGTTCAGTTATAAGTATGCAAAATTTCACGCCTCCAAATTAATTAGGAGCTGATTTAGAAAGAATTGTTTAAAATACACATGCGGGAGCCCAAAGGGTTAAATGTACAACTTTTTCAAAATTTTATCATTTGTCGTATGATGTGAGGTGTTCAGCTATAAGTACCCAAAATTTCATGTCTCCAACATAATTAGGGGCTCACTTAGAAAGAATTATTTAAAATACACATGTGGGACTCCAAAGGGTTAAACGTACGACATTTTCAAAATTTTATGATTTGTCTTTTGATATGAGGTGCTCAGCTATAAGTATGAAAAATTTCACGCCTCCAAATTAATTAGGAGCTCACTTAGAAAGAATTGTTTAAAATACACATGCGGGAGCCCAAAGTGTTAAATGTACGACTTTTTCAAAATTTTATGGTTTGTCGTATGATGTGAGGTGTTCAGCTATAAGTACCCAAAATTTCATATTTCCAACATGTATAGTTTCTGAGAACGAGCTCTGTGTCGGACAGACAGACGGCCAGACAGACAGACAGACAGAGGAGCGAGACGAATAGGGTTTCGTCAGATGAACGAAACCCGAAAAAAACACTTTATCCTTTTGATAAATCTGTTAGTTCCATATTTCGCAACCAGGGGCGCAATCTATTCTAAACAAACCTCTATCCGAACGAAACTCCGTTTTACATACTATCCGTAGATATAATAGTCGAGGGGATTAGGCCCATAGCACCCGAGATAAGTAGGCGTCACTATTGGTAAAAAGTGGAACTAAAATATGTAAGGCTATGGTGCATAATATGAAAGAATGGTCAAAGGGGTGTCGTCAAAAGTTGGTAAATTTCTCCCCGGGTTAAAAGGGCGGAGGTTAGAAAAATTGCTTAAAATGTACAAGTTAGTGCCCGGAGGGGTAAATAATAAAAGACTTTTTGAAAATTTTATGATTTGTCGTGTGGTCTGAGGCATTCAGCTATACGTAAGCAAAATTTCATGTCACCAGCTTAATTAGGAGCTCTCTTAGAAAGAATTGCTTCAAATACATATGTGACACCTCAAAGGGTTAAACGTCAGACTTTTTCAAGATTTTATGATTTCTCACCTGGCCTCAGGTTTTCTGCAATAAGTATGCAAAATTTCAAATCTCCAATTTAATTAGGGGCTCACTTAGAAAGAATGGCTTAAAATACAGAAACTGGAGTTGAAAGTGTTAAACATAAAACTTTTTCAAAATTTATTATTTTACGTTAGATCTGAGGTGTTGGGCTATAACCATGCAAAATTTCACGCCTCTAACCTAAATAGGGACACACTTAGAAACAATTGTTTAAAAGGCACATGTGAGAGCACAAAGGGTTAAATGTATGAGTTTTTCAAATTTTATGATTTGTCGTTTGATGTGAGGTGTTTAGCTATAAGTACCCAAAATTTCATGTCTCCAACGTAATTAGGGGCTCACTTAGAAAGAATTGTTTAAAATACACATGTGGGACCCCGAACAGTTAAACGTACGACATTTTCTAAATTTTATGATTTGTCGTTTGATGTGAGGTGTTCAACTATAAGTATGCAAAATTTGCTTGTCCCCAAACTAATTAGGAGCTCACTTAGAAAGAATTGTTTAAAATACACATGCGGGAGCCCAAAGGGTTAAATGTACGACTTTTTCAAAATTTTATCATTTTTCGTATGATGTGAGGTGTTCAGCTATAAGTACTTAAAATTTCATGTCTCCAACATAATTAGGGGCTCACTTAGAAAGAATTGTTTAAAATACACGTGTGGTACCCCAAAGGGTTAAATGCACGACTTTTTCAAAATTTTATGATTTGTCGTTGGATGTGAGGTGTTCAGCTATAAGTATGCAAAATTTCACGCCTCCAACCTAATTAGGGGCTCACTTAGAAAGAATTGTTTAAAACACACATGTGGGACCCCAAAGGGTTAAACGTACGACATTTTCAAAATTTTATGATTTGTCGTTTAATGTGAGGTGTTCAGCTATAAGTATGCAAAATTTCACGCCTCCAAACTAATTAGGAGCTCACTTAGAAATAATTGTTTAAAATACACATGCGGGAGCCAAAAGGGTTAAATGTACAACTTTTTCAAAATTTTATGATTTGTCGTTTGATGTGAGGTGTTCAACTATAAGTATGCAAAATTTGCTTGTCCCCAAACTAATTAGGAGCTCACTTAGAAAGAATTGTTTAAAATACACGTGTGGTTCCCCAAAGGGTTAAATGCACGACTTTTTCAAAATTTTATGATTTGTTGTATGATGTGAGGTGTTTAGCTATAAGTACCCAAATTTCATGTCTCCAACGTAATTAGGGGCTCACATAGAAAGAATTGTTTAAAATACACATGTGGGACGCCAAAGGGTTAAACGTACGACATTTTCAAAATTTTATGATTTGTCGTTTAATGTGAGGTGTTCAGCTATAAGTATGCAAAATTTCACGCCTCCAAACTAATTAGGGGCTCACTTAGAAATAATTGTTTAAAATACACATGCGGGAGCCCAAAGGGTTAAATGTACAACTTTTTCAAAATTTTATGATTTGTCGTTTGATGTGAGGTGTTCAACTATAAGTATGCAAAATTTGCTTGTCCCCAAACTAATTAGGAGCTCACTTAGAAAGAATTGTTTAAAATACACGTGTGGTTCCCCAAAGGGTTAAATGCACGACTTTTTCAAAATTTTATGATTTGTTGTATGATGTGAGGTGTTTAGCTATAAGTACCCAAATTTCATGTCTCCAACGTAATTAGGGGCTCACTTAGAAAGAATTGTTTAAAATACACATGTGGGACGCCAAAGGGTTAAACGTACGACATTTTCAAAATTTTATGATTTGTCATTTGATGTGAGGTGTTCAGCTATAAGTATGCAAAATTTCACGCCTCCAAATTAATTAGGAGCTGATTTAGAAATAATTATTTAAAATACACATGCGGGAGCCCAAATGGTTAAATGTACAACTTTTTCAAAATTTTATCATTTGTCGTATGATGTGAGGTGTTCAGCTATAAGTACCCAAAATTCCATGTCTCCAACATAATTAGGGCTCACTTAGAAAGAATTATTTAAAATACACATGTGGGACCCCAAAGGGTTAAACGTACGACATTATCAAAATTTTATGATTTGTATTTTGATGTGAGGTGTTCAGCTATAAGTATGCAAAATTTCACGCCTCCAAATTAATTAGGAGCTCACTCAGAAAGAATTGTATAAAATACACATGCGGGAGCCCAAAGCGTTAAATGTACAACTTTTTCAAAATTTTATCATTTGTGGTATGATGTGAGGGTGTTCAGCTGTAAGTATCCAAAATTTCATGTCTCCAACATAATGAAGAGCTCACTTAGAAAGAATTGTTTGAAATACACATGCGGGAGCCCAAAATGTTAAATGTACGACTTTTTCAAAATTTTATTATTTGTCGTATGATGTGAGGTGTTCAGCTATAAGTACCCAAAATTTCATATTTCCAACATGTATAGTTTCTGAGAATGAGCTCTGTGTCTGCCAGACAGACGGCCAGACAGACGGACAGACAGACAGACAGACAGACAGACAGAGGAGCGAGACGAATAGGGTTTCGTCAGAGGAACGAAACCCTAAAAATACACTTTATTAGACTTTTGATAAATCTGTTAGTTCCATATTTCGCAACCAAGGGCGCACTCTATTCTAAACAAACCTCTATCCGAACGAAACTCCGTTTTACATACTATCCGTAGATATAATAGTCGAGGGGATTGGGCCCATAGCACCCGAGATAAGTAGGCGTCCCTATTGGTGAAAAGTGGAACTAAAATATGTAAGGCTATGGTGCATAATATGAAAGAATGGTCAAAGGGGTTTCGTCAAAAGTTGGAAAATTTCTCCCCGGGTTAAAAGGGCGGAGGTTAGAAAAATTGCTTAAAATGCACAAGTTAGAGCCCAGAGGGGTAAAAAATAAAAGACTTTTTGAAAATTTTATGTTTTGTCGTGTGGTCTGAGGCATTCAGCTATACGTATGCAAAATTTCATGTCACCAACTTAATTAGGAGCTCTCTTAGAAAGAATTGCTTCAAATACATATGTGACACCTCAAAGGGTTAAACGTAAGACTTTTTCAAGATTTTATGATTTGTCACCTGGCCTCAGGTGTTCTGCAATAAGTATGCAAAATTTCAAATCTCCAATTTAATTAGGGGCTCACTTAGAAAGAATGGCTTAAAATACACAAGCTGGAGTTGAAAGGGTTAAACATAAAACTTTTTCAAAATTTATTATTTTACGTTAGATCTGAGGTGTTGAGCTATAAGCATGCAAAATTTCACGCCTCCAACCTATATAGGGGCACACTTAGAAACAATTGTTTAAAAGGCACATGTGGGAGCACAAAGGGTTAAATGTACGACTTTTTCTAAATTTTATGATTTGTCGTTTGATGTGAGGTGTTCAACTATAAGAATGCAAAATTTGCTTGTCCCCAAACAAATTAGGAGCTCATTTAGAAAGAATTTTTTTAAATACACATGCGGGAGCCCAAACTGTTAAATGTACGACTTTTTCAAAATTTTATCATTTTTCGTATGATGTGAGGTGTTCAGCTATAAGTACTTAAAATTTCATGTCTCCAACATAATTAGGGGCTCACTTAGAAAGAATTGTTTAAAATACACGTGTGGTACCCCAAAGGGTTAAATGCACGAATTTTTCAAAATTTTATGATTTGTCGTTGGATGTGAGGTGTTCAGCTATAAGTATGCAAAATTTCACGCCTCCAACCTAATTAGGGCCTCTCTTAGAAATAATTGTTTAAAACACACATGTGGGACCCCAAAGGGTTAAACGTACGACATTTTCAAAATTTTATGATTTGTCGTTTGATGTGAGGTGTTCAGCTATAAGTATGCAAAATTTCACGCCTCCAAACTAATTAGGAGCTCACTTAGAAATAATTGTTTAAAATACACATGCGGGAGCCCAAAGGGTTAAAAGTACGACTTTTTCAAAATTTTATCATTTTTCGTATGATGTGAGGTGTTTAGCTATAAGTACCCAAAATTTCATGTCTCCAACGTAATTAGGGGCTCACTTAGAAAGAATTGTTTAAAATACACATGTGGGACCCCAAAGGGTTAAACGTACGACATTTTCAAAATTTTATGATTTGTCATTTGATGAGAGGTGTTCAGCTATAAGTATGCAAAATTTCACGCCTCCAAATTAATTAGGAGCTGATTTAGAAAGAATTGTTTAAAATACACATGCGGGAGCCCAAAGGGTTAAATGTACAACTTTTTCGAAATTTTATCATTTGTCGTATGATGTGAGGTGTTCAGCTATAAGTACCCAAAATTTCATGTCTCCAACGTAATTAGGGGCTCACTTAGAAAGAATTATTTAAAATACACATGTGGGACTCCAAAGGGTTAAACGTACGACATTTTCAAAATATTATGATTTGTCTTTTGATGTGAGGTGTTCAACTATAAGTATGCAAAATTTCACGCCTCCAAATTAATTAGGAGCTCACTTAGAAAGAATTGTTTGAAATACACATGCGGGAGCCCAAAGGGTTAAATGTACGACTTTTTCAAATTTTATGATTTGTCGTATGATGTGAGGTGTTCAGCTATAAGTACTCAAAATTTCATATTTCCAACATGTATAGTTTCTGAGAACGAGCTCTGTGACGGACAGACAGACGGACAGACAGACAGACAGAGGAGCGAGACGAATAGGGTTTCGTCAGATGAACGAAACCCCAAAAATGCGAATCATATAGTACACTATTTCAGTATAAAATATTTATATATAAGCTTAAAAATTAACACTTTATTGACAAAATTATATTCATTTCTAAAAACATTTCTATAATGCAAAATTTTATAAGTAAATTAGTATAAAACTACTTGCATACCTAATAATGGAAATGAAACTAACTTTTGAAGGTATATTGTTAAGTACAATCATTTAGAAAACAAGGCAATACGAACTACTATCTCTGTGTCATATCAACGTGTAAAAATGTTACAGGTACAAATCTATTTTTAATAATGTCTATAAATTTACTCTTTTTTTTTTTTTTTTTTTTTTTTTTTTTGTAGCTTATATACAGAAACTGTAACAAACTTTAAAATTTGCAATAATAACTCCTTATTTTGACATCAAAATTAAAATTGTCCGTATTTTTGACATCCAAATAGCAAACTGGAAATCGTTTGGTTAAGTAATATAAGAATTATTAACGATTGAAGTTTCGAACTAGTAATGTTAAATTAAATGTTAATTAAATAAATAAATAAGCTGGGTTCAAATGATAAGATAAAAATAACTTCTTAAAAACACCATAAATTTTTTATCCAATGCGCAAAGACTTTCAAAAGAACTAGTCTTTCTTCATCAGTTGAAGAGAACGCGGCCTACTACTTCGAAAACTGCAACAAGACTGACAGAGAGCAGGTAAGGAAAAGGGACAAGTTGATGAAACAGCGAATAGGGAAGCATGACTAGGAAACAACCAATAGGAATGCAGAATTAGCTAATCACACAAGAGCATTACATAAAGAGAAGAACACAGACCAACAGGAAAATAATGATGCAATTTTTTTAGTAAAAAGTAAGTCAAAAATATATAAAATAATACATAATTAAATAAAATAAAAATCATCAATTAGAAATAATATAAATAAATAAATAATAATAAAACTACATAAACAAATGATAATATATATATATATAGATACAGATATATATATATATATATATGGGGCATTCTCACTTTTGACTTTCAAGATAAAAAATCTGGTGAAATGAAACTTGCTTAAATGACATTTTAATCTGATAGACGAATGCCTTAATGATTCAAAATAAAGAAAAAAATGGTCAGCAGTGAAAATTTTTTATTTAACTGAGGTTTAAGTTAAACTTACGAGTTTGATTTTCCTTACTCTTTTACCACTATAAATTTTATTTTTTTCTAAATTTTTACTTATAATGAATTTGCATAATACCCACAGAACATTGAAATAATAAATGATAAAAATGTAGTACTTTTAATACAGAATTTTTGTATAACATCGTCTTAAAGGGGCGTTAAAGAAGGAACGGTAAGGTAAAAAAAAGGGACGATATAGGAAAAAGAAACGAAATGTGAAAAAAAAGGATGGTAAGGATGGAACGGTAAGGAAAATTATCACCTATTTTTAGGTAAATCATGTTAAGACTAAGTGATAGCCACAATGTTCATTGATTTTTTAGAAACAGTTGTTAACATTGGATTATTATTATTTTTTTTTATTTACTTCGAAATGTGTAGGAATAAACATTGGGGACGGTAATACTACCAATAAACCCACGATCTTGAAATTGATATTTAAATGCTGATTTATATTCTGCAGTAAATTTCCTGTCAAAAAAAATTAGACATTCTTTCTCGAGAGTACTAAAAACTCAAGGACAAAGTTCAAAAAATACTATCAACTGTAAAAATGTGTGCAGGTTAATGTTTTCCTACATATTTATATAAAACAATTGTCCCAGTTTCGGAAAAAATTACATCGAATTACTTTTATTGAAATAGTTCTATACAGACAGCTCCAAACTTAAAAATCAACATCAGGGACATGGGACGGGTATAGAAGTTTACCTGGAATATGGACACCTAACATCGTCCAAAACTTATTTATCTCGTTAATATGCAATGGGATTTTCCCCAGTATATGAAATTAAAAAAAACACAAAAAAGTGTACTAAAATAAAAATTATCGAGAAGTGTGAGATTAGAGAGATAAAAATTAGAGAGAATTAGTGAGAGTGCCCCCATATATATAAATATAAATGAATACAGTAGTGGCCAAAATTGTGGATATTTTTTTGAAATTTTCATGTTTTATAACTTTGTCCGCATATCGAATATATTAATTTTCACTTAAATACAATTGTTTGTATATCAAATTCAAATCAACTGTCGTGTAGAGATTAACAAAAAAAAATTAAAAAGAATTAAAATATCTGCATTACAAAAAAAGGCACAATTACTTTAGTCTAAAATACAAACGCAATTAGTTATTAATGCTGAAGTGTATTGTAATAAAAGCTTCATGCAGCCAATCACAATGACTGTTCTGAGAACAAATCTAACGTCAGTAACTAAACTGTAGTATGTATTGATTTGTAAAAGTGGTATTTTGCTGGAATGAGTTTTGCAGAAAGGTGAATACTTGTGTATAACAAGATATGATATATATATATATATATATATATATATATATATATATATATTTACATTTCGTTTTTTTTTCTTAATGCAAATATTTAAAACAATGTCATCAACAACAGGAACTGGAGAGAAAATGGTCTCTTCTTATGCTAAAATTGCAAGACAGATTGGTGGATCAGTCACTTTTTCTGGCGTACGAAAGTTGTGCTTATGTTATGAAGAAACTAAATCGGTGATTAATAAAGCAAGACCAGTCCGAATAAAATGCTCAAGTGCTTCTGACGATAGAACGATAAAAATTATATGCCTCAAAGATACACGATTTTCATCAGATGCTGTTTGATGTGAAATGAATGCAATTGGTATTTCAGTTAGTTCAAGAACAACAACGAGAAGATTAGCAGACTTTGGACTGAAAGGTAGATTTCCAAAGAAAAATCATTTTTAAATCTTCAGCAACACACGAAATGAATAGAATGGGCAAAATAACACATTAATTGGTCAGAAAATCAGTGGAAGCAAATAAACTGGTGCGATGAGAGTAAAATATCGTTCTTTGGTAGTGATGGTCGAAAATATGTGAGACGTACAGTAGGGGTCGTGCTGCATCCTGATTGCATTGAAGCAACTACAAAGAACACAGCAATTGTCATGATTTGGGCCTGTATGTCTGCAGATGGTGTGGGCTACAATCAAGTGATTAATAGTATTCTGAATGCAAAAAAAAGTACATCGAAACTGTCCTGGAACGAAAATTGTTACCTTCCATCAGGGATCTCTTCCCCAATAAAGCACCATTTAGCGTTCAGCAGGATTCAGCTCTTTTCCATACGGCAAAAATATGCAAAGAATTAATTAAAAATAAAAGTATACAATTATTACCCTGGCCAGGAAACAGCTCTGATCTAAATCCTATAGAAAATTTGTGGCGACGCGACGTTTGAAAATCCTTGTACAAAAAAAGTCTATCTAATAAAATGCAACATATTGAAGCTATAATTGATACTTGGCCTCATGTGATTAAAAAGGATGAACTCCAACCATTAGTTCTCTGAAATAAAAAGACGCTGTGAAGCTGTATTAAAAAACAAGGGTTATCCTACTAAATATTGAATGTGAAAGTGTAACTTTAAAATACAATGAAATATAAGATAGATCTTATTTTTTGTAAGCGTAACTTTTTTTTTTTTTTTTTTTTGCAAATCAGATATTTTAATGATGATTTTTTATTAAATTCTACATTAAATTTCCTTGAATTTGATATATAAACATTTGTATTTAAGTAAAATTTATTATATTCTTCAAGCTCACAAATTTATAAAATATGAAAAGTTAAAATAAATGCTCACAATGTTGGCCACCACTATATATATATATATATATATATATATATATATATATATATAAATATTTATATATCCTATTGGCTGTTTCTTCAACTTGTCTCTTTCACTTACCTGTTCTCTGCAACCGATGAAGAAAAACTAGTTCTTTCGAAAGGCCTTACGCATTTAATAAAATTTTTATGGTGTTTTTAAGTTCTTTTTAACTTAAATGTTAATAGTTCTACAACACTTTGGAGTACGGGTATTTTCTCCCAATAACTTCAAAAAAGTTTAGCAAAATGACATTTTTGAGTTATATACTAGAAACTTCTAGAAATGGTTTATTGTTAAAATAACTTATACACTATGACGCAAAAGTTTAGACAATGAAGAAATTCTTACATACTTTGAAAAATATTTATTCAATTTTCAAATCACTGCTTGAAATTAATGTGCTGTACATATAAACAATATTTATAACAAAGAAAAGTGGAATTGTGCATATTGCAATAAATTAAATGGTAACAAAAATAAACTGCTGTCTCAAAAGTTTAGACACAAATTAAATAAAATCGAAATAAACAATTTTTAAAACCTGGTTGCGCATCCATGCTTATGTATTACGTCATATACACGAGACTGCATGGAAGAAACTAAATCTTGCATAGTTTGTGGATCGATATCGTACCATGCATTCTCAATAGATGTCTTAAGTTCCTTTTCAGAAGAGTATTGTCTAGCGTTGCTATAAACTTTGCGACACATGATGTTCCAAAGGTTTTCTATAGGGTTAAGATCTGGGGTACATGCTGGCCAGTTGAGAACTCTTATATTATGGGAATTAAACCAAGATTTTGAATGTTTTGCGGTGTGAATTGAAGCATTGTCTTGCTGAAATTCCCACTGAGGACCCCCTAGAAGCTCAGCAAATGGCAGTAGGTTTTCTTCTAATGCCTGTGTATAATTCTGTGAAGTTTTACGACCACTGGTGAAGGTCAGAGATACTTGTCCATTATAGCAAAAGGCTGCCCAAACCATCACCGAGCCCCCTCCTTGTCTGCGACTAAAAAAACGTCGAGGTTCCTTCCGCAAGTCATGCCAATACGATAAACAACCATCTGGACCATCCAGATTCCACTTTTTTTCATCGCTAAATATGACTGACTGCCATTTCTCTCCATATGACATATGCTTTCGAGCCCACATAAGTCTTTGTAACTTATGATATGGTTTCAGAGCTGGTTTCTTCTGCATTTTGCTATAAACGATTGTTCCTTTTTCCAAAATTCGTCTACGAATCGTATCCTTTGATACAGAGAGTCTCGATGAGCTTTGAACTCCACGTACGCTCATTTGTTGAGTACTCGCTAGTCTTTGTATCAGGCGATCCTCTCGTACATTTGTCACACGTGGCCTCCCAGACCGACATTTTGCTTTATATTCGGAACCACTCGATAAAACTCGATAAATAGATTTTTTTGACCTATTAATAATAGCAGAAATTTCAGAAACGCTCTTCCCTTCACCTTTCAACTGCCAAATCCTTGAAACCTCATTCACTTGAATTTCTTTAGCTCTCGGCATGTCGACTATGAAGCGCAATCGTTTGCAGAACTTAAGTACTCCAAATTTGTGACATCATCGATTCTAAATTTGCATATACCAGCGAATATTCAAAGAAATTTAGAATAGTGTCTAAACTTTTGCGACAAGCACATTTGAATTTTTATGAAAAAAATTAGTATTATAGCAAATAAAACGACTGTCTTTTGTACATAGCATTTTAAATCAGTTTTTGAATATATTTACAGGTTTTTGTAATTCTGACGTCATAATTCTACATTTTAAAGCTGAATGACGTCATTGTCTAAACTTTTGCGTCATAGTGTAGGATACAATTTATATTTTTTTCCAAAATAATTTCAAAAATATATATAGGTATTCAAATTAAATTTTGCGAAAAGTATGATATATAAAATATAGAATTTGTTAACAAAATATATTTTCATAAGCTTAAAGTATGCGAAACTAAACTTACAGTTTAATCCGCCAAGATGTTTCTGAGTTATGATTAAGAGAAAAATTCGCAGTACAATTTGTTTGGCAATGATTAAAACTTAATTTATCATAAGCAGTTAAAATATCTTAAAACTGTATAATTCTTAAATTACCTGAACGAATAATTTTTATCTTGATGACTGAAGACAATCATTACGAAATAATCAAATTACGCTTTCCAAATCAGGTGTTAGGATTTGAAATTCTAAATTTATTAACACATTATATATGTAGACGACGCGTAATTAAATGTTAAAAATTGCAATTATTACTAGACTTTATTGCATAGTCCATTATCTACTAATTGATTATTTACTACTTGATTTCAAAAAGATATATGACGATTTGAAGCAGAGTTAATAGGATGTGGTGGTGTTTTTTTCCGCGTCTTTGACAATTTGCATCTATTATTTTGAGCTGAAATAAAACTTTTTGAAATATGGGTATGAAATAAAAATATTTAGGTGTAGAAATGTATACATTGAATTCCAAAATTTGACCGACAAATTCAGAGGGAAGATAGTAGCATCAAGAGGATGAAAATTAAAAATAACCATAGAACCTAGAGTCACAAAGCACTTATTTACTCACAAATACATGGTGTTTCATCTTAACTTAATTCTTGTTGACGGTAATAATTTAGAGAACAATAAAACTATTATAATGAAAATGCAACGATTTGAACCTTATTTTTTATGTTTTAAATGTGGTAACATTATGAAAATATCTATAAAAATACGCTGCTGAAGCAATTAATGTAAATTAAGAGTAATACGAGTTTTTAAACACTTTCTTTGTTATCGTCTTTTGTATCAAAAGTCTGCATCCTGGAACGTGACTCTATTTTAATCCGAATGTATCCGTCCCTTCTTTTATATCCACATACTGCATCAAAAACCTCTGTTACAAACTTGATAGTTCCCTTAGTTGCTTGTGTGTGAAATGGGAAATTTTAGCAGGCTTGAAAAGAGTTTCAGTACCTGTACCAAGTGCCTCAATATTGAACCTTTCAACTTTTTCTGTCTCCGATCTCCTCGTAATCGAGTCTCCATTCGTTCTTTCACATCTCTCTCTAATCTTTGATTCCCATCAATTAAATTGACATAGTTAGCTGTTGCAAGATTTATTTTCCGTTATATTAAAATTATGAAACATTCTTGGCCAAACATATATTCAGGAGCTATTGGAAAATCCCTTAAAATGTGTGAAAATCTACCATTAGTTAAATGTATCCCAATAAATCGAAATGAAATTCTAGTAGTTGACTTTTTAGAACAAAGTAGTGACAGAAGAATACTTCACGAAGCGTGGTGCATTGTTTCAGCTGGTGAAAGAAATCCAGAATTTCCACGGCAGAAACTCGGACCACTAAATCATTCAAGATAGTTAAAGACATTTACAAGACTTATGCGACTCTATACTGAAAATGAGAATTTGACAAAGGATTTTTGTATCCTGTGCCAGTATGTGATGAAAGTCTATGGACCTGTGTGGTTTCTGACAAAGACAAAATCAGGTTGTTCAGGTGGAAGTAGGCATTTATAAGCTTTAATAAATAATTTCAGGTATCTAGACCCAGATTTTGGGGATCTTATTAACGTATTGATCCTAATTGAAAAAAATTGCTATGTTAACAGATTATAGTAAGCACATTAGAAACATGCATTTAAACGCATAAAAGCAGGAAGATACGTGAGCCAACATTGACGATCGCTACAGAACAGAAATAAAAGGAAGGGGTTCCGAAAACAAATTTTGCAGCTACAAACTATGTCATTTTAAAGGATGGGAATCAATAATTAGAGAGAGATGCGAACGAACAAATGAAAACTCTAATTACTAGGGTATTGGAGGAAAAAATTGAAAGTTTCAAGAGTGGTGCAGTAGGTGCAGGCACTGAAACTCTTCCAAGCCTGTTAAAAATGCCATGTCACACACCTGCAACTGAGAAAACTGGTAAATTAGCAACAGAGGCCTCTGAAATAGTACAAAGACATAAGATAAGTGATGGATGGATAGATTCGGACTAATAAAAATTTCAAACATTATGTAGGGTTTTATTATGTAACACTATCTTCCAGTAAACCAGAAATAAGTATTTTTTGTCAGAATTCATATGGTTTTAACCCTGTTGGGGCGCATGAAGATTATGTCGAAGGGATTTAAAACTTTTCGCATACGATAAGAGGATATAATAGAACTGTATCCACAATATGCAAATAACAAATTAAATTTGTTAATTGTTATGAAAATTCAGGAAAATTAGCGTAATTTAGTTAAAATTCTGGGATTTCACTCCCCCTGGGGCGCATGAATATATGACTTCAGCGGGCGGAATTTTTTTTTTTTTTTTTTTTTTTTTTTTTTTACATAATAAAGCAATATAATACGCAACTTTCCTACACCGGTCCAATTTTGAATTCAATTTTTTTTATACGCTCCACGCTAGTAATTAACGTCAACCCAAATTGAGTTAGGAAGAAACACCCTGGAATTGTATTTAAATACGAAGCATTTGACCTCATATTCTATGGTAATTTTTCATCCTCTCGATGACTACTATCACCCCTCTGAATTTGTCTGTCGAATTTTGTAAGGCGCTATATATTAACTCAACAACTAAATATTTTTGACAATCAAAGAACGGGGTTCATCTGTTTTTATGCAAAATAGTATATAATAAATAAAAATAATTTTCATATAATTTCGAATACAAACAAGATTTATTAAAACTGTTTCGTAAAATTACTCCTTTATAACTTGAAGCATTTTTTAAGGAAATTATAACTAAACATATAAGTACCACTCTTCAAATTAAATATAAATTCTGATGTATATTAAAAATTTAACTTCTTTCCTGGATTAATAAACATTTTGATAAGTCATGTTGAAACTTAAATAATTAACTAGTGTATCTTAGAAAAAATAGTGACACTTTTGAAAAAATATTATGGATATAGATGAGATACTCTAAATTCGACATAAATTAAATGAGACTTAATAACTTGTTCATACTCTTTTTAAAACACATTTCTATAAAAATAGACAGGAAAATGAGATTATCTCAAAGTAAAAAACGGTATTCTCTTAGCTTATTAAAGCATCGTAAAATTTTCATTACTCGTCACATTAAAAACAAATTCTTGTAATCATTCAGATTTTTGCAAAAGGCTTTTTGTGAAAGCTTTACTTTGAAACCATCGATTTTATTTTAGAGGGAATTTTTAACTTTATATATTCAGTTTTTAAAACACGACAATTAGCCTCAATGATATTATGCGATTATTTTCGTTTTGGCTGTTTTAGTTCAGATTTTCAAATCTACTTAATCGTGTTGTTTTTCAAGATCCCTACTGGTTTAGCGAAAAGGTATTTTTTTTTTCCCATTATAAGCCTTTTAAGACTGAACAGCTACTTAAAGATTTTTGATGATGTTTTTGAAGCCATTTTATTCAACAGATTCATTCAGACGATGTTTTAAATGACTTAGCTTTCTCTCAAAGATTTAGTTCATTTTCATAGATGGTTTTGGCTTTTGTGGAAACACGGGATTTCAGTAAAGAAGCTATTATTGATATATTTATATATTGAAATTTTAACTGTATTACAAATTGGTCAGAAACAACTTAATACTTTGATATTTTTTATGCCACCTAATAATAAATAAACAATTATCACTATGTGGCGTCACCTTAATGGCAATATCAAAAGCAGCCAAAATATTGAACTTTACATTTTTAAACAAAGTGTGCACACCGTTTTTTATACAGTGATTAAAAAATATATTATAAAAGCGACATATTAAAATTTTCATTAGTAAAATATTTCTCATAAAAACAAAGATAAAATTAGAAAAGAAGTGAGAAAATTTATAAATTCTTTGGAATTTCCAAATGTTTGCACACATTTAAAATTAGAACGAAAAATCATTTGTATGGCATAGCTTATGAAATAATTTCCAACACTTTCCGAATACTAAATCAAATCTCCACAGTTCACGAAGGTAAAATAAGATATCTAAAAGAACAATTTGGAAAACGCTTCATACATTTTAAAACCCAATTTCTGTTATTACCATGAATAGTCGGGGAAATATACGATTTTTGTGCAGCCCCGTATATGATCTATATATATGTATGTATACTACATAGTATTCAAAATGTTAGTTTAGTTAAACGTATATCACAGTCGAAATTATCCATGCAGCGATTTCCGCAAATAAACGGATGTTGTTGAAAACTTTTGTTCAGCTCTTTATATGAACTACATAATGTAAACACATCAAGTAATATTTAAAAGAATTAAATTAAAAAAAACGCATATAACTACTTAAAATGCACTTCCAGCAATTATCGTTCGTAGGCTTCAATAGTTTACTTATTGTTCATTTTCTTCTGTTGCCAAATTCTATTGTGCGTACATGTAAATGATATATGAAATAATGATAAATGAAATACGGTATGATAAATGAAATAAATTCTATGTTCACCACGCTCGACAGTAAGAACCTTGTACTACACTTCACTGATATATATGAACATCAATATGTTTAATTCATTAAAATACACTTCAAATGATTTTTCCCTATAGACCGTTATGTAACGCAATTATCTTGAGTGTCCCTGTAAATGATCCGTAAATGCTACACATTTAATTTTCAATGTCGAACATGCCATAGTCAATCCCAATAATGCATATCAATTTCATGGCATATTGATTATATGCACGCGAAATAGAGCACGGACAGGCAAACAGAATTCATAATTTTTTTAAACTATGTTGGAAAGTGTTAAAAACAAACCGATTTCATAAACATATTTCTTCTTTGTTGTAAAGTGTTAAAAACCCTCTAAAATTCTTACTTATAAGCGGGGTCAATTTGAAGAAGAGTAGCAACTTTGTTAAAGAAAGTATAGTTCTTTGAATGAGTACGTTCTGTCAATATTAATCATTGTGCGCAAAAGCTACATCTAAACTTCTTTTGCTTTAATTTTCTGAAGGTTGTTTGTAGCTAGCGACATCTGTAGTTAGTGTTTTATCTGTAGTTTTATGGAAATTAGGTTATGCTTGTCAAACTGTTGAGTATAAAAGCATTATCGAAAGTTCGTATCGGAGGGTCTAGAGCCGAGACATATGTTCTGAAGGTTTGTGAAACCATTATACTGTTTCAGAGGTAAATTGCGCCACGTAATCTGGAGCATTGAAAAATGTAGATTTTTGCTGAGTACAAGACGCCAGTTTCCATGAAATTAAAATTTTCTTATCATTCAATAAATCTAATAACAAAAATCAGTTGGTAATTTTATCACTAGTTTTATAGTAATATTAGCTATTATCAAAAAAGTGTTAGTGGAGCTTTTTCTGAATTAGCCAATGTTCATGATTACAGAAATTGATATTACAGGATATTTCATAAGTGAAATTTTCTCATGCACAATGTACATATAATGTAGCATTTTAACCAAAAGAGAGACTTTTGAAAGACAATAACGTTGCACATCGGCCCAAAAATATTTTCTAATATGAATATTAATATTTCCAAGTAAAAATTAATGTCTTACATTGTTTGTGCACAATTATTCGTACACGTACTTTTCCCGTTTATTGTTAAAAGCAAACACACATGCACAAGATGTTGAAGTAAATTTCCAGATGTTAAAGAAATAAGGAAAAAATGCTTTGGTATAATTTTGATAAATGAAGTTTAAAATTAATGTATTAAAATTTCTCCATGATGTTTGATACACCATCGTAGATTTGTTATTTAAAGCTTTTGATATTATAAACTATAATGGTGTGTTTTTTGTATGAACATGCTAATAATAAACATAAACACAAATTCTTATTTACTTAATTTTCATAATTATTTGAAAGTAAGCCTAATTTATTATATTACTAATAAAATGAAATATCTATTATAAATTATAAAAGTGTGTTGAATTTCTACTGATCCAAAACTGATTTTGAGGTTTTGATTCTTACGCTTCTGTTACGAATTCGCACCTGTGCTTGGGGTGGAAACCTAAAAATAGCCGAGTAATCACGGGACTCGGCAAGTGTGGCGAATCAGGCCGCGACAAATCTGTCACTGATGCTACAATTATTCATAAGTAACAACCTTGGATTGTTCTCGGTCGGGGAAATAAAATGTTTTTCCTCGGATTAGATGATATGTAAATATATATATTAATATGCGTGATTTAATGTTGTGAAGTGGTACTGTAAAAATAAAATAAGAAGAGACAGTCACGATTAATCCTTTTACAAACCATCTATGAACACCTCCAAATATTTTGATCTCGAATACATTTTCTTTATTTTGAATAATATTTATCTACCGTTTTGATAGTGAATATATTTTAGCATCGTCCATAAAATTCTGACTTTATTTCTCAAATGTTTTTTAAAGTTGTCTTTAAAATACCATTTTGAAAAGGTATTAAAGGATAATGTATGAGACATATTTTACGCTTTTATAATGAATAAAAAGAACTTTATTTCAATTTCCAAAAAAAACTCGGATACTGTATCTTTATTGAATAGAGAATTACTCACAAACTAATAGTGAAAACATCGTGATTTTCTTAGGATAATAAAAGTTTACTAATAATATTAAAATAAAAGAAGCTTGGGTTTATTTCAATATAAACGAACCTCGAAAGGGATATTTTTAAATATCATATCATTATTTCAATTCATGTTTTTTTTCCTCTTTTTCGAGGCGTACGGTTTTCAGAATATCAAGGGTTTGTGCGTTTATTTCCCGCAACTGCACATTCTCCACATAAAAACTCTAATTCAGATGTTACTTATGTACATGCACCTCACAGAGGTACTTCATGTGTCTCATACACTTACAGCTGACATTAAATGTAACTTTATGTTCTTCATACATATGATATTTTCCCACACATCTTATATGCATTTACTTTACTGACACAAACACATATGCAAACTGTCCTACATACAAGCTTCTTGCATATTTACATACATCATGCATTCAACTATTATAAATCATTTTTTTAGGGTTTCGTTCATCTCACGAAACCCTATTCGTCTCGCTCCTCTGTCTGTCTGTCTGTCTGTCTGTCCGTCTGTCCGTCACAGAGCCCGTTCTCAGAAACTATACATATTAGAGACTTGAAAATTTGGGTACTTATAGCTGAACACCTCACATCAAACAACAAATCATAAAATTTTGAAAAAGTTGGTAATTAACCGAATTACGGGCTAATTAACTTCTAAAATTAACCAATCTACCTTTTTAACGCAAATTCAAACGGACTTTCTCGAAATCATCCGTGTTTCTCCTAAGGGTTGCCAGTAAAATCAGCCGAATGCACGGTTACCGCGGAGGAAATTAAGCCGAAAAATGAAGTGGAGATTTTAAAGCGAAATCGTATATCAGAAAATATTGGTCCGAGAAATTTGTAAATAGAATAGAAAAACGCAGAAAAAAATCTACTTTCATTTGGTATAAAGTTCACATTTCTGCGATATGTATAAGTTAAAATATCCACTAAAAATCGATCGATAAAAATTTAATTTCTTTAATTGGAAAGACAAGGAAATAAAAAAGATTTCAATTCGGCGGTAAAGCAGGTAGACATGACGACGCTGCGGTTTTCCATAATAGCATATTTTAATACGAAATTTTAACTTTTTAAATATTAAATTTTTTGATTAAATTTTTTGGCATCCCGATGTCAAATTTCTCGCTGATTTCATTGATACCCATATCTAAGTCCTATCTTAATTACAAGCTGAAATATTAATTATTATTTAATTAATCGGTTTATTGCTATCAAATGCGTCGATTAAAATGAAGAGACGCGCTTATTTAATCACGAATTAACTTAAATTAGGAAATCTAATAATTTGCCTGGGCTTTTTGAACAGCGATATGAGATAAGTATAACTCATTCATCATCAGAAAATTTACTTCATACCACTATTTTCTAATAGTAATTTCAGGAAATATTTTGAATTATTGGTTAAGACCGCCACTCAGTCTCTTTGAAACTCTAAGGTAGATTATAACACATAGAAAAAAGTGTAAAAAAGAATGGAGTGTGATATTTCGAGGAGGGGGGGGGGGAGCTAGAATTATTTTTAAAATCTTAGCGTTTGTTACCGCAGCAAATATTTTAAATTCTTGTTTAAGACCGCCACCATCCCGACCCATCTATCTACGGAAAGATTGCGTAAAGGAGTTTCGTTCAGATATGCTTTTGTTAAGAATAGAGTGCATTCCCAGGTGGTGGAATGTGGAACTAACATAACGCGATTTTGTTAAAATTAGGAAGTCTAACAAGTCGATCTGTTTGAAACTTTAAGATATTTTATAACACATAAGATAAAGTGTAAGAAAGAATGACACGCGAAATTCCGGGGAAGGAGGGGGGGGGGGGGGTGCTAGATTTCTATTTAAAAAAAATAGCGTTTCTGACCGCTTTAGGTGACTTTTTGAGGGAGTCCTGAGATATATGCTACTTATTTAATATAAAATTGTCTAAAGTTTAGTTACCACTATTTCCTAATAGTAATTTCAGCAATTATCTTAATTTCTTATTAAGACCGCCACCACCTCGAGTAACATATCTACTTATAGGTTGTTTAACGGAGTTTCCTTCCGGTACAGTTTTGTTAAGAATAGAGTGCGCTCCCTGGTGGTGGAATGTGGAACTAACATTTTTGTTAAACTAGAATTAGTTTTAAAATCTTAGCGTTTATTACCGCAGCAAATATTTTAAATTCCTGTTTAAGACCGCCACCATCCCGACCCATCTATCTACGGAAAGATTGCGTAAAGGAGTTTCGTTCAGATATGCTTTTGTTAAGAATAGAGTGCATTCCCTGGTGGTGGAATGTGGAACTAACATAACGCGATTTTGTTAAAATTAGGAAGTCTAACAAGTCGATCTGTTTAAAACTTTAAGATATTTTATAACACGTAAGATAAAGTGTAAGAAAGAATGACACGCGAAATTGCGGGGAGGGGGGGGGGCGCTAGATTTCTATTTAAAAAATTATCGTTTCTGACCGCTTTAGGTGACTTTTTGAGGGAGTCCTGAGATATATGCTACTTATTTAACATAAAATTGTCTAAAGTTTAGTTACCACTATTTCCTAATAGTATTTTCACCAAATATCTTAATTTCTTATTAAGACCGCCACCACCTCGAGTAACATATCTACTTATAGGTTGTTTAACGGAGTTTCCTTCCGATACAGTTTTGTTAAGAATAGAGTGCGCTCCCTGGTGGTGGAATGTGGAAGTAACATTTTTGTTAAAATTAGGAAATATAAAAAGGCGATCTGTTTGAAATTTTACGATAGTTTATAACACATTAGAAAAAGTTTATAAAAAATGGCCCTTGAAATTTCGGGAAGGTGGGGAGAGGGGGAGGGGCAAAATATTTCTTTTTCGTTTCATGCCGTTTCAGGTGCGTTTTTTGATGGAGTCCTCAGATACATGCTACTTATACTTATTAAATATAAATATGTCAAAAGTTAAATTACCACTATTTCCGAATAGTAATTTCAACAATTATCTTAAATTCTTGCTGAAGACCGCCACCCCCTCGAGTAACATATCTACTAATGGGTTGTGTAAAAGAGTTTCGTTCAGATACGCTTTTGTTAAGAATACAGTGCGCTCCCTGGTGGTGGAATGTGGAATTAATAGACCGTGATTTCATTTAAAGTAGGAAATCTAACAATTCAATCTGTTTTAAACTTTAAGATACTTTATAACACACGATAATAAATTATAAAGAAGAAGGGCGCGTCGCATTTCGAGGAGGGGGGGGTGAGGGAGGTGCGCGAACAAAATTAGGAAATATAACTGGACGATCTGTTTGAAACTTTAATATGGCTTATAAAACATAACATAAATTTTTAAAATCAGGCCGCGTCAAAAATCATGGTGACCATCTGCCCACTCCCCCCCAAGGGGCGCACTTTTCTAAATTTGGCAGATACCCGTCATGTGATATATCGTAGCATTTTGGGGGGGGGGGGGGCGAACAAAATTAGGAAATATAACAAGGCGAATATGTTTGAAACTTTAACATAGTTTAGGATGTGTTTGCCAAAATTTAGAAGGTATTCCATGGCGATAAATGTACTGGACGTTTTGAAAGAAAGTGTTTTGAAAGGAATATTAAACGAAACCCTTTGTGCGATGTATGATCACACTTACCCACTTGTTTATAAAACCCGTATCCAATAGTTTATTATTATTTATTCTATCATACAATAAAAAGGTTTCTCAGTATAACAAATGTAAGCGTCTATGTAAGTAACCAAAATACAAAATATAGAAAGTATATATTTATAAAGAAATATTTATTTAAAAGTGTTAGATATTTAAAAAAAAAAAATGTTTGACAAATTTGCATTTTCTAAATTTTAAATGATGGAATGCTAATAATTTAGACGTCAAAATTTTAAAATAAGTTAAATTATAATGCATTTCTAAACTTTAACGAGGTTTGAAATGGCAAAAAATATATATGGTTTAAAAATTTTGAAATCAGAAATAATAGTTATTTCCACAAAATAAGAAAATCACACTGGAGCTAAAATTTAAGCTTCAATAATTCAGCCTTTGTATTTTAACTAAAATTAAAAGAAAAGAATTTTGAAATAAGTATTCGGTGGATTTAACGTATTGTAACACTTCTTTGTCATTTAAAGAAACAAATGGCTCTGTTTTTCTCTTATCTTGAAATATTTGAAAACATTTTAAAGATTTTATTTGTTCTCTAAAATTTTAAGACAATTTATTAGAACTCAGAAAAGTGAAAGCGTCATCACGTACCACAGGTTGTAAACCGCTGAACTAGGTGATAACTAAAAGCTATATTTCGTACACAGGATCACAATGGTACATTGCGTTCTATAAACAGTAATTCATTAAAATTCTTTGCAGTGCTGGCACGTCTTTTACATCAGAATACTTTAATTAGTACAAAGTACAAAATGTCTCACAAATTATTTTTGGTGTAACTCTCATGCAATCTTTTCTAATCATGTGTAACTAATTCCGATTATTGTTGACGAAAACGGTATTTTGAAAGCATTTAAGAGTAAATGAATAGAAAGATTTCGTCAATTATTACTTAGTATAATTATATAGTGTATCACAGAAACGAATTAGTCACATAACGAGTTTCTGGAAAGTATTAATATTTCGGATTTCGTGATTAAATTTTCCACAAAATAAATCTTTGGATTTTCTTGAGAAGTAATAATTGTATGCAACACCGATCCCAAATAATGGATACACTATAAACTAGTATGTTGTGCCCATCACAAATCTTTCTTCTATATAAATCACGTCAATTAAATCTTTAAATAGTACAAGAAATAACATCAATTTAGCACCAATTCATATCAAAGTATATCAGAATTTGAAGTCTGATGAAAATTCGTGCATTAGTTCTTGAGATAGAGCTATAGCTGAAATTCTGAAAAATGTAGCATATCAGCGCCCCCTGTTGAGCGATTTACACCAAAACAAAAACAGTACTAATTGATATCAAGGTATACCTGAATCTGAAGTTTGTTGAAAATCCATGCATTAGTTCTTGAGATAAAGCTATTGCTGGGATCACAAAAAATGCAGCATAGCAGCGCCACCTGTTGAGCGATTTAGACCAAATGTATAAAACGTCAATTCATGTCAAGGACTAACTAAATCTGAAGTTTGATGAAAATCCGTCCATTAGTTCTTCAGATACTGTTCTTGTACAAATCGTTAAAAATGCAGCACAGTAGCGCCACCTGTTGGGCGATTTACACCAAAAATTAAACAGCACTAATTTATATCAGGGACTAACTGAGTCTGAAGTTTGATGAAAATTCGTGCATTTTTTCTTGAGTTAGAGCTATTGCGATAATCATGAATAATAAAGCATATCAGCGCCACCTGTTGGGCGATTTTCACAAAAAAGTAATCAACACCAAACTATATCCTGGACTAAGTGAAGTTTTATTAAAATCCGTGCAGTAGTTCTTGAACTATAACTATTGCAGAAATCGTGAAAATTACGTATAGCAGCGCCACCTGTTGGGCGATTTTCACCAAAAACTAATCAGGTCCAGTTTATATCAAGGTCTAACTCAATCTAAGGTTTTGTAAAATTCTGTGCATTAGTTCTTGAGATAGAGCGCCCACAAAATTTTTGTCACATACAGACTCACAGACAGACATTTTCTAAAAACCATCAAATCGTTTTCAGGGCATTCTAAAACGTATAAATCCGTCGAAAACCGGAAGTCGAAAATTTTCACGAATCCAATACTTTCTTCTTGTAAAGATAGAAGAAAGTAAAAATGACAACTGTTTCTTAACCTTTTATATCCCAAATTATGAATTCGTGTAAATTTCATTATCTAAAGCATTTTTCGTCAATTTTCGAAACTACATTAGAAGATTTACACAATCATTTAATTCATTTTAGAAGGATTTGGCCAACTAAAATTAATTAATTAAGTTTAAATTTATAAGGATTTTGTGCAATATTTATAACTCCACCCAAATCGTTTAAAATATGTTTTTTATTATTTTATAGAATTAGGAAATGGACAAATATAGTAGCGTATATAGTAGAAAGGTAGAAATATTTCCAACTGAACCCCCCCCCCCCCCCCCAACAAACAGACACATTCACTCAATCTTTCTCCATCAAGAATGCTGAAGAGATGTATATGAAAAAGAAATCATACTTTTAAAAATATTTTTGTTTTTTGGAACCAATAATGCTTTTGGAAGAAGATAAAATAATCTATCTAGTACTCATTCTAAACTATATTACTACTAATCGCTGTATTAAATTAATTTTATGACAAGTTATTTTCATGGTACTTTAAACTACCGTTAAGGCATAAAGGGACTGGAATAACATAATATAACAACAAAAGAAAATAAACATCTTCCAAATTACCAATGATTCCCAAATATCGTTAATAATCTTTTAAACCTCTGAAACTAATATGTTTTTCAAGATTTGAAGAAGTTTATCTGAAAACAATATTTCATAGGTTCTCACGGATATCATAAACGCTTCAGAGTAGTTTTCATAGTACCTTAACCTTTAAATACTCGATTTTTATTTTGTTTCAAAAATAATTCAGAGATATATTTATACGTATAATTCGTCAACTTTTTTCTCGTGTCCTATTCGCAACAGAAGCCCAAACAACTGCCATAACTTAAATAATAAAAAAATAATTATTACATAAGTATAAATCTAGATACCTTATCTTATGTCAATTTCTGTTTTGTAAAACTTAACTCTTATATGCATCAATTAGTCTTTTAAAATTGTGTTTTTTTATTCCTATATTAAAGATTAGACATCAGAAATTTTAAGACATATTCATTTAGTAACATATCTATTTTTTACTATATTGCTATATTGATTCTTCGTATAATAACATATTTTATTTAATACGTACGCACACACACCTATTCTTGTAACGTTAGTACACGCGTTATATAAATCTCATCCCATTTTGTCTTATATTTTTGGATAACTAGGTTTTAAAAACAAATCTACTGCTCTATATTGTAAAATGCACCAATACTACTTTTTTTCATTGAAAAATCTTGCGTTTCGTATTTATTTTCAGATTTTGTAGCAGTTTGAGTAAAAATCACTTTTTCTTAGAAAATACGCCAACGATTTGTTTTACACCTTAAAACCTGAACTATCTCAAAAACGTTTTATTAATTACATTTAATACCCATTTATCCATATGCTTTTATGCTACTGTTTCATTAAAATTATTTTAGTGTGTGTTATCCCGTAAGCAATGAAAGTATTGAAATGAAATGCTTGTACACGCGCGGGATTATTTAAACCCAAGAGGTATAGGAAGGTATTCTCCTCACCTAGTAAACAATTAAAAGGCATTTTTTTTTACATCCTAGCCTGTATGCATTCAGTTAGGCAGCTGATATGTTGAATTAATAACTGATAGCAACATAAACAAGCCGGAATTTGTACGTCAAACGTGGTAATTGGGGTGCATTCGTGCTGTAACAAGTTTTATTAATATTCAGATCTTGGAGTAATACTGCTGCACTCTTATGTAAATATACATGAATAAAAAATTTGTTACGATTATATATATTAAATCCAGTAATTCGGAAATATTATGACTCCATCTTAAATATCACGTAATTACCATGGCAACATAGAATCAATACCTGTCATAGGATATCAAATAATTGATTACGTGTAATAGTATTTAACAGAATGAAAAAAACTTTTATTATTATCTATTTCAGTTTTTATTTGATTTTCATAAATTTTTAAATGACTCGAAAAAAATATGCATCGATATATACAGTGAGCAAAAAAAAGTGTTGGCACACCAGGTAAATTTGTTGTAGCATATGTATAAATAAATAAAAAGCAACCAAGAATTAAAAATACCAACACTTTTACAAAACAAATAAACATATTTAATATCTGACTTAATAATTATATTTAAAATATGAAAACATAAAAAAGTAGCATTTGTACTGCCAAAAAAATATTTGCACACTAGCAATAAAAATAGAACTAGAGGAATTATTTATAAGTTTAAAACTGTGCTAATATTTAGTATGCATGCTCTTTGCTTAAATTACAGCTTGTAATCGTCTGGGCATTGATTCTATTAATTTGTGACATGTCTCGCTGCTGATTTGTAGCCATTCTTCCCCAAGAGTTTGCTTAAGTTCTGATTTGTTAGAAATTTTCTTTTCCTTATTTTCTCATCCAAAATATGCCATGAATTTTCAATAGGATTGAGGTCTGGTGATTGTGGTGGCGTTTTCAATTGATTTTTTACATTATAAAGCAACCATGACCTCGTAATATATGCAGTGTGTTTCAGATCGTTATCCTGTTGGAAATAATATGAATTAGGAATTCCTAATTTCAGAGCACTATTAGATAAATGATCTCGCAATATATTAATATATTGTTTAGCATTCATATTGCCTTCAATAAAGGTCATTTCGCCAACTCCGTTAAAAGACATGCATCCCCAAATCATTACATGACCACAGCCATGTTTTACAGTTGGTTTCAAGTTTTTAATTTGAAGAGAAGTATTTGGCTTTCGCCATAAAGTTTTCTTACCATCTGAGCAAAAATTATTGAACTTGCTTTCATCGGAAAAATAACAGTTTTCAAAAACTCTAGTGGTTTGCTGACATAAGCTTTTGCAAATTCAAGTCTTTTAACCCTATTTGTTTCACTAATAAATGTTTTTTTTCTAGGGGCTCTTCCTCGAATGTTTGCATCAGGAAGAATATTTCTAATTGATTGTGGTGTAACTATTGTTCCCGACATTGAAGCGACATCAACAGCCAATTCTCGAGCACTTAGAAAAGGCTTTTTTGGAGATTCTTATATGATGGCTCTCCTTAGCCTGGTATTTAGCTTTTTTGGACGCCCAATTCGCGGCTTATTTATTGTCGAACCAGTTTCTTTTTTCTTCTTAATTACATAACGAACACTAGAAAATTATAATGAAACACACATACTACAATACATATTAAAACACACATGCACACATAAATAACGCCTGCATTCAATAGTTAAAGGTATATATAAATATTTTACAGGCATACATACAATAAATACAATAAACCCAACTGGAGTGAAAAATTAGCCGGAGCCAGGAATCGAACCCGGGAACACTGCATTCCATGTAGTCGCTCTAACCACTGAGTTACTCCGGCCGATACCTGAGTCTGCAATTTCTCACTAATAAACTAAGTTGGGGAAGTCACCAGCCGTCTATACGACAGCCTTGGATGACCGGGCAACGATGAATAGATTTTACTATTACATCGATCTACGATAATTATAATAAAATACACATACTACAATACATATTAAAACACACATACACACATAAATAACGCCTGCATTCAACAGTTAAAGGTATATATAAATATTTTACAGACATACATACAATAAATATAATAAACCCAACTGGAGTGAAAAATTAGCCAGAGCCAGGACTCGAACCCGGGACCACTGCATTCAAGATAGTCGCTCTAACCACTGAGCTACTTCGGCCTATACTACTTTTCTGTTGGGCCAGGAATCGAACCCGGGATCGATTCCTGGCTCTGGCTAATTTTTCACTCCAGTTGGGTTTGTTGTATTTATTGTATGTATGTCTGTAAAATATTTATATATACCTTTAACTGTTGAATGCAGGCGTTATTTATGTGTGTATGTGTGTTTTAATATGTATTGTAGTATGTGTGTTTTATTATAATTATCGTAGATCGATGAAATAGTAAAATCTATTCATCGTTGTCCGGTCATGCAAGGCTGTCGTATAGACGGCTGGTGACTTACCCAACTTGGTTTATTAGTGAGAAATTGCGGACTCAGGTATCGGCCGGAGTAGCTCAGTGATTAGAGCGACTGCCTGGAATGCAGTGGTCCCGGGTTCAATTCCCGGCTCTGGCTAATTTTTCATTCCAGTTGAGTTTATTGTATTTATTGTATGTATGTCTGTAAAATATTTATATATACCTAGAGCACTAGAAAAGTTTAGATTTAATTTTTTACCTATTCCTCGGTAACTTAATCCAGAATTGTGAAGAAATATAATCTTCTCACGGGTAGCAACAGACAATTCACACATTTTCGGCGCCATTAGAACAAAAACTCCCCAGAATCCCTGCTCCAGTTAATATATTACGTGACTTTAAAGTACGGAGCTAATGTACTGCGGGACTGATATGTTAAACATTTGCATAATGTTTACATTTAATGCCTCTTTTATCAGTCAGTGCTTCTTGTGCAAATACTTTATAGGTATGAGAAAATATTAATTTATTTTTTAAAATGTGCAATATTACTGTTTAAGGAAAATGGGTAGTTATTTTTATTTTCTTCTTATTTAAATAAATGAATAATTACGATAATAGTATCAAAGTTGCTTTCTATGGTTACTTATGCAAAAAATCGTCTGGGTGCAAATACTTTTTTTTGCTCACTGTATATTAAATTTCAAACCATTCGTTTGGGTAGTTTTTGCACTGTCATATGCGGACAGACGAACAAAAAGACAAACCAAGGGACTAGATAACGACAATAGGTGCTATGTATTTATATAAATACGAACGCACCTAAAAATCGATATTCCGGTTTGCGCAATCTGATTAATATAGTGTAAAAAGTCCTTCCGGCCAGTACCGGGAGGAAGAGGTAGCTTTCATATTCATTATTTTAAAAAAGCCAACTTATATTATTCAAACACACGAAGCTCAATTTAGTGGAAACCAAATATAGGAGATTCAATACTAATTTTTATCAATACTTAATCATTATGAATGAGAATTTCGCGAAATTAGTCAGCTTTATCCAAGCTGCTTTTATTTAAATAACTTACATTTAGCTGCCAAATTCGGCGATTTCTTAAAGTGCCTGCCATTTTAAGACAACATGGTGGATGAGGCTAACCAGTGAACTTGGTCGAGACCTTAGTAATTGCTGTGCAGATGCTCACTCACATCGGAATCGATTGATATATACGTGTGCTGTCGCAGGCAAAAAATCAGATTTTTCAAAATATCACCCACATTAGATATTGAAATCGCTATATCTGAGCCATTTTTTAAGATAAAGACAAACAAAAAATGCTCCAGAATCCTTATATCAAGGTCGAATACTTAAGAAAGAAACATTTTTCAATTTCTAATTTTTTTTTGCACCTCACTTTAAATATATATATATTTTTAATTTAATGGCCGCCATTTTGAAACAAGATGGCTGATGAAGCTGGCCAGCGAACTTGGTCGAGATATTGATGTATACTATCTACATGCCTTCTTACATCGAAATAGTCGAATACGTGTGTTATCGCGTGACAAATACAAGATCGTTTCAAAATGTTAGCCAATTCAACTATTTTTTAAGATATAAACAAAAGAACAAATTTTCAGAAACAAAAACTGCTCTGGAATCTTTGTATCATGGCCAAACACATAAAAAAAAATCTTTTTCATTTTCCAATTTTTTAATACCTCATTTTAAATTTTAAATTTATTTTTTTTAAATGGCAACCCTTTTGAAACAAGATGGCGAATGAAGCTGGCCAACGAACTCGATCGAGACATTGGTATGCACTATGTGCAGACCAAGTTACATCCAAATTGGTACATAAATACGCCCGTTATCACGTGACAAAAATCAGGACGTTTCAGAATGTCAGCCACGCTAGAAATTCAAAATGCTATAACTCAGCCATTTTTTAAGATATAGATGAAACAAAAACTGCTCCCGAATCTTTTTCTCATGGTCAAACACATAAGAAAAAAATATTTTTTCAATTTTCAATTTTTTGGTACCACATTTCAAATTTAAATTTTTCTTTAAAAATTAAATGGCCGCCATTTTTAAACAAAATGGCGGATGAAGCTGGCCAACGAACTCGGTCGAGACATTGGTATGTACTATGTATAAACGGATTTGCATCAAAATCGGTTCATAAACATGCCTTTTATCGCGTGACAAAATCAGGACGTTTCAAAATATCAGCCACGCTAGAAATTCAAAATGTTATAACTCAGCCATTTTTTAAGATATAGACGAAACAAAAACTGCTCCGGAATCTTCGTATAAAGGTCAAATACATATGAAAAAATATTTTTACATTTTCAAATTTTTGGTACCACATTTCAAATTGTAAATTTTTAAAAAAAAAATTTAAATGGGCGCCATTTTGAAACAAAATGGCGGATGAAGCTGGCCAACGAACACGGTCGAGACATTGGTATGTACTATGTACACACCGAATTACATCCAAATCGGTTCATAAATACGAGAGTTACAGTGTGACAAAGGTCAGATATATATATATATGGATATATATATGTCAATTTTGAACGGAGGGTGGTTTCGGGGTCTGGGGGTCATGATAAATGAAAATATACCAAAATTTTTTGAAATCGCTTTCCTCCGTACGGCTGCAATAGGTAGCTTTTTGTAATGGAAGCTACCTAAAAATACTCTGAACGTTTCCGACTATCATTTACAACGAATGAATCTTAGTTTTTTAAAAGTTTCTTTCAATCTTGATGATATATTGTTTTCAGAGTTTTCGAAACATAAAGAACTCTTTTTTTTTTAATCCTTTCTAAAACATAACAGGGCAATTCCATCGCAACTGACGTAACATATTATCATTGAATTTTGTTTTCAAATGTATATAGACAATTTACTAATAAAGCTAGAACAAAGTTTTAAATTTAAAATATTTATTACTGTCTTAATACCCAAATACCTGCAGATTATTTCAATCTTTCTTTGAGGCCCAAAAAATTGCTATTCAAAGTTCTGTAACTGACGTAACGTGAAATATATAAACATTTTTTCGGCCTTCACAGAAGTGTAAAAAATATCGACACTATCCAATTAAAAAAAGTGATTTAATGTTCTCGACAACACTAAGTAATGCCAAATTAATTACATTAACTTGTTTAATTAAGTTCTGAATAATAATAATAAAAAAAATGCATTTACACGTGTAACTGACGTAACATTATGACTTTACAAAGACAATAATGTTACTTAACTTAGTTTGTAAACAGTAATTTACAATGCCTTTTTATTAGGACTTTTCTATAGAATAAAAAATATCGATTTTAAAATCATACCCGTAAATTAAACATAGTGTAAATTTTATCCCCACCCGCCCCCACCCCCAAAAAGGATGATTCTTTGTGGAATTGCCCAACAAGTAATTGAATATTTTTGTACTGCTTTATATTATATTTTGGTAGATTAAGGGGACGAGGAATTTTAAAACTCATTTTTTTATTATTTTTTTATTGCACCTTTAATTCTACCGAAGGGCACACTATATGAATTATGCATATATTTATCACACAAGAAATTAAATAAAGAAATTGGTGTAGAAAAAATAATGAATTTTCCTGAAAGTTTTAAGCGCTATCGAAAACTTTCAAAATGTCCCAACCTCACTCCATATAAAGTAAAATCCTCAAAATTGTTTATGCCTATTTGGTTTGTGTATACAAATAAAACTGTGCATATTTTTTTAAATCTAAATATAATTGGAAAAGTTAAAGTGCAGAAATATGATTCAAAAAAGCTGAATATTTAAAAAAAAAATTACAATATGCATATATATATATTTTTTTCCATTCATATTCAAATATATAAATTTCGATGCATAGTTTTATTTTTACATTTAAACTAAACCGGCAAAAGAAATATAGGGGATAATAATTAATGTGGAGTGAGATTGGGACATTTCCAAAGTTCTCGATAGCGCTTAAAATATTCAGGAAAACTCCTTATTTATAGCCTTTTTTATATGATAAATATATGCTATAATTCATATAGTGTGTGTCCTTGAATAGTATTTAAAGTGCAAATCTAAAAAATAAAAAAATGAGGTTGAAGTCCATGGTCCCCTTAAGATATATGTTCTTGTTTTTGCAGAGCATTTTATAATACTTTGAAACAAAATTCAAAGCTAATGTAAAAATATTTACGTAATGTGTGAAGATTTTCTATAAATTTCTAATCATTGAAAATGTTTCATGAAGCATGATTTTTAATAGTTTCGCCTTAATGAAATTTTATAGAATGAAGGACGGTTTTAAAAATTCAACGTTTTCATTTTATTTATAATTGTTCGCACTATTGTGATTTCCCACCCCAATAATAATTTATATTAGTTAGAAAGTTGTAACGATTCTTCATTTTAGTTAATTTTTAAATCAGCATGCACATTAAAATAATGATGATCTCCTTGACAGATCCAATGCTTATTATAAAGTTATCAGTGATTATTTTTAATAATTTAAAGCAAACCAGTTTATCCAAATTCCCTTGGACCTTTCTTTTACACGTTAAAAATGTTTTATAGAAACGTCTTCATATAATTTTAACGTAACTAATTCCATAATATTTAACAAAACAAAATTTAACATGTTTCACCATGTATGCATTTTGGGGAGTTTTACTTGTTTATCTTTAATGCAATTTTACAGAATGAACAACAATGTTAAAAATTCAGTGTTTTTATTTATTTTCTTTTTTAATATTACGCAATCTTTTGACTCTACCGCCCTCATAATAATTTAATTTCATTTGGATGTTGAAGGATTTTTTGAATTTTAGGTAATTTTTAATTCAGCTTGCACATTATAATGATTTTTAATCTTCTTGATAGATCCGATGCATGCTATAAAGTTCTTGGTGAATATTTGTAATCCCTTAACAGGTTTACCCGCAAAACGTACGTGACTAAGAGTTTGCTTTTTCCGTTTCTAAAAGCTTTCTGATACCAGTAATTTTAAACTGTAGTATTCGCTTTATTTAATGGCAGACATAATTAGATTATTAAAGGCAAATACTTTAGCACGTTAAAAGTGGTGCATGGTTGCTATTTTTAGGTTATGCTCTGGAAAAACTATGCCTGTTAATGTGTTAATAATGTAAAGCTTAAAGCCCAGTGTGTCAAAACCTTTTTGGACATTTTTTTTTCACACGTGAAAAGTGTTTTATCGAAAAGTCTTTATAAGATTTTAACGCAAATAATTCCATTAAATTGAACCAACAATTTTCTAAAAATACTCAAATCTTTCTCAGAATAAATATCTGAACTACACAATGAAATTATTTTTTTTCATCCACAGATTTTACATGTATCGTAGATGTATATTAATCAAAATACAGTACTTTATTACAGCTGAAATTTGTTCGATATTTCAATGTAAAAATATCTAGGAATAAAAAGAAAGAAAAAACAAATATATTGTCAGAAAGATATTACCATTTGTCCGAAAAACATCATCTAAAATATCTTAAAACTAGGTATTAATCACAAATGTCTATGTCAACAATAAATCAGTTCCAACGGCTCAAGTGTTTTTCTTTTCTAATATTAAAAAAAAAAAAATATTTTTTTTTCTTAGTTCATTCTGGTAACATGACTAGAAATGTCATCCGAGAAAATATCCGGAATTCTTTTATCTCTGCAATTACCCACTGCTGAAAATAACAATATTTAAAGATATAATATTGCTACATAAAACCACTTTTTCAGGTTTCGGAAACAAAGTATGAATAAAAACTATTTTTCTATGTTATAAATAGATTTAATGAAATAAAAAACAGCAACTAATAAATTATAATCTATAATAATATTATAAACTTTTGTTTGTGTGATCGTGTGTTTGATTATAGGGGGTAATCTGTGGACCCGTACAGCAGATTTCAAAATTACAGGTGGCAAAATACTAGGGATCAGCACTTTTCCAATATAGGCTATATTTTATGCCGGTACAAGAACCCTCATAGGTACAGGAACAAAAAACGTTCTAAAACTACGATTTCCATGATGTTGTTATTGTTATAAATTTAGCTATAAACTTAGTGGTGAATTACTTTTAAGATATAATTACTCGATATAAAGTTTTCTATAAATATTGAAAGATTTAAATTGAAAAGTAAATTTAAAAGGATGAAATAAGCAGAAATTGTTTTAAAAAGCCTCTAAATTACGATTTATTTTAAAAGGTACAGCTAAAAACATAAACTTTTCCATGATACTTACTTTTAAGACGTGAATGCTTGCACAGAACGGTTAATGTAATATTCAAAATATATGGAAGAAATTTAAAAAAAGTTCTAAAATTGCAATTTCTGTGATACTAGTTGGGGATAAAAACGTAAAATTTAACATATTAGCAGCTTTTAAGATGTAAATGTTCTCAAAGAACTACTTCAAAAAACTTAATTTTAAATGGATGGAATGAGTGAAAAAAAAAACTTTCTATATTAAGATTAACCTGGATTAATTAAATGTAGAAACTTAGATCTTAGCATGGTTATTACTTTTAAGATATAAATTTTGATAAATTAAAAAACAATAATTGATAAAACTGAAAAATAATTTTGAGACATGTTGTGATGAGAAATTGTTTCGGCTCAAAGACTGAGAGAGCCGAAAAATCATTGAAAAATACTAGATATTGATTTAATTAACATCTTTTGTGCATGTTAAGAAGATTCAATCATGTATAGCCATTCCTTATTCTGCCTCTATTTGTCTTGTCATTTGAAGCATTCATGAAATTGTGATGAAAATAAAATTTACTCCATTGGGCCCTTTAAAGTAATGATGGATACATATACTGGGAGAACACTGTTCCATTAAAGCAATTATTAATGGTATCGGTACAACAGCATCTGCCTAGTAAAAGCCCGCACCTCAGGGCTAATAAATTTAAGACGGACGCTTTTTTAACTATGCCACTACGGCTAACGGGTATTGAGAGAGCATTATAATTTTTTGTGCAAACGCATTGGTTCATTGCTGGGATTCCTTTTAAACTGAATACAGATATTTGTTCACGATTTTTTGTCACAAGTCGCATAATTATCATATTTATGGTTTCCGGAAATGCCAAAGAGTACGGAAAACAAGGACTGTTATTTTCAACTACTGAAATAGACTAAATGAAAAAAGAAATCTTCTTATGAGCGATTTCACACTGAATATCAATACTGTTTTCACGATTGTTTAACACAGTCTGTGGAAATATTGCATTTTTAGCTATTAAAATTTTCAACTAGTTTGGACGGTAACGACAACTATTCCATAACTTATATATACACACACACACATATATATATATGTGTGTGTGTGTGTGTGTGTGCGTATGTGTGTGTTGGTGTGTGTGTATGTGTGTGTGTTATATTATTAGATCTAATTTCGCGATTTCTTTATCTTATTCTAAATTACTACTTTATATTCTCTAAATCCTTACTCTTAAATAACCTCTATCGTTAATTCTGTTAAATTCCCTTTAATTTAATGTCTCACTTGTCTAAATTACTTAAATATTATGTTTTAGTATTCATGAATTTAATGTTCCATTTCCGCTCTTAGAACGTTCTTTTAGCTTCCATTTTATTTTTACATTTTTACCTTCAAATTCATCCACTCGTTCTCTCAGCCCTATTTCCATGGCGTGGTAGTCTTAATTATTAATTGGTTGAGAGCGCGACCTACGTCACATTTGTATTCCTACACTTGACACACAAAAAGCCGATGCTCGATGTATTTCAGTAGATTATAGTCGTATTTCCATTTTTCATACCATCCCCTGCTCACCGTCCACGTATTCGATTATCTAAAACTTGCTTACTCCCTATATTATTACTATGAAGCGATGGCTAATATTCTTGGTGGAAACTGCGCCACGGAATGATGTTTTAATAAAATGATGAGCTGTCTTTGCGTTTTGTCTCAATTATGTCTGGGGAAACTTTCACGGAAAAGTGTATTCTATGGCCTTCACTCGTCGACTGATAATCATCATATAACATCAATATCGTAGTCTTTAACACGACAGGATTCCAATCTTCTTTATACGAGTATAACAGTATTGAATTTGCCTGTTCTTACAAATCATACTACTCTATTACTGCTGGACGTGATTCACTACTGATATCGTGACAGCCAGTTACTTCTTTTCAACTAGAACATGGTTCGTACGCCTCCTTGAATTTTTCAGACCAGAAAAAATTTCGGCACCTGTATCAAATTATAGAAAATCTCTTCTTAAAAGAAGGCGAAATTTCGCGCGCTTAACCTAGATTTCTTTTTCTATAAAATGATACTGGTAGTTTCCTGGAGAAATAACGGAATCCGTACGAACCATGTAGAAAAATAATCCAATGTTGCAATAATGCAACATATATATAAATATATACAACCTGTGGCCAGGAAATTCAGTGAATGAATTTTTATTTCAAATACAATATTGTACAGGATCAAATACAACTTACTTTCCTTCAAATTAATCTCTACGGATGGTAATGCACTGTTGGGAAGGAGTATATAAGTCCTGGAAACTCCTGTAAAACAGTTCTTTCGGAATGGCTTTCAGCTCGACAGTCACGTTGCGTTTAATATCGGTGATGTCCGTAAATCTCTTTCCCTTCAGGGCTGACTTCAATCTGGGGAATAGGAAGAAGTCTGCAGGTGCCAAATCAGGTGAATAAGGGTGGTGATCAAGTGTCACAACTCCATTCGCGGCCAGGTACTGCCGTACAACCAAGGCGGTGTGTGGCCGGTCATTATCGTGGAGAATAGTCCAAGAGCCTTGCGTGGCGTACTCAGGGCGAACGCGATGAATCCGTTATCTTTATAAACTTCTTTGAGCATTTCGTGAGTTTCTTTTGTCGATTTCCCAAGTTTGAAACAAAACAACATGTTTATTCTCTGATCCATTTTGTTTACCGCGACAATCCACAATAAACCTTTCGCGCTCGGCGTTAAACATAACAGGGAATAAACGAACTTGGAACCTCGCCAAACGTTCAAACAGATATTGACCTTCACCACGCGCGGCGCCTTGATATTCTACTAGTACAGCAGCGACCTCTATAGGCTCATTCACCGAACTTTCTGGCCACAGGTTGTATATCTTGACCCCCGTTTCTCCGTCTCTTTTTCGGCCTATTTCAAAATTTTTTATTGAATCCGAAAAGCAAAATATGCGACAAAAAATATAAAACATCATGTACTTTCAATTATCTTTACAACATTGTAAACCATTTAAAAAAATCCGAAAATTAACATACCTAATAAAATATTCATACCTAGAAGTCATTTTTCTTTTTTTTTTTTTCGCGCATTTTACATAGGATTAACATTACTTATATTTTAATTCAAAAAGTACACTTAATTTTATATAATAGCTTTGAAATTTTAATGCTATATACTAAACTTTTAACTAATGATCAAACATCGATTTGCTTCATGCATATGTATAATCGGATTGAAATAATCAGTTTGAAAAGAAAAAAAAAATCACCAAGGATTTCGATGTGAAATAATAAAATTAAAATAAACAGTTACGCGTAAAGCTGTAATTTTTACAAATAAATATCAATATTTTAACACGAAAAGCAATTGCACAGTCGTTTGAATCATACCTCACCCCCTTTCCACTTTTAATCTATTTCGAAACTTTCTACCGCTATGAAGATCAGTATGTTTTTGTTTTTTAACGGACTTTTATGGGGTTACATTCATAAATAAAATGCGAAATTGTTGATGGTCAAGATACTTTAGATTTAATAAAACACACATATTAGTCCAGGCAATAGGGAATTTTACCTAGCAAAATTAATGGTAGTACTGGAAATCGGCTTTCTAGATGTTTTTTGGGTCGCTGCATCCGAATTTGTAACTTCCCACCAAAATTTCCCACGGCAACCCCCCCCCCCCCAAAAAAAAAAAAGGTTCTTATTAAAAAATTCCATTTTTTTATTGTTTTAGTGGAAAAGTATCTAGAAATTCAGAAAGTAGACAAAATTTCCAACAAATTAGATATATGACATTATGACTTAGGAAGAAGGGGAAGGGGGGATTTTGCCTCGGAGCATGCGCGTGATGTTGCGTAAACTAAGTTGCGCAATCCCATTTAATCACTCACACGTTTACATTCGCCCTCCCATCTCCCATCCGAACTTTCTCTATAAAGCTTACTTTAAGATTTTTGGGTCGCTGAATCCGAATTTTTAACTTTCCCCCCCGAACCCCCCCCCCCCAAAATTGTTGTTTTTAACTTAAATTTCTTATTGTTTTAGGGGAAAAGCATTACGAAACTCAGAAACTAGACAAAATTTGCAACAAATAGGATATATGACATTATGAATTAGGATGAACGGGGAGGGTGAGGGCTGCCTCTGAACATGCACTGCGGCGCTACGTGCACTAAATTATGAAGTCCAGGCAATAGGGAATTTTATCTGGCAAAATTAATACTAGTTCTGGATTTCGACTCACTTTATGTTTTTTGGGTTGCTGAATCCGAATTTGTAACTTCCCACCAAAATTTCACAAAAAATTGATTTTTTGAAAAAATTTGGTTTTTGAGAAAATCGCGCAGGGAATGTTCCGAGGCAGCCCCCTCTCTCCCCATTTATCCTACGTCATAATGTCATATATCCTATTTGTTGCAAATTTTGTCTAGTTTCTGAATTGCGTAATGCTTTTCCCCTAAAACAGTAAGAAATTTAAGTTAAAAACAACTATTTGGGGGGTTTTCGGGGGGGGGATTTGGGGGGGAAAGTTAAAAATTCGGATTCAGCGACCCAAAAAACTTAAAGTAAACCTTATAGAGAAAGTTCAGAGGAAAGATGGGAGGGCTAATGTAAACGTGTGAGTGGTTAAGTGGAATTGCGCAACTTAGTCCACGCAGCACTGCGGCGCATGTTCCGAGGCAGATCCCCCCTTCCCCTTCATCCTAAGACCTAAGACATATATCTAATTTGTTGGAAATTTTGTCTACTTTCTGAATTTATAGCTACTTTTCCACTAAAACAATAAAAAATAGAATTTTTCAATAAAAACCTTTTGGGGGGGGGGGCTTTTTACCAAAATTTGTGGGGTTGCCGGGGGAAATTTTGGTGGGAAGTTACAAATTCGGATTCAGCGACCCAAAAAACATCTAGAAAGCTGATTTCCAGTACTACCATTAATTTTGCTAGGTAGAGTCCCTATACGGTCTCTATTGCCTGGACTATATTACAATTAGAATAATACTGCAATTACATTAACTCACAAAAGTGGGCTATCATCCTACTTACACTGACATGCATATACTTGCGTTTATTTCTGGAGTAATGAATGACAAATCAAGGATTCAATGAATGTGAAAATTTGTGAATTTTGACGAATGTAAGAAATATATGCAGCACAAAAGAATTTATAAACAATAGGATTTTGTAGGATTTAGCAAAATGTAGAAAAAGAATTATTATGATTATACACAAGGTGTCCACGTATAACCTAACCGACCTTTATTTTCGCAAACGTTGGTCCTAGATGCATACTTTCAGTTACAAAAATGGTTTAAATAAGGTAAAGAATTATTTGTAAAGCGATTTGGGTCAAGAAAAACATTTATTAAAAAATTATGAATTTGAAATTTTTATATGGTATACATTAACTAATTTTTACTAAAGTGATATTTAGTAAAAATTTACTGTGACACTAACAAGTAAGACGAAAAAAGTCCCATTCATCTACCATTAAAATTGACAATGTTATGAAACTTTGAAATGCATGACATATACCACTTTTTTTGCATATCAAAACAAATGATTTCGGCCATGCTTTCAGGGGTCGTATATATAGTATTTAAACTTATTTCAAGGTATCTGCGCTTTGAAAGAAATTGTACAACTATTACGATTGAGTTAACTTTTATTAGTTATGTTTCCGATTAGTTAAAATATTTGTGTTTTAACATGCATTTTATTTTGTAAGGATTTGAGGCTATGATTTCTTTTAACAAAAATTATGTTATTTTTCTTAAGGTTTTATTTAATTTGCAACGATCGTCTCTCTAGTTTAAAATTTGTGCTCGAACTTTAACTCACTTTCAAATGTCCGATCAAAGTTAAACGTTACATACTGACTTAAATCCGATGACAATGTAATATTAATATTACGATTTCCGACGCTAACTATCTTATACATACTTATATTATTGGATAACACAAAAAAAATGGATAGATTACCGTCAACAAGTTTAGGAAAGAGATTTAGATTAAATATCTAAAGATACCTGCGATGGTTGTGTTTTTTTAACTTTTTATAATTACACTTTATGCATTTTTTAACGCTGAATAAAAAAATCACTTTTACTTTTAAACATCATGTCAGGATTTTTCGCAAATCGTAAACTTCAAGAAATCTAATACTATAAAATATATGTAAGACTTAATTTATTAAGTTTAGTGGTAAGTTTAATTTTATTTAATTCAATAATTTATTAATTTTTTTAGCTTACACTAGGATTCTTACATCTAAACAGCTCAGGGGTCTGATAAGGTTGGGAGGGGAGGGGGTATCAATTTTAACTTTGAGCTTTTTAAGTTTGAAATTTGAGAAAAAGGCCTGACGTGATGGTTTAAAATTAATGTAATTTTCGGATTCAGTGTTAAAAATACAAAGAATCAACTTTTAAAAGCTAAAAAAACATGGCACAACCTAAAATTTGAAAGAAAGTGTAATCTATCAGCATTTTAAAATACTTATCATTTCGTAAATAATTGAGGCTGTTGTTTTTCAACCTTTTATTTAACATGGTCATATCTAACTCTAAAACTTCCTTGTCCTTCTGACAGGGGATATATTCGCATCTCCATTTATATACGGCATGATAACTTTGAACTCAAATTTCTCAGTGAATATTGGTCGTACAGATACGGAACATTTCTTGTTTGCAGTACTTTTGAATAGACTTACCGTCCCTAAATATAAGTATAAAAAATAGCGAGATCGGGGGGCTGTATAAAAACTAATATTCTGTAATTCTTCACTAAATTATCTTTTCTCTTTTAACTTTTCTTTATCTTAACTTTGCACATGATTTTGGCCACTTTTGAATTGGAAGTATGCATCTAGGACCAACGGTTGTGAAAATAAAGGTCTGTCAGGTTATACGTGGACACCCTGTATATTTCATTCAGTAATAGGAAATAATATGACTCCATTTAAATATGATGTAACCACCATGACAACCTAAAAGGGGTGAGCTATCATGGGATATCATTGAATTAATTACGTATGATAGAATTTAATAGAATAATCACCAACGCAACCTAGAGTCATTACCTGTCACGGTATATCATTGAATCAATTATGTTTGACAGGATTTATTAGAATGAACAAAACTTGAATTAATATATCTTTAAGTTTTGATTTCATAGTGCGTATTAGTACGTTTTATACAATGTCTCGACAAAATTTTTCCTCGATTACATATAGTACATTACAAACCATTCGTTTGAGTGTTTTTGCGGTTTGCACAAACGGAATACGCAGGCTGATGGAGACGAACAGACGACAACTGCAGTCGGCTACAGATTTATATAATTACGAACGAACCTAAAAATAAATATTGAGTCAGTCTTGTTTATTTTTTCTGAAATCACGTATCTGTAGCATACTAATAATAGTCTTATTTTCAATGATCAATGTATTCATTACGATTTATAGATTTTTTAAATGTAATTTATTATTAATTTATTACTAAGGATCTCTATTATCTTGTTCATAATAATAAAGGTATTTCATTTCTAATAATTATTTTTTTCAGACAATCTCTGTAAACATATTCAAATAAAGAAATTTTATACATTTCAAAAATATCTCGACATATTGAAAAAAAAATATGAATTTGTCTCTGAATTGTTTTTCCATCTTTTTCAGATGAAATGAAATATTATTCTGCCCCTAATAATTCTATTTACGGATATTCTGTGGAATCCTTTCAATCTTCTATGAATACAGTAATTTCAAGCATTTCAAAAATATGTCGACAACCTCAGTAAAACGGCTTTATCTCTGATCTCATCAATAACTTTTAGCTTAGTTTTCATGACATTCGATGTATTTATTTGATAAGGGTAGATGATGTCCGGAATTTGATTACGATAAAGGGAAAATGCGGGTTGCATCAGTGTGATTTTCTTCTACGGATATTTTCCTGCAGCATAGTGGTAATATTCTTTGTCTTAGTGTCTCAAAGTATTTCACATCAATTCATTCAATATACAGGGTGGTTCATAAAAATCGAAACAATAGGCTATCTATATTATAAGGGACAAACAGATCTGTGCGTAACGCATACGTCATTTTGCGAATGGCAACACTTTGAAATTTGAATTAAAATTTCGGTTTTGCAATTATATCTACGGCAAATTTTTAAACTTTTAAACATCGCACATTTTAAATTTTAACACCGTCGTATAAGGGAAAAAATGCTCTTTTAAATGCAATTTGTTTGAAAGCTGTATCTCAATTTATTTTTGAGATATTAAATTTTTTGTAGTTTTTAATACAAATTTTGTAATTGTGGCAACTGAAGTACTCCATTTATATTGAAAGTAAAGGGAAAATAGTCATGGTTTATTATTTTTATTGATTATATCCTTATTGATGCCATTTTCACAATACAAATTAAAGTAACTTTTTTATAATTTTTGAACAGAAAATGATGTCAGACATTAAAAAAAAAAAAAAAAAAAAAAAAAAAAAAAAAAACACGCATTCTTCTTCATAAATCAGTTACATTTCAATATTTTTAAATTACGCTGATACTGAGCTTGCGACGCTAGGCAAAATGATTCAGTGAGTAAAAATTATTTCAAACAAAACGATCTTTTTTTTTTTTTTTTTTTTTTTTTTTTTTTTTTTGATAAGACTAAATATTTGACTAATACTATGACAACTAAAGGCAAATTTCTGAATTTTTTTTTTCGCGGGTACTGAGATTATAACTTAAAGTTTGTGAGAATGTTTACATGAAAAGTTGTGTCGGACAAACGTAACTTTAAGTTTAAAAATACATTCATTAATAATCTATTGCGCGTTAAAATACTTTCAAATTGTGAATTTGAGTGATGCGTATGTAAATTATGGGAATTGAAAAGAACGTACAATTTAGATTTCATGGGGGAAATTTTTATGATGTGACAAAGCGAAATACTTTTTACTGATTTTTTATCCCATAAAAACAAACATAAAAGCCTCAATCGATAAATTCATCATAATTACTCATCTTGATTACGTATTCTAATAGAGTTTAATTTTTCAATAATTTAAGCAGTTGAAGTTTGCGGAAATAATATTTTAGTAATTTTAGGTTAAAAATATTATTTGCTTTAAGAGTGCGACAGCCAATGTTAGATAATTTTTGTATTGTAATTATTTTTGTAGGTTTATTATAAATTCGATCTGACAGTTCCTTTTAACATTTTAGTTCGTCGAATTTCGACGGGTTGCAACTCGTTTCCTTAAATATTGCTCATAGATACATACTTCCAATTGCAAACTTTCATAAAAAAAAAGCTGAAAAATTTAATGACATAAGTTACATTTCCATGGTGGGTCTATTTGAGAAAATACAAAAACTAATTTTTATACGGCCACTGTAGATTAAAATTTCCAATTACAGAATTTTATGATGTAAAAATATTTGATGTAAATTAATGTTTTACATTAATTTACATCATAAATTGAGATAATATGAAAAATTGAGATAATATGAAGATTGAGATAATATGAAGATATGATATCACTAATTAGTTTATTTAGGTGTATGCTTTGTAGTACATTTATTATCGTCACAAGTATGACGAGTGACGTTTAATACGAGGATTTTTTTCCCTTGCTTTACTTCTTAACCATATTTGACTGTTTATATGTATATTTATATATGTATATATATACAAATACATACATATTTAAATTATTGATTTAAATATTTATATATTATGAAATTAATATTAAAAAATTTGGTTGTTTAAAGTAAAATTTTCCGAAGGATATAAATATGGTGTTAAAATTTGTATTGAACTTTTTAAAAGATTTCCTATGTTCCAAAAAATATACTTTAATCTATTTTTAGTCATACAGATTTACAGAAAACATATTCACAAGTCAAACGATACCTCTCTGATATTTCTGTAACCACTTGGTGATAAAATAGTATGGAAGATGCATCAGTGTAATTTTCTTTTTCTTCAGATATTTTTCTGCAGCATAGTGGTAATACTCTTTGTCTTCGTGTCTCAAAGTATTTCACATCAATTCATTCAATATACAAGGTGGTTCATAAAAATCGAAACAATAGGCTATTTCGTTAAATATTGCTCATAGATACATACTTCCAATTGCAAATTTTCATAAAAAAAGCTGCAAAATTTAATGACATAAGTTACAATTCCATGGTGGGTCTATTTGAGAAAATACAAAAACTAATTTTTATACGGCCACCGTAGATTAAAATTTCTAATTACAAAAATTTTCCTTATCCTGAAGTAAACACAAAAAAATTCGTCTCGGTATGTGCAAAATTCGCACTCAAAGTATTTCACATCTATTCATTCAATATACAGGGTAGTTCATAAAAATCGGAACAATAGGCTATTTCCTTAAATATTGCTCATAGATACATCCTTCCAGTTGCAAACTTTCATAAAAAAAGCTGCAAAATTTAATGACATAAGTTACAATTCCATGGTGGGTCTATTTGAGAAAATACAAAAACTAATTTTTATACTGCCACCGTAGATTACAATTTCCAATTACAAAATTTTTCCTTATCCAGAAGTAAGCACAAAAAATTCGTCTTGGTATCTGCAAAATTTGAAGAGGTATTAAAATCCAAATGTCGTGTCTTACACCATTTACCAACGCTTCTGAGCGACTAGTTATTGAATTATTTTGAATGCAAGATACGGATGATCTACAAATTGTGTGTCATTAAACGTTGATTTAAGACAGTGAATCTCATTTGGATATAAAATAGCAGCATACAGATTTTACGTTAAACCTGCTTTCAAAGCATGTTGGAGGTCTGCACTAGAGATCTTACACGTGTCCAAATATCCAGGCCCGGTCCCGAGTCGACCGGTAGAAAAACTAGTGAGACGTGGCAATCCCAAAACTTTCTTCTACCTCATACATGTTAATACTTCCTGAAAAATGCAGCATATCAGCACCACCTGTTAGATGATTTACACCAAAATTTAATTATCAACAACTTTGACAACTTCTAACTGAATCTGAAGTTTGATGAAAATCCGTGTATTAGTTTTTTATATAGAGTTATTCCGGAAATGGTAAAAAATTCAGCATAGCAGCGCTATCTGTTGAGAGTTTTACACCAAAAACTAATTAGTACCAATATATACCAGGAAGTAACTGCATCTGAAGCTTGATGAAAATTCATGAATTAGTTCTTGAGATATAGCTATTGCAGAAATCGCAAAAAATGCAGCTCAGCAGCGCCACTTATTGGGCGATTTACACCAAAAATTAAACAGAAATAATTTATATCAGGGACTAACTGAATCTGAAGTTTGATGAAAATTCGTACATTTTTTCTTGATTTAGTACTATTGCGATAATCATGAATAATGCAGCATAGCAGCGTCACCTGTTGGACGATTTTTAAACAAATTGTAATCCGCAATTAACAATATCCTGGACTAACTGAATATGAAGTTTTATGAATATCTGTGCAGTTGTTCCTGAGTTATAGCTATTGAAGTAATCGTGAACAATACCGCATATCAGTGCCACCTGTTTGGCGATTTTCACCAAAAACTAATCAGTACCAGTTTATATCAAGGTCTAACTGAATCTAAAATTTTGTGAAATTACGTGCATTAGTTCTTGAGATAGGGCGCCCCAAAATGTTTTGTCACATACAGCCTCTCAGAGTGACAGAGTGACACAGTGACAGACAGAATCATAGACAGGCATTTTCAAAAACCCATCAAATCGTGTTCAGGACATTCTAAAACGTATAAATCCGTTGAAAACAGGAAGTTGAAAATTTTCACGAATCCATTACTTTCTTCTTGTAAAGATAGACGAAAGTAACAAGTTCTGCCCGGCAAGGAAAAAAGTTAAAATCGTAGCAAGAGCCCGGTCCGGCCTGACTGAATTTCTACAAAACATAGTTTTTTACGTCGATATGGAACCCTCTAAGTGTTTGGGGCGTAATATTCCGTTCACTAAGCTCCAGGTTTCACAGCAATACAAGCAGTATTTAAGATAATATAATTCTATAGATTTAATGAATTTTAAATACATTGAAGAATGATTAATACTCTCAAGGATTACATTCATATTTGTAATTGAGTTTTTTTTATAATGTTCAAAGAATCGTATTTTCTTAGCATTTAAAACAAAATGCAAAGAAAACAACATTACAATTTTACCCTTTTGCAAGACGCTTGGAGGGTTAAAATTTGTTTCGTATGGAAGAGTTCGGACCAAAAATTCTTATTATACCTTTTTTTTTCGTGTTTATAAACTTCGTTTTTAAAAAAAGTGCCAAAGGCTGTAATATTTATTTTTTTTAATTAATCTCTATTTGCATGTAAAGTTTATCTTATCATTTAATATCGTTATTCCATATTCCGTGTATTAAAGCCCTTCAAAAATGTTATAAGTAAAATCTTCTAAGACGGAATCACAGAGGAAAGAAAAAAAGTGCGTTATAGACAAGTTCCCTTTTTAGTACACAATAAAAAAAAAAAAAAAAAAAAAAAAAAAAATCCGCAACGTTCCTGGGAAAAAATGGGCAGCTGAGTTGCCTATTATTTCCAAGAAACATTTCTTGAAAATGACTGGAACTTTACTGTATATCTTAAAAAATTTCTACAGAAATGCCAGTAAGTTTTCTGTGAAATACCAGGAATATTTCTGTTGACAGCAAAACATTACTGACATTTCACAGAAAGCTTAACTTATTTTCTACGGAACGTTTCAGAAGTGTTCAAAAAGTCTTTAATATTCAACAAATTCAAACGTAATTTCAGTGCTGAAAAGTAGTTGAAAAATTAATTTAAATTGGTTTCTGTTATTTTCCAGAAACACTTCGTATAAGTAATGGGCAACCCAACTGCCCATTATTTTCAAATAACATTTCTGGATTGCTTTTGGATTTAGCTCACTAAGCTAAAATAAATAAAACTGCACAACTGCATGTTATATAGATAGAGTGAAAATGAAAAATTAAAAAAAAATAGAAAACAATAGCGCATATATAGTTTAACTAATTTTAAATCTTAGACATAAATATATAATTCTTAAATGCAGACCATTAAAACATAAATAATATTAAGGCACATATTTGTTAAAAAGAAATTTGTTCTAAAAATAATGTAGCATATAAAAAATATTAGCGGAACAAGATAGAATATTATATTTATAGCCACTTACTCTTTCACGATTATATTTTTCTTTTAATTTATAATCCTTTAAATGGGAGAAAAAAAACTTTTTATGTCCAACAAGGATGTTCTATAAAATTGATTAATTTCTTTTTTCATTTAAATCAACCAAACTCACATAGAATCCTTAGTTTTAGACTAAGGATTTAGAATTAATATGTAGTCTTATAAGGGTACCACCAAACATGATGCTCACCAATTTTTATGAATTCAAAGTATATTGTAGAGCTGTTATGCCTAATTATTCTAGTGAAAATATTTCTTCAAATGGGTCTTAGTGACCGAGAGGTTCTGCTCTCAAAGCTGGTAGACAGGGGGTGCTGGGTTCGATCCCAATCGCGCACGTCGGCCTAATCGTTTGGAGTTTTTGTGGTTTTCTTCGAACCTTGGTTCTCCAAGCGTGGCTCTCCAAGCTTGGCTCTCCATACGGGTTAGGTTCCCTTAGAAAGTCCTCCACGGAAGGCACCCCCCCCCCTTAGGGCGCCTATATCCTACGTGCTGATAATTGGCCGACATAAATACAACCAAATACAACCATCAAATGGGTCTTGGATTCCCATAAATTGGTGGCCGAAGTTCAGCATACGTTTCAAATACTAATTAGTTTGCAACTTTCCACGAGTATTACGTGGAGTGATCTCAGGTTGTTCACCCGCCAGCCAGAGGAATCGAGTTCGATGCTACCTCCTAACTGTTTATTTATTTATTTATTTTTTACAATAATTTCATATTTTTGACACTTTACAAATTTTAATCAAAGTTGTGAATTTTTACAGCTTCGAAATTTTGATATTTTCAAAATCAATTTATGTTTTTGATCTTTCACGAAAACTTCTATTTTTTCTGAAATTATTAAATTGACCTTTCTGTTGACGGAAATACAAATTAATATGTGCAGAAAGTTTGTTTTCATAATATTATTATTATTTACCTTTTTATATTTTAAATAGAAGTCTCAAATAATGACAACATTTTATTAGAAAAAAAAAAACAAAATAAATATCTTTTTAATATTTGGTTTGTTCAATATATTAAAATATGACAAATGATGAAATACAAAATTGTTTGCTATTACTGATTTTGGCATTTAAGTTTAGTAAATATGCAATTAATCGAGTGACATATATTGTAGAAATATACAAAATTGAATATTTATACGAAAAAATTTCCTATAATAGAGCATAATTTCTTTCCTAGTACTTGTATTCAAAAGAACATAAAATATATCAATATTTTGTTTTAATTTATTCTGATATTATTATGAAATGCTATCTAACGATTTCTTAAAAAAATATATATCATAAGTAATATGTCATGCGGGATCCGCAGACGATTTTTACATTTCCAGTTGACAATTTTTGCTTTATTATCATTATTTGTTAGAATGAAAAAATATTTTGAAATATAATTTGTCCATTTTTATTCATTTAAAAATAAACACATTTGGACATTTGGCATCAAAATTATTATTTATAATTCACACGAAAAAATAAGTTTTCAGTTAAAATTCAATAAAGTAAATATATATATGATATATAGTTTCTGAACTTTGCTTAAAATATAAAAATATATAAATATAAATACTAATTTTTAAAAAAAAAATCTAGACATAAAATATTTTGGATTTTCGTCAGTAATGATGTTAGTTTACAAGTGAGATAAAAAATATATAAATTTTCATGAAAAAAAAGTCATAAACGTAATTGTATATTTTTTACGAAAATATAAAAAAAAATTAAATTTGCAGCAATTCAAAGTGTCAAATATATATCAAATTTAAATCAAATTGTAAAGTGTCAAAATATAAAATTAATTAAAAAAGAAAAAAAAAGTCAAGAGTTAGCATCGAGCTCGGGCCGTACGGGTGGCGTGCGAGCCTTCTGCGTCCACACCACAAAAAACACGTTGAAAGCTGCAAACTAATGGGTATTTGAAACGTATGCTAAACTTCGGCATCCAATTTCTGAAAATCTAAGGCCCATTTCAAGAAATCCTTTCACAAGAATATTTAGAGATAAGAACTCTAAAACGTACTTTTAATTAATCAAAATCGGAGAGAATCATGTTTGATGGTCCCCTGGTTAATGGTGATCCAAATAATAGGTGTATTTTTTTTACACGGGCTGCTCGTTAAACATTCCACATACAAGTACGAGGGATAATCTCTTAGCGATGTCACAGAGGTATTGCATTTTCATCTGAATGGTCTTGACAATAGAGACGTAAAGGATTATGTCGTCTATTGATTTATTCGAATTCCATATTGATTTTTTGACATTCATTTAAGGAATTCGTTTTCGACACTCGCGCGCAAGCAATGGATTATAGCAAAAAAATAATAAAATGGCGGCCGTAGCGTTTTGCTGTTTCGAACTTTTGTTCAGGAACGTTTCAGATAAGAAAACCAGAATTTCACAGGAAAGAGCTAAATTATTCTGAAAACCTGAGAAAAGGCGACACGTTCCTGGATTTTACATGGAACGTTACCACTTTTTTTTACACTGCACGGTTATTCCCATAAAAGACTTAATCAGTAAAATAAAAATCTTGAAGACACTATTTTCTTTGCAGAAAAATTGTTGTTGTAGAATTGTATTCGAATTTTCAAAGAAATACTACTAAATCGATTACAATGTTGAAAACTTGTTACTAAATCTTTTAAGTTATATTCATAGTACGTATTTTTTGATTCAATGCTTAATAATAACATTTGCATAAAATTAATATTTTAAGATTTCTTGCATATAATTATTTCCAATAATATGAACCATACATTTCCTGTTAAAAGCTAAATGGTTATAGTTCCTATTAAGAGTTTTTATAAGATAACATAAAGTAAATAAGTTGCAAGTCTACAATATTCTACATACTTATTTCAAGACAAATTTTTTTTCTCTTTCCTCTGTAAAATTTCTAGTACTTTAAAGGGATATTTAATAATTTTCTTTTTTTTTTCTGCAAGAAGTTGAAAAACGCCTTTCATGTTCTGTATAATCGTAAAAATTATCACAAATGAGCTTTTTTTTTAACAAGTCTTGTCATTTATATGTCTTTAAAAAAATAGTAAAAAGGAAAAATGTAATTCAGCTGTCAACGAGTAGAATATTTCATTAATGTTGCATAAAGATTTTATTTCAATTTAATTTTTAAAAAAGTCTTTAATCCCTCAACGACTTTCCCAAAAGATCTCTAGTGAAGGCTTAAGGCATTTTGAAGTCATTAACATAAAAAAGAGCCGCAGCTCAAATTTAAGTCTCAAATTATTTAAAACATAAGATTGCAGAAATTAGAATAAAAAAATGGGGGAAACATTAATGATGCATAATAATATTTTTTTGCGACTGTTCTGATATTTAATTCAAAACATTTTAATTCTTTTTATACTTTTGCTTTTTAATGAAAGCTTTAAAGAATATTTTTGTGTGCGCAACTTTTGAATGAAATATTCTCGCTTTTAAATTTCGAATTTCAAAAATTAACTGAAAGATTAAAAAATGCGAAAAATATAGTCATCTTATTCAAAACGTAGCAGAATGTTCAGTTTTTAAAACTTGCAATAAATGTATTTGACCGTTATTATAGAAAAGTGTAACTTAACAAAATTTAAATACATTCTCATGATATTATTGCCCATATTATGGTCAGTATAGACTTTTAATTTTTTTGGTTTATGCCGAGGTTTAAGCTATTTTCTTGAATATTTTGATTCCGTGTGACTGACATTTTGCATGCGAAAGAGACTTAACATTTTTCATTTTTCAGTTAGCAAGATACATTTCTTACGCGTGTTCACCTTGACCTGTCACCATTAACAGTAGAAGAAATTCATGTCCAATTCTTATTCAAATGCTTTTTGTGTTTAACTGTGTATTTTTTAAAACTTTTCAACACAATTCAAAATATTTTATGAATCGGTTTGTCTGTCTATCTGCCTTGCCGTTCTTCCATACAGCAGGTGCTAAATTTTTTAAATGTGCTGTTGAACACAGAGTGTGGTCTATTTATAGTTCTTTTACACTGATGCACAACATGCTACGTTATGGTTTATTGGGGAAAATGTTCACGATGGATTTTAATGATTTTAAAGTACTTCAAACATAAAAAATTATATATATGCAATACTGAAGATTAGTGCAACTTTCTTTCTATATAATATCAGAAAATTTGAGTTTTCGAGACCCTAATTACACTAGAGAACGTAGAGAAAACGTACTTATTAGTTTTATAAGATGTTAATACGTACAACAATTTGTTAATACATTAGCGTATAGCAGTTCCAGGATATACTTAAGTAGTTCGGAGCTCTACTGTTTAATCGTTAAAACGATTGCGTAATGAGGCCATTATAAGCCATTTTGCCTTTGTTAAAGAATTCCAACTTGTGCTCTGCTGGATTTTGCGTGTTTACTACAGCGCATTTAAAGCTCCCAGACAAAAATTATTTTGTACTGGGATATATATAAAGTAGCAATTTATACAGCACAGTCTCATATAGAAAAAAGTTTTATCGAGATAGAGACCACTTGCTATGGCTTCCTACAGAAAACCCAAGAAGAATACACTAAATTCAGAATTTTTTTATATATTGTCCGCTACTGTTACTACAGTAGCGCTCAAAAGTATTTTGACAACCTTATATTCTGTCTTATTTTATTTAATATGAAAAAATACATCGAAAATAAGCCTCGAAGTGGCCACCCGAAAAAACAGTTTGCAATATTGACTGTATTATAAAAGTGATATCTATAAGTAATTGTCGTAAGTCTGCTGTAATAATAAAAAATGAATTGAAAGAAAATTACAGCATAGACATACATGTTTCTACTGTCAAACGACACCCAAACCTCGATGACTTACATGACAAAAGACTAACAAAAAACGTTTGATATCTACTAAGAATAGGAAGGTTAGAGTTCCATTTGCAAAACGGCATCAGTCGTAGAGAAGTATAGAATGGTCTAATGTTTTGTGAAGCGATGAAAGGAAGTTTAATTTAGTACTATCGGATAGAATCAAGTACATTCGACATCCTAAAAACAAAAAAAAATATGATGCTCGATATTAAATACCTATCCTGAAACATGAAGGCGGCAATGTGATGGCTTGTAGTTGTTTTTCGCTCGGTGGAGTTGGACCCTTAGTTCTAATTGATGGTAATGGGGATCGGTTCATGTATGCTGATACATTAAAGACTTATATGCTACCGTAAGCTAAACAAAACATGCCTGCATAGTGGTATTTTCAGCAAGATAATGACCAGAAACTTAAATCAAAATACGTACGTGATTTTATGAAACGCAGAAAAGTCAAGGTTCTAGAGTGGCAAAGCGAAAGTCCGGATTTGAACCCCACAGAGCATCTATAGGTTGGTTGGTTGGGTTTAAGACGGCCAATTATCAACACGAGGGATATAGGCCCTAAAGGAGTTGGGTGCCCTCCGTGGGGGTCTTTCTAAGGGAACCTAACCGGTATTTACACGTGGAAATCCACGGTTCGAAGAAAACCACGAAAACTCCGAACGATTAGGTCGACGGGCGCAATTGGGTTTGAACCCAGCACCCCCCGTCTACCAGCTTCGAGAGCAGAACCTCTCGGCCACTTGAAAGCATCTGTAGGAGGAGTTAGATCGCAGAGTAAGATGCCAAAATTATTAAAATAAGACAGCTCTTAAAAATGAGTGGGATAGAATTCTTTTAGATCGAATACAAGAATTAGTCGGCACACTGTCCAAGCGTTATGAGGCTGTCATAAATGCCAGAGGATATGCTACTAAATATTCACTGACTCATTACTGTATTTGATAATTATTGTGTTAAAATCTATTTTTTATTTTTATGTCAAAATACTTTTGATTTATCATTTTTGGGATTTTTTGAGGGGCTTCGCGTTATTTTCCATCAATTGACATTTAATTTAGTAAAATTCTTTAAAACATTGCATACGATTAAATAAAATGAATGATTTAATTTTTAATTTTATTACTGTTTTTAATTAAGTCAATTATTGTCTTTGTCAAAATACTTTTGAGCGCTGCTGTATAATACAATATATTAATTGACAAATATTTCACAAAATTATTACTATCGCCTAATGAAAAATCTCCTAGATTACAAACGCGTATAGAAACGTGGTAAAATCGGTAAAAAAAAAACCCGAATGGTGTTAGTCTGATATATTTTTTTAAATATATAGTTTTAAATTATATAGTCTACATACAGAATTTGTAACCAATATAGTTGTCATTTCTATCAGCGGATTTTTAATTTTTCTTGGTATTCTTCCTTACCTTTTTAGCTTTGGATTGCAAACGGTATGTCAATCCAGCCAAATAGAAAATTCCTCTCGATCACGTAGTTAGGAAATTAAGGAGTTTTAAAATGCGGAATTCTTAATGTTGAAAGCATTTTAAATCGTTACAAAAATGATTAAAATGCGTGTGGCTTCTAAAAATTAACTCAATATCAACTTTCCGGAAATTAATGTATTTTTTATTTCGCATTTTTGAAGCTCATAGATATTGATTTATGTTAAAAATATAATAGATTATTTCAAAAATTATTTTTAAATAAATATATACATTAAAAATTTATTTTCGAGATAATCATAAAATGTAATCTATATTATGTAAAAGAAAATTAAATTGTTAGAAGTTTCAAACATATAAATCAATATCTTCAGCGTTGATTAATTACTATTGAAAAAGAGCCCGCATTCCAGTCTGTTTTCAATTATTATGGATGCATTTAGTATAAAGACTAATCAATTTTAACCCTGCCCAATTCCCAAACGTACAGTGACTAAATTACTTCCGCCTGGTATTCGAAGATAAAACGTAATAATTATTATGTAAGATTTAGATTTTAATATTAAAATCTCTATAGTTGATTACATTTTCTACATTTAGACGATACCCTAAGCAAAGTTTAACCAGAGGATTAATTATTAAATGCTAATATTTTTCTATTGGTTGCGTTCACAATTTTGTTCGGTTATTTGCAACAAATTTACATGGGACATTATATATTTATATATATTTTTTTTTCCTAGGACTGTACTTTCATATGACATTAAAAAATAGATATTATGAAGATTAGAAATTTCCAATAAGTATTTTTTTCTATAGTAGTTTCAAAATATTATTTAGTCACCCTTACAAAGAAGAAAGATAAAAGTGGAAGAGATAATTTACAATAACTACAAAACAGGAATTCTGCTTTTTCAGAATTTAGTGTCCCCAATGAAAGAAAAATAAATATTTATTTATAAATAGTACAAAACATATTTAAATTTTAAGATTTAAAGCACACGCTTTTATTCTACGTAAAATGACGTTATTCGCATCCTCTTCGGAATTTCACATTTACGATTCACTCTTCAACATCTACAATAAAGTATGCATAGGACGTCTTTATCGCGAAATAATACACAAATGCAGCAAAAAGGTGCCTTCATTAAAGAAACTCGACAGAAAAACGGCTGTCTAATGATTCATTAGCCTTCATTTGTTTGTAACATTAATATAGATACTAAAAATTAAATATGTTTATAATGGCTCCTTGTTTTGACAGAAATCATTCGTTTATATTTTTTTCAAATTTCAAAATAGCACGTATTTTAATTATATTTTCTTTCGGTTGTTATGAGAAAATGGCAATAGAAATATATAATTACTATTTTACAACTATTTTTCCTATACTTTCTTCAGAGATGGAGTACTTCCGTTGCCAATTTTAAGCAAATGGCTCTAAAAAACTAAAAAAAAAAAAAAAAAAATTCAAAAATAAATTGAGATGCAGTTTTCAAACAGATTGCATTTTAAAGCACTATTTCCAATGCGACGGTATAAATTTTTAAAATGTGCGATGCTTAGAAGTTAAAAAAATGCTATAGAGTATTTAATCGTACAATAATACATCTACTTTGTTTAACTGTTGGTTTCTGTAACGTAACGTTATTTTTGGAGACAACACAAAATAAGCTGGGAGAAAGAAATAGCATACTGGGGGCTAAAATATACTGTACTAAATAATAGCAAATAGTAAAATATTTATAATTATGCAATTTCGTGATAGACTTGAATGTATAACACATAGAAGTCGATTAAAGAAACACAAAATGAAATAATCTATTATTTTGCGAAAATTAACAATAGCGATAGCTGAAACTTTTATTTCGAAAAGAAATAATGGAAGTTTTAGTTTTGTATTTTTTTTTTTTTTATTTATTTATTTTTTTTTTTAATTATGCAACACCGAATTCTTATTACGGAAATTTGATTATAAAGAATACATTTTTTTAAATGAAAAAAAAAATTATTAACGAAAGATATTCTCTAGAATTTCATTTATGATTAGCCAATTCATAATCACATAAAAGCTTTTCCAGGATGAATCTAAACTTTAATAAAATAGTGTAAAAAATACCTATTCTCTATATTGTGTTCCATAAAATGGATTTTATTTATTTCGTAAATTCTGAAATAAAATTAAATAAATTGTATCCCTAACCCATTCAATAAAACTTTGCTGAAGAAATATTTTAACAAAATGCTTTAGATGCTAGAAGTAGAAAATATTTCTTTTATTATATTCGTAATATTTCACATAATTTAGTAATGTCTGTTTGTTGATTTTTTCCTTCAAGCATTTATTTTAAGATATTTTAATAAGTATATAAATTTATAATGTATAACAAATTAAATTTTTCATAAGTAAACTTATAAGTCAATATTTTAAAACATATATATTATTTATTGCCGAATGTAAAAAAAAAAAAAAAGTTTAAATGAGGTGATGCAAATTATACGTTGACGAAATAAATAAATTTTAACTTAGATTAAAAATTTAAATATTTTTTTTAATTAAAACAAACTTGCATATTAAGTATAATTTGCATTTTAAATTAAAATCAATATAAGTGTTCTAAAACTACATATATCTTTTTATAAAATCTATATATACTTAAAAGATATATTTTTTATATACAAAACTGTATTTTCATAAAAAACCGAGCGCTTTCGAGCGAACAGTTGCTCATCATCAGGGTTACAAACGAACACAAATACACGATGATAAAATCAGTTAAATATACATTTTAACTGTTGGATAATGGAAGAAACCATTGAAATAAAACAGACGGGGGAGGGAGGTACGCGATATTTCATCTTGTTTTGAACTATTCCAAATAGTCTATACCATAATTGGAAATATTGTAAGATAATGATTCGTTGCATATTTTATCTCATTTACATAAAATTTCTATGGATTCATTATTTATTGAATAGTGATAGGTTGATGTAGGTTTAATTATTTTAGCTTGAACAAAACTCATTTTGACAGATTCCTATTGTTTTAATCTTGAAAGTGCAATTTTAGCTACATAGAATTTAATATCTGAAATATGTTCCTCCAAACGAGTTTTAATTTTCTTAAGATTATACCTAAGTATTCTTTTACTTTATAAATTGTCATAATTTTCCTTTACTTCTTTAGTGACTGCAATTCTACAGATTCCCGAAGATAACTTCATCGGCAATGGGACATTATTACCATGCAACAATTTCTCTGTTTTACATCTGTGTTACAGGAGGGGTTGCTGCCAAATTTAAATGACATTTCTTTAAAATATACTTAAAAATTTCAATAAGTTTAGGGATATATGAAAATTTATAAAATTTAGTAGGTTTTCCTGCATATTCTTGGTTACTGTACAATTGCTTCGGCTTTCAGTATGCTGACTTGATTGCATATTTCCGCGGTTTGGACTTCATACTTGGCAGTTTTCCTTTCGGCAACAATTTTTTGCAACGCCCTTTTTCTTTCAATTAGTTTCGCGATTTAATCGTTCATTTATAGATTTACCATTAAATCCTTGTACGATTTTATAACGAAGCATTCGATCCCCAAGATCGCCATAACTGCATTCTACACTAAGTAACAGCAGTTTGTAAACTTGATAGTAGACTGCAAAGATTTCGAAACTACTCTGGTTAATTTCTAAAGATTTAAACGAAGCATATATTCCATTAAGTTAGTCTGAAAATATGTATGGAATTTACCAAAGTTGTTTTTCAAAATTATTTCATTGACTCATTCTTTAGTTTTCAAATCTTATAAACGGAATTTTATTTTTAGCTCATCACCACAAACATGTAGAAAGAGCGCTGTTTTTCTTTTTACAATTTACCTTGATAATTGAACCACCAATTGGAAGAATGGAATGAATCCAAAAAATAAGAATGGAGATAATTTAAAAAAAACTTTATAACTTTTTACTTTCAATTCATAGGCTCATGTCATATCAATGATAATGAAGAAAATATAAATTCTGATTTATTTACTAACAGAGCTGGTTGAAATATATAATATTCATTTATATATGTATATGTAAATGTGTTGGAATTATTCCCTTCTTCCAATTTATAATATACCATATACAAAATAATTTGAAATAATAAACAATATAATGACAAAACCTATTTATTTATTAGAAAAAACGTAAGGACACTCTATTATTCATCTATTTCTTCACTTTCGGATCTTGTAGTTGGCCAGGTCAGAATAATGTCGTAAAAATCTTTGAATTCGTCAGGAGTATATTGGATTATTTTTTGTATATCGTTCATTTTCTTTCACATTTATAGGTATTTTAGTAACATATGCGGAATTTCTGGTATTTTCGGGTTTGTAGAAAGTTTTTGGAGCAAAAATATAGCTTTAATGAAATCATTGATAAATTCGGAAAATGTCAAGTAATCTTTATGACTTGAACTGTACTCAAAGCTTCTATATTGCGAAATCTTGAATGTTGATGCCTTGTCTAATGACTTACAGCTTTTCTTAAAACATCGCTGCCATGAGTTTTTAAAATCAAGTATGTCGTTAGAAGTAATAGGTTTAACTGAAAAATCCCTGATTTTTGCTTCCAAAGTAAGATTATTATATTCATCTGGAACTTAAATTCTGTCCTTTCTCCTAATGAGTCCCGAAATTTCTGTTACACTGTAAAAACGAATGGCCACGCACAGGACAGCATTGATATATTTTCTCAAAACGATTCATTGCAACAAGAGTGAGAAAGAATCTTATAAGGGTGTTATTTCCATTTTGTCCCCCGCAAGCATCGCTAAAAACATGTAGTTCTTTGACTGAGGGATCCATGTTCTGTATAGTTTTGAACAATAAACTGCATACTTCATCCGGGACCCGTTTAGCTTCACCTTCATGGAAAGTGTAGAAATCAGCTGAGTTTGCCTTTAAGTCGTGAACACAAAACACATACAGCCATAGTTTTCTTAAATAAAACATATCTTGAACTGGGACCTTACGAATGGGCAGATTTTGCATGTAAACAAATACAATGGCTCCTACATCTTCTCTTTCCTGACACAAGGCCAAAATTTCTTTCTGTTATTATAAAACTTTTTAGCACGTTTAAGATTTATAATTTTTTCCGCAACCGCCACTCTCTTCGCATTCTCATTGAGAAACGGACTTTTTATTTTTGCATCGACTTCTTCGCAAGTTGCGCAAACGTCTACTTGTTGCCGGCCGAATCTATAGTCATGATTATCATTAAAATATTTTCTGTAATAGTCGTATTTTACGCATTGCTATTGGAGACATTTTTTTAAAAGTTCATGCATTATTTTGACGTTTAGCTTCGCTTCTAAATATTGTATATTTTTGCTGTGAGTATTTGTATATTTTGCCTAAAATGGAGGAAACTTAACGGCATACTTGATTTTTTTCATTTCCTTTCATAGCAAAATATGTAAACGTATTGTCACATTTTTCGGATTTTCGCGTTTTGAACGCGGCAATTAACCTTCGCGTATTCAATGAGACTCATCATATATACGTCATGTTCATTTTCGGTCGTCCATTGTAAACGAATTCAAGAAACTGCTGTTTTTTTTTTTTCACTACTAAACTGCTGAGTGCAGTTTTTTTTTTACAGATACAGTCACTATTACTGTTAGATTTAGCTGACACTAACCTCCCAGATCTCACATACGATTGACCAAGTAGACGCTGTGACTTCTGTTTTTATTTTTTGTACAAATGGACATTTCTAACACCTTTTCTCTTCTTTTTCAGAGTCTCAGCTTCTGACTCATTATCAGATGAATCGTTACAGCTAGTTTCACTGGTCATATCCACACGTTAATAATGAAATAATCAAATTTATAGGTTAATAATCCTCACGATGCGACGCTAAATGAATGCAGTCTCAAACACAACAAAGAGCGCGTTCAGCAGACCTTACCAAATAACCAAAGCTATAAATTAGTTTCGCGATTTAATCGTTCATTTATAGATTTACCATTAAATCCTTGTACGATTTTATCACGAAGCATTCGATCCCCAAGACCGCCAGAACTGCATTCTACACTAAGTAATAGCAGTTTGTAAACTTGATAGTAGACTGCCAAGTTTTCAAAACTACTCTGGTTAATTGCTAAAGATTTAAACGAAGCATATATTCGATTAAGTTAGTCTGAAAATATGTATGGAATTCACCAAAGTTTTTTTTTCAAAATTATTTCATTGACTCCTTCTTTAGTTTTCAAATCAAATAAACGGAATTTTATTTTTAGCTCATCACCACAAACATGTAGAAAGAGCGCTGTTTTTCTTTTTACAATTTACCTTGATAATTGAACCATCAATTGGAAGAAGGGAATGAATCCAAAAAATAAGAATGGAGATAATTAAAAAAAAACTTTATAACTCTGTAATTTCAACTCATAGGCTCATGTCATATCAATGATAATGAAGAAAATATAAATTCTGATTTATTTACTAACAGAGCTGGCTGAAATATATAATATTCATTTATATATGTATATGTAAATGTGTTGGATTTATAACCTTCTTCCAATTTATCATATACCATATGCAAAATAATTTGAAATAATAAACAATATAATGACAAAACCTATTTATTTATTAGAAAAAACGTAAGGACACTCTATTATTCATCTATTTCTCCACTTTCGGATCTTGTAGTTGGCCAGGTCAGAATAATATCGTAAAAATCTTTGAATTCGTCAGGAATATATTGGATTATTTTTTGTATATCGTTCATTTTCTTTCTCATTTATAGGTATTTTAGTAACATATGCCGGAGTTTCTGGTATTTTCGGTTTTGCAGAAGGTTTTTGGAGCAAAAATATAGCTTTAATGAAATTATTGATAAATTTGGAAAATGTCAAGTAATCTTTATGACTTGAACTGTACTCAAAGCTTCTATATTGTGAAATCGTGAATGTTGATGCCTTTTGTCTAATGACTTACAGCTTTTATTAAAACATCGCTGCCATGAGTTTTTAAAATCAAGAATGTTGTTAGAAGTAATGGGTTTAACTGAAAAATCCCTGATTTTAGCAGACAAAATTAGATTATTATATTCATTTGGAATTTAAATTTTGTCATTTCTCCTAATGAGTCCCGAAATTTCTGTCACACTGTAAAAACGAATGGCCACATGCAGGACAGCATTGATATATTTTCTCAAAATGATTCATTGCAACAAGAGTGAGAAAGAATCTTATAAGTGTGTTATTTCCATTTTTTGTCCCCCGCAAGCATCGCTAAAAACATGTAGTTCTTTGACTGAGGGATCCATGTTCTGTATAGTTTTGAACAATAAACTGCATACTTCATCCGGGCCCCGTTTAGCTTCACCTTCATGGAAAGTGTAGAAATCAGCTGAGTTTGCCTTTAAGTCGTGAACACAAAACACATACAGCCATAGTTTTCTTAAATAAAACATATCTTGAACTGGGACCTTACGAATGGGCAGATTTTGCATGTAAACAAATACAATGGCTCCTACATCTTCTCTTTCCTGACACAAGGCTAAAATTTCTTTCTGTTATTATAAAACTTTTTAGCACGTTTAAGATTTATAATTTTTTCCGCAACCGCCACTCTCTTCGCATTCTCATTGAGAAACGGACTTTTTATTTTTGCATCGACTTCTTCGCAAGTTGCACAAACGTCTACTTGTTGCCGGCCGAATCTATAGTCATGATTATCATTAAAATATTTTCTGTAATAGTCGTATTTTACGCATTGCTATTGGAGAGATTTTTTTAAAAGTTCATGCATTATTTTGACGTTTAGGTTCGCTTCTAAATATTGTATATTTTTGCTGTGAGTATTTGTATATTTTGCCTAAAATGGAGGAAGCTTAACGGCATACTTGATTTTTTTCATTTCCTTTCATAGCAAAATATGTAAACGTATTGTCACATTTTTTCGGATTTTCGCGTTTTGAACGCGGCAATTAACCTTCGCGTATTCAATGAGACTCATCATATATACGTCATGTTCATTTTCGGTCGTCCATTGTAAACGAATTCAAGAAACTGCTGTTTTTTTTCACTACTAAACTGCTGAGTGCAGTTTTTTTTTACAGATACAGTCACTATTACTGTTAGATTTAGCTGACACTAACCTCCCAGATCTCACATACGATTGACCAAGTAGACGCTGTGACTTCTGTTTTTATTTTTTGTACAAATGGACATTTCTAACACCTCTTCTCTTCTTTTTCAGAGTCTCAGCTTCTGACTCATTATCAGATGAATCGTTACAGCTAGTTTCACTGGTCATATCCACACGTTAATAATGAAATAATCAAATTTATAGGTTAATAATCCTCACGATGCGACGCTAAATGAATGCAGTCTCAAACACAACAAAGAGCGCGTTCAGCAGACCTTACCAAATAACCAAAGCTACCAAAGTTACTGACTAATTGTAACGCAGAATGAAATAAATATCAAAGCGAATTGTGACGTCAGCTACAGTTCAACAGGATAGCTTTCGTTGGTGCAATTGTTGAATTTTAGCTGACGTCAATATTCGCCTTGATTTTTATTTCATACTGCCCTACAATTGGTCGCTAACTTTGGTAGTTTTGGTAAGGTCTGCTGAGCGCGCCCTAAAATGGCGGCTATTAGATCGCTAGTATCGCGTCCCCCACCAATAGCGTTTTTGTTTTTATATAAAAAAAATAATAAAAAAAAAAACAGGCAAAAAGAAACACTATTTCAATACTCGTACAGTTGATAGTTGGAAGAAGGGAATAAAGGAAGGATTTGTCTCCTTCTTCCAACTAACTATTTTTATGGCTGCATGAATCTATACGAAGCGAATCGTTTTTGTTCTTTTCTTCGAACATACAATTAAGCGCTACGTCTAAGGAATGTAAAAGTGTAGAAAAATGAATGTGTCAAAAAGTGGCGTTTATTCCCTTCTTCCAATTGGTGGTTCAATTCAAAACTTCTAAATAATTTTCCAAATATTTCCTCTAATACGTACAGGACTCCGATGGATTTGATACTGGTTCAAATGCCGCTATGGCGGGTAAGTTTCCTGCCATACTTTTATAATTCGTTTATTCTATTCAAAAATGCATGGGTTACTATACTTCTGACTCTATCATAAATCTTAACTCAAAATAAATATAATTAATTTATGTAATATCAATAGGTTAAATATGACAATAATATGAGACACAGTAGCTGCGTGTGACTAGAATAGGTTTGAGCAACAGTCTGTACGATCCTAAAATGAAAAATATATCAACGGAGTTGTGCGCAGAATGTGCTGCATCTAGTGTCAACATAAGTACTAAATGCATTACACTATGCTCATGTTTTTGATTTAAAACGTTCACATAAATACTATGTCAAACATATTAAATCAATAACAATTTTACATTAACCATGATTTGGTAGAAGTAACTATTTTGAATCTTTTTGCATCGCGAAGCAAAATAATATAAACAAGTTATTCACTACTACTAATACAATAAACATACTAATGCAATGAACAATAATAATAATAAAGAAAACACTGGCTGCAGTAAGTTTAATTTGCACAATTTGTTACTTTAACCCATTTTAGGCCAAGCATAGAAATTTTATAAAATGTGGTATTATTTTCATTGAAAAATCACATTCATTAAGACAAAAAAAAGTTTCGTGCATGAAAAGTAATATTTTATTTGAGAAATAAAATTCATTCGGCATTTTCATGCATTCGGTCAATGGTGCACTAACGCATCATTAAATTTAAAATTAATATATATATTTTTTAATTTTTTATGACATTTGTTTTATTATTATTTTAATTACAGAACTTGCAACTTCAATCCATTATAAAAACATATGATTGATCTCACGTGGAATAATTATACATTTTCAAAATGTCGAATTTGTTAATAACCGTTTCAATTTTAAAAAACTAGTGTATTTTGAAAATTTCTCCACAGAAAGTGTTTACTCCAATTGAATTACTGATATTTTATAGATGTCTCCAGAACCCTTAAAAATAGCAGAAAAATAAAATTTGTGAAAGATATTTGTCACAGTGTTAATAAAAAAATATTTATTGAAATGGTGTGTTTACGCACCTTTTGTCGAAAATGGGTTAATAGTAAATAATCAGGTAATTATCGATTAAATTGTAATAACGCATTGTAGATTTAGGAAATTATAGTAGCACATTTTAAAAGTGACTATACATGCCATATTAGAAATGTACAGTCGTGGGAAAAAAGTAAACACCCCCTACTAACTGTACAATTAATTATAATAGAAGAAAGTCACGGTAACAATCGACTGGAAATAGACTCTACTTTTAAATGATTTATATAAAATTTGCTTAGGGGACCATCTACAAATCAAAACCAAACCAAGATTTGTTAATTTCAATGGCGACACCGAATATTGACAATGTATTTTTTAAATCTTGAATTCAAACTATGCCTAGAAACGAATTTTCTAGCGATTTGAATGATAAGTTTTTGAATTATAAACATTCAAACTTAAAGATCTTCTAATGGTAAATTAAATTTTCCTATTTTTATTAATATTTAGTAGTGCAGTTACAATACTAAAAAAATCTAAGCATAAGTACATTTAATGGGTAATTATAAAAATTATATTGCGAAAATATCATTCGAAAAAAAAAAAAAAAAACATGAATTGCAACTTACATTTTGTTAGATTTATATTGATCATGTCCTACATGATGCGAATTCTCAGTTTAAAATTTTTCTTTCAAGTAATTTTCAAATTATCGTTTAAAAACGTCAAAATGATAGTTTAAGCGGCGATCTATGATGCGCAGAAAAGCATAATTAAATATATATATATATATTAATCATTTTTTTTTAAATATTTAGTCTGGCAATAGTCGAAACATATTATGTGAGTAAAATGGTCCTATTGGAACAGGGTTCGTACGGGTACCGTTATTTTCAAGCCCAATATCAGAATATTTTTAGAGAAAAATAAATTTATTTTAAACCTATGAAATTTCGCCATATTTCAGGAGAGATTTTCCCTAAGAAAATATAAATATTGGGTTGATCGGAACGTCATGTCGTGTTGGGAAAATCAACTCGTACCGGGAAATTCTGCCTGTTAATTATTATACATTAGATATCCGAATCAATGTATAATGATTAAATTATAGAATTTTGGGGTACGAATTAATTTTCCCAATATGATACGACCTAATACATTAACCCGTTAATAGTCGCGCGTTGGTCTTTTCCCCGCCCGAAATTCGTTATCTCCCTGTAACTCATTTCCTGTTAAAGTTAAGATAGCCAATTCCGTGTAGTTGACCTTGAGTGTTCACACTCTTGTGTAGTAAAATTGCAAGTCATTCCTGCTATTTCTTAGCATTTTATCGCATTCTTAAGTTTCAATCGGTCTAAATGACCGCTTTGTGACCACTTGTGTTAGTTGAATTTTTCCCCCTCGTGTTCATCCTTTCCCATTTCCGCGAAATCTGCGGGGGAAAGTTTCTTCGAAGTACGGACTCTCTGTCTGTTGTTATTTCGTCTTTCTTCTTTCTGCTATTTTACCCGTTCATAGAGTACTTTTTTTACTTTTAGAATGTTACTTAAAATTGTTTTATTATATTAGTTGTGAAGTCAGTTCGCACAAAAAACTGATTGATGGTCACTTACATTTTTTTTTCATTGTCAAACATTGCGGGAATAAATTCTCAAATTGATAATCGTTTAAATATGGAAAAAAAGGGAAATTCATCATCATTATTTGAAAGAAATTGCTTTCCATTTATTACCAGAACATATAAATGAAAAAAAAAACAGACAATAACACAGCCAAACCATTAAAAAAAAAGAAGAGAATTTTGTGGGAATCAGTAAAAAAATTGCCGTATCTCCAAAATCTGAAAAGTATCGTTTTTGTAGAATAAAACAAACTCGAAAGATAAAACAGTTTTCTCAGAAATGTAGTATGTATATCTGCGAAGAACATACATATAATTTATTTGCACAATAATGAGAATTTTATAATGTAGGTTAGAAATTACGCAAATAAAAATCTCTTTTGGATAATTCAGTGAATATTTATACTATGATTTAAAAAAAAATATTTTAAGTATTTTTCTAAAATTCATCTATTTTTAAATTTTCATACTGTAAGTAAAAACACATTTTTTTTTTAATGCCGCAGAAAAAGGTTTTCTTTTTTTTTTAATTATTATTATTGAAATCCAATAGAGGCTTGGGGACGGTATCTAACAAATTTAAATTTGTTGTCGTCCTTCATCAATTGTTCAAACTATTTTTCAGAATACGAGAGAAAATTCATTTAAATAAAATTATTGCTGCATATTTATAATTTCGGAGAAAAATTTCTTATTGTTTTTATTATTTTAATGAATGTTATTATAAAACAATAAATTATAACAATAAGACCTTATTATGAAATGTACAATTGAATATTTATTTTAATTAAATAGTTGCTGTAAAATACATCCCTATTAAGATGAACCTTTCAGTGATTCTATTAATTAAAATAATTTATCCATCTTCGGATTTAAATCTACAATTGCAAATGTATTTAAATTAAATATATAATTTCAATAACTTATTATTTACTTTATATAATCGAAGTTCGTATCCAGAGTTTTTATTCAGGGGCGCTGCTCCCACCCTGAAATAAGTAGAAAAACTACAAATCATTCTTTTTCATTTGAAAAATGGATTTAATCATAAAATCTCGAGAGCCCCCCCCCCCCCTCCTCTCCCCCCTCATACACACATAGACACCCCACAAAATAAATAAATAAAACGTAGTTACAACATTTACATTTATAATTTCGAAATTAAGTATTTTTTGCCTTTTTCTTTATTATATATATATCTATATAATATGCTGGTAAATTAGTGGTATTGTATTTGATTTGCTGTTGCATGTCATAGGTGCCATTTTTATTTTCAGTTTAATTGTTCAATTTAATGTCAGTGTAATATATTGATGCTAAATTTATTAATTTTATTTTATTAAATGGATATAGAGTGCCGGAGTATCATAAAAATCTACCTGACTCTGATTCTGTCCTTCCAAAAAAAAAAATAAAAATACCCCTATCACGAATTTAGATTCATATTCGTAAATGTTTTCCTACTAAATATTGATTCATAGTAACATCAGAAATTCAATCATATCATTTACTATTTACTTTTAAGTATTTATGCAAAACGAAGAAAGAGTTATTAAAAACATTTATCTAGATGCCAACTGAATATATACTTAAGCAAAATATATAATTTGCTGTAAAAGGTTGTAAAATGAATAATTGCTGTAATCTTTTAAAGTTCAGTCAATATTTTCACCCTACGTTATCCGTTTTCGATCATCTGATAACACCGGCAAGTTTCCCCTTCGTTTTCGGCCTGCTGGTAACGGCGGCAAATGGACCGAACGCGACTACTAATGTTCTAAAAAACGTCGCGACTACTCTCGGGTTAATAGAAGATGCAACCCAATACAATATACCCGATCAACCCAATACATTAATAGAAGTGACATAGTTTTTCTGTACCATTTCAACAATCGAGTACCGAACTTCAATTTGGATACCACGGCTGAAGTAGACTCATTTGAAAATAATTAATTTCTCCGAAACTAATCGTACCAATTTCATGAAAATTTGTATTTAGGCTTATTGAAAGCTGTAGAATTTATTTATGGTGTCAAACTTGGGTAGTACTATAGAAAAAAAAACAAAGTTTGGGTTCATTTTGATATGTAGATTCCCCCCTAAGCAAATGTTATATACATCACTTAAAATTGGATATTATTTCCAATCGTTTGTACCTGTTACTTTCTCCTATGATAATTTGTTGCGGAATTAATGTTTATTTTTTTCCACGACTTCACTTTTCAAGGAATAAGACAGAGTAAAGTACGTTTTTTTTCTGAAATACAAAAAATGAAAAAGAAAATCCTTTCAAGTTACAACGAACTGAATATTTTATTAATGCATCATAAAACTTCTATTTTTTGGCAATTAAAAGTATTCTTAATCTTAGAAAGAGTTTCACAAAAAGTTTTTAAAAGCTTCAGTCCATTATCATTATCGATTTTTTTTTAGGAATAAATTTTAACTCTACATTTCACTTTTTTAAACAAGATACTTTAACAATCAATTTAAATGAATATAATGTGGATGAGTATAACGTTTTCCGCCTATTTTACTGGTAATTTAGTTACTTTTGCGTCAACTGATCTTTTGTATATCAACCGAAAAAAAAATACCGAAATTTAATATATATATTGTTCTAAAACCACAAATTATGACTATATACAAACATAAGTTTAATAATCTTGCAAGTTTATTTTATAAAAATAAGTTTTACTTAGTTTCAAGATTAAAAAGAAATAAAGTTTCATAATAGGAGTAGCGTCTTATCTCTAAAATAAACATCCACTATTTGCAATCTAACAATGTTGTCAAACCACATTTTACAAAATTATGATTCAACGACATAAAAATCCACTAAACTTGTTTAAAAACTATGTTTAACAGGAGAAAAAGGTCCAACTGGGAAGAAAGTACATTCACTGTGACATATAATCAAATTAGTGGCGAAGGGGTTAAGTATACGTAGGTGGTCTCTGTAGTAAAATTATATAACGTGCGCAAAGAAAGGATTAAGTTACGTTTTAATAGTAAATTTACAGTACGAGCATTTACTCACTCGTCTCGCTGATAACTGCGAAAAGTAAACATAGTGAGAAAAATACATCTATGGGAGATAAGGAAAAGTACCATTTTATTTCAACACTCTCCCTAAAATTGAACTATTCCTCAAATATGAATATTTCACAGTCTTAAACGAGTCCAATATTTGCACATAGTTCTTTTAAACGTGAATGTCCCATAGGCTTTGTCATCATATCTCATACTTGATTTCCAGTGTCCACATACTCTATCAAGATCTTTTTCTCTTCCACTAACTCTCTTATATGATGGTATCTAATATCACATAATATATGCTTGGTGCGTCTATGGTTAGTTGGGTTACTAGCTAACCGGATTGCACTTTGGTTATCAATGAGCAGACGTCCCTGTATTCCAGGTTGAAATTCACTTATTAAATTGGTCAACCAGACCAGCTCTTTGAATGCTGTTGATGCAGCCATGTACTCTGATTCTGCCGTGGAAAGGACGACACATCCTTGTCTTAGGCTACTCCAAGTAATTGAACCATCACCTAAGACGGAAATGTATTCTGTTGTGGATCTTCTAGTTTGCACATCCCCAGCATAGTCAGCATCAGAAAACACATTGATATAACTGTCTGTTGAGCCACTGTAGTGCATTTCCATGCTTATTGTACCTTTCAGACACCCCAAAATACGTTTAATGAATTTCCATGATCCACTAGTAGGTGTTGACATCCACTGTGTAGCATTTCCAACTGCGTATGTCAAATCTGGTCTTGAAACAAAAACTAAATACATTAATCTTCCAATAGCTGATGCAACTGGATATTCGGAATCGAATTCAGTTTCACGATACAGAATATCTAAAGAACATTTATCAACTGGCAGTTTAGCAGGTTTACAGTCACTAATTTCAAACACTAACAGTGTTCTTTTAGCATAAGCTGCCTGATAAATTATTATTTCGTCTTTCATTAATTCAATTTGAAAACCCCAAAATTGTCTGAAATTTTCACAAATCGTGATTTCAAATTCACTTTGCAACTGGTTAAGAAGTGTTTGAATATCTTCCTTATCAGTGGTAGGAATCTATCCGTCGTCAACATATACAGCATTAATGACTATATTTTCACCAACATATCTCAGATATGCACAAGGGTCATAACCACTAACTCTAAATCCAACACTTGTTAAAAAACGGTTATTCTCTGATTACAAAATCTAGGTGCCTGTTTTAGACCATATAGACTTCGTATCAATCTGCAAATATGTCCAGATCTATCATTATAAGCTTCTGGTCTCCATGTATACCGGTTCATCAAGTGTTCCATTTAAAAATGCAGTCTTGTAATCAAATTTTGCTATTTTTAATTTCTTAATATAAATAAACCAAAATAGAAAACGCACAGTATCACACCTTATAACCGGGCTAAAAGTCTGCCATAGTTCACTCCATATTGTTGCTCAAACCCTCTAATTACCAAAACGTGCTTTAAAGCGTTCAATATCATCATTTTAATTTGTTTTGACACGAAAAACCCTTTTAGCAGTCAATGGTTGCATCGTGTTATCATGTTTCACATGCTCCCAAGTGCTGTTCTTTTGATGGGAATACATCTCATCTTCCACAGCTTTAATCGATTTTTGTTCCTCTGGTACTTTTATGGCTTCCTGGTATGATTGATGTTCAATTATTTTTTGACAAAGATGGGAACAGCGTATAGGTGCTTGTATTGTTGCTCGATCTCTCAACTGATATCTTACTGGTTCTTGTTCTAATTGATTATCTTTGTCTTCCTTTTCTACCAATTCCACTTCTTGCTCTACCTGACTCCAATATATCAATGTATTTGGCAATGAAGCTTCATGAAATTCAACATCTCTACTTATTTCTATTCGATTTTCACCTGTATACATTCTATAATTTCCAGTGACTTCTTCATAGCCGACAAAAATTATTGTTTTACCAAACTTCTTGTCAACACGTCGTTGCTTAGGAATTTGGGCAATACATTGCCTTTCAAAAATTCTCAAGTTCCTTAATGAATACTCTCTTCCATACCATGTTTCATAAGGTGTTTTACTTATCTCACGACTCTTACTAGTACGATTTAAGATATATGCAGTGCAGTTCACTTCTTCAGCCCAGAAGCGTTTTGACAATCCGTTTGTCAGCAACATTTTTCTCGCCATTTCAATGAATATTCTATTCTCACGTTCAGCACTTCCGTTCGGTTGAGGTGTATACGCAGCTGATCTTCCAATTTCAATTCCATTTTTCACTAGGCAATCTATGAAATCTTGATCTAACTTTCTTAACTGTATTTCCAGTTTGAGCTTCAACATATGCTAAAAAATGATGGAATTTAACTTTCATTTCACTTTTATGTTGCATAAAATATACTTTACGGTCGTGGGTGTAATCCTCTTTGAATGTAACAAAATATTTAGAACCTTGAAAAGATGGTTTTGCATTGGACCACAGACGTCACTGACAATTAGTTTACCAGCTTTACTGGCTTTTGGCATTTCTCGAAAAAATTTTCTCTGAAACTTTCCAATTGCACAAACATCACAATATTCAGTCCCATCAGTTAAAGATATTTCAATTCCTTTTGTTTTCAGTAATTCTTTTGTATGATTTTTACTCTGATGACCAAATCTTTCATGCCATATTTGAAGAGAAATTTCTTTGTGATTTATTACCATAAGGCTACTTTCTTTATTTTCCAAAACATCTATATTATATATAGAAATATCTCCATATCGATGTCCTTCAACAATAAGTTTATTATTTTTCTTAAGTTTCCATTTATTTCCTTCAATGGTTTGTATGAAACCTTTCTCCGCTGCTGATTTTACAGAAAATAAATTTGCTTTCATTTCAGGAACATACACAAGATCACAAAAATGATGTTCTTTTCCATCTAGATTTGTACGAATTCTGATATTATCAATAATTTTGGCTAAAATTGTTCTGCCATCACCAAGTTCAAACATAACCTTTTCTTCTAATTCTTTATGTCTTTCAAAATATTCAGGTATCCAACACACATGTTGAGTACATCCAGAATCAATTATCCACTTTGATCTTCCTTATTCATTTGAATGAAATATATTTACAAAAGAATACCCGTGACGATCTTCTTTATTCTTATCATATTATCTATTATTTTATTGATTCTTTACACAATTACTCCTCAGATGTAGCCCTCCTCAAGTCCAAAATTGTAATTTTGGTTTCATTTTGTCATACTTGTCTTTTTCATTATTGAAATGAAATTTTCTGTACTTCTGGTTTTGAAAAAATTCTTATTTGGCTGTCGTTTTTCATTTACAATTGCTGATTCATGATTTATATTCACATTAACAATAACTAATCTAGTTTCTTCAATCATCAATCTAGATGTTGATTTCAACAATGTACGATCATCCAAAATGTTGAGTCCCCAGCTCTATGAAAATGACGATGCTAAAGTGGTAATGTATTCAAAGTAGTTATTATCACTAGTGAATCTTATAGTGGTTCTCCAAGTTCAGGTAAACGTCGAGCAAAATATTCTATTTTGCTAATATGTGTAGCTATATCATCGCCAGCAACATAGCGATACTCACGGAGTTTAGTTAGAAGTAAAAAACCGAGTCCGCTTATCTTTGCTCATACACATCCAGTAACTTAACCGTCATTTCTCTACCATTTTGAGCATTTCTGTTACATGGGTGATCGCAAATATTATTTCGTTATTAAATTTATTATTAACCGAATAACTGTCCTAGCGACTAAATCATAACTGAAAAATATGAAGTCAAGCATTTTTCTTTACATCCTAGACGCAAATTAACGCATCCTAGACCTGAGCAAAATGATAGACAGAGACGCGCTGCCTTATATACCCTATGCGGTTAGCGAAAGCGCCAGAAACAACCAATGAGAGAGAAGCAGTGGAAACGATTAGATGGACAAGTAGCGACATCTACCGGAGAAGGAGAGAAAAAGAAACCCAAAAAGAGGAAATTAAATTAATGCTTTCCAAATACTTGGAAAATCTGGAGTACTAGATAAGTCATTGACTAAAGAGTGAGAATTTTTAATGATGTGGTAAGCTTCCCAAAAATGAAGATCAAGGTTAGAAGAACATTTTTGGGTAATGGTGGCTGAGGAAAAATCGAACCTATGCTGAGAAGACCAAGAATGTTGAGCAATAGAAGAACGTTTGTGCTCCTGATTTTTAACATAACCTTCATGCTCTTTTATACGAAATCTAAGAGCACGTTTAGTCTGGCCAATATAAGAAAATACACTGGCAAGAGATTTGGTAAATACCCCAGTTATCTAGGCGATCAACAGGGTGTTTGAGATTTGAAAAAGTGATTTTATTCACAGGAGAAAAAATAACATTAAAATCAAACCTTCTTAAGATGTTAGCAGCTTGCTGACTGATTTTAGGAAAAAATGGTAACACAACTGAAGTATTAGAATTGGAATTAGAATGCTTTTCAGAGTGGGCGGGTTTCGTCAATTTCTTATAAATAGAATCAATAATATTTGAGGAATAACCACGATCAACAACAATAGCTTTGAAGTAATTAAGTTCAGCACTAAGTAACTGAAGAGTGGAACAAATATTGGTAGCCCGAAAAACAAAAGTATTGAAATCAGCGACTTTCTGGTTAGAGGGATGAGAAGAATGCTTGTGAGGTGGGAGACTGACAGCAAAAGGTTTACGAATGACGGTTGTCTGAAAGCCATTTTCACAACGAATAACAAGGACATCGAGGAAAGAAAGACAGTTATTGGTCTCAATTTCAGAGGTAAATTGAATGCAGGGATCAATGGAATTCATAATAGACAGAATATGATTAATATCCGAATTTATTTCAACCAGGACATAAACATCATCAACATAACGAACATAGAACGGAAATTTTAAAATTTCAAAAATTTGACCTCAAAATAGTGCTTATAAATATCGCATAAAATTGGACTAAGAGGATTACCCATAGCCAAACCATCAATCATGCGGAAGAAATTACCATTGAAAACAAAAGTATTTTGAGACAAGCAAGCGCGAGCGAGAAGGATAAGTTCCTCGATTTCAAAATAAGAGAAATGGAATTCACAAAGCCTCTTCTTGAGGCAATCTAAAGCCCCCTCAACCGTAACGTTTGTAAATAATGATTTAACATCAAAAGAAACCATCATGTGACCCTGCGTCTTAAAATTATGAAGTTTTTTAACAAAATCAAAAGAATTCTTAACAGTGAAACAGTTACTGCTCAAAAGTGGGGAAAAAACAGAAACTAAACATTTGGCAAGCTGTACCAATACTAGTGACAATAGGTCTAAAAGGAATGTCAGGTTTGTGGACCTTAGGTAAAGCATAGAACCTGGCACAATGCGCAATAGATGGAATAAGAGACTTCTTAAAGTTAACAGGAATAATGGAAGAAGTCTTAATGGCAGACTTAATAGAGTTAATTTCACTAGTGGAAGGGTCTTTGCGGATGCCCACATAAGGACCATCTTTAATTAATTTATGGGATTTTTTCAAATGCGAAGATTTTTCGAGAAGAACAATCTGACCACCTTTGTCAGCCTTGGTAATGATTAAGTTTGGATCAGAACGCACATTTTTCAGGCATTGTTTAACTGGATTTCTAAGATTGGGCTTATAAACATTAGAATTGAAATCAACAGTATTGGTAATGAGATGCCTGATAGACTCTTTTTGAGAAGAAGTTTTGAGAAGTCTTCTTCTCAAAAAGAGTCCATCAGGGTCCACTAACGTTGAATATTTGCCACGTATTGTCAGTTAAATATAACATCTCATTTTCTATTCTTGTCACGAGTTATTATTAAGTCTATGTTTTCACTAACATCGCTCAGATTAATCCCTCTGATTGAAGTCCTAGTTACGAAAATAAAATAATTGTGCAAAAAAATATTCTTTCTGCCTGTGTAAAAACTTTAAGGATAGCAAAATAAAAACAGTACAGTAAAGAAGAAACAAATACTTAATATGTTATTCAAGCACCATTGCGTTTAATGACTGCAAATATTTAATTTGTCATGGACATTTTTAATTTTTGGCACAGTTTGGGGTTATTTCATACAATTGATCTTCAATCGTAAATCTGAGTTCTGGAGCTGAGGAAAAATACCTTCCACATTTATAAACTCTTCTTGCTAGATGTTTTCATAAGTTATTGATAGGGTTTAGATCAGGACTTTTGTTTGGCCATTGCAAAACTTTAATACTTTTCTTCTGGAACCAGAGTTTGTCTTGCGGCTTGTATGGCTAGGTGCATTATCCTGCTGATAAATCCATTTTTTTCTGCCGGAAGTGTTGCAATATGTGAAAGATGGTCAGAAAGCGTTTTTAGATATGCCTTTGAATTAACTTTTTCTGAAAGAAATGCAAGTGATCCCACGCCGTTGAGTGAAAATCAGTCCTATTTTATAATGGATCCGCCGCCAAACTGACATTTTGATAACATTTATTTATCTTCTTTCACAAATCACAGAAATAATATATCCAGTATTCAGGACATCTAAGTTCGACATCTTTTAATTGGAGAATATAACCTGCAGTCATTTGTCGTCCCAAATCATCACCTGTCTTGCAATCTGTAAACGATGAGTTTTGTGGCTAGTCACTAAAGGAGTGTTATGCAATTTTTCTTTATATTGGAAATTCTCAGATCGATAAATCGTATTGCATATTGTTATATATAATCGTATTGAGCACAGTCACTTGTAAATTTTTTTACTTGAGTATTTTTCAGTTGATGCTAACTTTAAAAGTCTTCTTTCATCTCTGGGTACGCTTACTCTAAAATTTCATATTTCATTGCTAATTAGATTTTTTATTTTTCAAAAATATATGTATCTGTTATATTATTTTAACTTCAAATCAATGTTATTAAAAATAACTGTTCTTCAAAGGTACTCACCTACCTCGAATTTTAAATGAATGTATTTAATTTATCGAAAATGGGTATGCTTATCTATGGGCATTATTATTGATTTAATGAAAAAAAAGATGAATATTTTATTTCTACATATTCAATTTCAACTTTAAAATTACATTTATTCAACGTGAAATTTTAGTACCCTCTTATACATATTAATCTTGGTGTATTTTTATCGTTATAGTTATTAATTGCTTTGCATTGCTTTAAGGTGTTTGTAAATTAATTTTTTGTGATATAAAGTCTTTAATCTAACGTAATATTTTTAAACCCATTATTCAATATTTTTTCTGTTTATTTGATACATAAGTATATTCGATAATTACAAACTCTTAATTTATTTTTTTTTGTTTGCATAATATAAGATAAATTTTAATTTAACTAATATTTGAAAAAGAAAAAGCTCATTTATTTTTATATTTTTCTAATCTAAATGAACTCGATGTGGCAATCTCCTCTGTATTTTCATGTCTATACTAAATATTCATCTTTCATTAGTAATTAGAAATTTATTTTTCCCTCAAAAATAATGTGAACTGCAGTATTATGTTAACATCACATTCCTATTATTTTAATAAATGGTCCAAAGGTACAAAATAATATATCATAGTATTAACATTACAGGTAGAAACCGTGTTACCGAACTTGGTGTGGTATATTAAGTGAAAGGAGAATAAGATATGAAAATTAAAAATATTTCTAAAAACGTCTGTTATTACCTAAAAAAGTCCTTGCCCCAAACTTGCATACACACTGAAGTTTATACAGCATGATGGCAAAATATTTCAACAAATAAATATACATCAAGTAGAACACATATCGCTTACTTTCGCAATCAACTTATTCAGTTTTACAATATAAGGCGTCTCAATCCATCATGAAGTATTTTTATCTCAATATATTAAAACGTTTTCTTTTCGTATTAAAAATAATTCAATAGCATCACCAGAAATGCATAAAACTACCACCATTCCATTTTGAAAAATATGAGATCCTGTCATACTTTATTCAGTATGTAGATGACAGTACATATTGTATCACAGAGCAGATTACAGTACTATTCCATCATGCCTCATATTGAATCTCACTTTATATTCATAAATATCAGTGTCTCAAAAATTTTGTTAAAATAACTTCATTTTTGGTAGCTTTAAAGGAAAATCTCAATTGTGCAAGGAGCGAAACCCCTTTATATATTACTGGATGTGTATTCAAATTCTAACTGCTATTGTAGACATTGTCGTGTCTTTTTGATTGTTATCAATAATCTTATTTTGTTGAAAACTATGCTATTACCCAGTGTACAGCTTTTTAAAGAAGGATATAGGAATACATTATCGCAAATAATTTTTATCTTATTGTGAATTGTTTTTGACTCAGTAACATATTGTGCAAGTTTTAGCGTTCTAGAAAATACTAATTTTCACCTACTATACCAGGAATCCTGGAGTGATGCATTTTCTAACAAAATATTATTTTTTTAGCAGTTAAAAAAGAAGTATTCTTTCTTTTTACCTCACAGAAAAAAAATAAAATTAGATTTGAAGGCGTTGAAGAACGCTATTTTAACACACCTCTGCTAACGCTCAGATCACTGTCGCACATGGTTATTTTCTCATGACGGTTTAGAGAATGCTGCTCAAATTATTATCTAAATTATAAACAAATGTTGAAGTTGAGTATAAAACAGTATGTTTTACGTTAAAATAGGTTTCTCGAATTTATATCTCCATAGAAAGCAACTTTTTCATAGTGTTTATTATAACTATATAAAATATTTATAAATTTCATTATTAAACTTTTCATTATCATATTAAAAATATAAATGTATTTTATTTGATTCTAAGATATGTAAGTCAGTTTGTTAATAATTAAAATTTATAGATGATTTTGAAGTTCGTTCATTTTCTGAAAGAATAATTTTTTCTCCTTTTAATCTAAAACAGATACGCAATATTAAGAACACGATATTTATTTTTATTAGAAAAACACAGAGCCATACAGAAACACACTTAATATTAGTATTACTAGTATAAAAAAAAATAAAATAGAATAAAATATGAGAATGAATAGATAGTTCTAAACGAATGAAAATAGCATTTTATCGCCCACACCTTTTTCGTTGTTTATATAAATTTGAAATTCTCGTTTTTACCTTAAAACGTTATTTTTAAATCATCACATACATCACAGTGCAGTTAGGCACCATATCACGATAATACATTTAAATGCTACTATAAAATTTGTAATAACATAAAATGTGCCAAATATTGCATCTCATATATGAATACCTAAGCAAGGTGACTAGTATTCCTGAACAATTCCTCATGTTATATCCACACTCGTAAAGAGTCAGGGATGAAAACAATGGTCATAACCTTTTTGCTTTCTTCTATATTTACAAGAAGAAAGTATTGGATTCGTGAAAATTTTCGACTTCCGGTTTTCGACGTATTTATATATTTTAGAATATCCTGAACACGATTTGATGGTTTTTAGAAAATGCCTGTCTGTGAGTCTGTCGGTCACTCTGTCACCATGTCACTCTGTCAGTCGCTCTGTGAGTCTGTATATGACAAACATATTGTGGGCGCTCTGTCTCAAGAACTAATGCGCAGAATTACACAAAACTTTAGATTCAGTTAAATCTTGATGCAAACTGGTCCTGATTAGTTTTGGGTGAAAATTGTCCACTAGGTGGCGCTGCTATGCAGCGTTATTCAAGATTTCTGCAATGGCATATCTCAGGAACTACACGGATTTTCATAAAATTTCAGATTCAGTTAGTCCAGGATATAGTTAGGTGCTGGTTACAATGTGGTGAAAATCGCCCCACAGATGACGCAGATATGCTGCATTATTCATGATTATCGCAATAGCTCTAAATCAAGAAAAAATGCACGAATTTTCATCAAACTTCAGACTCAGTTAGACCCTGATATAAATTAAAGCTGTTTAATTTTTGGTGTAAATCGTCCAAGAGGTGGCGCTGCTGTGCTGCATTTTTCACGATTTCCGCAATAGCTATATCTCAAGACCTAGTGCAAGAATTTTCATCAAGATTCAGATTCAGTTACTTCCTGGTATAAATTGGTCTTAATTAGGTTTTGGTGTAAATCGCCCAACAGGTGGCACTGCAATGCTGAATTTCTTTTCAATTTCCGCAATAGCTCTATCTAAAAAACTAATGCACGGATTTTCATCAAACTTCAGACTCAGTTAGAAGTTGTCAAAGTTATTGATAATTAGATTTTGGTGTAAATCTTCTAACAGTTGGTGCTGATATGTTGCATTTTTCAGGAAGTATTAACATATATGAGATAGAGAAAGTTTGGAAATTGCCGCATATTACTAGTTTTACCTTTAATTTTTCTTGCGCTCGTGTACATTCGTTCCAATTTGTACCGATATGCAATTGAGTTTTTCAAAGGGTTCCTTTCATTTTCGCATCGTTACAAGCTTACCAAAAGTCCTTCACTTTTTAAGCTAACAGATTGTCAGACTAACAGATGTAACATAAAATCTCGCAAAATTGGTCTATCGTCATTCTTTTCACTGACCCTTAATCTGCTTGAGTTTGTTTACGAATTAGCAATTATAAATTCATTTACTAGGGAAGTATTGGGCGCATGTATATTCACATAATGTATGTTTACATATGTATGTTTACATAAATATAGCTTTTCAGATAATTTTGTTAATTTCTATATACAAAACTGCACAAAATAGTAAACAGAAATTATTGTTACACATGATATATATTATTTTATCGCTTTTATAGTAACAAGGTGGAACCCGTCGAATTTCGACGAAAAAAATGTTTACAAAGGAACTGTAGCACAAATTTATAATACATCGACAACAATAATTACAATAAAATATCAATCTTACACTTGTTAGTTTAACTCTCCAAAGACATATTTTAACCTTAGATTAACAAAATACTTTTTTCATAAACTTCAACTGTTAAAATTATTGAAAAATTAAACTTTATTCATATACGTAATCAGTAAGTAACATATAATCAAGATAAGTAGATAAGTAATTTTGATTAAGTTATCAATTGATGACGGATTGATTGATTGATTACGGAATGAAAAATCAGCAAAAATGATTTCACCTTGACATAATCGTAGAATGTTTCCGCTTTAAATCTAAACCTAATCAACTCATTTTCTACCTTTCACATCCATATTAATTATTTAAAAATATTTTAACGCGCAATAGGTTATTAATAAATATATTTTCAAGCTTGAAGTCACGTTTGTCAACCATTACAACCTTCCATGTTAAAATTCCCACTCGTGATTTGAGGTCTTAGTATAATCTCCGTACCTGCGCTTAAAAATTCCAGAAATTTATAACTTTTAGACGTATTCAAGGGGAAATATCTCATTTTAGCAAATAAAATTATCGTTTTCTTTTAAATATGACGTCATTTTCAGTCGCTGAAATATTTAGCCATTTGTCTCAAACTCAATATTAGCGAAATGAAAAAATAGTGAAATGTAACAGCATCATCAGGAAAATTGTGTCTTTTTTAAAGTGTAACGTTATTTTCTGTACAAATAAAAAAAAAAAAGATATTTTTAATTGTAATGAGAAAATGGCACCAGGAAGATTATAATCAATAAAGATAACTAAACCACTTTTAAAAGAAATGAAGTATTTCAGTTGCCACGATTAGAAAATTGGTATTAAAAACTTAAAAAAATTAATATATCAAAAATAAATTAATATACAGCTTTCAAACAAATTGCATTTAAAAGTGTATTTTTTCTGCATACGAAGGTGTAAATCTTTAAAATGTGGGATGTTTAGAAGTTTAAAAATTTGCAGTTAGCGAAAATTGCAAAACCGAAATTTCATTTGAAATTTCAAAGTGTTGCCATTCGCAGAATGACGTATGCGTTACGCACAGATATGTTTGTCCTTTATAATATAGAGACGTATGCGTTACGCACAGATATGTTTGTCCTTTATAATATAGATACTTACGTTTTTTAATGGTTTTATAAATTCAAAAATTGTTCGCACCGAGTAGTCAATGCCCGTGGAGCACTTATGAGTAATCTGAAAAATTTTCCTTTGATATGCTTTGTATCTGTTAAATTCATCATACAGAAAATATGCATATATATTTACAAAGCTGTTTTGACAACATAACCAGGAATGATATTTGTTATTTATTTGAAATTTTCACTTTTTTAGATGTTACTGATACCCCCATTGGATTGGTTGGTTGATTGAATTTTTATGGCACAAGGTCCCTTTAGGGACATACTGCGCCAATACATGGTTAAAATACAAAAACAATATTTTAAAAAGTTAAAATATGGTCATAAAAATATGATAAGAAAAACAGCAAAGTGTGAAACACTAGTGATATGATATGATATGATTAAAATCACAGATTAAAAGAGTCAAAATATCTTGACTAAAAATACAATTAAAATCTGTAAATGTATCACCCTCCCCCCCCACACCCCATTGGAAACATCATATTAATAGCTGTTGATTTACAGATGGAAGAAAGTCATTATTGCATGTTTGGAATAAATGAAATAGAAAAAATTGAAATCATTATGCATAAAAAATACCGTTGTAAACAGGATACTAAAAATAATTCATAACACTTTTTTGCACTTTAGTAAACATTAAATTTATTTAAATTACAACTGAACGTAAAAAAGCTTTTTCACTTTGTGTACTTCCTGACAGATGTGTTTTTGAAAGTTTCAATAAAACATCACTATTTTGTACGATGTAATACTTCTATTTCAAGAAAATTCTAGTTATTGGAGGTGACATTCATTCCCATTAAATTAACTGACATTTCATCATTGTCAATATATAACAAAATGATTATTGTGCACTTATGAAGTGTTCATATCTTCACGAACTTGTTTTTTTACAATTGCAAAACGTATTTGCCTGTATTAAATTGATAAATCATTAAAATTTCTCAATTTTAGAAAAAAAAAAACGAACTTTATAGGAAAACTTTATTTGTATTCATGATGTTTAAACAATAAAATTTAAATAATTAACTTGACTAATTAAGTGGATGACTTACCAAAGTTGTAACTGAGATTTTGCTTTTGAGATCTACAGACTGGGTTTTGGCTCTGACGATAAACAAAATGCAAAGAACTCCAAAAATTAACCATCATATGTCTACAAGTGCTGCAATCTTTTGTAATTTTTTGTACATAAAAGAATTTAAAAAAAAAAAAAATTGAAAAATTGTGATGCTTAAATCTTCCCCGTTTTCACATGTGCCCTACTCTGCCTTACAGATTACAGTTGGAGTTTTGTATCATTAATCACTGTTGATGTAGTGTTGCGTATTATTAAACGTAAGAGAAAAAATCTTCTGTTACGTGGAATAGAAATCTACTAATGATTTCATATATTTTGAGATGGCAATTCATACATCAATTACAACTTTCCATTTATATTTTTTATCGTTTGTTTAACGGAATTTCTTGCTGAACATAAAACAGATCGATCTTGAAAATGCATTATTTGCAATATCTAATGCTTTATAATTATTAAATTTTGTAGAATATTTTTTAAACTTTTGAAATATTCTCTTTCCGTACTGTTAATCACAAAAATTATCTGGGGAAGACTACAGCAAAAGAAAAAATAATAAATGCAAGTACTTTTATCTAAAACATATATTTAAACTCTATTCCATAGTTCACCGTTGCCCCAATTTCAGTTAAACTTTTTTTCACAGTTTGTCTACTGGGATATAGTTTCTCTTAATTATTTTTAATATGAAAGTATCAAATAATAAAATTACTGATAAGAATTTGAACATCTAAAGGCAGTGTAGAGCATGTGCTTTAAATTACGTTTTTTTTTTTTTTTTTTTTTTTTTTTTTTTTGTGTGTGTGTGTGTGTGTAACTAAGAGTTTTAACATTTGCTTTCAGGTGGACAGAGTATCAGTGAAAATGTTTTTTTTTTTTTTTAGTTAAGAACTCTATTAGATTAAGTACTTTTAATATATATTTCTTAGATTACCCATTAATAGTACTAAAATGCATATGCTATATGACAAATACTAATATTGTATTTAAATAAACATTTTGAAATTTATTAAAATAATAATTTAAGTATTAGCCGCATGCTAAGGGTTAAAACTCTTAGTACAGCATCATTTTTGTATCTGATAATTTAAGTGGTTTAAGTAAGTACTTCGATTTCATGTATGTTAATTTTCTGTTTTATTTATATTAATTTCTTATTTATTTTTTGATAAAGCTTTAATTTCGTTAAAAATATTGAAAGAGAAAAATCGTTCTTAATCGAGCTGCGTGTGATACATTAAAAAGAAAAAAAAAAACCGCATGCTTGACAGTTATTTCAAAAAAAAAGAAAACAGTAAATAGAGATAATGTTTTCAATGAAATTGCATTTTAATTTAAATGTTTAATCCTATTCGACGGTGTAAAAAATTGAAATCCTTCGATGGAAAGAAGCTGAAAAAATGTAATGAAAATTGAAATTAATTGATGCCACCGTCAATATGACGTCAGCGTTATTCAAGGTTATGTTATTGATGTTACTCTCTTTACTTTGTTTCCTTTTTATAATACCATCATTTCAATATCTGCTTCCATTTCCCTTTTTGTTTTATATAATCTTTTAATGGAGAGTATTAACTCTACTTAAAAAATAAGTGTATCTGGATAAAAAAGCAGTGTTTCCAAACCTTATAAAGAACAGCAAATAATAACCTTAAATGAAGTTTAGATCTCCACTAATTTAATTTTTTTTTTTTAAGTTTTAATATCCTTATTAAACAATATTATTCATCTCTTTTGAAAAAAGGGGATTTTGTATCTAATCAGTCTTTTTATTAAGTATCCCTGGAAATATTTCCAATCTTGCACGATTGCAGTAATTTCATAGATTTGAAAGATATCTCCACAAATTCGTAAGACGAATTCGTCTCTGATATCATCAGTGACGATGGAATTAGCGTTCATGGGATTTCCGGTACATTATTAGATGACAAGAGATAATCTCCGAAAAGTCATTACGACAGAAACAAAATACGGGTTGAACTAGTCCGGTTTACTGCTTCTACAATATTTTTAGCGCAGAATAGTAATAATTTTCTATAGCTGAATATTTTAAAGGGCTTCACATCATTCATATTTTCAGTATAATTCATAATATCTCAATATAACTTCAATCTTAATCATGTTAAGAAAAATACTTTTTTTTTCTATCTTTTTACGAAATTTCTTTGGTATTATAATAAATTCTTTATAAATGCATTGATTTCGCAAATTTGAAAAATATGCTCAAAAACCGGTAAAACGACTTTGTATCTTATTTTACCAATAACTTACATCTTAGATTTCGATGTATTTCTGCGACTTATTGCATGATAGGTGATAACGCCACAAAGTAGATAACGCTAACAAGAATATGCGGGATGAATCAATTTGATTTATTATTCTCAATACATTTTTGTGCAGCATACTGATAATACTTTTATATCATTCTTTCAATGTATTTCTAAAAATAGATATTGTGTTCTGAACTAGAAATAAAAATAATTTGACTTAATGACAATTTAAGACGCAATATTATATTTTTTAAAATATTTCTGTGAATTAATTATGTGAAAAAACAATTATTTGAAATATCATAATGTGTATTTATTCGTAATCGATTTTAAATATATATATGTTACAATATTAGATCTATCTCCGCGATTTCCCTGTACTATTCTAAATTACTACTCTATATTCACTAAATACTTAACATTAAATAATCTCTATCATTAATTATGTTAAACTCTCTTTACTTTAATGTCTCACTTGTCTAATTCATTTAATTATTACGCTTTTAGTATTCTTAAATTAAATGTTCCATTTCCGATCTTTCGTGTTTTTTTCGCGTTTAGCCATTCTTTTCGCCAGCCGAGATTTACCTTCCCGCGCTTAATTCCGGGGTTCCTTTTTGCTTTATTATTCCTCCACTAGCACTCTCAGTACTCTTTCCATGGCGTGATATCTTTGCATCTTAATTGGTTTAGAGCGCGTACAACTTCAAAATTGTATTCGTAGGTTTAGAAAGTAAAAAGCAGTTACGCATGATTCTCCAGCAGATTTTGCTCAGTTTTTTTTTTAAATGTAAATTTCCCCTTGGCTGTGTGTCTGACAAAATGACGTTCGTTTTAAGATTTTACCCTTTTTATGTAATCAAATGATTACTATTGATTTATAGATGTTTCTACATCGAAGTTATTGCACTGCATCGTGGGAGTGTGAACTGCTGCCCGATCTTATTGAATAAAATCCTGTGAACAGAATTGCTTTCGTTATTCGTCTCCTGCAGAAATCTCAATTTTCATCTCCATTATTTTTCGCCATTATCCGCTTGACTGCCAATCATCTTTAATGAGAAATGATGATCGTATACAAAGATTAAGCTGTTCAATTAAATAGGTGAAGCTGTTGATCTAGTTTCACTTACTACATGCTCGTACATCTATGCTCCAACTCCATGCTACATTCATCTTGTTCAGCTACATCGCTACAAGATCGAAGAATTTGTTTTCCGGTAAACCGATATCTTTACATATATATGGATTATTCCTCTAAAAAATGGAAAATGTCTTTGACAAAGTTTAAGCACTCAGAATTATTTTATTAGCAATTCCTTTTGACAGAATATTGAATTCGTCAAACGAAAATGACAATCATAAAGGTCAGCCAGACCTTTGTTATTGTTTCGATGCGTTCGCAGCGTTCGGAACACAAAATGTACGGTAGCCAAAAATGTACATTATTGAATAAACAGACATTTTTAGTTCAATTGTAATGCAGAATAATGAAAAAAAGCATAAAATCATTCAATATCTCCACAATAATTTTAAGAAATGGTGTTTTTGCCATTTGTTTAGCAACATTTCTTTCTTTCCCCAGATAGCTTTACACTCAGTTCAAATAAAAATATTTCAATTTTCATTGTACTCCATACTACTATTACACTTACCTGTGCAATGAACTATTAGTTTTTCAATATCTTTAAAATTAACTGACATTTTTAAAGATATGATAAAAAATACATATTTGTTATAAAATATAACCATTTTATTTTTATTCGAATAATTATAAAAAATACCATTGAAACATTTTATGTAACGGAGCTTATGAAACATGGAAAAATTAATTTTCAAAAAATCGCATTTAAGACTTCTTATCTATAACACAGGACAACAATAATTTTTTTTTAAATGGTCTGACTGTTTTAATGAATTTGAGATATTTCAACCTCCAGGAACCCGAATATGGCATCCGTTTCCGTACATCAGGTAAGGTTTTGCTGTGAAGTTGAATTGAAAAAAACAAATATATACTACAGAAGTGTAATTAACTGAACCGAAAAAAATGTACGCATGTTAACAGAAAACATGTTTAGTTAATTACATAGTTAATTAATAACTAATAGACAGGAAAACATTCGGTTAGTTCACTGTTTCGTCATTGTGCAACATTTATGGTAGGAATTTCCTCTTCGTTGAGGTCCGAGCATGGACGGCAGTAGGAATGTCTCTATGGAGATTCCAACAGTAATCCGCCATCATTACTGCATCCCAGCGACCTTGGTATCTGTTTTCCATCTCCTTGATCTCCTGATGAAAATGCTCTCCCTGTTCATCACTCATGGAGCCCAGGTTGTTAGGAAAGCGATCCAAATGCGAGAATAGGTAATGCATTTTGATGCTCATGTTACATCCGAGGTTTCTGAATGCTGTTATCATATTGTTCACCAGTTCAACGTAGTTAGTGGCCTTCGTGTTGCCAAGAAAGTTTTTCACAACTAGAACAAAAGCCTTCCATGCTTCCAGTTCCACTTCACTCATATGTGTTTCGAATTGCGTATCTCTCATTAGCTGACGGATCTGTGGACCATCAAAGATGCCAGCTTTCAGCTTCTCAATGCTCAATCTGGGAAAAACCTGGCACAAGTACATGAAGCAGTCACCATTTTTGTCGATAGCTTTGGTGAATTGCTTCATCAACCCCAGCTTAATGTGCAATGGAGGAAATATGATCTTCTCTCTGTTCACAAGAGGAGTGTTGATGATGTTCGCTCTGCAGGGCACCAGGTCCTCCCTAAGAGGCCAGTCCTTGATTGTGTAATGATGAGCCCTGTCCCTACTGTCCCAAATGCAGATGAAACAGGGGTACTTTGTAAACCCTGATTGTTGTCGCAACAAGATGTTCACCATTTTCAAATCCACACAAATGTACCACTGATGGTCATCATAATGAATTTTCTCCAGAGCATACTTCACTGATTCATACTTCTCCTTCAATGTAGTTGAGTGAGCTAATGGTACAGAGGCAAACTGGTTGCCATTGTGTAGCAAAACACATTTTAGTGAGCGCTTACTGCTGTCGATAAACAACCGCCAATGTTCGGGGTCGTATTTTGCCACTCTCAGCGTGTACAGCAGCCGTGCGATATCATTACAGTACACCAGGTCAAGCTCTTCACAGAAATATTGTAGGAAGTCTTGATGTCTGCTGCGGTATAAGGTGATGCGAACACTCTCAGTGAGACATTTGTTTCCTTTAATCTGGATGCCAATAGTTCGGCAGATGACTTGGAGAGGTTAAGATCGCGAACGAGATCATTTAGTTCCATTTGTGTGAACGGAACTGGAGTACTACATTCTGGAACCACATTGTCGTCGTCATCAGCAGCAACCCTGATGGGGGAGGATGATTCTTCGTCAATGTCCGGAAGTTCTTTAAACACGGGAACAGGAATGGCTTCAGAATGGGCTACAGGACGACGTGCTGACTGCAGATCTAGATATACCAGGATACTCCGGTTGTTTCTGTTTATACCAGTCAGATCTACAGCGCAGAACTAACAATCTGTGACATGGTTGGTAGGCTCCCTCCAGACCATAGGAATTCCAAATTTCAGAGCCGTCTTCTGGCCTTTGGTCCACGCACTAAGATACTCGGTGCATTTCTTGCATACTACATGCGGTGCCCAACCTTTATCTTGGTCACCTAGTGCCATTTGGAAGTAAGCGAGGTAGGTGCGCTTTATAAAACTGGTGATTGGCTTCCTGTTTGGTACAAGGCTGTATTCGCCACAGATATAGCAAAATACATCCGGTTTATTCCTACATGATCTTTTTGAAGACGCAATTTACTTCACATATATCCTGTAATGAAAGAAAATCTATCATTAGTAATCCAGGGCAACGAAATACGACTTCTCGGAATGCAACACACACAAGTACTGCAATGAAGTATAGGCATTTATGCCGGAAATCTCTTAGCCTAAAATGGACATTTGCACAAAAAATTGACCTGATAGAGCGAAACAGTTTTGGGTTTTGGATTCAGGGTATGAAAATGAACATATATCAGCTGGAAAAAGTTAGACCATTTTTTGGCTGTTGACCAGTGTAATGTTTCTTATCTATAAAATTACTCTAGAAGTTACAATTAAGGTTTATTAGTGTTTTTATGTATAGGGATAGTCAGGGATAGTCAATAGTCAGGGAGTTAACATTATTGTCTTAACGAAATAAATTGTATCTTACATATACCTGTCATTTCTTTTAGGAGATTCAGATGCGCTTATTAATGTATCGATTATAAAAGCAATTAGACGTTCATTTAAGACTGTCATTGGTTGTCCAATTTAAAAGATTTTGGAGTTTCCAATAAACTTAATTTTACGCTGAAAAATCCTCTCGTAAACCAACAACATGCTACAATTTTTAATTAATATCTTTAAGCCATCTTTCACATTCTTTGGGCAATGGTCGATAACAAGTTCCGTTACTATGAGCTGCGCAGCCACACTCGTATTATCGAGAATATTCATTAATCTAAAGCCGCATTCCCAACCATTTTTCTTCCACGCACCCTTTCTTAGGCTTTTCATTTCGGAGTACCCCCATATCTCATAAACACGCCACCCCCTTCCTCTTCCACTCAACTAGATTATGCAAACATGATTTTTTTCATTAGTAATCTTTTTATCACAACCATATAATAAATCGATACAAATTATATTGACATTTCTAACATTTTATTTTTTGTTCTTGCATTTTAAAGTTAATATTGCTTTTTATAATATTAGCCTAACATTAAGAAAAATCAATATAGCATTAAAAAAAAACATTTAACTATCTTGCGATGATTATTGATAACAACTTTGCATCATGATATAAAAATAATAAAAATGAAAACAGAAAAGAATATTGCATAGTAATTAACTGAAGTTTTTGGGAAGGTGGAGGAGGAATATATAAGTTATAATGCAATATGCTTAGCAGTGGGCGGATGTACTGACATTGCATTATCAATGAATTATTAGGTATAGTGAGTTCCATTTTCCTCAATTTGAATGTAACATTTTGAATTTACACGTAAAACTAACTTTGTTATTTAAAAATATCGATTTTCTTTATATTTTTGGTTGGAACAGTTTTTTGATTTCCGCCATTACTTTATTCCGCCATTATTTTCTTGTAACCCCATCTGGATCACAACTTACCCCCAGGGGTATGTATACCCCAGGTTGGGAATCGTTGACTCTAAAGGGACACACTTCTTACAGTTATGTTGTCCAGTTTCAATTTTATCAAAACTATGTAATGTATTATATTTTCTTTCAAAATTAAATTATTAAATTTTAGAAATTGGAAGTCTATTTCTTTCATACTGCTAAGGGGCTCAGCACCCTACGAGCTACGCTCGCCAACCCCCGTTCAGGCACACCAAAATCCAAAAAGCACGCTAATTTGATCGGCTTTAAAAATATTGAATTAAAAAAAAAAAGAAAAGAAAAAAACAGTAGTGATCTCTCTGTAAACGGGTTTCCATTCGTTTTCCTTGGATTGGGGATTTTTAAGACCGAATTTGCTGCTGTTAAGAGATACAATGTCTGTTTTCGTATTTAATTAAAAATATTAGTTAAACATTTGATAAAATGCTAATGTAAAATGGATTAAGTAAACAGTGTCTCGTCTCCTGGTATTTTTTAACAGCGCTATAAGATAGTTATTTTAAATAATTCATTTTAAAAGCATCGTTTCAAATCTGACGTAATTTTCACCAAAGTTTTATTTCTCTTATTAATATTCACGTGAAAATACTTTTGTTGTTAGAAGGAAATATTATTTGGACTGTCTGCGAATTCACGATAATAGTTAAAAATATTATCTCAAAATATCTCGCGCAAATATATTTTTTAATTTAAATTTTTTTGCCATATTTTTTGGTCATTTTAAATATGACGTAATTTCCTCCATTTACAAGTTTTAACGCATAATAATGATTTTTTTATTTCAAGATTTTGATTCTCTATTAAAATTCAATGTAAATATGGTTCTTATGACGTAATTTTTCTGCTTTTAACATGTAATCATTTAATTCTAATTTTAAAGTTTTTTTCTGTCTATAATAGTCACGTGTAAATAAATTTCTAATTTGAAATAAACATTATTGTTTGCGCTGTTTATACAATTGGCAACAGTTTAAATTAATAACATTTTCTAAAATACGTAAAAAATATCTCTCGAAATACTGAAAATTTGAATTTAAAATAGATATAAAACCTTAAAAAATGAGTCAAATAAGAAGAATAAATTCAATCTGCACACCGGGAACTTATAACGTATAAAATGATCTAAAAGTGATTAAATTCTCATGTATAGTTTTTGCTCCAATAAAACTTTTTTAATGGAACGATTTTGTCCAACTTTAGCATTAAATATCTCTTAAAATAATTCTTCGATTTGTAAACTGTCTGCATCAGCGTCTTTATCAGACATTTCTCTATAATACCACCGATTTTCATATTTTTGTATGCAACAGTTTTTTATAAAATATTAACGAAGAAAGGCCATGCTTAAACATTCAAATTGGATGCCGATCTACTGGGAATACCTACGCAGTCCATTTCCAAATCAAAACTTTTTTTTTATATATAGAAGGATTACAAAATTTAAGAGAGCATTATCCTTTCGCATCAAAAGTTAATATTTAGGATTTAAAAGACGTTGGCGTATATTGTACGCCACACGTATATTTATGTTGCTACAAATCATCTGTGCTATGTCAAATTTTAATTATTTTTTCATTTTTTAGAAATTTCTGTTAATTAATTTTATACTACCGTTGGAAATTGTATTACTCGCAAATGTCATTAAAATGTATTATTTAGGTTTTACAATTCATTAGAACATACAGTACACTGATACATTACGCGCGTGTATTTATGTTACTGTAAACGTTGCGTTTTAAAGATTAATATATACATATATATATATATATATATATATATATATATATATATGTACATATACATATACATACATAACTTTTAAATTCAGTACAAACAAACATTTATGCATTTCAAACTTATTACATTTAAAATGACAATAAGTTTTAAAAATGTATTCTCATTTATATAATACTATGTTTTTTATCGTTTAAAATTTGTGATTGTGTGTTACAGTACGTATAAGAAATTTCTATGTTTAAGAACAGTAATATGTTCATACGAGAAAATTTTAGAATATCTTTCTGAAAAAATATCGTATATGCTCATCGTGGCGTCTTTATTTACATAACTCAAACTTTAAATCGAAAGACAGCTATGCTGCACAAATTTTCTTTACATTTTTTGGAATATTTTAAAATGAATCGTACATAATTTACAAGTCTGTTTATTTTTTTAAAATTTATAACTATTTCTAATTATAAAGTGTTGAGATATTGGGCAAATATTACAATTACAGAAAGTGCAGAGTAAATTTTCTAATCACCATTTGAAACTAAAACTGTGTTTTTGGTCTTTTAAAGTTATTTCTGTCTGTTGTGATTTTTAACTTCAAAACCGTTTATTTGGATAAAAATACATGCAGTTTTTAAAATCACTTAAAAAAATACTATCATATTATAAATCAAACTATTTATATTTCATTGAGCGTCGTAAAAAATTTAATATTTACTGCTATAAATTTTACGATAACAGGTAAATGCTAATCAGAAATAAATTTCAGCGTTCCTTTCTCTCCGAAATTTCATAGTTCCCTATAAAAGAACAAAGAAGAAACTCATTGTGTTTTCAAGAATTTTTCTGCCAACATAAACTTTATCTCTAAAGAGTGCTTACATCGAAAAAAGTCCTTCCGGCCAGTGCCGGGAGGAAGAGGTAGCTTTCATATTCCTTATTTTAAAAAAGCCAAGTTATATTATTCAAACACACGAAGCTCAATTAGTGGAAACCGAATATAAGAGATTCAATACTAACTTTTATCAATACTAAATCATTATGAATGAGAATTTCTCGAAATTAGCCAGCTTTATCCAAGCTGCTTTTATTTAAAGTAACTTATATTTGGCTGCCAAATTCGGCGATTTCTTAAAGTGCCTGCCACTTTAAGACAACATGGTGGATGAGGCTAACCAGTGAACTTGGTCGAAACCTTAGTAATTACTGTGCACATGCTCACTCACATCGGAATCAGTTGATATATACGAGTGCTGTCGCAGTCAAAAAATCAGATTTTTCAAAATGTCATCCATGTTGGAAATTGAAACTGCTATATCTGAGCCATTTTTTAAGATAAAGACAAACAAAAAATGCTCCTGAATCCTTATATCAAGGTCAAATACTTAAGAAAGAAACATTTTGCAATTTCTAATTTTTTCGCACCTCATTTTAAATATATATATATATATATTATTTAATGACCGCCATATTGAAACAAGATGGCTGATGAAGCTGGCCAGCGTACTTGGTCGAGATATTGATGAATACTATCCACATGCCTTCTTACATCGAAATAGGCGAATACCTGTGTTATCGCGTGACAAATACAAGATCGTTTCAAAATGTTAACCATGCTAGAAATTCAAAGTGCTATAATTCAACTATTTTTTAAGATATAAACAAAAGAACAAATTTTCAGAAACGAAAACTGCTGCGAAATCTTTGTATCAAGGCCAAACACATAAAAAAAACTTTTTCATTTTCCAATTTTTTAATACCTCATTTTAAATTTTAAGTATATATATTTCTTTAAATGGCAACCCTTTTGAAACAAGATGGCGAATGAAGCTGGCCAACGAACTCGGTCGAGAAATTGGTATGTACTATGTAGAGACCAAATTACATCCAAATTGGTTCAGAAATACGCCTGTTATCGCGTGACAAAAATCAGGTCGTTTTAAAATGTCAGCCACAATAGAAATTCAAAATGCTATAACTCAGCCATTTTTTTAGATATAGACGAAACAAAAACTTTTCCCGAATCTTTGTATTAAGGTTAAATACATACAAAAAAATCTTTTTCATTTTCCAATTTTCTTTGATATATCATTTTAAATTTTAAATTTAATTTTTTTTTAATGGCCGCCATTTTGAAACAAGATGGCGGATGATGCTGGCCAACAAACTCGGTCGAGACATTGGTATGTACTATGTATAAACGAAGTTACACCCAAATCGGTTCATAAATACGCCTTTTATCGCGTGACAAAATTCAGGATGTTTCAAAATGTTAGTCACGCCAAAAATTCAAAGTGCTATAACTCAGCCATTTTTTTAAATATAGACAAAACAAAATTGCTCCGGAATCCTTGTATAAAGGTCAAATACATAAGAAAAAATATTTTTACATTTTCAATTTTTTGGTGCCACATTTCAAATTTTAATTTTTTTTTAAATTTTAAATGGCCGCCATTTTGAAACAAAATGGCGGATGAAGCTGCCCAACGAACTCGGTCGAGACATTGGTATGTACTATGTACACACCAAATTACATCCAAATCGGCTTATAAATATGAGAGTTACAGTGTGACAAAGGTCATATATATATATATATATATATATATATCAATTTTGAACGGAGGGTGGTTTCGGGGTCTGGGGGTCATGATCGATGAAAATATACCAAAATTTTTTGGAATCGCTTTCCTCCGAATGGCTGCAATAGGTAGCTTTTTGTAATGAAAGCTACCTAAAAGTATATAGTTTCGTAATTTCTGTAAAAGATTTGGAAGAATAAAACATTAAAATTCATGAGAGAACTTTCTGTTATTCTCACGTTAGAACAACATTAAAAACAACAAGAATAAAGTACCAATATTGCAGATAATTTCTTGCAGAAAAGATCATTGAAAAAAAAATATTGTGGAAGAAGACTGGGTAAGCTATTGATTTACTTTTCTAGATGTCTTATACCGTCTACAAATTCTTCATGTTGTCGAAATAAAAGCGATGATTTTTTAATATATAATTTGTAGTTGTAAAGTACAAAAAATGTTTAATTATCAGTGTTTTCAATAGTAATTTCAATATGATATTATGTGTTTAAAGAGGATTTTTTCTACTAGAAATATTTTTAATGCGTTTTGCTTCTTAAAACTGAAGAAAGACCAGTGGAAACTCCCATATATGTAAACAATTCATACAGCATTTCACACAAATACGCTAATATGAATAAAAAACCAAAATAATAAACCAGACCTTTAAATACAATAAAATAAATGGCTACATAAAAAAACACTTAACGTACAGTAAAATATAAATACATTTTGTTGTCACCTCCTTAGTTCAAAACATCTGTCAACTATCAACACTACAAAAAACACATAGAAATCACAAAAATGTTTATAAAAACAGTTAATCCCTCAATAACACTCAGTATTCGCACGATATTGCACAATATTCTTCCAGTGTAAACATTTATTGTCACCAACCTTCCAAAACAGTCTCAATTATAATTGTTGCGCACTATTTTGATATTTTAGGACTTCGCGAATGGCGAAGTGTGGTCCGTTTCTTGTATAAAATGAATAATATATATTCGAATAGACGTTCTACTGTCTGGTGTATTTAAGTATTTTTTAAAGATGCAATTAACGAAATACACGATCATTCTCTTAACCATTGCATTGCTAGGGCGCACTATTTGGCTGCAAATTAATTTCACACCAACCTTTAGGATGAAATGAGAAGCTGAATTAAAATGGCGTGCAAAGTCCGGAAGATTATAAACTTTGCAAAATGCTATGCTAATTACAGAAGACTCTGTGTCACTAAGAGCAACGAATTATGCCTTGCCCATACACAAACTGTTACTCAAATTTAATTTGTTAGAGTTAATTAGTTAAATTGGTACTTTAAAGTATGCCTAAAATATTCTAGTAATTGGAAAAAGCACAAGATATTTCAAATTAAGTTTAAACTCTTAAAAATGCTAACTAGCCAGAAGGTACTTATAGGTTAACAATAAAAAATATTAAATTGATATAATTTTATTTTATGCATGAAAAATAAGTAAATCTTTAAATTTGATGGTATTAAAATAACAATTTTTTTAGGTTTCGATTTTGTTAGCAGTCATTTATTTATGCATCAACTATTTACCGGCGACGATATGCTCTCTCGTATCTCACCATATGCAATGTATGAATTTACGTACGACATTTCTTGTATAGCAGAAAAGTGCAGGCGTCACCACTTTTTTTTATTTCTTGTAAAGCATAATAATGAAACAAAAAAGAAATAGAGAAAAAAATTACTAAACTACAATGTAGTAATTACATTTTAAAGCAGATAAAAGATATACATAATTGCACGGACGAAAAGTAAATAAGTTTATCTCCAACACCCAGTGTATTGGCGGTACTTATAAGTTCCAAAGAATAATTCAACTGTTAAATCAATTACATACACCGTTCGCTTAAAATAGCTAGTCAAGTTGCATTCTAAGATCATAGTGGACACATTAATAAAATCCAACACTTACCTTGCGTCCTTTACTATGCTTGCAGAAATAAAAAGACAAGCGTGACAATCCTTGCAAAGTGTCCCACAAAAGACATCGACTGTTTCAAAGATAGTCTCCTTCCTCGCTAAAATAACGAACCTAGAACTACTGCTGCCATATAGTCTGACAAAGAATAGTTAAAAGAGTGTTTCTGCAAAGTACCATCGGAATATTAGTAATACTGTCTATGGGATGAAAGTTTAAATTGAGTGGTACGTATAAGTACCGTCAATAGATAAAGGGTTAATAGGAACAGTTTTTCATATAGAAAACACTGTCCAAATACACTCTAAACTCGAAATCATGTCGATATATCAATCGATGAATTTTATATCAGTAGAAATAATCTCACTATTTCAAAGGAATTTGCTCTTTTTGTAGTACATATTTTAAAAGTTGTGTTGAATTTTAATAACTCACTAATGGTTTTTCCAAAAAATGACGGTGAATTTTTTTTTTTTTTTTTTTTTTTTTTTTTACTTGGTGTAAAATAATATAAATTTATTTTAAAATGGATATGACTAAACACTCTTCTTTAAGTTTGTGAAAATTATATATATACCACAAAAAAAAAATTAAAATGAAGAATCTGTGACAAATTTTTGCGAATTGAATTTCCTATTCATGCGTTGGAAGTTTTTATTTCTCAATAATTTAAAAACATTTTTAATCCTTCAAAGTGCTTCGGAAAATGTTTTTTGTGAATGGTTTATTCTCTTCACATCAATGATTTTTGACGAAGAAATTTTAACATTACATTTCAATTATAAAAATAATAGAAAACTGACTTTCCATTTAAGAATTGAAATATATATGAGAATTATTTTCTTTTCAGCCATTTCAACACGAAAACTTTTATGCTTAAATATGAATTTTAGATTTATAAGATCATTTTAAGCACATATGGTTTTTGTTCTTTTACTTAGCTAAAATTTATTGTATTCAGCATCATAGGTCATCATAATTCTACTAAAGTTTATTTTTATTAACGCAGGTTATCTTTGTGTGGTACCAGGGGTAAAAAAAAAAAGTTCCACGCATTTTTATGACACGGTATTTTTTTTTTTTTAAGTAGAAAGTATAGTAAGCTCTTCTTTGGTATTTTGATCTAACAAGGAACTACCTAATGTGCTACTCGCCCATTTGTATGAGGGTGATATCGTTGGAAAGGTCTCATCGTAAGAAACTAAAAGTCCAGTGAAACTACCGTCCACAACGGACACCGCAGGAGCTGAAGGCAAATTGAAAAACCATTCATACGACGGATAAATAAATAAATAAGTATCAAATGTAACTATGAGCAATTGGCATGTGTTTGTAATGTTGTTTATACAGACAATGTGTTGCTGTATAATGCAATGTACAAAATATACTGTTTGACATAGAATATTATAAATGTCGACTTTTTAACACAGAAAATAGCTGCTGTGCCACAAATAAAATGAGTGTGGAATAATGTAAAGAAAGAAACAATTATCAACTCCTTCAGTACATGTGGACTAAGAAATGTATCCGTAGATAAATCCATTGTTGATATCAGTGCCTTAGAAGATGAAGTGATTCAGATGTCAAACGCGGTTAAATTTGATTATGAACCCAAATCACATGAATATGAGTAAGCTTTTGAGTGTTACGATGATTTATCTGAAATCTGGGAGAATCGTATTATAGGAAATCTCCACAAAGGTAAGACTTTAATTTTTTTATATTAAAAAATAAATTCTCCAGTCATATTCTGATTCAGATGACGAGCTTCCGCTAATCAAAGCTCCTATTTCATGCCAAGAAAAAAATTGTTGAAATCAATAGATTGAAAGAAAGTTCAATACTTGTTAGAAATGATAATAAAATAAATAATTTGTTTAAAGCGATGAAAGAATGTGTAGAAACTAAAATTGTTAAAATCAAAGCAAACTACACTTGATTCTTTCTTTAAAGCCATATTTATGTAGTATGTATTCCATGAAACTTTGCTTTACCCATCATCTTTATTCAGAGACCACCTCTCTGAAAGACCGATTTTTCATGGTCTAATAAGTGGTCGCTTTAGAGAGGTTTCACTGCACTACTCTGTGTGCTATTATATCGTAGTGTTTTTTAAAATAGGTCGAAAATAATCTTTATGAAATATTGCTGTTAAAATACCGTAGCTGTTGGTACGAATGAACTCGAAGTACCCGCACACTGCTGAGTTCTTTCAGCAGTGAAAGAAAAGTCCCATCGGGTAAAATAGTCACATTTGAATCATCTTTCATATCCAATTTTTATTTCTATCGAATATTTTACTTATTGGCTTGGGATCGAATCATGAATCTTTTGCAATTACTATTTTTTTTTAATTTTTAGTTACTCTACATACCGGGTGTCCCAAAAAGGGCTGACTGATTTTAAAATTCAATAACTTCCAAACGGTGACAGATATTAGAAAAATTCTTGCAGGAGGGTTATGCATAAAGTCAAAAGTTTTATTACAGTGATTTTCGATTTTAGTTCGAATTACAAACAATAGATGGCGCTGTAAGCAATAGTCGCTAAATACAGGCTCGATTTTTGGTCCTTTCTGTTGCTCCATGCAGAAAAAGGAGATGGAAATGTATTATCCGGGCCACGAAGTACCAAAAATCGAGCCTGAATTTAGCCTCTATTCATCGCAGCGCCATCTATTGTTTGTAATTCGAACTAAAATCGAAAATCACTGTAAAAAAACTTTTGTCTTTATGCATAACCCTCCTGCAAGAATTTTTTTAATATCTGTCACCGTTTGGAAGTTATTGAATTTTAAAATCAGTCACTCCTTTTTGGGACACCCGGTATATATATATACTTAAGATCCTCCTGCAAAAAGTTCAAGTTTTTTCCACATCGTTTGAATGATTTAACGAATTAATATTGTGCTTTAAATTGCATGTCTCTAAAGGCAATTCTAAATAAGAAACAAACATTCACACTATAAATAAATATTTGGGAAACAATGTTACACATTCTGCTAAAAACTCATACAGACACAATCGATAACATTGCACCTTTCTGCTCGTCCAACGGAAGAAAGGTAAAATAAAAGAAATATGAAGGCGTATGAAAGATATTTTTTGACGGGTATGCTCATGCTTGAAGTTTGAAGATACCTCTTATTTATTGGTAGGGAAACAGAAAAAGTAACGGCAAGCAAAGATTCTGAACACAAAATTCAAACCGTCAAGTGAATGGCTAGTACAATTCAAAAATCTCATAGAATCGCATACAAGAAAATCTCCGGAGAAGCGTTAATTGCGAACACCGTACATGTAAAAATTTAAAAAATCCGCGTACGTCCGCAATAGAAAAGTTGCAGGAGTATATATTGCTGATATATTTAAAGCAGTCAAATTTGGATTGTTCATAAATGTGTCTACACCAGAGCTCGAATCAGAGACAATTTGGTGTATGCTGCCAGTACTATGCCACCTGACCTAACCTGGAAAAATCTGTCAGACGGATTTCTTCAGGATGCTAAGTTGGCAGAGTATTCTAAGATTACCTTTGATTAAATTATAACAGCACTAGTTTTAAGGGAGATTTGTTTGGTTCAATATATGTTTCTATGCTTTAAAAATATCAGAGATGTTGGCAGTTACCGTATAGCTTTCATATATAAAAGCAAAACAACCTCTCCAAAAATTGTTCAATTAAAAATAGAAAACTACGAGTAAAATATGTAAAATCCCTAAAATTGTTGCAGCATTGTTGTGCATGCTGTAATGACAAATCATTACATGGAATTTAAGCAAATAACATGTTAAATATTAATTTCTATTAATAAAAGTTAAATTTCAATTTATTTTATTTATAAAAAACGAAAATATTTTTCTTAATGACCATCTTTTCATTACCTTAAAATGTGCACGTTACCGGCAAACGATAATACTGTTTGGGAAAGTTAATAGACGTAACAGCCCTTGTCTACTCTTTTCGTTTTAAAATTCAATTTAAGTTCATTTTTATTAAAAAACAATCATTTTAACTAGGAACATCATATACCAAACATTTATTTAATAAATTCCTGAAAAAAGATACTTTACAGGGGAAAAAATCAACAAAGGTTTTGCCTTAAATTTTATCGGAAATAAAAGTGAACGAAATAAATTAAATATTTTCTATATATAAAACTTTGCTAAGAAGACTTTTACATTAAAAATAAATTGAATAGATTGGAAATATCTTTTATTTTATTCCATTTCCTCTGTACAATTCTAAAAATATACACACAAAACCCTTTCTAAGAAGTACAATAAAGATAAAAATGATATTTTTTCTCCTTTATTAAAGCTTCGATTCGTCACAGAAAATCCTTTATGTGATTATGAACTGACTAATCACAAAAAAGGATTTTTAAGGATATGATTTTCTGTTTTTTAGTTTGGCTTCTGAATGGCGAATTGCGTTCTCCAAAATACAATTTCTGTAATGAGATTTCCGTTTTGTATAATGAAATTTAAATAACGAGTCTTAGACTTTATAATTTTTTCCCTGGGGTATATCTGAAGCCTTACTTTTGGTAATTCCTGAGGATTTAATAAAAGTTATTTTTTTTTCAAGGAACATTCAAATTTTGCAGATTCGAATATTTCAAAAGCTTTTAAAATTTGACATATAAGGGTACAAATCGAAGTCTGGATATAATGTAATAAATATCGGATGGATTAAACAAGAATTGTGAATCGAATATGTAACTTATATTGAAACAAGTATGTGTGTGATTTATATATGACTACATTGTCAAGAGTGGAAAACTTTCAAAACTATCAACACCAACCCGAAAATAACGTGAGGGACATAAAAAATAAACGCACTAAAAAAATACGCCACGCTGTCAAGTTTACTTAGAATATTTTAGATGTAAATATTTGGCCAGTCTTTGAACGTTTAAAAATATGTTTAAGAATATAAATAATTGCTTTATGTAATCCCAGAATTCTGGGATTAAATAAAATGAGTATTTCGATAATGAAATATTTCATCTAAAATATAAAGAGAAATGGTAAATGTTCCTGTAAATACACTTTTTAAAAAGATCCAAAAAGTATATTTTTCGAACGTCGAATGACTAGCCTAAATTCTCCAGTAATAATGCGCAGAAGAAGTTTCTTGTGTAGTTAATTTATCTAGTTGCATATGAAAAGCTGGAAGACCTTTCAATTTGGGGAACCATAATAGACTGGGAGGTAGCTACAAAGACCATCATCTTATCTACTAAACGGTTGAAATTCCAGAATTAGACAGAAATCTATTATCATATTAAAATTCAACTGGTCTGTCAAGTCGCATCATGGTGGAAACCACCTGCATATCCGAATTTAGCTGTTGTTCAGGTTTACCATGGTATTTTCCTGCATCCAAAGGTATAAATACATGGAGGACTACGTGTTATCCTCCACAATGGGAAGCCTACCAAACAACCAATAAAATGGTGTATGAAGGTGGTTTCTACCAAGATAGGACTTGGCAGGCAAGATGCATTTTAATATGCGAATAGAGTTTTAACTAATCCTGGAATTTCAACTGTCAACTCGATGAGGTGTTGGTTTGTGCAACCGCCTTCGTCTATAATGAAGGTTCTTGAATGACATGTGTAAACGTATAAAAAATTATATATTTAATGTCAATCATACATTAATACTTTTGAAAGTTTTTTTTTTTAATGGTATTTGAAAATCAGATTGAAATGCTTCTAATATTAAAATCATTTGTAAAAGTTCCAAAAAAGGTATTTGTCAGTGTAGTGTTTTAAGAATATCTTAAAATTTAATCGACGGAATGAGCTTTAATTTTGGATTCAAATATTAGAAGCTTCAAACAGATTTTCGTTCATATAATTCATAAATTCGTATTTTTCTTTACTATTACTTTGAAAAATAGATATTCTGAATTTATTATTAAATTTCGCATTTAAAAGAAATGTGTTTTGCAAGATAAAGAATAACTTTAACTTTCGAAATTTCAAAATTTATACCTACTACAATTACTAAAGTTTTTGAGCAAATGACAAAACTAGGTGTTAGTTTTGAAAATGCTAAAGTTAATAATACGCAATTTAGGCTTAAGGATCAAAACCACAGACATATGTTTTAAGAAGTGGAGTAAATGTAATGTCGAGAGGCTTTTATGATCTATTGAAAATTATTTCTATAAAACGTATTAAAATATCTTCCCATTCAGAAGAAGTAATGAAAACAGCTGGTAAACCAATTCACATTTTTTTTTTTCTGAAGCCAAAAAAGAAATAACTGCAACCGAAGTGTCTAAAAACATAATGTGTCAGTATACAGGCTGCAATATGTTATCTATCGCCGACCTTTAATTTCTTAACCGTTGGTCGTAGACATATAATTCCAATTACAAAAACGTTTCAAATGAGGTAAATATTCATGTTGTGGCATTATTAAAATGAAAAAAAATCAATTTTATAAAAATTACGAAAACTAACTTTTTATACGATTCCCCAGTCCCTATAGTTATATTTAGTAAAAGTTTACCCATATCATAACAGATGAAACACAAAAATTTTGACATCTGTACTACAAAAATCAACAGAGTTATTAAATTTCAAAGTTTGAGATTTTTGCACATGATTTTGTCCTTCATTGAGGGATCAGTTAAAAGATCAATTCAAGTAATTTGAGATCAAAATCATGGTGCAATGTTCTTTTTACGATGAAGCCATTTTTAGCCGGTATCGTCGGTACTTTTGAATGTCGTTCGACCCATAAAAGTTAGCTCAAATTTTTAGATGAAATAACCCTATTTGGTGATACCGGCTAAAAGTGGTTTCGCCGTAAAAGGGACATTGCACTCTGATTTTGATCCGAATTACTTTAATTCATCTTTTAACTGATCCCTTAATGAAAAACAAAATCATGTGCAAAAATCTCAAACTTTGAAATTTAACAACTCTGTTGATTTTTGTAGTACAGATGTCAAACTTTTTTGTGTTTCATCTGTTATGATATGGGTAAACTTTTACTAAATATAACTATAGGGACTGGGGGACCGTATAAAAAGTTAGTTTTCGTAATTTTTATAAAATTGATTTTTTACTTTTAATAATGCCACAGCATGAATACTTAGCTCATTTGAAACGTTTTTGTAATTGGAACTATATGTCTACGACAAACGGTTGAGAAATTAAAGGTCGGCGATAGATAACATATTGCACCCTGTATATCGGATCTGAATATTAATCGAAAATCGCTATGGAGAAAATCAACATACTAGTCGACTCTTTAATAGTCATGTAAACGAAATTAACTTATGTATTTAATGGTTCTGAAGCAAAATGAAGTTTTTTTAAATATTTTAGCGTAATAAATATTATATCGCGTAAGCAAAATTTAGAAAATCAAGCTATTTAAAAGGTTATTTGATTTAGAATGTTTGGGATTCTTCCGTATTGACAATTTGAATTCAGAAGATAAGGAATATTCTAAATAGTATTAAAATTATATAAAACTGATACACCATCGATAGTAAGTTAAACTAACTTGAACGAACATTTTGAATCGCTAATAACCGTTTAAAAACTGTCTTTGCAAGAATTAAGAAAAATCGAGATTTTCATAATCAGTTAAAGGACGATATTTCAAGGCATATAGATCAAGAAAGTGCTGTAAAGAATAATGAAAACGAGTATGGTGATAATTATATAATCTCTTATATAACACATCACGCGGTAATATACGAAGTCAAAACAACTGCGAACGTTAGAATAGCTTTCGATTTCTAAAAAAAAAAAAAAAAAAAAAAAAACGAAATTTCCGTTACTTAATGAGTGTTTATCCCAAGTATCACGTAACAATCTATATTCTGATACTTTCTTTGCAATTCTGTCTAAATGTGTTTGGCATAACAGTAGATATAGAATTTGCATCTTTGCAAATTGTCTTGATGCTAACAGAAACGCAGTCAAATTTCTTTGTTATAGAATATTTAGACGGAAAAACAGAAGTCTTAAGGATGATACAAGTAATTTTCTAATCAAATTTTCTAGGTGTGACAATTAAACACCATACCATTAAATAAAATATTGTCTATCCAGCTTCTATCTAGGCGGTCCGATTCATAACTTAGTAGACACAGATTTAGCGTACACCAACCACAATCAATTAAAGTTCATTTTAGTAGAAGCTGTCTTCAATATGAGCAACTTGGGCAACTAATATTTACCCATTGCAAGATTGATTTCAGGAATAAGTTAACAAAGGTGAAGAGAAACTTTTTCTCTGCTCCCATGATATCGAAGGTCGCGCGATGCGCGCGCATCCTAGCTTAGAATGCGACTTTGTTTTTGTTGTGGCTGGGACGATACGAAGCAATGTTGTGATTTTAAAAAAGCATGATCGCTGTAATTTTTTACAGTTTGTTGATGAGGCTAAGCCTCCCTTATTTCGAAAAACCAGTACAAGTATTTGATAATTCTTGCTGTATATATGTATATAATCATGATCTGTAAATAGTCATTAAATATTTAAAGAAAAGAACCCAGAAAGCACCTCCTTCTTTGAGTTGATGTTCGACTGTCTTTGAAATTTTCTTCATGGTGCATCACGCCGGAAAGAAAGAAAGAAAAGTATTCGTTACCCTATTAATGTCTTCAAAACACAAATAAGGAAATAGAGCATAGTAAGTGATAAGAAGACAGCAAAGGTAAGATAAGTTTTTCATATTTTATTTCGAAATGTCTGATTTAGAAAAGTTGAAAAAGAATCGTACAGTTTTGAGAACAGCAGTAACAAAGCTGATTAATAATATAGAAAATGTTATGAAGGATAGTCCAATAAATTTTGATAATTTAAAAGAATTATTTATTCAGTTAGATACTAAAGCAGAATTATTGAAGTCAGTTGACGAGAAAATTGAGCCCCTTTTAGGGTTAGACGACTATGAAACCGAAATCAATTCTGTTTATGATTACGTGGATAAAATATCAGTTGCAAAATTCCGGGTGAAGAAAAATTAACCGAAAACAAAAAAATTGTTAATGTGATTTAAATAACAGTCAAGATTTAAAATCGAATGTGATTAATTATGAAAACTCAGTTGTTAAATTGCCAAAACTCAATATACAAAAATTCTATGGCGACTGTACGCAATTTATTTCATTTTTTAATACCTTTAAAAATACAATTCACGAAAATAAATCGCTTTCGAAAATTGAAAAATTTCATTATTTAAAGAGTTACTTATCTGGAGCTGCGGCTAATGCTGTAGAAGGTTTTGAAATATCAGAAGCTAATTATGACGCAGCATTGAAAGTTTTAGAATCGCGCTATGGTCAAAAAGACGTGATAATTAATCATCACCTGAACAAGCTTCTTAATTTATCCCCTGTTTATAAGGCTAACGAAATTCAAAAATTGAAAAAATTGCACAGTGATATAGAAATAAATGTTCGATGTTTGTCCACATTAGGACTCGAACCAGCAAATTATGACTCCATGCTTATCGCCGTAATTTTAAAATTAATACCGGCAGAATTAGCTTTGGAATATAATAGACAAAATGTAGATAATTTAACACATTCAGATATACATAAATTATTAGATTTTCTGCACACTGAAATAAAAAGCAGAGAACACACATTTTTTTCGAGAATGAAAGCATTTGAAAATAATAAAACAAAAATCAAGAGTCAAACAACAAAAACTGAATTTAAATCTACTTGTGAATTTATGAACATTTCGAATGATAAATCGACTTCAGATGGGCAGCTAACTCATTGCATTTTTTGCAACGATAGTAAACATTCATCTGATTTGTGTAAGGCTGTTGATGTAAACACTAAAAGAAATTTGTTGAAATCTCAAGGAAGATGTTTCCTTTGCTTAGGCAGGAAACACGTTATCAAAAATTGTAACTCTAAAACTAGTTGCAAGAACTGTTCAGGCAGACATAATCAAACGATATGCCTAAAATCTAAATTAATAAAAGAAGTAACTACACCCGAATTAAAAGGTAATGAAAATGAAGCTAGTGAAAAAGTAATTTCGGCTATTTCCTCTACAGAAAATAATAAAATTCTTCTACAAACTTGTTGTGTAAAAATAAAATGAAATGGAAAACAATCTCTAATTAGGTTACTTTTAGATTGTGGGAGCATGCGAACCTTTATATCTGAAGAAATAGCAAATAAATTGAATTCACAGGCAATAAGAAAAGAAAAATTGTCGGTTTTTACATTTGGAAATAAGAACCCCATTGAAAAAACCTTTGAAGTGGTTAAACTAACTATTGAAAATAAAAATGTACCTAATTCAAAATTAGATATAGAAGCGCTAGTCACCAATCAAATATCAGCTACTGAAATCCCCCACCTGAAATCAATGATTTGATGAAAAGTAAACAATTTGAAAATTTAACCCTTGCGGACACACCCACATCCAAAGAACCCATTACATTACTTATAGGTGCTGACTATTATTATGAGATTGTTACTGGAAATATAAAACATTTGAATAAAAAATTAGTAGCTGTCGACACCATTTTTGGTTGGTGTCTACAGGGAAAAACAACTGACAGTTATACGCTCTTAGCATTTAATGTAATAGTAGAAAAAAATTTTATTTCTGAACAGATTGAAAAATTCTGGAATATCGAATCATCTGGCCTTTCTAATACTAAACAGGATTCAGATTTTTCGGAAAATAATGTTATGAAGCAGTTTGAGTCAGAAATTAAATACAATGATAAGTGATATACAGTTCGATTTCCGTGGAAGCTTGAAAGGGAATGTTTAAATAACAATCGGCAAATTGCAGAATATAGATTTTTTAAACTCAAACAAAGATTGATTAAAAACCCTGAATTATTTTTTGAGTATAAGGAGGTGTTAGCAGATTATTTGAAACAAGGTATTATTGAGTTAGTTACAGAGCCTGAAGAAAAACAAAATGTAACTTTTTATTTACCTCATCGAGAAATAATTAGAACTGATAGGACAACGAGCAGATTACGCATAGTTTTCGATGCCTCTGCTCATGACACAGGCTCACTGTCTTTGAATAATTGCCTGCATGTAGGTCCAAATTTGTATCCTGAAATATTTGATGTTTTGTTACGGTTTAGATTTAATCCCATAGCTTTTACAACTGATATAAAACAAGCTTTTCTACAAATAATTATAGATGAAAAAGATCGTGATGTAACAAGATTTTTATTTTCACAAGATTTGTTTGATAATTCTAAACCCTTTGAAATTTATAGATTCACCAGAGTGTTATTTGGAATTAGTAGCAGTCCCTTTTTATTGGCTGCAAAAATTAAACACCACTTGAAAAAATACACCGAAAAATATCCAGACACAGTAAAATTTTTAAATGAAAATATATATGTCGATGACGTTATAGGAAGTCATGAAAATATTGATCAAGCCCTATCCACTAGTTTACAATGTATTGATATATTTGAAAATGCAAGTATGCATTTACACAAATGGCATACGAACTCTTTACCACTTAGTGAACTATGGAAAGAAAATGGCATAACTTCAGAAGTTAATTCTGAAGCTTTTGGAGAACAAAATCTCCCTTATAAAGTTTTAGGAATCGCTTGGAATAATTCCAAAGATTTACTTTATTTTGATGTTCGAGGTTTAGTTGATTTCGTTTCAAGAAGAATAGACACCAAAAGATTTATTCTACAAGTTTTAGGTAGGATTTTTGATCCACTTGGATTCCTAGGACCATTTACATTAAGACTAAAATGTATAATTCAACAAATTTGGAATTTGGGTCAAGATTGGGATGACACCTTACCCGAAGATTTACGTATACTTTGGAGTAGCTGGTGTAACGAACTCCCTCATTTGAAAAACTTTTCAGTACCCAGATACTATTTTTCTGACATCACCAATTGGCATGATTATGACCTACGATTGCATATTTTTGCCGATTCGAGCATGAAGGCTTATGGTACGGTTGCTTATTTACGTGTAGCAACAACCACCGAAAATGTTCGAACAGTTTTTGTTGCTTCGAAAAACAGGGTTGCTCCACTGAAAGCGCTTACCTTGCCAAGGCTTGAATTGATGGCCGCATTGTTGTCGGCCAAGCTAAGTAGTAACATTTTGAAAGCTTTAAAATTGAATGTACCGACTTATTACTGGACAGATTCAAAAATATCCTATTTTTGGATAAAAGGATCCCCTAAAAAGTTTAAACCCTTTGTCAGAAACAGAACTGAAGAGATCCATAAATTGACCTCACCTGATAACTGGTATCATTGCCCTGGTACTGCCAATCCAGCTGATATAGTTTCTCGAGGATAAAAAATCTCTAGGATAATCAATGATACAACTTGGTTACAAGGACCAGAATGGCTAAGTTTACCTCCTGAGTGTTGGCCAATATCAGAAAACAAAGAAATCGCTTACTCAGATGAATTAGAATACAAAAAAAAAAATCCTAACGATGTTTTTCAGAGCGAGTGCTTAGTCAAAAAACTAGAAAATCCCATAAACATTTCAAAATATAGTAATTTAGAGAAACTTTTGAGAATTACCGTTTGGGTAAAGAAATTCATTATGAAGCTGAAAAAATCAACTGAAGTGCAAGACGTAGTAACAACCGAAGAATTACTCGAAGCTGAAAATTTTTTGATACAATCTGAACAAAAACAATTTTATAAGGAAGAAATAGAATATCTAAAAAATAGTAAATCAGTGGATAAGACGTCATCCTTATCAAATTTCATGCCCTTTATTGACAAAAACGGTTTGATGAGCTTGGGCGGAAGGCTCGAATTTTCTAACCTGTCCGCAGAAGAGAAAAACCCAATAATTCTCCCCAAACATTCTTGGTTAACTACTCTAATAGTTCGTCAAGAGCACGAGAAAATTATGCATGGAGGGACAGCCAGTACTTTGGCAAAAATTAGATCTCGTTTTTGGATACCTAAAGGTCGTCAGTTGGTCAAGAGTGTTATCAAGAATTGTATAATATGTAAAAAATATTTCTCCAAACCAGCAGACCAGATCACCGCACCATTACCAATAGAAAGAGCTGCATGGTGGGGAGACTTCTATGAGCGACTAGTAAAGTCAGTCAAAGACTGTTTGAGAAAAGTAATTGGTAGAGCACTCTTAAGTTATGATGAATTAGCGACTCTGTTGACAGAAGTGGAAGCAGTTTTGAATACGCGACCATTGACGTATGTATATAGCGACAGCAATGAACCAGAACCTCTTACTCCAATGCACTTTTTAAATTTTGGAAAAGAACTTTCATTTCCTATCAATTTTTTTGAAATAATTGAAGATTGTTCAAAGAGATTAATACTCCTGAAAAGAAAAAAATATCAATCTTTACTATTGAAACAATTGTGGACCAAATGGAAAAAACAATATTTGATGGATTTAAAAACGGCCCATTCATTGAAAAAATCCTAATGCCCATACGCCACTGAAAGTGGGCGATATTGTTTTAATTCAAGATGACGCAAAAAATAAGTTTCTTTGGAAACTTGGTAAGATTCAGACTGCCATTCCTGGAAGAGATGGCAATATTCGTTCATACGAAATAAAAACAGCGAGTGGAATCTTAAAAGGATCCGTTCAGCACTTGTATCCCTTTGAAGTACAAGACGACTAGCAAGTGACTTTTTGCAGACTTTTTATAAACATTCATAAACTCTTATAGACATTCATAAACTTTTATAGACATTTATTTAGTTTGTTTTTTCTGCATTTAGGACTCTAAATATTTTCTTTAGTCTTATTTATATATAGAATCTTTGAATTTTGGTAGTATAAGTATGTATATGATTTAACTGAAAAAAAAAAAAAAAAAAAAAAAAAAAAAAAAAAAAAAAATGTGTGTGTTATTTAACAGTCATTATTTTTACTGTGTAATTTAAAGTGTTTTATTTAGAATTTATTGATATTTTGAATTTGACTAATTAAGTGATTAATTAGATATTGTTTGAATTCTTACATTTAGTATTTTGTATTCGAATTTTAAAAATTGTGTTAGATTACTGAACCACTGATACGAAAAATTGAATTTTTATGATTTTATGATGGAATTTTGATTTGTGAACTCTTTAAGAGTTCAGGAGGGGAGTGTGAAGAGAAACTTTTTCTCTGCTCCCATGATATCGAAGGTCGCGCGATGCGCGCGCATCCTAGCTTAGAATGCGACTTTGTTTTTGTTGTGGCTGGGACGATACGAAGCAATGTTGTGATTTTAAAAAAGCATGATCGCTGTAATTTTTTACAGTTTGTTGATGAGGCTAAGCCTCCCTTATTTCGAAAAACCAGTACAAGTATTTGATAATTCTTGCTGTATATATGTATATAATCATGATCTGTAAATAGTCATTAAATATTTAAAGAAAAAAACCCAGAAAGCACCTCCTTCTTTGAGTTGATGTTCGACTGTCTTTGAAATTTTCTTCAAAGGAATAACTCGAATAACCCGAAAAGGGACCATTATACTTGATGGCAACTCCGATATCGGAAGAAATGCAAATGACTGGAAAAAAATGTTCTCCTTGTGATTGTAAGTCAAGATATCACCGCTGTCAAAAAAGATCAAGCGCTTTTTTCTATGACTATGTAAACCAGAAGCATAATCAGAATACTAGGTGACCTTTTTGTCTGATAGTTCCAGAGCGTCGAGATACAAATGCAAGACAAATCTGGAATATAATGCTATATGTGAAGAACTGTCTAGCCCACCCGAAGAACTTTCAGATTTTTAAAAACGTACATGCTAAGGTTTTTTTTTTTTTTTTTTTTTTTTTTTTTTACTTGATTCTACGTTTGCCACGGCGGATGGCTCAAAGCTTTTTTAATAACCCGAAACATATTTAACGAATGTCGATTACTCGTCGGGACGATATAAACATAAAGAGTATGCGTTTTTCATTTTCTTCAACAGAAGAAGCCTCAGTAATTTTAGATAGCATAAAAAAAACAATGCAAACTATTTCCGGGAGGATGATTTTACATCAAACAAAAGTTATGCACAACGAGAGGCATGGACTAGCCACCTTCTGTATCAAAATAAATAGCTGTGGTTGAACACATTAGGAAAAAAAATAAATATTCTTCGAACAGTTATTGAAGCACAAGAATCATCACTGTAAGTCATTTTGGAAGGTCAAAAGACATTATGAAATGTCCAAAAAAAGATCTCCCTGTGTTTATACCCATAAGAATGAAGCGTTTAAGAGCAACCATGATGGTGAATCAGAATACTCGCCTAGTCTCAAATTATCTGCTATTGGAATTGTCTTCAAAATCTTCTTCAGATCCGCCGTAAAACTGCATTAGTAACTAGTCTGTGATGCAAAGATTTAGTGCTTTTGGTTTATGTTCAAACAATAGGCTAACGGGAGAAATTACTTTAGTAGTTTTGTTTCAGGTTGTTATGTATTAATGACAATAAGTCCTAGTTGTATACATTTATATTATTAGTTATTATTCAAGCTAAAAACACACAATGAATTAAACTTGAACTTAAATACATCTTAATATAAATATGTGCAAAATATACCATTTCCCACATTAAACAAATAAAAGAAATCTCTGAACTGCCACATTATGCGGATCACATTTAGTACCCGATCCCGCTTAATAGGCAACTTTTGTCCAATCTTTTAAAACGCATATTAATCGGGTTCGACTGCATATTTTAAGTGAAATATCAGCCAGCAATATATTTTGAGTGTAATAAAATCATGTTTGAGACATACTTTTCTAAATCTGTATCACTGCTGTCTACGTTAAGGGATATATATGTTTTTTTCCAAACCAACGTCACGAATCACTATGAGATGAAATAAAACGGGAAAAACATATTCTAAATAATAAATAAAATGGTTTTAAAAGATCAAACAGCGAAAGTAAAAGATGATAATAATTTAAAATCTTCCTTAGAATTCGTATTGATTCAAATATTTAACATGCAAAATAAAATTTTATATAAAAATTATACATAGCAAAAAGCCTAAAGCTTTTAATGTTTAAGTTAATATCTTCATTATGCTCATTATAGGATTAAATTTATTTTAATTTTAGCTCTAAATAAAAATTTTACAATAATTAACGATATATATATATATATATATATTTTTTTTTTTAAGTAGTTTTGTTCCGGGTTTTCGATAATTACTTTAAAAATACATGTATATTTTCTTGTCTCAGTTATTTTAAAAGTACTTTTGTGGTTTCCTATTTGTAATATGATTATACACTATATGGCCAAAGGTGACCGGCTACTCGCGATTTTTGACGTTTTCTTAAATATCTAGAAAAATTCATGAAAAATTATCCTAAAACACCAGGTGTGTAAACAGAATAGTACAGTTCATATATTTCCATGAAGATTTTTTCTCGAAACCCCATAAGGGACCGTCAAAAATTGAAAAAGAACTAATATCTTTTGGATAACCCTGTTAAAACTAATACAGAAAAACGTTCAAACTGTAGTTATGATTAAGTGCCTTATTGTAATACATTGTGTTCATTTTTATGAGAATACATTGTGTTCATTTTTATGAGATTAGCACGTATATTTGTAGAGAAATTACAGTTTTTATGAAAACTATGGGATCATACCCGGGCTTCCCGGGTTAAAGAATATAGGTGAGAACTTTTATTTTTGTTGAAAAGTAATTTTTTTATAAGCAATATTTTTTTTATATTGACCACTTACATTAAAAAAGCATTTTTCATATGGAAAATACGAATTTGAATAAATTTTTGAAATTTATCAAAAGCGATATTTTCTTATTAACCGCATGCTAAGAGTTATTTGCCAAGATTTTGCTACTTATGGCATCCTTTTATATTCTGATAATTTCAGAGCTTATACATGTCTGGTAAATTTGTGTTTTATTTATATTATTTTATTTATTTATTCATAGGGCAATTTTTTTATGGATATTAGCCGTAAGAAAATGATCAAGTCTTTATTTTGTTTTAAGGGCAAACGGATTAATCTTTCGTAATCGAGCTCCGTGCGATATAGATAAATTTAAAAAAAATATTTCATGCTTTAAAATTGTTTTTAAAACCATAGACAATCAGTAAACTGAGATGAACTTTGCAAATAAATTCCATTTGAAAAAAAATCCTATTTGGTGATCTAAAAATTTAAACTGTACGATTACAAATATAATAGATTTGTGTTTTTTCAATATTATTCTTTTAATTGTGTATAAAAGAAGTATTAATTTCGTTAATTTGTCCTTCGCAAATATGTTAGATTCGTGGGGTTTTTTAATATTATTCTTTTATTTGTTTATGAAGGAAGTACTAATTTCGTTATGCAAAAATAGTCAGAAACAAATGCTGAAAAATATTTGTTACTTTATGTGCAAAATGTTTATTATTATTACGTATTGAAACCGGCATGTGATAAGATAAACTTAAAAAAAATACTTAAAAATTATTTTAGAAAATATAATACATCAGTCAATGAATACAGTTTTTAAACAAATTGCATTTGAAAGTAATTTTTTTTTCCTTATGCGACGAAAATTGAAAATGTACGATGGTCAGAAGATTAAAAAATTGCAGTAGCGAAAATTTCAAGACCTAAATTTGATCGTGAAGTGTTGCTATTCGTAAAATGACGTCAGCGTTAGAGCACAGATACGTTTGTTCTTTATATTATAGATACTTAATCAGTAAAATATAATAAAGATCAGTTATTAGGGTGTGGTTATCAACTGGGGCTCTTATGCTTGGATTTCCGGAATGAAAACAGCAATTTTCACCATCTCAAAATTTGCATGCGCACTTCTCATATCCATATTCATCATTTAAAAAAAATTGTATCTTGTTTGATCATTTAAAAATCCTTTTAACTCAAAACTTGAAGTCACAATTGTCAGCAACATCTTTTACGTGAACAGACGCACTCTTTACTCGAGATTCTAATCTCAATTCCGGAGAGTAAAAGTTTCCGTAATTTATATTTTTTAGATGCATTTGAGTTAAAATGTTTAGTTTTATCTAAGAAAATGATCGTTTTATTTTAAATATGACTTCATTTTCACTTAAATAAGCATTTCGCCTAGTGTCTGAAACTTAGTATCAGTACACGTGCAGAAGGAAAACAATACAGAAAATTTATGAGGAAAAATGCGTGTTTTCAAAAGCAGTATGTCATTTTCCGTTATTATGCTCCTAATATAACATTCTGCTCCTAATGGGATTTTGCGCCACTAAACCCTATACAACAATTTTTATCAACAATTTTGAATTTTTATCAGAAAAAAGCATGAATAAAGTTAAAAATAACTCATTGTTTCTCTCTTGTTTGCAATAATGAAAGCATCTAATTGCATCTAATTTTCATCATTTTGAAGAAATTTCATAAAATGCTTTTAAAATTAAAATATAAAAGTGGGGATATTAAAAAAAAATAAAATTAAAAAAATTAAAAAAACAGATAGTGCGATTACATCTACAAAGGAAGAACTTTCAGTTAAAAAAAAAAAAAAATTATATATATATTAGTAAAATTGGTTCAGCATAAAGATCACGGCAGATGACTAAAAAACACATTTGCGTTTTAAATATATAGATTATATAAAATTAGGAAAAATTAAATTAAGCAGTTTATGTTTTTTGATAAAATTATAGTAGAACGTCCTAAAGAATAGCATTAAAATTTTATTATTCAAGAGAATTTTTGACAAAAACTTCAGGAACACGATATTATTTTAAACCACGAATTATTTGTTTGCTAGTCTAACTCGGCGAAGCAAATCCATCCAGGCGAAAATCATCAATTTCTGTAATATAAATCGCTATTATTTGCATTTTACCTTTCTTTTATAAAGACACTCTAAATTTTTGTAAAACATTGCGTTTTATCAGTATGTGATTTCGATTACATTATTTTTAAAAGTAAAGCATTTTCACCTGTGAAGAATTTCAAAGCAGCTGGGCTGTGAAAATGACGCACTTCTACAAAACATAATTCACGTTTAAGAATTAAAATACACGCTTTTTTATAAAATGACGTCATTTGCATCCACTAAAGCAATCCACTTTTATAATCCAATCTTAAACTTCGTCTGTAAAAAAGTGTGCATATGACGTCATTATCACGGAATAACAGACAATATTCTTGACGTAGCCCATATTTTAATTTCAACTTTTTTTCAGGTTTTATGAGAAAATGGCAACAAAAAGATACAGTATTTCCTATTTTTGACTATTTTCAGTTTACTTTCAATGGCTTTCAATAGAAATGAGGTACTTTTGTTGCCACGATAAGAAAAATGGTATTAAAAACTACAAAAAAATTAATATCTCAAAACTAAATTGAGATACAGCTTTCAAATAAATTGCATATAAAAGAGTATTTTTTCCTTATACGACGGTGTAAAAATTTTAACTGTGCAATGTTTAGAAGTTTAAAAATTTGCAGTAGAGTAAATTGAAAAACCAAAATTTTATTTCAAATTTCAAAGTGTTGCCATTCGCAAAATGACGTATGCGTTACGCACAGATATGTTTGTCCTTTATAATATAGATAGTCCCAAATTTTGCCAAGTTTTTTGCTTATACAGTACAAAGTCTAAAGTTCGGACATCCAATGTCGGAATTCTCCAAAGTTCGTACTTTCAAGTGGCAGTATTCAATAAGAAGTGAAAAAACAAAATTGTTGAAACAAAAAAAGGTCCAGAGAAAAGAAGCTTTATTACTAAATCTTAACTCATTTCTCTGTACAGAATAAAAGAAATACTTCTTAATGATATACCTAAAATAATAAAGCAGACCACATTAACTAAAATGTTCAATAATTCAGAAAGTTACAATTTCTTCTTAAATTGCTTGTTCCCATAAGGCTGTTCTCAACTTCTCTGCTCTAGAAGCGCAAAATGTTTTGACACATTTAGAAATTCATTCTTTTAACGGAAAGTTATAAATTGGAAGTTCTGACTATGGAAGCGATTTGGAATCGAACTGTGTTTTCCACTTTTTTTATAAATAAATTACCTATAGAGTTATAAGCAATTTTGATCATGTGACAAAGACGTTTTTCACCCTTCCTAGTGTGGTTATTCTTCTTTTGCGCGGGAATTCTTTTCAAAACGCGACCTTTTGACACTATTTTCTAAAAGATCCATTGCTTTTGCAAAAAACCCCGGAAAACACAGTTCGATTACATAGTTTCTAAACAACAACACCCGCTAGTTTCATGCATCTCCAAACAAAAAGAAATTAAGACTTATGTCATAAAGTTGCTCTTTTGGATTTGAGAACAAACTTAAATAAATGTTTTTGTTTTACTTTTTATTTTGTTATGGTTTAGTTAAGAAAAATGATTATTTAATTTGATATTAATAGTTTTATATGCAATTTTTAACATATAAACGTCATATTTTGCTTTTTTTATGTGGTGAATTTTATTTTCCTTTTTATTGGGAAAGCAATAATTTTGATGACCCAAAGTTCGGAAAAAACCGAAGTTTGGACTTGGTAAAGTCCCGAGGATTCCGGACTTCAGACGTTGTACTGTAATTTGTAGAGTTCTTCATATAAAGAAAAGTTCTTTTCAGAAAATATGACAAAAAAACATTGTACGCATTACCTGCAATCAGAATGACAAAATAATAAAAAATGATCAATTTTACTAAATAATGATTCACTGCGCATACCCGAATGTAAACATAATATAATTTGCTTATCGTGTTAGCTAAATGTATAGAGCAACTTTTGTGAAAATCTCAAAAATATAATTTGAAAAGTCTGAAAATTATCGTTTATAGAATAAGCTCAAAATCCGTTACTCCAAAAAGGAAGCAAAAAGATGAGGGCCTGTATCAAAATACTGTAGTAAGTGCAATATTGTGTATGCTATACTAGCACTAATCAATAGATATATGGGTACAACTCCCCATCTTTTTGCTTATTTTGGAAACAACGGATTTTGAGATTATTCTATCAACGATAATTTTCAGAATTTCCAAGCTATGTTTTTGAAACTGTTACAAAAGTTGCGCTATACATTTAGCTAACACATTATGAACATTATATTTTGTTTACGTTCGGGCATGCGCTGTGAATCATTATTTAGTAAACGTGCTCATTTTCCATACAATCTTTGTTATTTTTTCAATCTGATTGCAGTGTGTTAAGTACAATGTTATTTGTCATATTTTCTGAAAAGAACTTTTTTTAAAAAATATTATGAACTCTACAAATTATAAGCATAAAATTTGGCAAAATATCGAACTCTTTTTATAAAAACTTTAAATTCTCTACGAATATACATGCGTATACACATGCGAATATTCGTTTTTTCAATTTGTTGACGGTCCCCTATGTGGTTTCGGGAAAAATCTTCACGGAAATATATGACCTGTACTATTATGTTATTATGTTTAGGGCAGACTGGGGATGAAAGGGACAAGGGATGAAAGGGTCATTCAAAATTTGAGGACGATAATAAAATGCAGAAATTTTCAACTTTAGCTCAATCGATGGCGATACTTGTTCTGCCGTAATAATCCTTAAAAGTGACGTCAACAATTGTAGCGTTCTAGGTGGTGAAATCAAAACTTGTTTTTGACATAAAAAAGTAAATTTTGATCTTACTTTTATTTTTTTCTCTATAAAAATAATATGGTGTTTAGCATTATAATATTTATGTTATTTAGCACTATAAAGTATGCACTTTATATCAATACCGGTATATTTTGTTAGCTAAAATACTGTCATGCATGAATACATTTTTTACGTAGCTAGCTGGGTATCGGTTTGAAAGGTACAGCAACTGAGGGGAAAGGGACATGTCCCTTTCAACCACCCGTGTTTTGTTATTATTTAAACAAAATATTATTTATATTTTGTAAAATTTATGTTATGGTTTTAGTTTTTTATGTAGAAAGAATGAATGCATTACTATGTACAACAAAAATATGCAAATATTACAATAATATACAAATATAATTCTGGAATTTTTTTTTTTTCAAAAATCATCAAAAAGTCAATATGCTTCGAAAATATAAAAGGAAATTTTAGAAAAAACGAATTACGGAAGAAGAAATGATGTGTACTGTATCTGAAGAAGAGAACAAAGCAGTGTCCGTTAGATCAGCAGATAAAGCCTACGTCATTGAAAAGTCCTGTTTAGAAAGAATTGTTCTAAAATGTAAGAATGCACAAGAAGATGAATTTCAATACACCCATATGGTTAAAAAAAAAGTTTTTAGTGGAGGTCCATAAAAAGAGTTAGGTTCATATTTGCTCTAAGCATCTAATATGAACTATGGTTTAACAATTGTGCATAAGAGTATTCAATTTCTTTGAATTCTCGAAATAGGTCCCTGTCTTGGGACACAAACAAGCAAGCTGGAAATGATTGTTTCCAAGATTTCAATTAACAAAATTCATTACTTTCTCTTACGAAACCCTATAGTCATTAGTTTAAAAAGAAGTACTGGTTTCAACAAAGCTAATGTTGATATTTTTTTAACACTTTTAGTCAGTTATGAATCGCTAAAAATTCGCACGGAATATAATATATAACTGTGATGAAACACGTTTAATGAGAGTACATGCCTCCAAATATAGTAGTAAAACGCGGTGAAAGAAATTTTCTGACGTAACATCAGCTGAACGTGGTCAACTTGTCACACTTTTGTTTCTGCATCAGGTAACTCTGTTCGAAAGAATTCGTTTCCCCAAGGAAGAATTACAAAGTGTTCATGCTCGGAGCTGCCCCATCCCAAAGGCTTGGACTTGCTCATCAAAGTTGGTGGATGACCGCAGAATTGTTTTAAAGCAATTGTGCATTAGCCTAATATTCTATTTGTTCCAAAAGTGATCCCATTCTTCTCTTATTTGATAATCATGGAAGCAAAACAAATATTAAAGCAATAAAATTTGCGAAAGGTAATGGAATAATTATGGTAAAATTCCTGTCGCAGTTTATCCACAAACTCCTGAAAAGCACTCGGAATGAATTCGAAGTACATTTTCTTAGAAAAAAGAAGAATTAAAACCACTTTGTATTTACTGATACTATTGAAATGAATGACGCGAATATCAATGATTTTGTGATGAAATTACCTATGTCCGTAACTGGTGTTGAGACAGGTAGAGCTAAATCTTTCTTAATATTTTTGATTTAAAGTTATTTTTTTGTCAAGTAGACCTAAACAAGTTATTTTCTTGTTTTTGTTTTATAATATGTTGCAATATGTTTTATTTTTAATGGTGTATTATTATCTTTTATTTTTGAATAATGTAATCGCAAATGAAAAAAAAATGTTCATAAAATTGTTTTATTTATGTGCGTCCCTTTCAATCCCGCACAGTTTCCCTTTCAACCCCACAACGGGGTTAAAAGAGACATTTCTCCCAATTTATAAAAATGCGTACAAATTTTAAATTACTGTATTTGAGGATAAGAGGTTTTTCTAGTATTAAAGCAAAGGTTTTAGACAAAAATTAGACGCAATCATGATAATGATATCTATTAATGTCATTATTTTATAACCTTATAAAGACAAAATGTCTCTTTCAACCCCACTCTCCCCTACACACGTAGAGTTTCAGGATAATTCCTCATGTATTTTTCTAGATATTTCAGAAAATGTCAAAAATCCCAAGTGGGCGGTCACCTTTGGCCATATAGTGTTTATTGATCCTACTTTTGCAATTTTCTTATTAAAAGCATATCTATTAAATACTTATCTATTTTTCCTGGGATTTTTCAGTTTAAGTAAAATAAATTAGAAACTTAGCTGAACAGAATTAAATTAAATACTAACAAAATATTTATTTTAATATATTTTATATAAAATGCGCTCAAAATTAGAAATGGTATTTGAAAAATCGATTTTATTCCAAAAGCAAATGAAAAGGATTATCCAAAATTATAGGATTTTTTTTTTTTTAAATTACTTTTGGCGCGGGGTGCAAAAGTTGTCTTCTATATATATTAGTTTACGTATATTTTTTTATTGAAATTCATTCATATATTCCGGTGTCCCTCCCCTCACCACAAAAAAAGTTAAAAATCGAAATGTTTCTGAAAAATTATAATTTATTTTTGCTTTATTTTATTTTTTTATTACATTTGAAGTTTTCTTTTATGTGTATTAGTTTACACGTTTTCTTTTTATTATTATTATTTAAATCTATTCATATCTTCAGGTGCCACAAGTGCACCAATAATAGTAAAAAAATAATAATTTTCATAAAATGTTTTATTTTTTCGCTTATTTACTTATTTATTATTTTAGTTCTATTTGTCTCCATGTTAGAAAGTTGTGTATTGGGTGCCACCCATAATTGTGTAGTTTGCATATTTTTTGATCGAAAGCCATTAATATCTACCGGTGCCTCAGGTATAGTTAAAAATTGAAAAATTTAAGAAAATGTTTTACAAATTTTATATTTAGAAAATTCTTTACAAATTTAGCAAAGTGTTTAGTTAATAAAGTATAACCTTATAAGTAATCATAATTTTATAATAATACATAAAGTATAAATTTAAAAATTGAAGCATTAAATAATAAAAAGTATGAAAATTGAACTTGCCTATCGAATATTTTTAATTCTGTTATTTTGAAAAAAATTATTTACAATATCATTTATCCTTATTTGATTTATTTTATCCTTTTGGTAGTAAAATGTTTGATATATCTTCTTCATTTAATCCTGTTCTTTATGAAACGATGTCTCCTTTCTTGTCCAGATACACCTTCTTATTCCACAGACACTAGGCGAATGCATCTTTGAACAGCTTCGATATGGCATGAATATTTTGAACATTCCTTCATTTTTTTCTACTTTTACCATGGACTCAATTTCTGCTCAAGGGTCTTTCATCAAAAGAGGTGGTTCAAAACGTCCAATTCGTTGCCAGGCAATAAATTCATAATAATCTTATATTTTGAAATGTATTTTTGGTACTCTTAACCCCTTCATTCATACGAGCATCATACGTGACCAGATAAGTACCGCCATAAAAAGCAAATAAAATTTCAGCATTCATTTATGGAGATCTGATTTGTGGACAGATAATATCTAGCATGCAAAACGATAATAAAATTATCTTATAATGGTTCTTATTTATCACAAGAAAAGTTTTTTTGTGAATAATGGAAAATAATGAAAAATAATTTATGCATGGAAGGGTTAAAAGTTCTTACTTCTAGTGATCCTCTAGTTTCATTTCCAGTAAAAAGTAAATTTCATATTATCAAAGGTCTTATTTGCTCTCTGATATCTCTCTCTGATATCTTATTTGCTCTCTGATAATTGGTAATAACAAATTTTCAGTAGGAAAAAGAAGCTATTTCGTTGAAAAAACAGCGTCTGCAATCTTTCTTAGATATGTTTCCAAATGTATAGAAAACGTGATAGATTTCCAAATATGGCGCGCTCTTTCGGTTATGGCAGGCTTTGTTTTGATATAGAACTATACAGGTACATATACTTTCATAATGTATATTGTAAGAATAATGAGATTCTCAGATGGATTTTCTGGAGTCACATACAACCTTAAAATTTCACCCGCAGTTGTTAGCCATCGAGAGTGAACAATTGGACCCTGTTTTTTAATGCTAGGTCTGAACCACTTTCACTATGTGCTATTGCTACGCAAATATCATATAAATATTACTGAGCATTGCTGAGAACCATTCTATCTATGTTATCTGGCATATTTTCCAAAGTTATTGAAGAAAGGAAGCTACATGTAGCTCCTCGCCGGTTTTAATTGCTGTAACAATTTGCCCACAAAATGCTGTAGGACCAATTGTTGCTCCAGCCAAAGAATGTCGTAAAAGCAACTGTATGAAGCAAACAAATACACCATTGTAAGATTCCATTGCGTTCCAGCTCCAACACACTAATAAATCCTCCTTTGTACCGAATATTTACATATTTCCGTTGCATCCAACTGCTGTAAGCCTATTTAATTGCATGTAATTTAATTTAAAAAAATGCTTGTTGCTTCTTTTATGGCTTTTGAGTCTCCTGTTGCAACTGTAATGTGTATAATATACAGGAAGTAAGCTTTCTTTACAAGAGTATAATGTTCCTCCTTTGTGGGTTTTGTGTAGCACATTTTATCCTTCACCACTTGCATTTTTTTGTTGTATTTTCTCCCAATGAAATATAATACTGTTAAAATAGAGAGAAACGGTGCTAAATAACGCTAAAATAACGCTGTGTGAATTAAGTTTATTAATAAATAATCTAATTTAGTTGACGCTCAATGTACGTTGTAATTGTTGCATGCTGAGTGCGATGAGTTGCGTGCTGAGTTGTGAGTGTGTTGCATGAGTGATATCTCTGCCATCCACGCAGCACATGGAAATTATTTTCTTTTAGATATGTAATTGATCTTTTAGAAAAGTATTCTGTAATAGTAAGACATGTTCATTATGTATAAAAATAAGTATATTATGTATTATACTTTTTAAGTATAAAGTATTGTGTGTAAAAGTATCATATACGGCATAAATGGATCTTGAGCAAAAATATTGCATTTTGTTCTACAGTCAATCATTTTCCTGTATGAAAGTATCAACTACTAAAAAAAAATAAAAATAAAAATAAATAAAAATAAAAATACAAAATACAAAATACTGCTACCTCTTCCTAAAGCTTTAAATGCATTTTTTTTAATTCTATTTTGGAAAAAGTATTTGTCAAATTTAGTATAATCTGCAAATCAACATTAGACATTTAATTATCAAGTAAATCATTAAATTTATCTTTTTATCTCGTTTTTGTAAAACGGACTCTTAAGAAATTCCTTTTTGGAAAATTTCACTTTCAAATTAAAAATAATAATATTGTAATTTTGTTATAAAAATAGAATGCCGGATTATTCCACTCAATTTAAAAATTTTAAAAGCCTGTTTTAAAATTAAAAAAAAAAATACTGCAAGCAGAAGCGTCAACTAGCGAGACGTCCAGATTTGTTGCTGTGTGCATTTTATACCGGATGTTTTCTCGTACTTTTTTCGTTCATAGGAATTGTTTACAAATGGTGTTGTAATATCATTTTCGGGTTCATTTTGTAATTAATAATATTTTTCAGTACATAGATTATTACTATTAATGTAAGCGTAGGTTATATCTATAAAATCATGAGAGGAAATTTACCCATGGTTCAGGGCTCCTAGCGTTCCTATAATTTCCAAACCTTTCTACCACTGTTTTAAAACGACAATCTTTATTCTAGACTTCTATTGTAAATGTTAAAGGAAACTTTCACGAATTTTTTTGATTTAAAATGTGGTAGGAAATGTAGGAAAAATTAAAAATGCTGCGAGCCTTGCTGGTTGAAATTTATAAACTATAGTCTACAAATTTCAAACTAATAACGAAAATAAGAAATTGCTGTTAAGAAAATCACATCGTGATAATTTTATACGTAGTCCAATGGTAGTGGTCTGACTTAAACATTTCGATGAGGGTTTTATGATTTAAAAGATAGAAATAAATGAGATGATGGTACTGAAAGTGTTGTGCAGAGAAAAAAAAATAACGTTTACAACAGATTGTATTTCTACTGTTAATGAAAATGTTCCAGCGTATTTGAATGTACGTTTACCTACAAAACGTAATGAGCCATGAGTCATTGAAAAAAAAAATGAGCCAGCGATAAATACACTGCTAAAACAAATTAATGGAACAAGCAAAAAAGTGAAGAGAACAGTGTGTGACAGCCTTGCTTGGGCATAAAATAGAGAGTAACATGTGCATCAATGCGCAATATAGAAAAAATGCGCACTAAACTTGCAAGAGAGCTTTAATTCTTTAAACGATGCGTAGAACATGAAAAGATGGTTTGGGAAAACAATTTGACTACATGTAAATGACAAAAAAAAAAAAAAAAGATTGTTTATGAATGATGCAAGGTATTTATTATGGTGTGTGATCCCTTCGAATAGATAAAACATTCTCATACCTGTTTTCCACGGATTCAATGACATTACTGATAAGTTTTCGGAGTGTACTGTTCCATCGTTTCTCAAGAATTGCAATCTCCAAGTTCGCGACAATTAAAGGAGGCCTCAGTCTCGCTGCAATGCGTCGTCCAAGTATGTGTCGTCCTACACATGCTCGATCGGATTCAGATCAGTAGAGCATGTTTGCTATGCCATATGCTGTATTGTTTCAACTTTAAGAATGTTAACCACAAGACGAGCTGTAAGCGGTCTGGCATAATCATGCATGGAAAAAAAGAAATCACAAATTGCTGCAATATAAAATACGATATCATGTCTTGGTAACAGGTATCTATAAATTCGGACCGTCGAAGTGCTATTACGAATCATATGCAGGCCTCTACGTCCACCTATGCTGATTCCAGTTCATAGCATCAACCCACCTCCTCTATAAAGTGATCTTTCACGAACGAATGTGGGATTATTTTGAGTGCCCCTTTCTCTACATACCAAAACATATCGCACTTCACATCCAGACTGAATTTAGACTAGTCAGTAAACAGAATTTGTCTCCAACAACGTTGCCTCCAAACTCGATGTTCAGTTGCCCAACTTCTTTGGACCGCACAGTTGCTTGAGTTGAACGGAACACAAACCACTGTCTCTGTCTTACGTGCATAGACACCACCCTGATGAAGCTTTTTTCGGACTGTTTAGAAGGACACCCTTCGTCCTATGACCAAGAACAACTGTGTTTGTAGCTGAGTAGCATTGCCCGTTCCTTCTCGACTAGCTGTTTACAGGGTGTATTAGTCATCCGTTTCTGTAGTAGCACATGGTCTAATTTGTCGTTGTCGATGCCTACCATACCATGTGTCTCGGAATCGATTCCACAGCCTTGCATTGATAATTCTTGCAAATCCAACAGCGTCCACTACACTTCGTTGTGTTCCCCTAAATTCAACTGTCCCGATAACACGCCAAGTCATGGAGTCCGAAAAGTTGTGACATTTTCAAGTCATATTTTCTCAAAACACAAGCTGAGCAACTGAATTTTACAACTCAGACTGTGAGACAGACGTTTCTGCACTTATCTCCTTTTTCTAGTTTCTGACGTCACAAATTTTAATCTGCGAGTGAAGTTTATATGTTTTCAACTACGCTTTAAATTGTGGGTGTTTTATTCTACGTTATTTATCGGCGTAAATATTTGCGTAATTTTGTTAAAACCATGTGCTCCCTAAATGTTTTGAGCAGTGTACTTTGAAAAATGGAGCAACGATGACATTATAACGTCTTTTGTCGATTCTGCAAGTAATTAGGTAAATTCATTCTGTGGTGTCAAAACACTTATTTTACTTTTCATTCTGCATACATTTTAATTCAAAACAGTAAAATTTTGGCATTACTTGTTTCTTCTTATTTAAGAAAATTAACCAATTTAGCTAATAGCACAACAAGCTCATACAAAAGACTAAAATCCTACATATCAACTGAAGTTTCAAGTTTGAATGGTTATAAAAAGGAATATAGAAAATGGCCTGGACTAGACTGAGATTTGACGACAGATTTTCTGCAACCTATTCTCTGTTTCATATGCACAAGTTGTTTTTTCAATATTTATACAGTTTAGTAATTACAACGAATACATTTATATTTTTCGTTACAGAATTTTTCAGAAGTCAAAGGAACATAAAAAATCAACAATAATATATATATATATATATGTAATAATAAAAATTTTCGCCTCTTTTTCTTAGTAAAACTATTCCAAATTCTTAATATTTTTCCTTTTTGACCTATCTTTAATAATATCTTAATATCTTTTGTCTTTTATTTCATGCATTTAAAGTTACGTATTCTTTTATTATTCTAAAAATCCTTAATCCATTCGCCTAATCTTATAAAACCCATTAAAATACTTCTTCATTTTATTCTAAAACTAAATTCTCTTTCTTTCGAATGTTTTAATATAATTTTTTCTTTGGTGTTCTATACCAACAATAACATGCGTCCGCCAGCACTATTTGCACTTTAATTCTGACGCAGTATAAAAGAGCTCATTATCGACGTCATCCTTTCCCATCGAATCGCAATCTGTTTTATGTCCCATCCTTCCCTACCTCTCTTCTAGCATTGGACTTTTACCTTTCTGTAACCGTCCGCACGCTGTTTTTTCAGAGTACAAATATCGTCGGCGAAGGAGCAGAAGATTTTACGTTTTTCTGGTTGTCTAATTAAACTGCGTCGCTTGGAGTGAACGTTCTAATGTGTAGATCCTATTCTTATAACATCTAAAGTCTTATGAAGTGATGATCGATTTTTGAGAGTGGATGGAATAACTACTGGAAGTGTTTTACTATGTTTTTTGTCAATAACACCAGTTTAAAAAGTGACGATGACTCTCTATATTCATTACGTAAGGGAAATTATCCCAATGTGTTTCGAGCCTCTCTTTCTCACCACCCTGACTGCAATCCGATATTTTCAATATAACGGATGGATGGTTTTGATTGCTCTACTACAATTTATGTCGAGGTGTACTGGTGTCGCCTAAATATTTGAAAGTCGGTAGCAAAATGCTACACACACACACACACATATATATATATATAAACAGACATGAATGTTCTTGTCTGATGATGGTTTCTTTAAAAAGATGATTATATTATTTTGAAAAAACTCACTTTCTGATTCTCTAATTGCAGCAAGCTTAAAAAAAACACACTAAGACTTTTTATTTGGAAATTACCGATTTCTACATTTAAATTGATAATTGTTTTATTTTAGTTAATTTGTAGTTTCTAGTGGTAAAAAGGTGGAATGTGTTTAATTTTATAAAGGTTTTACCATATTTATTATCCATTCCGTACGTATATTTAATGTAAAATAAGGTTTTTAGAAAAACTCTTAAGGCAATTTGTTCATTCAGATTTTTTTATTATTCAAAACTGTTAATTTTCTTTCATATAATTAAAAGCTATAAAACCTGAAATTCAAAACATCCCTGTTTATCAAATCTTTATGCTGGGATGTAATAACCGGAGCAGTTCTCCTTTGTGTCATCAATAATACTTCATGCGGAGCAACGATAAAAGCAAAAGCGGAGCAACGATAACATTACAACATCTTTTGACGATTCTGCGGATAATTAGGTAAATTCATTCTGTAGTGTCAAAAACTTTATTTTACCTTTCATTCTGCATACATTTTAATTCAAAACAGTAAAGTTTTGGCATTTCTTGCTTCTTCTTATTTAAGAAAATTAACTAATTTATCTAATAACACAACAAGGTCACGCAAAAGATTTAAATCCTACATATCAACTAAAGTTTCAAGTTTGATTGGTTATAAAAAGGAATATTGGAATTAGCCTAGACTAGACTGAAATTTGGCGACGTATTTTCTGCAACCTATCCTGTGTTTCATATGCAGAAGTAGTTTTTTCAATATTTATACAACTTAGTAATTACAACGAATACATTTATCTATTTTTCAGAAGTCAATGGAACATAAAAAAGAACAATAATATGTATATATATATCATTGTTATGCCTCATAATATATAATTAGGCAGATTTATGTCCAGAGTACCAATTAGGAAGTTGCGCAACTAGACAGACAAGAAACTACAAATTAATAATAATATGAGAGCATCATTGTCAAATTTCTGATTTCCATTTTAATATTTTTAAATGATTTACTGCATAGTTAATCTGAGGCTGATGGTTAGACTGATATGTATATATATGTATATATATTTACTTTTTGAATTTTCTTGCAGTATTTGTTTCCATTGACACTTTCAAATTGCGTAAACTTTGAAACATCACTCTCGATCAGCAAAAAACAAAAAAACAAAAAAAGAACCGCGGCTCCGAAAATGGCGATTAAAACATTTGCAAAAGGGTTTGTGCGCATCAGGAGATTCTGTGGATTTTAGATGGTTTAGTACCAGGAAGTTCGCAAACTACTATATCTGGAATTTTTTTTAAATATCTGAAAATATTTTTTCATCAAATGAGCCAAGTGTTGCTTTACAAAAATTCTAGTAAAAGGTGCTTGAATGTCCTTGAAGCGTATGAACCCTGTGCGTGCTCGCAAAAATATCATGTATTAAATTCAATTTATTACTACTGTTAACGGATTACTAATGTATATTTATTACTGTTAGTAATACAAATTTCTTCTAACTCTCTTAGATAGCGATCGATGTTTCTTTATATTAGTTAAAATGGATAACGAAACCAAGTAATCAAAAAAATATGATGATATAAACTGGTATTTGTAATTATTTTCATTTAAAAACTCACAGGAATATCTATTATTTTATAGACAGTTACATTAATTAAACAATATAGAAAAGGTTGTATTTTTTCTAACAATCAAGTGGAAATTGAAGGGAAGTCTACCAAATGCATATTAGGTAGCTTTCTTTACAAAAAGCTACCTATTGCAGCCGTTCGGAGGAAAGCGATTTCAAAAAATTTTGGTATATTTTCATCGATCATGACCCCCAGACCCCGAAACCACCCTCCGTTTAAAATTGATATATATATATATATATATATATATATATATATATATATATATATATCTGACCTATGTCACACTGTAACTCTCGTATTTATGAACCGATTTGGATGTAATTCGGTGTGTACATAGTACATACCAATGTCTCGACCGAGTTCGTTGGCCAGCTTCATCCGCCATTTTGTTTCAAAATGGCGGCCATTTAAAAATTTTAAAAAAATTTAAAATTTAAAATGTGGTACCAAAAAATTGAAAATGGAAAAATATTTTTTTCTTATGTATTTGACCTTTATACAAAGACTCCGTAGCAGTTTTTGTTTCGTCTATATCTTAAAAAATGGCTGAGTTATAGCATTTTGAACTTCTAGCGAAGCTGACATTTTGAAACGTCCTGAATTTTGTCACGCGATAAAAGGCGTATTTATGAACCGATTTAGATGTAACTTCGTTTATACATAGTACAGACCAATGTCTCGACCGAGTTCGTTGGCCAGCTTCATCCGTCATTTTGTTTAAAAATGGCGGCCATTTAAAATTTTAAGAAAAATTTAAATTTGAAATGTAGTACCAAAAAATTGAAAATTGAAAAAAATATGTTTCCTTATGTGTTTGACCTCGATAAAAAGATTCGGGAGCAGTTTTTGTTTCGTCTATATCTTAAAAAATAGCTGAGTTATAGCATTTTGAATTTCTAGCGTGGCTGACATTTTGAAACGCCCTGATTTTTGTCACGCGATAACTGGCGTACTTATGAACCGATTTGAATGTAACTTGGTCTGTACATAGTACATACCAATGTTTCGACCGAGTTTGTTGGCCAGCTTCATTCGCCATCTTGTTTCAAAAGGGTTGCCATTTTAAAAAAATGTAATTTAAAATTTAAAATGAGGTATTAAAAAATTGGAAAATGAAAAAGATTTTTTTTATGTGTTTGGCCTTGATACAAAGATTCTGGAGCAGTTTTTGTTTCTGAAATTTTTTTCTTTTGTTTATATCTTAAAAACTGGTTGAATTATAGCACTTTGAATTTCTATCACGGCTAACACTTTGAAACGATCTTGTATTTGTCTCGCGATACCACACGTATTCGCCTATTTCGATGGAAGAAGGCATGTGGATAGTATACATCAATATCTCGACCAAGTTCGCTGGCCAGCTTCATCAGCCATCTTGTTTCAAAATGGCGGCCATTAAATTAAAAAAATATATATTTAAAGTGAGGTGCAAAAAAATTAGAAATTGAAAAAGGTTTCTTTCTTAAGTATTTGACCTTGATATAAGGATTCAGGAGCATTTTTTGTTTGTCTTTATCTTAAAAAATGGCTCAGATATAGCAGTTTCAATTTCTAACATGGGTGACATTTTGAAAAATCTGATTTTTTGGCTGCGACAGCACTCGTATATATCAACCGATTCCTATGTGAGTGAGCATGTGCACAGCAATTACTAAGGTCTCGACCAAGTTCACTGGTTAGCCTCATCCACCATGTTGTCTTAAAATGGCAGGCACTTTAAGAAATCGCCGAATTTGGCAGCGAAATATAAGTTACTTTAAATAAAAGCAGCTAGGATAAAGCTGACTAATTTTGCGAAATTCTCATTCATAATGATTTAGTATTGATAAAAATTAGTATTGAATCTCCTACATTCGGTTTCCACTTAATTGAGCTTCGTGTGTTTGAATAATATAAGTTGGCTTTTTAAAAATAAGGACTATGAAAGCTACCTCTTCCTCCCGGCACTGGCCGGAAGGACTTTTTTATATTTATTTTATTTATCTTCAAATTAACGTAATTTTCGTCGTATAATCCGCAGATCAAACCATTCTGTTTGGACCCTGAAATTTTATTTAGTTATTGAAGTCAAATATTTACCGCGATTTGAAAAAGTTACATTTTATTTTTTAAAAATTCTGAGTGGAAAAATGATTAAAATAAATAATCATTATTTAACATGTGATATACGATTTAAAATAAAAAATATATTACAGTTCATCAGACATACAAGTAAAAATTACATAAGTACAATAATCCACTATTTACGTATTTCTACCATATAGTGAAGTGGGGACAGATGCCGCAGTTTCTCTTTTCTTCTTGTAAAATTTACAATAAAGCAAAAAACAACAAACTAACTACCAGAAATCATTGGTCGAACCCTTTAGAATATAATTTCTATGTTAAACAATTTAAAACCCTCTTAATAAGGTAGGTATAATTATTTTCTCACAGATCCTTTTTTAACATCATTTTTTACGTGCTGGATAAGATGCCGCATGGGGTGTGGGACAGATGGCGCATGGAGAAAAATGCTAGACTCTTTATTTTTTTTTCAAGCAAATCACATTTTTATGTTGTCAAACTACTTAAAATGAAAATAAATAACAGTAAACTTACAAAAATTATATATATCACTAAATTGTGAAAAGTTTAACGAAAATGCAAAAGTGTAATCTCTATAAATAACACTTAAAACAAAAGTGAAAATGAAAAGAAAATCACTTGAATCTACATGACTTTATAGCACAATTAATGGAAACAGTAGAAAGCCTAATTCCAAAAAAGATGTAATTCTCTGGTTCACATCCAGGCGAACATTGCAGTTTGCTCTTAATGTAAATATTAGTTCTATTCTATTTAGGCTCTAGTCTATTTATTTTTGGCATTTCCTCTCATTTTTTGATTTTGTATTTCCATTCGCCCACAATCACACCACACTACCCGTTGCAAAAGTAAAGTAAGCGTTTTTCATGCAGCTATCGATTGAATTTGATGCACAGAATCCTTCTCGCTTTAGACTTTGCTCCTTGAAGACTCCCGCCACTCGACATATGCAGGGCCATCAAATTCCGATCCAGTTCTGCCATCTGAAGCCATAAGAGGAAAAATTTACCCATTGTCGGAAGATGACTCATATTTTAGTTTTTACCTCAAGTAAGGCGTTTTCAAGTTGATCTTTCCCTTCTTTTTTTACACGTTTTACATCCGCCAAATTGTCGTGTTTTAATGCTTTCTAGTTTCTTTTGTTTTTCATTTCCTTCTTCTTTTTATTGTTTATAAAATCTGTGCTTATAATATTTGCCTCCTTTTACTTTTTCTTACTTGGCTGTACAGGTCTTTTGACCATTGGGGTAGGAGAAATTTTATTTAACAGTTTAGATGGTGAGAATTGTAAACGGCCTACGTTTTCCTTATTCACACATGGTGAACCAACATTGTTGCTGAGAATATTTTGATAAGTAGCAGAATACGCTAATATACATTCATTTAAATGTAAGCTCTACTTAAATCGCAGTGATTAATTAATTGAACCGAAAAACAAAAATATATTTTGTGGCATCTGTCCCTCAACCTCGGTGCGGCATCTGTACCATAGTGGCGGGTAAGATGCTGCCCCGCCATTTTGTGTCATTTGAGCGACGCGAGAGAAAGTCAAGCACATGTCTGTATTCTACGAGGATCTAGTCTATAGTTTCAATATATTTTGGGATGATCTCTGTTCATTTTTCTTAAAATATGAAATACAACTTCATTAGAATAATTTTAGCAACTTACCACGCATGTTCGAGCCATAAAAACTAGCACAAATATGTAAATACTGACAATTAAGTGGTGGAAACACATACAACACATCACACAGCACAGAGGAACACTGCGAACTTCTAAAATTGGTCTAGGGACAGCTAGCGTCGCCTACACAATCTCTGAGGCAACTGTCCCACCGCGGCGTCTGTCCCCACTTTACTATACAACAAATATCTTTCTGAAAACTTTTCTAGTCTTTTGAAGTGTCATAATACCGGCACATCATTCAAGCCACAAAATCTTTTGGAAAATTTAGTTTTTAAATCTAAACCTAAAATTCCCCCTTACTAAGAATCGGTTCAATTTACAGTATCCGATGTAAAGATTGCGACTAAGTATATATCGGCGAAACTGATCTTACTTGCGCCATTCTCCTTACCGAGCATAAGCGGGCCTACAAATCTAAAAGCCTTCAGTATAAAATTGTACAGCATTCTTTTTATAGCGATCATATCCCAGATTTCGAATATATGACAGTTATCAAATCTGGTTGCAATAATGTTAAAAGCAGAGTTTTCCTGGAAGGTGTGTTCCCTCGTAAGCAAACTTTCCCGATTAATGAATCATGTGCACTTCCACCTGAATACACAGCATTGCTTTGAAATGTTTTATTCTTTCTTTAATTTTAACTGCTAATAATTATTAGCTGTAAACATGATATATAATTTTCGGGTCATTTGAATGTTATTTATTACACTGATGAGGGTAAAATTTAGCTCGAAGCGTTTGCTTTTTAATTGTATTAAATACATTTATGTAATTTTTACTTGTAAGTCTGAAGAGTTGTAATACATATTTTATTGGGAAAATTATTGATTGTTCCGCGGATTATACTCCGGAAATTATGGTCCTAAAAATATTCTTAAAATTATATTATTTTTAGTTCTTCTCAGAACTGATAAAAAGAAGCAATTTTGAAAGGATTTTTATTGTCTATCTCTTACCGTTATTCAGTATTAGTATATAATTGGAAATGTTCCTGGCTAAAATTTTAACCCTTAAGTTTATACGAATTGAATAATTCCAACTGATTGAAAAAATCCTCAGGCTGGGAATCAAACTCAGATCCTTGGTTTACAATGCCAATGCTTTACCGTTTAAGCTAACTGGGTCGACAACCTGCCAGCATATTTCGCTGGGCTGGTTGTCGGCCCAGTTAGCTTAAACGGTAAAGCATTGGCCTTGTAAGCCAAGGATCTGGGTTCGAATCCTAGCCTAAGCATTTTTTCGCTCAGTTGGAATTATTCAATTCGTATGATAATTTTACCAATCAGTTTGATTGTGTTAAAATAATAGTTCCTTAAGTTTATTCCAGAAGAACAATTGATTTCCATACTTTCACAAACCTTATGTTAAACCCTAAAATTTTATAAAATTTTGAATTCGCGAATAGGGAACGTATCTTTGTAAGCATAAAATACATATATTGAAGTAAAATAAATATTGAAAAAATATATTATTTTGATTTTATATGATTAGGTACTTCATAATCAGAATAACAATAAGCTTCAATAATGAAAACAAGTTGGAAAATGCTCGTCAAATGTGGCAAATAAGGTGCGTTCGTACTATAACTAGTTTTATAAATATTCTTTTGCACAGAATATTGTACTGAATGTCTGTTTTTGGGAACTTCATAAGTGAATATCAATTCCATGCTTTTCAAATGGCTGTAACATCATTAAAATGCATTTGAAATAATTTTTCCCATTAGCCATAACGTAACGGGGCACTTTTGACTGTCCCTGTAATTAAATCATATAACCGATTTTCATAAAATTTTAAATGATTCGACATAATTTTGCAAAAATTATATATTTAAAATTTCAGACCATTCGGAAGGCTATAAAATCACTAAAATGCACTAGCAATATTTTTTTTCCCATTGACCGTAATGTAACGGAAAAATTCGACTGTCCCTGTAATTAAACTATATATCCGATTTTCATGAAATTTGAAATGACTCGACAAAAATTTTCAACAATTATATATTTAAAATTTCAGATCATTCTGTTGGGTAGTTTTTGCTTTGTTATATTCGGACAGATGGACGAATAGACAGACGGACTTAACGACCACCAATGGTGCTACGTATTTATATATTTACGAACGCACCTAAAAAAGATAATACTGTTATTCCTATAATATATTTCTTAAGGAGATTTTTTTACATTTCTGAAAAGTGTGAAAAGGTAAATGGAATATAACTAAAGTTATTATTCCTGATTTATTCGATTTATTCATACTAAAGACCTATCATTACGAAAATTGTTGAGATTTAGAGGATATTTCTTTTCTTGCACTTTTTGTTATTAGAAATAAACTTTGGACTTCTTTTGTTTATTTTCTTCTTATAGAAATATATTTATTTTATTATATTAGGCTGTTATAAGAGTTAAAAAAATAAATAAAGTTTTCTACTGACACTCGATGTTACAACATAAAGACTGCCTTTTAAAATATTTTTTGTATAATTATAGACCAGAAAATATTTATTAGTAATAGCATGTGAATTTCAGACTTATTGCTGATCCCCATTTTAATCTAAAAAATTACAGAAATACAGAAAACAATAAATTAGAAAGTTTACATTACACCAGTTTTGCATAAAATGGTGATTACGTGGAAAAAAAAAAAAAAAAAAAAAAAAAAAAAAAAAAAAAAAAAAAAAAACTTTTTTAGAATCAATTTACTGCGTTGCTGTGTATTTGTTTAGTGTGAATTCTCTTAATGGGATATATTAATATTTTCTCATAAAGCTAATTTAAGTACATATTTTTAGGTATTCCATCGGGAGGTAGTGGAAATCAATTAAATTTCCAACAGGAGCAGTAGTTTCAACATGGTGGTAGGGAAATAGTTGATAAAGAAGGAAGCACATAACTTGGTCTCCGCAAAGTACCACATCTTCCAAATCAATTCTCTATCTATTAAAAAATATTGCTTCTTCTTTATTTTTTACGGGTTTGACTATTTAGGAATAAGGATAATCCTGGTGCGTGAGTGGGAAATACACACATTATCACATTAAGTCATACGTTAAATACATAAAAAACCTAGGTGAGTAATTGCGTATGTATGGGAAATGCAATTTATCCCATTAAGTCTTACATTAAATACACAAGAATCTAGATGTGGGATAGAGTAGATGGTATGTATTGTTACAGAAACTCATCAAAATATCATTCAAACACCGTACATAGTTACAGTACACCAAAAGAAATGGATTCAGATTTGTTTGTCCACTTTGTCCATATAATCCGGCACACAAAAAAGCTATGCCATCTCCCATTAAAAACCACGTCTGTCATAAAGATCGTTACAGGAATGTTAATGTATTTTTACATGTCCTGCTCTTGCTCCATATTTTGTATAAGTGTCTTCCTGAACATCCAATTTATTTTTGAGCTGCCCTTCTGTGTTTCCTATATTTTTAAATTTTAGTCATACAGTGGTTTATTTCTTACAAATTTTAAATACATTTAAGTAGATTTAAATGTACAAAAAAGATATTACGCCAATAACATTAAAAAAAACAGAACTTATATTAACTAATTGTTTCTATATATTTATTTTGTAATTTCTAAGTGCGAACTTAAAGGAATGTGTAGATAAATATAAAATACTAAATAACAAATTAAAATGTGAGAAAACACAAATTTCTGAATGATGTACTCCGTTAAAAACATCCTGATCCTTTAGTTCTTTATATAATGTTCATAGCGTCAGATGAGGGTCGAATCTGCCAATCTGTGTGTTTTCAATGTAATTTTAATGTTTTTTTCCGATGTACATAATTTAGCAATATGACGAATTTAAGGAGACCTTCTACACTAGGAGACCAAAAAAAAGTACTTTTCTATGATTTTTTTTGCACAAAAACTGCATGTTGGATCTTTTTGAAATTTTAACAGTTTATTTTACGTATCTTCAAGTATACACAAGAATTTTGTTATTAGATTTTGTTGCTTCTACTCTAAGTTATAAACAAATACGTTCAACCACATTTTTTGACACGGTGGGCAAGATTTAAAAAAAAAACTACTCAATGGATCATCTGGATTTTTTTTTTAATTAAAGCTTGTTTAATTGCCTTCGATATGAATTAAATCTTTTACTAAGATCATAAAAAAAAGTTATTAACAAATAAGAACGAATTTTCGTAACCTTTTTTTTTTTTTCTTTCTTTTATCAGCCATTACATAACTGTTTTTAAGGTATCTATCTGACTACGTTGAAAATGCAATTTTCGACCAAAATTGTCAATTTTATTTTATTTTATTTTATTAAAGACCAACTCTTTACCTTTCCAAAACTGTATTTGTTTTTATTGTGCGATAAATAGATACGGAGTTATAGCAGTTTTAAAACTACTCAACAGCTGTCACTCAAACCGAAAGTGCTGTTTAAATGGCTTTAAAATTTAAAATTTTTAAATTTTTAAATTGCTTTTAAAGGGTCGTATGTTTGGAGAAATTTCGCGATTTTGGATGCATTTGTTTAATAATAAGAAATGTAAATAATACGCTCCATGAAATTTAGATGTATATTACTGTAAATTCTTGTAGTAAAACATAAATCTAAAATTTAAATGCATTTTTTGGAAAATGTAATTTTTGGTGAAAATTCCATACGCAAAACATGATTTCTCAAAAAGTTATTGGAATATCACTATGAAATTTAAAATATATGTTATTTACACTATTGTGAAGGCAATGAACTAAAGATTTAAATTTAGAATAAATATTTTTTGTTTTATGGATGTTTTTGTGGAATGACATCGATGAATTTCATGAAAATTAACATGTAAACAGTACATAACTTTTTTTAAAGAAATTTATGGGTTTTCCTTTAATTTAACTAGAAGCAAGTTTACAAAACAAATTTATTTTTGAGTTTCAGATAATTCTACAAGGCACTATCATGCCCACCGTTCAGACGAATTTTTCCAAAGCAGTTGAAAATATTTGTTTAAAACTTAGAGTAGAAGCAATAAAATCTATTAAACAAATTATTGTGTATACCTTAAGATATGTACAATAAACTGTTAAAATTTCAAAAAAAATCCATGATGCAATTTCCTTACAAAAAAAATCATAAAAAAGGGCTTTTTTTTTTTCTCCTAATGCAGAAGGTCCCCTTAAAACCTAGTAATACCATCCATCGGGGATGGGAGTGGCTGAGAGGTTCTGCTCTCGAAACTGGTAGACGGGAAGTGCTGGGTTCGATCCCAATCGCGCCCGTCGGCCTAATCGTTCGGAGTTTTCGTGGTTTTCTTCGAACCATGGATTTCCATGCGTTAATACGGGTTAGGTTCCCTTAGAAAGACCCCCACGAAGGGCACTCCCCCTCGGGCCTATATCCCTAGTGTAGATAATCGGCCGTCACAAAATCAACCAACCAACCAACCAACCATCGGGGATGAAAGAGTCGATTTGTGTGTTTTAATGTAATTTAAATTTTCTTAACAAAGTACATCATTTATCAATGTGTGTTTCTCATATATTCTTTAGTTATTTAAATTGTACATTGTGTAAAGTTCCAAGCCATTTTTAATATTTTTTATGTAAATATACTATTCCTCTGATTTTGATTTCATATTACATAAAAATTAAAATAACTGTTAAAATATATAAAACTTCAAAACAGGTTTAAAATATTAGTTATGCATTTTAAGATAAACAAAGAAAATTCCCAATATGACTTCTAAAAAAATATCGATTAATTACGATGTTTGATTTACATTCCATTATATGAGAATTTTTATTTTGTTTATTAAAACCTATAAGTCAACTACTTAAATATTTTAATATATTTCAATGTTCAATTCTTTCTTTTTATTCTGAGATAAAAACAATATACTTTAAAAATATTACTACTTTTGATCTGCTTTCTGGTCACTACTATTTCTCAAAATGTTGATAAATTAAACAGCGGGGATTCAAAAATTTAAATGTTGCACAAATATATTTAAAAAATCACTAACTACTCTTTATAAAACGCTGTCAATACAAAATGATAAATCGTACTACAGTTGTGATCATAAAAAATCGTATCTATAAAAGATAAAAAGATATAAATGCCACTCATGAAAGTCTTAAGAGTTTAAGCGTAAGAACCGCATCACTGATGAAGAATGATTTGGATTTTCTGATTCTATTTGCTATATGTTATAAAATATTTATAATATTAATAAACATTTGGATGATAATATATTCTTATTTTAAAATGCTTATATTTTCTGTTAATTTTTATTCCTTTTTAGAGACTTTTTAAACTAAGTTATTGTTAAATTGAACATGAATAAAGTGTGCTAATATGAAATTATGAAGCATTTTACAAGCGCACGTAACAGCTCAAGAACACATACATGCGTAGAGGTATTTTTCAAAATTATTTTTTTTGTTATATTTTTTTGTGTGTGTGTATTGGCGCAGGTATGCATGAATACACAAGTGCGCGAATTCTTTTATGTGTTCATGCATTAAAATAAAGTATTAAAAATCAAATACGCTTTTTATTTCTTAAATATTTTTCTTTACAGTAACTGAGTATGTCTTAATTTAGTGTATTTATGATTTAAATGTAAATGACACTAAAAACATTATTCGTGAAACATAATTATATATTTAGTATTATACATTTCGTTAGGGACAAAATTCACCTATTCAGGAATGAAATTTGGGTATCTCTGTTATTATTGTATGAGGGTCAGTGGAATGTATAATTGCAGATTATTTCTTGACATTTATTTCTGGTAAAGTAAGATAAATAATTATACAAAAACTAAAAAATCGCAGATTTACTTACAAAAATTGTAGCGCTATTAGACTAAGGAAAATAAATTATTTCTAATGAGTTTTAATGTGATGTGTTTACTATTGTTCAAGTATGTCTAGGTATAAAACTTCAATTTAATTGTTTTTTTATATCTTTCTTAAAATTAATTCCAACTAGTTATACAGGGTGTCTCTAAAATCATGGTACATAAGTTAAGGGGTGATAGAAAACAAATAGACTAGCACAAATCATCATACAATCCATGGTCGGAATACAAGTCGTAAGGCGCTAGAAGGTGTCTCTCAGCAACCGCAATAAAAAAGCAGTTTACAGCAGCTGTCTTCCTTCGTTCTGTAGATCATTGATAAGATGGATGCGTACTCAAATCAGGATAAAACCGAGATGTATTACATGTACGGAGTGGCTGACGACAATGCAAGGGAAACCCGAAGGTTGTATTCAAGGTCCAATCATCTGACCGGCCCGCTCACCCGATTTGTCAGGTCTGGACTTTTTCTTCTGGGGTCACATGAAGAACCTCATCTACGATGATGGTCCCATAGATTCTGTTGAAACCCTTTTTAACCGGATGTCCGTAGCTGCTGACATCATACGAGAGATGCCTGGTTCTCATTTTGTGCCACAATATGTCTCGCGCTCTAGTTTATTTACGACTTGCCTTCCGGCCATGGATTTGTGCATGCCTAGCGGTGTTCTATCACCAGCTAACGTATCCACCAAGAGTTTAGGGACTATGTATACATAAATGTAACTGATGTTGATGGACGGTTTAAACACAATTGTACATGATAGATTAAAAAAATGAGGTCATTTCTGGAAGAAGCCCCTCAAAATGTATAGAATATGTATAAAATTAAAAAAAAATAATTAACGCAAATTTATCAGACATATATTATTAATTTATTTTACTGAGTCACATTATACCAGTTTAAAAGTAATTGAAAAACAATTTAAGGTAATATGTTTCTCGAAAACAAAATATTTTAACCCTTAACCAGAAACATGAATTATCGTACGGAAGCTGTCTGCAATGCCGTTATTTCTAGAAACTAATAAAAAGAACACAAATAATAAATTACCATGAATCGAACGTAATTCTTTATTTTTCAGTACTGAAAAATAGTTTTACACATTTTATTAGAAACTTCCTGATCAGGATACATAGATAGATTTGCAATACTACAGGTACCAGAAACAAGATGTCAAAATGAAACTACCAAATTCTAATTATGCTAATTTCGATGATGTTATGAAGGATGCTATCATCTCCAACTGGTCAAAAAGCGATAAGAAAAATGAATACAGAAAGATAAAATTTGATTGTTTTTGTTTGCAATTTCCTTTCTGATCATATGGTGCGGTAGCAAAAAATAACATGGGCAAACGTTTCACCGTATATTTATTTTAATAATTATGGAGAAGAAAATGAGTTTACTAATATACAATGAATCGATCTGTGAATTACTGGAAAACGACAAGCTCCTATAACTTGTTTTGGGTCTGGCACAAGTTAGATTTTTTATGATATTCGTTCAAACTAACCTATCTAGTTGAATAGAAAGTACAGCGGATTTTTGTGATCTCTATCTGAAGTCTTCCTCGTGTGACTTGCATCATTCTTATATTTTTCTTCAATGTGCTTAGACAGAAACTTTACAAAAAATCATTTTTAATTTGTCAAATGCCCTGGGTATCAAGGAAGCAAATAACTCTCCGAATTGTTCTATTCGTTTTATGGAATTCTTTTTTGATTTCATCAACAGAATGGAGCGCTGTTTGAGAGTTTAAACAAATCATAATCTAAACTATAACTAAAGTTTATTCTTTTTTAAAACAGCTGTAAACTAAGAATAGCCTCCGACCGTACTCGATTGTTATATTAATTATGGACCAATTTGGTTGTGTAATTTTTTAGATCTTCTTGGTACTCAGCATCAGCGGTCATACTCATTTTTGGTACCCATTTTTTAAGTCTTTTTTTAAAGAAGCGTAAGTTTTTTTACACTGCTTAATTTTCAATAACTCTGTAACACATTATTAAACCACATTCCAGTTGATGATCCTCTCTTTCAAAACCTTTTTCTTCGAAATACAAGGAATGCACCTGATTCTCCTGACGGTCATTTTCCTTTTTACCCGACTGAAAAGAAGGGTTATGTGTTTAACGCGTATCTGTGTATGTGGATTTCTTTATAACCTCGAAACATCCCAATGGCTGATGGATTTTTATGAATGAGGTCTCTATCTATTCGTCTTAATCTTCCGACGGTTATATGTTAGGTTTTGTTTTTATAAATTCAAAATGGCGGCCGTAAAATAAAAAATGTCGGTAGAGACGAAAAAAAAAAAAATTACGCACCCTATTGAGTGGCATATCATTGGATAGGTCTTTCAAAATGAAGACGATGTTTCAATGACCATTTTCAGAAGCTCCGTTTAAATATTACACAATCTGGAAGTTGTGTACTTTAGATCGCTACCTTTACTGTAAATCTAACCTTCATAATATACATCTATAGGTCTCATCAAAAGAGTGTTTGTAGATAGGAACTAATAATTAAACACAACTTAAAATCATAAATACAAGTAAATAAAAAAAAGGTAACTAATATAAAAAAATAGTTTCATATTGATGAGAAATAATTAATTAGTTTGCTTTTTACGCAGTCGGGTTTTTTGATTTTTTAAATTTAATATATTAATTAAAAACGTTTTTGTTGCTTTTCTACATAGGTTTTGATCTTTCACAATTTTTTACAATTTCGTAAAGCTCTTTCACGGCTACCAAATAAACCTAACGTGGAACTCCCCCGAAAGAACTCTCATTTACTTACGCCATCATTTTCTTACTGCATTTTTCAATAATTGAATTTTAATCGGAGTATCTTAAACTACATGTAAGGATATAGATAAGTTTTCATATAGACGTAATAAAATTTGTAGTAGAGATCCGTATTTTTTGATGATTTCAAATTGTATTGTGTCTGGTTTATCTCTTGTCACCCTGTACTTTTGAAAAACTTCATTTTGTTAGATACTATTTCTTCGTAACTCCCGTTATAGTTATTATTTAAATAGTTTTTTTTTTTGGTCTAATTTATTTCGTTCCTTATATTATTGCGCTAACCTTAAGAAATATGCAATATTTTAAATTTTTATGGTTAATGCAACCTTAAATGTCTTCGTTCTTTGTATTGAATTAAATGTGAAAAGTACAAGATTACTTCTCCTTATCGTAATATTATTGTCGAGAAATAAAATGACTGTTTGTAATAGTCGTACAAAACTTTTAAGTAAACAAAAAAAGACGTCTGCACGTAGAAAAAATAAACAATTAAAAAATAAAAAACAAACAGAGCTTAAAGAACTATAATTAGATTTTTTGTAGACCAAAAAATATGTTTTACTCAAGTTTAAATATTTTATTTTCGGTTAAAGATATAATTGCATCGGAAGTTAGAATTTATTATTAATATCTGAAGATATGCATTGAAAATTTCAAATACAGCAAATTCTGTCTAAGGCGCACTCTGTATAAGCCGGAAGTTTGTCTACCGCGAAAAATTTTTCAAGTCCTGGCGAACCCATAGAAAATTACATTAATTCATGCTGCATAAGGCGGAATCTGTCTAACGCGAAAACGGAAAGGATTTTAATGTCCCACCGAAACCAAAATTTTGCATAAGGCGGAAAGTATAATTTAAAAATGAAAGGCGTTTTGTTTATTAAACTTTAAAACTGATAAGTCAAATACTCAATGTCGAGCATCTTAGTTAAAATTCCGTAATACTTTTAAAAAGTTAATTCAAAAGGACAGTAACTTTAAATGTTAAGGAATTTATTCTTATGCGAATTTTTCACATGCAAAATTGCATTTAAAAGTTAGTATTTCTAGTAAAATGAACATTTATCAAAATATATATTTTCGAAAGTACAATATATTATACTTTAAGATTGTAACAAATCAAATGTAAAATGTTCAAATCAAAAGGTTGGTCAAATTCAAAATTATAGCGTTCTGTCTCATTCTCGAAGTTTATTGGGGTTTTTGTGTTTGTGTGTGTGTGTCTAAATTCCCAATATGCATGTAAAACAGCAGTACTAAGAAACTGAATACTCTCATTTATCTATAAAGACATAGAATCTTTCAGAATTTCAGTTTTCAACCGATTTTTAAGTCAGGAGAATCAATAAAAAAATGTCATCTTCGAGGGATTTTTTTTTTCTGCGCGTGGAGGAAGAGAGAGCTCTTTTTCATAAGCCAGAATATTGTCTACCACGGAAAATTTTGTCAGTCCCGATCGATTCCGCCTTAGACAGAGTTTACTGTATAATCTTTCTTTAACATATACCGGACAATTGCACCATAAAATACAATAAATAAAGACACACAACCTTGCTTAATGGTACACAAAACATGAACTTTAATAAGCCAAAAGATGATTTGTAAGTTTCGAGCTGTTTCTATAGCCGTCTGAAGAAATATGATTTATGGAAAAATATGATCAAGATTTGCTTAACTTAGCTAAAACTTAGTTGAATGTGGTTCTACCCCTCATACGTAGGTGGCAACACTCGTGGTTTCTTTAATCGAACATTTGATTTATTTGGGCCCATTTCATTAAAAAGTATTTATTTTCACTGGATGGCACCATTGTATTTTTGTTTTCACACCTTTAGTCAATATTCGGCAAATTGTCTCTCGTAATGGAAACCTTCATCTCTGCGCTTTTAGCCATTTAACCATCACATTTTTCCTGAAGACGGCAGTAGAAACAACTCGAAACGTAGAATTTATCTTTTAGCTTATTAAAGTTCGTGTTTTGTGTACCATTAAGCAAGTTTGTGTGTCTTTATTTATTATATTTCTTTTTGTTAAATATAAAACTCCAAATACATTTTATTCACTACTTTTTATATTATTTAATAAACGTTGTTTCATATACATATGGATTATTGCCTGTGAAAATTATGAAAATAAACCTCATTTTACGTATGAATTCATTGGCACGCTTTTACGGATAAGCTGTTGGTATATTTACATAAACAGACCTAACCTGTATAATAAGCAGACTAAAGCATCAAGAAAATTTCAGCTAATGTTTACTTTACTATGATTGACGAAGAAAGATTATACTACAGAGATAATATTTAATTCATTAGAGGCCATTACTCTTAAGCCCACGCTGCGCTGAAGAATTTTCCAGATACATATAAAGTAAGTATACGCCTTTCATCAAAACTTACCTTGACATAATGCATAAATTACATTTCAGTATTTCATTCAGAGACTTTTTATAATTCACTATATTTATCTTCTCTTTAGGTATGAAGTGTATATATATAAATTTCAAACCAAGCTGAACGAACTTAAAAAGAAACTTTGATGATTTAATAGATGAATTATATAAAAAATACTTGAAATTATGTGAATTAACAACAGAAGTTGACAGTTGGAAATTTATATAAATATAACTCACAGAGTATCATAATCACTGTAAATAAAGAATTGGGAGTGTTAAATATAAAATAACAGGTTAGTTAAATAATTAACACTTCTGTATTTAACTCGCGTTTTAACTGAAGCTTTTATTAAGGATACGTTACATGGTGAGTTTGAAATATTTATCAAAATCTAACTCTCCTCTCGCATTCAAAAATAACTAACAAGATCTAAGAAAATTCATAAAATTAAAAAGAAAATAATAAATATATTTTGTTTATTCCAACATATATGGTATACATGCAATTTCAGCATCTTTCTTTGATTTAAAATGAAAAAATGCAAGTTCTGAAAAATACAATTCTTATTCAAAACCGTATTTTTTCGCTCTATGAAAACTCGATTTTCTACTTATCATATTAACTTGGATTTACGGATTCGACGAGAATATCAAGAAGCTCCTTTAAGGATCAGACTATCAGTAAATGGAATAATATCCAATTCAATAACCTCTACTTCAAATCTATTCTTTGGAAACTGAATAATTGTGAATTTAAGCGTCAAATGAAAAATAGAATCTAGTTCCTTATTTATTTTATTTCTGATTTAAAATGGAAGGTTTTGAGCATTATATAAATAAATAGAAAGCATCTATTTTAAGCTATTTTTTCCTTAACTGCTTAGCGATTATTGAAATATTTATGATACAAGGTATACTATGTGGTATTCTTTAAGGTACTTTAATTATTGTAAGAAAACAGAAGGAACCAAAGTGAGTTCGAGCAGCATTTAGCTAAATAAACCCAGGTTGTAAATATAATATATAATTTGTGTTGACAGTTATTGTGAAATGTAATCTCCAAATCAAGGACATTAAATTAATCAAACTCAGTAAATTGCTTTTCATCTGTCAAATGTGATTTATAAAAGTAATTGTGAAACGTGGTTATTATCTGAAACAAGGAATTGATTGCACAATTCTCAATAAACACTCTATTATAAACATTTCATCATATATTCAAGAATTAAAGATATTAGAACATTAATAAATTGCTTTAAATGACTATACATATAAACATTAACATAAATAATGTAATATTAATATAAATGGAACTAATTTTCTATTTTTCATAGTCAATAATGTAGTATATATGTTTTTCTACATTCAATTGTAAACTAGACTCTCCAAAGCAGAGATGTGATTTTTATGCTGGATTAAAATGTTTTTTCTTTCTTTAAAAGTTCCCAATATATTTAAATTGACAAGTCACAAAATAATTACGCGTGTTTTAAGATGACACCGAATATCGCATCTTTATCAATGGACTAAAACAGACAAACAACTAGAAACTATAGATTGGATTACCCTTGTCGATGTTTGATACCAAACGGATTGCGGATAAACATAAATACAAGGTAAGCCAATTTTATCTTACCTATGCTTTACTTTTACCTACTTGAAATACTTTGCTTTACCTACTACTGTATTTACCTACATGGCTTCGCTTGAAAAGTAATTAATATCATTGCTAAAGTGTTAGGGTTTAAGACAATGAATTTAACCTTCTCATGCATAAATTATATTTCATTATTTTCCATTATTCACAAAGAATCTTTCTTTGTGATGAATGAAAACCCATTACAAAATTGTGCTGCATGCTAGCTATCGTCTGTCCACATAAATGTGATCTCCATAAATTAATACTGAAAAGTTTTTTCTTTATAGAACAATACTTATCTGTCCTCCTATGAGGCACGAATGAATGAGAGGGTTAAGAATTAAATTTACATAGAATCAGCTTAGTCAGAAGCCAGCCAAAATGTGAAGAGCTTTTGAGCGCTATCAAAAGTGTCAGAAAGGGTTATAAACGGTTAACTCTTTTTGTACTGACTTACGAATTCATTGAAACTTTATCTTCTAAAGCATTTTTCGAGAATTGTTTAAACTACATTAGAACATTTACATAATCATTTAATAAATTTTAGAAGGAGTTTAGAAGGATTGAAGGATTTAGAAGGATTAATTAATTTTGAATTTATAAGGATTTTGTGCAATATTTATAACAGCCTCACACAAATCTTTTATTTTAAATATTTTTTAGTATTTTGTAGAATTAGAGGAAATGTAAAAATATAATGTTCCTACAATACAAATATACAAATATTTCCAAATTGAAAACTCCGCCAACACCAAGAAGGCTGAAAAGATCCAAAGGCAAAAGAAATCATCCTTTTATTAATATTTTTGTTTTGTGTAACCCATAATGCTTGTGGAACAAGATAAAGTGATGCATCTATAACTCGTTATAAACTGTATTACTACTAATCGAGGTATTAAATGAATTTTTTTAACAAGTTGTTTTAATGATACTTACAACTACCGTCAGTAGATAAAGGGTTAATATAAAGAAATACTTCAAAGTCAGCAGAAACTATTCTTCTATGGATAATAACGTCTGTGAGACAGAGTCTTATGTTCTGGTGCTGATATCGTTTGGAAATATTTGAAACTAACTGAAATTCTAGTTGACCTGATCAAAAATTCAGAAAGTTCTTGTGTTTCACAGTTCTGGTGGCGCCACCTATTGTTTGGTTATATAACACTAAAGTTTTTTTGTTCTTGAATATTATATGTTTAAAGTTAAAATTATTTTGGAGTTACACGCTAAAGCACATTATAACCAGTTCGCAGATTTCACAAACATAGTTTCACAATTAAACGTGTTGATTAGAGAATTGGAAATTTCCGACAGTTATTTTATACATTTAAAACATATTGAATAACAAACTTGTTTAGCAGTACACTATATGTTTAGATGTAGGTAGAAAATGTATTTGTTGATTTATAGATAGTGTGACAAAATTAACTACATGAAAAAAATTAAACCGTTCTGCTAGCTGGAAATGTAAAGTAATGCTACTGAACAAAATTCAAATAAAGAATGCTTAGCACTTAGGGATACTTAGTACTCATAGAGGAAAATACATTATAATACTCATCATGCATTATATTATTCTCTCCAGTAACACAAGAAATACATAAAGTTACACTTTTACCATTATTTATGTTATAATAAGGTTTCTATTTCATTACTTTTTATTTAAAGCATACAGACACTGGATACCTTAAAATGAATTCATACTGGAATATGAGATATTAATTATAGATTTAGAATATCGTATGGTGTCATAAATTCATTTATTATGTTTCCTTATTTTAATACCAAATGCCACCTGATGTGATTAAAATACACATCATCAAAACCAATGATTTGAAAGAAAATAAAAGAGAAAACCCCAGCGTTCAGGAGACCTCCCAGTAGTAAAAATCACTATCGGACACATTTTTACAATCCCCATTTACAAATAAGCAGAACTATAACAAATAAATTTTACGAATGGACAGTTTTACGACAATGTTCGGACATTAGACTTACGATACTGGACGAGATGCTTTCCCTCCAGGACACACAGCTGGAAGACAACGAGTGGGTGGTACAGACATAGAGGCAGGCATATAATTTTCAAAAACGACCATTTAAATCACAAAATAGGCAGAAGGGGAAGCAACAGATCAGATCTTATTGGATGCTGAGAACAGTAAATAATAAAAGGGACGAATAAATTAAAAAAATAAAATGTAAGAGGAATACAACGAGAGAAAAAAGAAGGCATTCTAAAAAAATGTTTTGCTAAGAGTGTTTCAAAAAAAGAAGGTGCTCTACATGAGTTCTCACATCAGCATGTGGTAGTTCTTGATAGAATGAAATCCGAATGGAAGCCAGTGTACCCTCTTGATATGGATACTCATCAAATACGAATCTGTCTACATATAGTGCTGATGTCCCCAACAAATTATGATTCCTGTCAAAAAAGGTACAATTTTATTTGATTCCCTTCTGCCTGTTAAATTGATGAATTATAGCATTTTAAATTGAAATATGCCCTTGCCTACCCTTGTCTGTAAATTAAAGACAGAATATCGTTTACTGGTTTAAAATGAAAATTACTCAAAATATTATATCAATTCAATTGTTTCCAATGGAAATCGTTCAGTAAATTATATGTGTTTGTGTTGTATATTTGTGTTTTTTTTTTTAAATCTAAATAAATGTTATTGTTTGTGTATAAAACGAAATAGGTTTGAGAAAATGATTCATGTGTCTGTTTAATTTTATCAATCGTTAATTTAAATATTTTAGTCGGCAGCTTCAAAGGGAAATTGGTACTGCAATAATACACAGCGCAAGTAGATTAAGTTTATTTTTTTATTATTATTAATGAAGATTAATGATTGAGATGTTTCCTTTAGGTATACCAAATTCCCAGAAGCGAGACGATCACTAAGATTTAAATTATTCCTTTCAGCCAACTAAATATATGCTTAAAAGGGGTATTGGAGAGATGACTAAATAAAAGGGGTAATGAGAGCTAATTAGTCTATAATGTCTATAACATTGATTGTAAAATGCAAATTTCTCCACATCATCTCCCATATATTCCTATTTGGTGCGAGTGACCTTCCCTTAATTATTTAACTTAATCAATTTAATTTACATAATTAAAATTTCGGACTTAGGTTATTTCGGTGTTTTATTAATATCGGTTAAATGTAGCTCTCAATTATATGTCAGAAAACTAAAAGAAATTCACAAATAATAAATTATATTATAATTTCTAAATTAACAAAAAAAAATTATTCTTTATATATTATTAGAATATTTCATTATGATAGTTATTTAAATTTTATAAATATTCTTTTAAAGATTACGCGGCAGACACATAGTCAAATAATATATGTTGATTCACAAAATAAACGAACATCGAGTACATTGATACATACAAATAATTAAAAAATTTAAAAAAAAAATTAAGTGTTTATTGTATATTGTACGCAACTGACCGAAAGGGCAGGCAAGTGGTAAACTTTAGGTAAAAGGTTGGCATATTTTTCAAAGAATAATAATTGAAGGTAGTATTCAATTGTATACATATTGTGGTAATTATATGAATTTTATGCACAAGGAAAAACTAACAATTTTTTTATTTTTTTAAATATAGAGAATTGTAAAATAAAATAGATATATCTCAGTGGTACTTATACATCTATATATGATTTATTTTATTTAAGAGTGTGTGATATACATTTTGTGTATGTTAATATCTTGTAAACTATGAAAAAAAATTTCTGGTCTCTGTAATTGAATTTTTCTTGAATTACAATTGGAAATATTTAGGATTCAGATAAATTTGTAAAAAAAATTTAATGAGTAGAGGGGGTAAGAGAAAAGCCCATACAGAAAGCACCTGTTTAAGTGGAGTAAATACAAGAACGCAAAAGAGAATTTTAGCGAATAATAACAAAGCAAATTTACAAAAAACAAAAACAGATAAAAATAGTGAAAGTTTAAATACTTCTGAAGACGAAATTACTAATACAGGAAGCATGGCAGCTCCTACTCCAGAACAATTAGTGAACTTTATATACTCTTTCGATAATAAGAAAGAGACAAATATTAATTATTTCCTATTACAGTTCGATAATTTAATTGATCAAACTATGGCCCCGACCATAAATTAACTATTTTAAAAGCTAAAATTACGGGACCCGCTAGGGACAGACTTATGCAGGATGAATCCATCTTCTTAGAAAAGGATATACAGAAATTTAAGGAAAAATTAAGAGAATTATTCTCCGTTAAATGTAATTTTAGTAGTGCACAAAACTTATTTTTTAATTTGAAGCAAAAGCCAGACCAAAATCTATCAAATTTTATTGCAGAGTTCAACGCTACGGCTAATATGTACATAAAAAAAGTGGACAAAATTTGGCAGAGCAGGACAATTCGAAATTTCTAGACAAGATGAAATTAGCTAGATTCTTAGATGCAATACGTGCCGACATAGGATTAGAAGTACGCAAAAGTACCCCAGACAATTTTGCAGAAGCTTGCAAATTAGCCTTGAAACTAGAGGAAGCATATTCGCAAGCAAATATGCAGGAAATAAACAACGTTGTCCCATCCAAAGAAGCAGAAATTTTAAATAAGCTAGATAAATTAAGTAGGAAAGTGCGGATCAGATTCGAACTTTAGTCACGGAAATAAATAACTTGAAATTAAAAGTGAAGGAGAGAGCAGATAAAGTCGCAAAATACTGTGATCATTGTAAACGAGAAACGCACGATACCCAAGACTGCTGGTTCAAAGATAGACATAAAAATGACAATTCGATTCAAAACGGAAACACATTTCAGGGTAATAGAGGGTATAATAACACACAAACAAGGCCCTATAAACATAATTTTAGGCAGCAACATGGTTTCCAGGCAAGGGGTTACCAGGGCAATGCAGGATATAACAATTCTGATTTTTATGGTTATAATTACCCCTATGCAGTCCCTCACTTTTATGCCCCATCTCCCCCTATGTATAATTATTATCAAGATGGAAATCAGGGATACTCACAATACTCCAGAGGAAGGGGGAGAGGAAGTTATCATAATAATATAAATAGAAACAAGAAAGAGGATTATGAGGAAAATTACAATGCGAATGTCAGTAACAGGGATACCAAACCTAAGGCACATTCCAAAAGGGGTTCCTACGATAACAGGAGAGGACGAGGCAAACGCAACGAACCGGAAAACTAGATATGAGACCCGCTAATAACAAACAGCTTTTTAGCGACCCGTGTGAGTCTCAAGCTAACGGGTATCATACAGAAAATAGGGTAATCGCTAGCGTCAGTCAAAGTAAGGAAGATCTGTTGCCCATAATAGATTTAGAGATTAAAAATATTAAATTTAAAGCCCTCTGCGATTCAGGAGCAGCAGTTTCATTACTATCGCCTATTATTTTTAACAAATTAAAAGAGGAAAATGTTACATTTAAATACTTAGGCAACCAGATTCAAATAAAAACTCTAACAAACTCAAAAATCTATTTTAAAGAGGGCATAAAATTACCTTTCAGACTACAGGGTACTTATACCACGGGCACGTTTTATATAACTAACAATGATTTCGGGCGAGAATATCAAATGCTCTTGGGGTATGACTATTTGCGAGATAACAACATGGTTCTAGATTTCAAAGAAAAAACACTGAATTTCAAAAATATCAAAATAAATCTGAATGTACCAGAAGCTGACACCAGTCTACAAGTTAACACTCTTACATCAGAGATAATACCCACTAATAGTCAGCAAAACAGTAATTCAGTAACTCAGGAAGAGGACATTAATAATAAGTACAATAAAATAAAAAATAAAAAAAATCAAGCAAAACAAATTTTATGCGAAAACAATAGCAACTATTTTTATTAATTCAAAAAAAATAATGTAAATTAATGCAAATTAAAAAAAAAAAATAGTTAATTTAAATTGTGATAAGTCCATCAACGAGAAAGATTTAACATTACTAGAGCCATGCAGAAAAGATGCAAAGTTTAATTTTGAAACTTCTCTGCACGAAGTACAAAAAAATAATAGAATAAATATTATTATAACAAACAACACAGGGAAAAGAATAAAATTAAATAAGGGAATGAACATAGGAAAGATAGAAAAAAATATAGAGTACAAACAGGATTTGAGATCAGACAACATCAAAAAGGCAGAATTTTTCAAATAAATAATATGGACATTCAAGAGGTTAGAAGACTAAGAGAGGCAGAACTTAGCGCAAGTGATTTTGATGTAGCACATTTGCCGGCAGAGGTACAAGAAAGCGTAAAAAAATTATTATTCGGTAAAGCACAGGCATTTTCCAAATCGTACGACACTCTTGGCCAAACAGACTTAGTCAGTCCAGAATTTAATCTTAACCACGATTACCCGATACAAACAAAACCGTATAAACTTCCACAAACGGTAAGGCAGTATGCTAAGAAAGAAATACAAGACTTATTGCGTGCAAGGATTATAGAAAAATCAAATTCGCACTACGCTTTCCCCGTGATTTTTGTAAGAAAAAAACAAAACAAAAAAGAAAAAGAAAAAGAAACTAAGTATAGAATGACAATCGATTTTCGTTTATTAAACCAGGTATTACACACTTATAGCTATCCCATACCGGATATAAAAGAAATTTTGTATTCAATCGGCGGGAAAAAATATTATTCGGTGATAGATCCCCATAGTGCGTTCTTCCAGATCAATTTAAGACCAGAAGACAGGCACAAACTCGCATTTATTACGGAAGACGGAAAATTTAACCCTTTAAGACTCGCGTTCGGTACTAAAAATAGTAGTGCCTATTTTGCGGAACTAATAGATAAAGTTCTAGGGCATTTTGATAAATCAAATTAAAAAAATAAAATGTAAGAGGAATACAACGAGAGAAAAAAAAGAAGGCATTCTAAAAAAATGTTTTGCTAAGAGTGTTTCAAAAAAAGAAGGTGCTCTACATGAGTTCTCACATCAGCGTGCGGCAGTTCTTGATAGAATGAAATCCGAATGGAAGCCAGTGTACCCTCTTGATATGGACTCTTGATATGGATACTCATCAAATACGAATCTGTCTACATATAGTGCTGATGTCCCCAACAAATTATGATTCCTGTCAAAAAAGGTACAATTTTATTTGATTCCCTTCTGCCTGTTAAATTGAGGAATTATAGCATTTTAAATTGAAATATGCCCTTGCCTACCCTTGTCTGTAAATTAAAGACAGAATATCGTTTACTGGTTTAAAATGAAAATTACTCAAAATATTATATCAATTCAATTGTTTCCAATGGAAATCGTTCAGTAAATTATATGTGTTTGTGTTGTATATTTGTGTTTTTTTTTTTTTTTATCTAAATAAATGTTATTGTTTGTGTATAAAACGAAATAGGTGTGAGAAAATGATTCATGTGTCTGTTTAATTTTATCAATTGATAATTTAAGCATTTTAGTCGAAAGCTTCAAAGGGAAATTAGTACTCCAATAATACACAGCGCAAGTAGATTAAGTTTATTTTTTTATTATTATTAATGAAGATTAATGATTGAGATGTTTCCTTTAGGTATACCAAATTCCCAGAAGCGAGACGATCACTAAGATTTAAATTATTCCTTTCAGCCAACTAAATATATGCTTAAAAGGGGTATTGGAGAGATGACTAAATAAAAGGGGTAATGAGAGCTAATTAGTCTATAATGTCTATAACGTTGATTGTAAAATGCAAATTTCTCCCCATCACCACCCAACAATAACGCTGTGTTGGTTTAAATGTGTAAGAATACTGCAATAAACGTATAAAAAGAATTAAGAACTTAAAGGTATATATAAATATTATACAGACATACATACAATAAATACAATAAACCCAACTGGAGTGAAAAATTAGCCAGAGCCAGGAATCGAACCCGGGACCACAGTATACAAGACTGCTGCTCTAACCACTGAGCTACTCCGGCCGATGCCTGAGTCTGCAACTTCTCACTAATAAACCATATCTCAGGAGTAGCTCAGTGGTTAGTGCAGCAGTCTTGTATACTGAGGTCACGGGTTCGATTCCTGGCTCTGGCTAATTTTTCACTCCAGTTGGGTTTATTGTATTTATTGTATGTATGTCTGTATAATATTTATATATAACTTTAACCGTTGAATGCAGGCGTTATTTATGTGTGTATGTGTGTTTTAATATATATTGTAGTATGAGTGTTTTATTATAATTAAGAACTTGTCCAGTTTTTACACTTCATTCTGCTTATTTGTTGAATGCCAAATGAAAAGTGCTTCTTCTTGAAACTGTAAGGTTATTTTGAGCATTCCTAAAGTTTCAGACACTGCAGCGCTACCTAAAGAAAAAAATAATACTTAAGAGGAACCACTTTTGGTGTTACTCGTACCTAGCATTGAGACCTGGTGCATTTTAAAGCCCTACATTATGAAGTTTGAGAATCGATAAAATTTTTCTGTTAAAATAATATTTCTTGATTGCGTTTATTTTCAAAAGTACAGTTTTCCGGCAACCCTAGCCAAATGTCATAGCTGAATTTGTAATAGCTAGTTATATCAATGTCCGACATATTTCGCCACAGTAATATTTATAAATTGTGTAAAAATATTAATTTACTTTATGATTACTTTTACCGAAGGACCATTTAATACAGCAACATTTCATTTTAAACATTCCAAACTTTATTTCATTTGATTTCAAAAGAAAATAATTTGCTTATTTTGTATTTCACTAAAAAATAATTTCAATGATCTGCGAAGCTTTTATAGAATTATATTTATTACTTATATATTTATCGTCTGTATAGAAAAAAAATAAAATCCTTACATTTGCTTCTTATGCTATAAATTATTTTAAAAAAAATCGCAATCTGATATATTTCTAGTAATATGTTCTGTACATGTTATCTTTGGATAAAGCCGGCGGAAAAATTGTAGCGCCATATTTGGTGACTTAACTCTCTTTTGGCGTGAAATAAACAAGTAAATATATAATAATAAAAAAATAAAAGTATAAAAAAGTATATAAAATATTATTTTAACAAAGAAATTTTTCTGGTTCTCTAACTTTTATGTATAAGGCTACAAAACGCACCAGGTCTCGATGCTAGGTGCGAGCAACATCAAAAGTGGTTCCCTTGTTAGTAGGACCCAATATAATAGAACTAAATATTACTGCGTGAAGGTTGTTGCCAAATAAAGCTTTCTTTAAGGTTTTGTTCACCTCAGAAAACCTTATAGTCTCACTTCTCTGTCTGTCCGTCTCTCACAGGATCATACTAGGAAACTATTTAAGTTACAGACTTTACTTTTTTTTTATAGAGCTGAATACCCCCTACCACACCCAAAATCATAAAAAAATTCAAAAAGTCTTATATTATTAGAGTTTTTATGAATTCGAGCATTTCTGCGACCTACATATTGTTAATTTCAGTTTAATTTCAGTTTAATTTCACTTCATTTGAAGAAGTTATAGCCCAGTTGGTAAGTTTAATGTGCTCGTATGTAGAAGGTTGTTAGTTCAAATCCCGCCGATTTAAGTTGAATATTTTCAAAGTACTGGGTATCCCCCCCCCCCCCAAAAAAAAAAAAAATAAAATAAAATAAATAAATAAATAAATAAATAAACATTTTAAAAACGGAATTCCATTGAAATTTTTGTATCATAAATTTATAATTATTTTAGAGGAATTTCTTTTTAAAAATAAATTTGCGAAGTATTGTGTGTAGCCCCCACCTACCCAAAAAAATAAGAAGGAAAAACCATAAAAAAGAATTTCACTTTTAAATACCTATTAATGTCAAAGGAATAAATATTTGGTTCCCCTGATTTTTTGTTTGGTTCTGCCATCTACTGGCAATTTTTTGAAATTATAGATTTCTACGGATAAAGTTTTCAAGTTATCTACAAGATTTTGAGCAATTGAAATGTATTTTTTTTCTTTTTTCTTTCAAATTTAAAATGTGTTTTTAATTTAACATTATTTTTTGGTGCCATTTAGAGAGTTTTTGAAAAGGGAAAAAATAATATGGATTTTTTCTGGATTATTTCAGCATTTTAAGTATGTTTTAAACAATTTTATGCTTTTAAAAATATCACTTCTTTATTTATATTTCCGCTAAATTTTTAAATTGATTAATTTAAAATTATTTGTATTTTTTATTTTTGTTTAAATCATTTTACTGAATATTTTTAATTTGAATAAAATATAATCTTTTAATTATTTTAAAATTAAATAAAATGGTGCTGCCATTTATGTAAGAATTGTTAGTAATTATTAGTAAGAATTTAATAATTATAAATTAACAATTTTGATTTATTAATGTAAGGATAAAATGTTCTAAAAGACATATTAAACAAAACACGCTGTGCGATCTACGATCACACTTACCCACTTTCTTCCTTCTTGCGCTCATCACACACGTCAAATATGGAGAAGATAGCAAATTCAGGGAGCAGTACGCAATCGAGGACATTTATGCGATTGACTCTGTGCTGCCTACGTTACAGAAATCATTTTTATTGTAGTGATCAAGGCCCCACCAGTGGCTGAGAGGTTCTGCTCTCGAAGCTGGTAGACGGGAGGTGCTGGGTTCGAACCCAATCGCGCCCGTCGGCCTAACCGTTTCGGAGTTTTCGTGGTTTTCTTCGAAACCGTGGATTCACATGCGTAAATACGGGTTAGGTTCCCTTAGAAAGACCCCCACGGAGGGCACTCCCTCTAGGGCCTATATCCCGCGAGTTGATAATCGGCCGTCAAAAATCAACCAATCAGCCATGTAGTGATCAAGTTCTACTATGATGGAATAGAATGGATGTAAGGGAATGAGATGACCGAATTTGAGTCACATGATAAAAGACATCTCCTTACATTATTTTTTTCTAGGATATCACTAAAGAATTTCTTAGGAAATTACCTCGAAATTCCCGGTGGCATACACTAATCTTCTACCAAAACTAACTAGCCGCCCTTGGCGACCAGTTTGGTCTCCCTTAAATGTATGCTAAGCATTGTATCGTATTACTTCTGTACATAATTTAATTTACTTGCTCAATCCTTCGCCAAATCCTTATATTCTGATACAGAAATCATAAACTCGGTATTTTCATGTTAGCCGGGCGCAGGTGATAAATCGCCAAACATTATTACCGTCGTATTTTTTCGTATTTCATTTAAAATATAGTACTTTCACTCATTTTATTTAAAATGCATAACAATTTAAAACTGAAATATTTAAAATGTATGACTCTCAATTGTTGCTTTAAAAAAAAAAGAAAAGTAAAGTAATAAATAATACCTTAAACCATGCCATTTATTTTAAATTCCAAAGCTTTTTTTTTCTATTTACCACGCGCACAACTCTTTATGACAGCCGCATGATATGGAGTTTTATAATACTGATGACATGATGGCGATGGAACAATATTTGCCGATTTATCACCTGCGCCCGGCTAACATTAAATTACCAAATTGGCCGCTCGGCATACGAAAAGCGAAGAGGTCAACCCGGAACTATTGATGATAGTCACATGACTTGGGTTTTTATTATATAGATTTAAAAAACTGTCATCATTTGCTAGCTACTACATGGTAAAAACTGCCGGCTAATGTGAGTATACTCTGAAGTTTACGTTTTTGAACGAAAATGTAGTATAAATATAATAATTACTTTGTCATATTTTATTTATAAAATTTAATGAAAGGATCTTCAAAGTAATCCATGTCATGATTTTTACTTACGATGCATAAGTTACACGATTCATGTGACGCATTTTTTAAAAGGAATACAATACAGATATTTTATAGGAATATCGCAAATGTACTCGACATGTTCATGATATTTCTAAGCGATATGACCACCAGAAAAATATATGGATGCTATAAATCTATAATTCCATAAAGTAAAAGCACAGCTATTTATTTTTTTTAGTGCAGAGTGGCCCAAAAGCAGGTATACAGTTACTTATGCAGCAATACTTTTAATACAGGTAATCATTCAGATTTAATTAAATATATAGTTACATATTTAATCTAGAAGATGCTCTAAATGTCCAATTTCGGTATTGACACATTCATGCAACTGCCCCCTAAGGAAAGGCCTCAATCAGTTATGTATATGCAACTCTATACCTACTTTTGGGCCTTCCTGTATATTAAAAATCGGTAAGTAGAACCATTTTAGCATACTTTTAAATGGCTATAAAATATTATATGGCGAAAAACTAAACATGAATAAAATGCATTTTATGGTATTAAAAGCTTTTGTTTTACTTTTGGCATTCGTAATTAAGCATCCAATCATTAAACATTTTTTTTTTTTTTTATCACTTGCAATAAATACGTTCTTTGTACGAAGAGAATGAAAGACAAAAGAAATACTCATCAAAACTAAATATATGAAGAGGCAATGCTTTCATCTATAAATATGAGTTATAAAAAATATAGACCTTTCCATCCATAGAAATGAAACATATTACAGAGATTTATTAAAAAAGTATGTACATTTAGCTTTTATACAGAGACTAAGATTAATGTCCCACATCACTAAGGTATTTTTTCAACTTTTCATTGATAAACCATGCGTTGAAATTATGTCGAAAATCCCTCACTGATACAGCTTAATTTTCAAAAGTATACATCATTTTCATACATGAATCTGAAGCCTTTTCCTTACCACTGAGCAAAAATGAAGCAATTTTTACTTTACGTTTCCGAAATCTTGCTATAATAACAAAAATGTCGCATATGTATTTTGCCAATTTTTTTTTTTTCGTTAAAAAAAGACTGTTTCATTGGTAGAGTATCGGTGCTATGTAAGGATTCAAATCGGTGAAAACGAATAGTTGTTTACATTTTGTCATTTATTTATATTAAAAAAGAAAAATAAATGTTTAATTTCGTTATTTAAAAGGTTTTTTTAAGTAATCATTAACAATTTGTAAATTACTTTACAGTTTTCATATAACTTGATAATAAAAAGCCTTTTTTTACTATTTCTGTGAAGACTAAAATTATGAGATATTTTGAATCAAAGGTTCTAATTTTGATACAAATAATCTAGTTAAAAAAATACTTTATATCTTAGATTTACAAATATCTAAATCGAATTTTGACAAAATCTCTTCCAGGAGTTCTCGATTGAAACTTGCTGTACCTAATGTTGAAAATCTTACATAGTCCATCAAAGCGCAAGTGAGTAAACAGATAGATAGAAAGACCCACAACCTTTTTTTTTAAATATATATTACATTCTATTACAAAGTATTTTATTTATTTTACAATCTTTTTTGAATCCCTTGTTTCATTTTATTATGATTTATTATAACGTTATTTTAAATTTTCCCAGTTTTTCACTATGTATTTATAACAATATATTTATAATAATAAATTCATTTATGTTTGTAACAATATTTATAATAAAGAAGAAGTAAAGTACAGTTACTGTGCAGGAAATATTTACCAAAGTATTTTTTTTTTTTTTTTTTTTTTTTTGCAAAGGAAGTAAGTTATACAATGTAATCTTGTACGGAAAGAAGCACAAAACAAAATATAATTCGAAGTAACAAAATAAACAACCCTCTTTTGGATTTACATTATGATGTTTATTTTTCAATTTTACACAAATGATAATTTAATACAAGATTTCTTTTCTCTTCTTTTTTAAAACTAAAAAATATTTAAACAAATGTAATAAAAACTGTTCCATAAACCTGATTTTATAAAAGTTACGACATAGAATTTCTTCGTTTTGTCTCCAGGGCTTCAAAAGCCAAATAAATTGGATATTTGCATAACAGTACCTGAAAGTAAATAAACTAAAAAAAATAAATCTTCGAAAAGGGCTATTTTTGCTATAAATGACTATAAAGTTTAGTTAAAATTTTAATAATGTAGTAATAATTTTTTTAAATATTATGAATAAAAAAAATAGATAAATAAAACATTGACAATATTTATTATTATTTATTTAAAACGCATTAAATTTATGATATTTTTTCCAATAAATGATTAAATGCAAAATTATCTATATCATTAATAGCTTCTACACATTCATAATTTATCAAATACATATAAGTAATAAACAGAAATGCAGTAAAATTTTATTTCACACTTGTTACGAAGTATATTTTTTTGACAAAAAGCCTGTTTCATTCTTTTGTGAAAGCCAAAAATTTAAATAGATTGTTTTTCTCCAATGTGTGTAATCAAAATTTTTTACCATACTTTTTATTCCTTAAAAATTAAAATGTATATCTAGGATAAAGTGCAAATATATGTATGTTATTAATGATGCAGAACATTCCGCGTTTTTCTCTTTAATTGAAAAAATATGTAATATATATTTACTTTTATTTTTTTGTGCGTTTGAGTTCAATAATAGTCATGTTTTCAATTTTTACACAGGGAATTCATACCAAGTAATCTGTGTGTATTATAATTCAAATAGCTTGTCATACTTTTGTAAAAGGGAAACATTTATGTTATCTTACTTTGAATGAACCTACTGCGGAAACAATTATTCTAGTTTTTGGATCTTTATTTAATTTTATACAAATATCTCTACACTTCTTTTCTTTACACTTGTCTTTACACTTGAAAATAAGATTGATTTTAGTAAAAACAATAAAACTCATAGCAAAATTAAAAAGTATGTAAGAAGGGGAGATTTGACCCACTTTTAAAAAGTGATTTTTTATTTTTTAAATATTGAATGTAGTATACAGTTTTATGTATCATTTTATTCTTTATAAAATCAGTTATCAAAACAAAATTGCTACATATGTGTAATATATAATATATTTGAAAAATAAATGATTTTAATCATGAGAACAAAATGGGTCAACGTTCCAAACATATGGGAGGGTTGACCCACTATATGGGAGACTTGACCCACTTTGTTTTACATTGAAATATTTGTGAAGAGATATAAATTCAGTTTAAAAAAGGCAAAATAACTTTATGCTACACGATTTAATTATTATATAAAAATATTTTTGAAAATATTTAAAAAAAAACCTGTTTAGACGGAATCGCAAGATAGAGAGAAAAAAATTGTTTTACACAGGATTTTTTTCTGAGCAGGTAGGACAGCAGGGAAAATTAAATTTTAACATTTAAGACAGTATTTCCTTAGAAACAAGTTCCGTTTTCATAGGGACTCATGTAGTATTATGGCCGGATTTAGGTGCCACTGTCCCGCTTTTAGGTAACTTTCATTACAAAAAGCTACCTATTGCAGCCGTTCGGAGGAAAGCGATTTCAAAAAATTTTGGTATATTTTGATCGATCATGACCCCCAGACCCCGAAACCACCCTCCGTTCAAAAGTTGATATATATATATATATATATATCTGACATTTGTCATACTGTAACTCTCGAATTTATGAACCGATTTGGATGTAATTCGGCATGTACATAATACATACCAATGTCTCGACCGAATTCGTTGGCCAGCTTCATCCGCCATTTTGTTTCAAAATGGCGGCCATTAAAATTTTTTTTTTTTAATTTTAAATTTGAAATGAGGTACCAAAGAATTGAAAATGGAAAAATATTTTTTTCTTATGTATTTGACCTTTATACAAAGATTTGGAAGCAGTTTTTGTTTCGTCTATATCTTAAAAAATGGCTGAGTTATAGCATTTTGAATTTCTAGCGTGGCTGACATTTTGAAACGTCCTGAAATTTGTCACGCGATAAAAGGCGTATTTATGAACCGATTTGGATGTAACTTCGTTTGTACATAGTACATACCAATGTCTAGACCGAGATCGTTGGCCAGCTTCATCCGCCATCTTGTTTAAAAATGGCAGCCATTTAAATTTTTAAAAAAAATTTAAATTTGAAATGTGGTACCAAAAAATTGAAAATTGAAAAAATATTTATTTTTTATGTATTTGACCTTGATACAAAGATTCGGGAGCAGTTTTTGTTTCGTCTATATCTTAAAAAATGGCTGAGTTATAGCATTTTAAATTTCTAGCGTGGCTGACATTTTGAAACGTTCTGATATTTGTCCCGTGATAACAGGCGTATTTATGAACCGATTTGGATGTACCTTGGTGTGTACATAGTACATACAAATATCTCGACCGAGTTCGTTGGCCAGCTTCATCCGCCATCATGTTCCAAAATGGCGGCCATTTAAAAAATTTAAAAATTTAAAATTTAAAATGAGATACCAAAAAATTGGAAAATGAAAAAGATTTTTTTCCTATGTGTTTGATCTTAATACAAAGATTCCGGAACAGTTTTTGTAACGATCTTGTTTTTTGAAACGATCTTGTATTTGTCACGCGATAACTCACGTATTCGCCTATTTCCATGTAAGAAGGCATGTGGATAGTATACATCAACATCTCAGCCAAATATAAGTTACTTTAAATAAAAGCAGCTCGGATAAAGCTGACTAATTTCGCGAAATTCTCATTCATAATGATTTAGTATTGATAAAAATTAGTATTGAATCTCCTATATTCGGTTTCCACTAAATTGAGCTTCGTGTGTTTGAATAATATAAATTGGCTTTTTTAAAATAAGGAATTTGAAAGCTACCTCTTCCTCCCGGCACTGGCCGGAGGGACTTTTTTTTTTGTCTCCTTGTCCTACTTTTTGTGACACTCGACCTGAAAACTCTAGTTGTTGCATAGTTTGGATTCATCTGACTGTATTCATCCTGTTGAAGCCCCACCAGTGGCCGAGACGTTCTGCTCTCGAAGCTGGTTGACGGGAGGTGCTGGGTTCGATCCCAATCGCGCCCGTCGGCCTAATCGTTCGGAGTTTTCGTGGTTTTCTTCGAGCCGTGGATCTTCCATGCGTTAATACGGATTAGGTTCCCTTAGAAAGACCCCCCACGGAGGGCACTCCCCCCGGGCCTATATCCCAAGTGTAGATAATTGGCCGTCAAAAATCAACCCAACCCAACTCATCCTGTTGAAATTTATCCATACCTTCCTACAGTTTTTCGATCAATGCTATGTTTGATGTAAATTTCCAACTGGGCGAAAAATGTCCGGACCAGGATTCGAACCCGGGACCTTCTGGCTGAAGCCGCCAGTGCTCTGCCATCTGAGCTATCCCGGACGATTCTGGCCGAACTTTTGCACCCAGCTAACCTTGAAGACTAGTGTAATTTCGTATCCAGCGATTTCTGGAGTTCCATTACCTGAGATTTATTCTGTTGAGCTGAACCAGGTTTCAGACCAGATGCTGTAATCTTCAAAGTTAGCTGGGTGAAAAAGTTCGACTAGAATCGTCCGGGATAACGCAGATGGCAGAGCACTGGCGGCTTCAGCGAGAAGTTCACGGGTTCGAATCCTGGTCCGGACATTTTTCGCCCAGTTGGAAATTTACATCTAATATGATTTGTTTACGAATTAGAATAATTGTGTTAAAATCAATCTAGTGCAATGCTATGTTCTTTTGTAGCCGCATGAGCACATAACTTATCAAAAGTATATTTTAACCCTTTCAGAGACAAAGTACTTTCAGTACTAAAATGTTGAAATAAATGACTGGCAACGAAATTAAAGAACAACTTTATTTGGAAAAAAGAAATAGGCTATATTTAAAATACATATTAAATGGAAATGATTTTAGCAAAATTTTTGTTCCATTGTGGCGTTTAAGAATTAAAATTAGGTGGTTTCGTAGACATACCACTGCCCCTGAAAGGGTTAAGACTGCTGCTTTCACACTTTTTAGCTCTTTGTAGTCTTTTCCACTGTGACTATTTACCTATTGTAAGTAATATTTAAATAGAAAAGACTTCCTATCAAATTTCCCATTTATATTTCATTATTTTTTTATTGCGTGGATACTACAGCAAATTTCCACATCTTTCTTTAATCAATTTAAACATTTTCTTTTCCATTACCCCATTACGGGGTACGGGAATTCCAAATTTATAACTTAAACATTCGGTATCAGATTCATTTGTCTTTTCTTCAAGCAAAGTGTTGGAAACTATAAGTAAGTAGAATACAAGCAAAATTTAAAAATATATATATATAATTAAATTTAAAAAACAAAACAATCAAAAGTGTGAATTAGAGCAAACATCAAAAAACTTATACGAATAATGTTTTAAAATATTTTGAAATACTTGTTGCAGTATTAAAAACTTATATAATTTTTCTGGCTAATATTGCATCTTATAACTTTTCGTAACACTTTGGAGTATTTATTAAATTAACTTTCTACTACTATTCATTCTGCTATATGCCACATCAAATTTTTATTTCAAGTAAAACTACTTAAAAATACATATAAATCTCAATGTCCTGTAAATATTTATTTTAAAAAATATATGAAATATTAAAACGAGGTATTACCGGCGTTCTAAAATCCATAAATGTTAAATAGAAAATCTTAAATTGTAAAAGAAAATGTATATAGATGTTAAATATCCATGTCTCTTCTTTAGGCATCCTACACACTAAATAAGTTTACATGAATACATATACATTTTAAAATTTTAAATTTACATGAAAGACAACTAATGCACTGAATACCAGAATGAGCCAGCCTCACCAGCTGTGATTTCGAGAAAAATACATTAGAAAATTTTGAAACAATATTCGTCAAACTGTTTCAAGCCAGTTTTTAAAGTGGCCATAGGAGACAAAACTTCTGTAGAAAGCATAGAGTGATTAAGTTTCCAGTGATTAAGTTATTTGATTAACTTTTGTGCTGGTAGCTTTATATACAAGATAAGTTAACTATTAAACTGAGTAAACCAATTGAATAGTTTCGAAATTATTAAAATTCATTACGTAGCGAATAAATGTCGTCATTGCAAACGAAATCTCTCTTCACAAAAATGTGGATAGTCTACCCTGGTTCTCAGTTAACGGTATTAGGAAAGGGAAAAGTAGATAAAATTTGTTGTAATGTGGAATTATGGATACTTAAACTTAATAAAGATGAGACTTTCGATAATAAGTTAAAAAAGGAATTACAAAATATGTGAATGTTGTCAATTTTAATGCTAAATATAAATTTCCCTTCAAAATACTTCGTAAAGATCTTAATAACATTTTTTTTTTATATCTTTGAAGGAAGTTGGAACAGTACAACAAAACTCTTTTCGCCACAAAGATGAAGATAAATTTATAGAATTATCTTAAAAACACATTTGTAATAGAAGATTCACCTCTTTGATAAGTTAACAAAATGTGAAATGAATAGTTATTGTTTAGGCTGAATTGTATTTCCACTGTGTAAATAGAGTTCACTTTTCAAATAATAAGTGACTTTTTTACAGAGTGACGGGAGGGGCGCACGGTGATTTTGTAATTACTTTGGGGGGGGGGGGGGCGTGGATAATAAAAGTTTGGGAACCACTGCCTTATATAGAAAAAACAACAAGAAAATATTTTAACATGTTTAATTACCGTATTTCAATATAAACACATATAAATTTTGCTTTGTATTCCTGTTACACTTTTTTTAAACTAGGTCATGTCTATTATGCACTAGATGAATTTATATACTCGTATATATATATATATATATATATATATTTATTTATTTATTTATATTTATTTATATTTATATTTATATAAATAAATATATATATATACTACTTAAATTGAACTTGTATATTCTTTGCTGAAGAACTTTATTGGCCTTAAATAATGTTCAGATGAATAAAATCTTTCTCATTTTTACTTGGGATGTGCTAAAAAATATAAAAAAATAGTTAAATATTTCATTTGTGCTGTTTAATATCATGGGCTCTACCAATGTAATTAAAAAATTAGAACAAATTTTCATGAAAACATAAATTTGATTATGACTCAAACTTGGAATTGTATTCATTCATGGAAAAATACTTTAAATTGCTAACATTTGTATTTTCCCACTATCGTCTCTGCTACCATAAAAAAAAATCTTTTAGAAGGTTTTTCTTATCAACGCGTAATGTTGACCATGTCAGAGGCTTATTCTGAAGATCTGCGCGAAATTGCTCAGAAAATAAGATTTATTTTTGATAAGATTTAATATTAACACTTATCAAGTAAAATTATTTACAAAAACATAAAATTGACATGACAGAATCTTACTCTCAAGATTAGAGCAAGATACGTTCGTAAGAAGTCAGTTTTAATTGCTTAGTTATACAATTTAAAATCAGTGGTGCTACTTTCATAAGAAAACTTAACATGTGTATTTTTTTTTCGAAACATAAAACCCATCATGACAAACCTCATCTTGAAAATTGGCGTTAAATTCGCACAAGATGCATTTCATTTCTGTAGTTATGAAAATGCACACCAAATTTGTGTGTAGTTTAAAATAATCTGTCATGTGAAATTCTGTATTTAAAATAAAAATGACAAAGATAGGAGCTTTTGATGCAGATTAGAGCAAAATTCGTTAGTTGGAGGAGAGTTAAATTGATCGCTGTATATAGAGATAAAAGAAATGATAACTTGAATAAATTTTAGAAAAAATACGTATATTTGTTATAAAATATATTTGCATGATATTACAATTTTACCTTGAAAATGAAACGGAGAAAATTTATATATCTTTGTGTGTTTTTAGAAAAAAAAAGAAATAAATATTTTAAAAAATGTAATGTTTTTCTCCTTAATCTACAAAAGCAATGTTTTATTACTATGTTTTAAAACAAAAAAAAACATGGTTTGAATTAAACGTTATATTTTAATCCCACAAAGAGTTTATGAATATATTTAGTAAAATCGCTTGGCTTTTTTGTATCATGAACTTATTTTAATTTAAAATGTAAATTAATATTTCAAAACTTTAATATTATAACTGGAACATCCTTTGTGAGTTTTAAGGATTATCAACATTTACTTCAACCTGTTTGATCTCATAATTCGGAGAACGTTTAACTTTTAAAAATATTTTTTTTTCTTTACATCATATCACAAGGATTTTTTTCTAAGTGCGGTTTTTCCGAGAATTGTTTTGTCTTTAATTTTGATATAAATTGTTATAAACAATTTTGATAATACATTTTAAAATTTATTTTGGCATTTCAAATTTAAACATAAAGTATTTAAGGTGCAGGAAATCGTCTATATTAAATCATAACAGATATTTTAATGTAGTGTATACTTTAAATTATTTGAAAACAACGTTTAAACACACAATAAAACAAGCATATTTGATCATACGTATACGTTTCGTGAGTACTAGGACTCACATCCTCAGTGTAAAAACTTTAAAAACAATATCCCCCCCCCCCCAACTGCATGTACGGTGAAAAAACCCAAATGTCAAAACATAATACCAAAAGACCATCAAGTTCTAACAGCCAATGAAATTAATGCGGAAGTGAAGTGTCGTGACACAACAAATCCATCCAGAAAGTTGAGATGTATGGTGTTATCCTTGGTTAATGATTTATCTAGTACACCATACATCTCAACTTTCTGGATGGATTTGTTGTGTCACGACACTTCACTTCCGCATTAATTTCATTGGCTGTTAGAACTTGGTGGTCTTTTGGTATTATGTTTTGACATTTGGGTTTTTTCACCGTACATGCAGTTGGGGGGGGGGGGGGGGGATATTGTTTTTAAAGTTTTTACACTGAGGATGTGAGTCCTAGTACTCACGAAACGTATACGTATGATCAAATATGCTTCTTTTATTGTGTGTTTAAACGTTGTTTTCAAATAATTTATATTTTCACACAAGTTCTGTACTTATTAGTGTATACTTTGACTGGTATCTCATGTTTATGCAATGTAACAATAACTGGAGTAATGCTGTTAAAATCTCGAATGTAAAGAAACCTATTCAAACATAATAAATCTGGTCAAAATGCTATTGGTAACAAGGGCAATACTTGAAAAAAAATAATTGAAATTTATGCAACCAGTGTCAAACACTGCAAGAAGTGTGAATTAAAGATTACCAAAAATATTATACAAATATGCAGAGCATTGGTTTTGCATTCCAGTGTCAGAAAACAGACATAGAAAATAAATTATACATATATATATATTTTTTTTTAAGAGAAGCTTTTTTTATAATGTACAAAAAGAAGATAAACAATGCTAACGAACATTTGAATTGAAACACATATTTAAAAAAATAAAATAAATTGAAAACAATTTTTTACAGGTTTTTTCTTTAAACAAATTATTTATACAGTTATATATCCAGTTCCTGACACTCCCCCCCCCCTCCCCCTCCCCAAAAAAACAACAGATAAACATCTGATTGATGATAGAATTTACGTATATTCACGGACGCTCGGAAACAAAAAAAAAGCCGCATTTACCAATCATGCTACGGCTCAATAGAAGAACTTTATGCAATTTCTAAAGCAATAAATGAGTTTTACGTGAGTACATATTTCATGACACTTACCTACCTTTATTCGATTCTTTTTTTCGCTCCCTCAGGTACTGTAGTCTAATTTCAAATATACTTTTTACCGAATATTGGTATCACCGGAAATAAGTTCCTTTACAAAAATTAGTTCAATTGCAGATCAATAAGAATGTGCATTAAAATTTTATTACAAGATTTAATCCGAACGATCATAGAAGGCAAGTTAAATAAAAGTATGTATTAAAGATTCTATAAAATAGACGTTTATTTCATACATTTTTATTCGAAATGTAGAGTTTACACATTATATAACAAATGGTCAAAATAAAACTTATATTATGCATTGTAGTAGTATATATTTTCACCAGTATCCGTTGTGAAAATATCTATTTTTTCTGGTTTTATTTCTTTACACATCTTGTAGTTCTAATATTTTTGAAACTGTATCTTGTAAAATAAAATGAGGAAGATAATTTCTTCAATAATGACAAGTTCTATGGCATGGATTTTATATATATATATATTTTATATTCATAATTATTATTGGTAAGAAGAAATAAATTATTGATGAAAGAGTCACAAAAAGGGGAAGATCACATTTGTTTCCTTTTCTAACTTGGTCAAGCGAATTCACCCAGGAGAGAATCATCGAGTTCTATTATATAAATCGCTATTTTTTTGACGAAGTCTTCCGATCTGAGCATGCACACATATGTAGCTGCTCTTCTATAAAGACACTTTTGTAAAGTATTGTGTTTTATCACTGTATGATTTCTGTTTCATTATTTTCGAAAGGGAAACATATTCACCTCTGAAGAATTCCAAAGGAGATGGGGGTGAAAACGATGCAATTCTGCAAGACATATTTCAGTATTAAGAATTAAAATACATGCTTCTTTGAGAAAATGACGTCATTTGCATAAGTTAAAGCATTCCAGTTTTACGATCTAGTCTAAAAAATATGTATAGAAAAGAATGCATATAACGTCATTATCCCGGAATATTATACAAACCCAGCAAAAAGTAATTTCGTCATTGAAGAAACTCGGCAAAACAAATCGTATATCTAATGATTCTTATACCTTCATTTGTTTATTTATAATAGCGCAATGTTTTAACAGAAATCCCTCATCTATATTTTTTTCAAAATTCGGAAAATGCTATTACATACGTATTAATAAAATTGCATTCCTTCAGCTTTATGATACGAATTAAGTAAATGCGGAGAAAATAAGTCGAAAAAGTGTTCTTTAAAATACATTTTTGTAAAGTTAATCTGTTGTGTAGTTTGTAAAGTAAGTTCGCAATAAACTAAAAACATTTAATAGATAAATAAAAATTAAATTAAACCAACATTCACCGAGTTATATAACAGACGATATTCTTGACATAGCACGTATTATAACTTCAATTTTTTTTTTCACTTTTTATGAGAAAATGTCAACAAACAGATACCATAATCTACTAGTTTTGCTTTACTTTTAATAGAAATGGAGAACTTGAGTTGCCAAGATTGCAAAAAAAAAAAAAAAAAAAAAAAAAAATGGTATTAAAAACTACAAAGTATAAATATCTCAAAAATAAATTCAGCTTTCCAGAAAATTGCATTTAAAAGTATTTTTTTTCCCTATACAACGGTGTAAAAATTGAAAATGTGCCATGTTTAGTAGTTTAAATATTTTCAGTAGTTTAAAATTGATTGCTTGGCCATAGGCACTGAGGTGCTACACAGCATATGTCCCGGCCAGGTTGACAGCTAAACGCGGGATACTCGGTGTATAGTTCACAAGCAATCTTGGTATTCATTTTATAGACCCCGAAATGACGAAAGGTTGAGTGAACCTTACCCAGTCCGCAACAAGTAATTGAACAGGGACCGATGCAGTGAAAGACCCGTTAAATCTAGAAGAAATATTTTAATGTAAATATGCATTTCTTATGTCTAAAAAATAAACTATGAAATGTAATAAAACTGATTTGTCTGTGATTTAATCAACTAGATTCATCTCATAGCCTGTGACAATTACAGGCAACTTTCATGCAAGGAAACAAATACTGAAAAATTATCACAATAATAAATAAATGCACTGCCATTATTTTTTTATTTATTTCAACATCAGTTTTATGCAGAGTATGGTGATATGTTCTCTAATCATTTACCTTTATTAAATATCATTATAATTATATCATGCGGATGATGCGTTATTAGATGGTACTGGAAGATGATAGATTATTTGCATATTAGCATAGTTTGGAGGCTCTATGTTCTTCTATTGAACACAATGACTAAATAAATTGGCGTTTAAAGTCTATTACAAAATCAAAAGCGAAAATAGAACGGAATTTGAAATTAAAACTTCTTTCGTATCACCTAAGAAATTGATCACTAGTCATGAGTACGAGCTGAATTCAGATTTTATTGTTTTTTATTTCATGTAAAAGGTTGTTAATGTTAATGTCTAAAGCATCAGTTATGCAAATACTATGGTTTTATACATTTGAATAATAAAATAATTTCTGTATTATTTTTCTGGTCTTCTGAAAAATATATATCTAGATGTAAAAATATATTTTATTTTAAAATCTAGTCCATGTGATTAATAATAAATAATATAACTAATTAATTAACTACTAACTACTAACTATAAAACTAACTGATTAATAATAAATAATATAACTAATATGTTTATTATATTTCTTTCATGATCGTAAAAAAACGAATTCCATAGATACTAAAATTCTCTACAAAAATTGTTCATATTTTGTCTCTGATTACATTAGATTAATTTCAAAAATGTATATAAAATTCCACTCCCAATTATATCTTTAAAGAGAAATACACAAAATATATTACAATGATAAGAAAATGCTGTTCTATCCGTTTGATTTATTTTTGCTACAACAGTCAATTTTATGCACAGTAAATTGATGCACTTCTTAACTCTACTGCCCTCAATAAATATCTCTGTAAATATATAAATAAAAGTAAGATATTTCTTTTAGTATATTATACTTATAGATGATAAATTGTGTTTGTAATGAAACCTTTCTTCTTCATATGAATAAACCAGACAACTTAAATTAATGTGTTATCATTTAGCAGCGGACGAATCATTATACGAGAAAGTTTAGTATAATCCAATTGTTTTTGTAAAGTTAATGGGCTGTATTTCTATACTAAATATCTTCAGTCCATTTTGTTTCAAACTAAAACTATGTTATAATTCTGCAAATTTAGAAAAGTCTCTAAATCTGTGATTTCATCAGTTAGATTCCTCTAACGTTTTATAGCTATTGTATGGCAGTTTAGATCAGAGAAAGAATAGAATGACTGAAAATGTATTGGCGTAACTGAAAAATGCAATTACATACGTTTGATTGTACAGTAGAACCTGTTTTATCCGAAACTCTTTTAACCGAAACTTTCCGTTAACCGAAATCCATTTTTAAAGATTTTTTTTCTTTTTTACTATCACATTCTTTATGTGTAAAATCCATTTTGAAAGCTTTATTTTTAACTACCATATTCCTTTGTATAAGTGGTCCTTTCCGAACTACGCGTGCACATAAATATTTTCGATACCCTTTCTTAGAGTTCCTTTGAATTTAACTTGAGCTTTCGTAAGCTGCGGAGTGGAACGAAGAAAACGAACGAATTAGCAATTCTGAAGCTTTTTAATGTTTTGCAAAAGGTTTGGCATGGATGGAGCAGCAGAAAGGGGGCCGTTCAAATATTACGTAAACACCTAAGGGGGGGGGGGAGGGGGTTAGCGATTTGCTTATTTTTGCTGACAAGGGGGGAGGGGGGGTTGAATGATGCTTACGTAAAACATTTTCAGAGTCTCTAACATGTAAAAAAAAAAAAAAAAAAAAAAAAAAAATTATAAAATTTCAAATTGAAAGAAAGAAATAGCAAAAGAATATTAAACTTGAAGTTCTGATGTCAGCTATTTTGACCGCACAAGGAAAACATAAACGATCGAATAGACGTTCTACTGTCTGGTGTATTTAAGTATTTTTTAAAGATGCAATTAACGAAATACACGATCATTCTCTTAACCATTGCATTGCTAGGGCGCACTATTTGGCTGCAAATTAATTTCACACCAACCTTTAGGATGAAATGAGAAGCTGAATTAAAATGGCGTGCAAAGTCCGGAAGATTATAAACTTTGCAAAATGCTATGCTAATTACAGAAGACTCTGTGTCACTAAGAGCAACGAATTATGCCTTGCCCATACACAAACTGTTACTCAAATTTAATTTGTTAGAGTTAATTAGTTAAATTGGTACTTTAAAGTATGCCTAAAATATTCTAGTAATTGGAAAAAGCACAAGATATTTCAAATTAAGTTTAAACTCTTAAAAATGCTAACTAGCCAGAAGGTACTTATAGGTTAACAATAAAAAATATTAAATTGATATAATTTTATTTTATGCATGAAAAATAAGTAAATCTTTAAATTTGATGGTATTAAAATAACAATTTTTTTAGGTTTCGATTTTGTTAGCAGTCATTTATTTATGCATCAACTATTTACCGGCGACGATATGCTCTCTCGTATCTCACCATATGCAATGTATGAATTTACGTACGACATTTCTTGTATAGCAGAAAAGTGCAGGCGTCACCACTTTTTTTTATTTCTTGTAAAGCATAATAATGAAACAAAAAAGAAATAGAGAAAAAAATTACTAAACTACAATGTAGTAATTACATTTTAAAGCAGATAAAAGATATACATAATTGCACGGACGAAAAGTAAATAAGTTTATCTCCAACACCCAGTGTATTGGCGGTACTTATAAGTTCCAAAGAATAATTCAACTGTTAAATCAATTACATACACCGTTCGCTTAAAATAGCTAGTCAAGTTGCATTCTAAGATCATAGTGGACACATTAATAAAATCCAACACTTACCTTGCGTCCTTTACTATGCTTGCAGAAATAAAAAGACAAGCGTGACAATCCTTGCAAAGTGTCCCACAAAAGACATCGACTGTTTCAAAGATAGTCTCCTTCCTCGCTAAAATAACGAACCTAGAACTACTGCTGCCATATAGTCTGACAAAGAATAGTTAAAAGAGTGTTTCTGCAAAGTACCATCGGAATATTAGTAATACTGTCTATGGGATGAAAGTTTAAATTGAGTGCTACGTATAAGTACCGTCAATAGATAAAGGGTTAATAGGAACAGTTTTTCATATAGAAAACACTGTCCAAATACACTCTAAACTCGAAATCATGTCGATATATCAATCGATGAATTTTATATCAGTAGAAATAATCTCACTATTTCAAAGGAATTTGCTCTTTTTGTAGTACATATTTTAAAAGTTGTGTTGAATTTTAATAACTCACTAATGGTTTTTCCAAAAAATGACGGTGAATTTTTTTTTTTTTTTTTTTTTTTTTTTTTTTACTTGGTGTAAAATAATATAAATTTATTTTAAAATGGATATGACTAAACACTCTTCTTTAAGTTTGTGAAAATTATATATATACCACAAAAAAAAATTAAAATGAAGAATCTGTGACAAATTTTTGCGAATTGAATTTCCTATTCATGCGTTGGAAGTTTTTATTTCTCAATAATTTAAAAACATTTTTAATCCTTCAAAGTGCTTCGGAAAATGTTTTTTGTGAATGGTTTATTCTCTTCACATCAATGATTTTTGACGAAGAAATTTTAACATTACATTTCAATTATAAAAATAATAGAAAACTGACTTTCCATTTAAGAATTGAAATATATATGAGAATTATTTTCTTTTCAGCCATTTCAACACGAAAACTTTTATGCTTAAATATGAATTTTAGATTTATAAGATCATTTTAAGCACATATGGTTTTTGTTCTTTTACTTAGCTAAAATTTATTGTATTCAGCATCATAGGTCATCATAATTCTACTAAAGTTTATTTTTATTAACGCAGGTTATCTTTGTGTGGTACCAGGGGTAAAAAAAAAAAGTTCCACGCATTTTTATGACACGGTATTTTTTTTTTTTTAAGTAGAAAGTATAGTAAGCTCTTCTTTGGTATTTTGATCTAACAAGGAACTACCTAATGTGCTACTCGCCCATTTGTATGAGGGTGATATCGTTGGAAAGGTCTCATCGTAAGAAACTAAAAGTCCAGTGAAACTACCGTCCACAACGGACACCGCAGGAGCTGAAGGCAAATTGAAAAACCATTCATACGACGGATAAATAAATAAATAAGTATCAAATGTAACTATGAGCAATTGGCATGTGTTTGTAATGTTGTTTATACAGACAATGTGTTGCTGTATAATGCAATGTACAAAATATACTGTTTGACATAGAATATTATAAATGTCGACTTTTTAACACAGAAAATAGCCGCTGTGCCACAAATAAAATGAGTGTGGAATAATGTAAAGAAAGAAACAATTATCAACTCCTTCAGTACATGTGGACTAAGAAATGTATCCGTAGATAAATCCATTGTTGATATCAGTGCCTTAGAAGATGAAGTGATTCAGATGTCAAACGCGGTTAAATTTGATTATGAACCCAAATCACATGAATATGAGTAAGCTTTTGAGTGTTACGATGATTTATCTGAAATCTGGGAGAATCGTATTATAGGAAATCTCCACAAAGGTAAGACTTTAATTTTTTTATATTAAAAAATAAATTCTCCAGTCATATTCTGATTCAGATGACGAGCTTCCGCTAATCAAAGCTCCTATTTCATGCCAAGAAAAAAATTGTTGAAATCAATAGATTGAAAGAAAGTTCAATACTTGTTAGAAATGATAATAAAATAAATAATTTGTTTAAAGCGATGAAAGAATGTGTAGAAACTAAAATTGTTAAAATCAAAGCAAACTACACTTGATTCTTTCTTTAAAGCCATATTTATGTAGTATGTATTCCATGAAACTTTGCTTTACCCATCATCTTTATTCAGAGACCACCTCTCTGAAAGACCGATTTTTCATGGTCTAATAAGTGGTCGCTTTAGAGAGGTTTCACTGCACTACTCTGTGTGCTATTATATCGTAGTGTTTTTTAAAATAGGTCGAAAATAATCTTTATGAAATATTGCTGTTAAAATACCGTAGCTGTTGGTACGAATGAACTCGAAGTACCCGCACACTGCTGAGTTCTTTCAGCAGTGAAAGAAAAGTCCCATCGGGTAAAATAGTCACATTTGAATCATCTTTCATATCCAATTTTTATTTCTATCGAATATTTTACTTATTGGCTTGGGATCGAATCATGAATCTTTTGCAATTACTATTTTTTTTTTAATTTTTAGTTACTCTACATACCGGGTGTCCCAAAAAGGGCTGACTGATTTTAAAATTCAATAACTTCCAAACGGTGACAGATATTAGAAAAATTCTTGCAGGAGGGTTATGCATAAAGTCAAAAGTTTTATTACAGTGATTTTCGATTTTAGTTCGAATTACAAACAATAGATGGCGCTGTAAGCAATAGTCGCTAAATACAGGCTCGATTTTTGGTCCTTTCTGTTGCTCCATGCAGAAAAAGGAGATGGAAATGTATTATCCGGGCCACGAAGTACCAAAAATCGAGCCTGAATTTAGCCTCTATTCATCGCAGCGCCATCTATTGTTTGTAATTCGAACTAAAATCGAAAATCACTGTAAAAAAACTTTTGTCTTTATGCATAACCCTCCTGCAAGAATTTTTTTAATATCTGTCACCGTTTGGAAGTTATTGAATTTTAAAATCAGTCACTCCTTTTTGGGACACCCGGTATATATATATACTTAAGATCCTCCTGCAAAAAGTTCAAGTTTTTTCCACATCGTTTGAATGATTTAACGAATTAATATTGTGCTTTAAATTGCATGTCTCTAAAGGCAATTCTAAATAAGAAACAAACATTCACACTATAAATAAATATTTGGGAAACAATGTTACACATTCTGCTAAAAACTCATACAGACACAATCGATAACATTGCACCTTTCTGCTCGTCCAACGGAAGAAAGGTAAAATAAAAGAAATATGAAGGCGTATGAAAGATATTTTTTGACGGGTATGCTCATGCTTGAAGTTTGAAGATACCTCTTATTTATTGGTAGGGAAACAGAAAAAGTAACGGCAAGCAAAGATTCTGAACACAAAATTCAAACCGTCAAGTGAATGGCTAGTACAATTCAAAAATCTCATAGAATCGCATACACGAAAATATCCGGAGAAGCGTTAATTGCGAACACCGTACATGTAAAAATTTAAAAAATCCGCGTACGTCCGCAATAGAAAAGTTGCAGGAGTATATATTGCTGATATATTTAAAGCAGTCAAATTTGGATTGTTCATAAATGTGTCTACACCAGAGCTCGAATCAGAGACAATTTGGTGTATGCTGCCAGTACTATGCCATCTGACCTAACCTGGAAAAATCTGTCAGACGGATTTCTTCAGGATGCTAAGTTGGCAGAGTATTCTAAGATTACCTTTGATTAAATTATAACAGCACTAGTTTTAAGGGAGATTTGTTTGGTTCAATATATGTTTCTATGCTTTAAAAATATCAGAGATGTTGGCAGTTACCGTATAGCTTTCATATATAAAAGCAAAACAACCTCTCCAAAAATTGTTCAATTAAAAATAGAAAACTACGAGTAAAATATGTAAAATCCCTAAAATTGTTGCAGCATTGTTGTGCATGCTGTAATGACAAATCATTACATGGAATTTAAGCAAATAACATGTTAAATATTAATTTCTATTAATAAAAGTTAAATTTCAATTTATTTTATTTATAAAAAACGAAAATATTTTTCTTAATGACCATCTTTTCATTACCTTAAAATGTGCACGTTACCGGCAAACGATAATACTGTTTGGGAAAGTTAATAGACGTAACAGCCCTTGTCTACTCTTTTCGTTTTAAAATTCAATTTAAGTTCATTTTTATTAAAAAACAATCATTTTAACTAGGAACATCATATACCAAACATTTATTTAATAAATTCCTGAAAAAAGATACTTTACAGGGGAAAAAATCAACAAAGGTTTTGCCTTAAATTTTATCGGAAATAAAAGTGAACGAAATAAATTAAATATTTTCTATATATAAAACTTTGCTAAGAAGACTTTTACATTAAAAATAAATTGAATAGATTGGAAATATCTTTTATTTTATTCCATTTCCTCTGTACAATTCTAAAAAAATACACACAAAACCCTTTCTAAGAAGTACAATAAAGATAAAAATGATATTTTTTCTCCTTTATTAAAGCTTCGATTCGTCACAGAAAATCCTTTATGTGATTATGAACTGACTAATCACAAAAAAGGATTTTTAAGGATATGATTTTCTGTTTTTTAGTTTGGCTTCTGAATGGCGAATTGCGTTCTCCAAAATACAATTTCTGTAATGAGATTTCCGTTTTGTATAATGAAATTTAAATAACGAGTCTTAGACTTTATAATTTTTTCCCTGGGGTATATCTGAAGCCTTACTTTTGGTAATTGCTGAGGATTTAATAAAAGTTATTTTTTTTTCAAGGAACATTCAAATTTTGCAGATTCGAATATTTCAAAAGCTTTTAAAATTTGACATATAAGGGTACAAATCGAAGTCTGGATATAATGTAATAAATATCGGATGGATTAAACAAGAATTGTGAATCGAATATGTAACTTATATTGAAACAAGTATGTGTGTGATTTATATATGACTACATTGTCAAGAGTGGAAAACTTTCAAAACTATCAACACCAACCCGAAAATAACGTGAGGGACATAAAAAATAAACGCACTAAAAAAATACGCCACGCTGTCAAGTTTACTTAGAATATTTTAGATGTAAATATTTGGCCAGTCTTTGAACGTTTAAAAATATGTTTAAGAATATAAATAATTGCTTTATGTAATCCCAGAATTCTGGGATTAAATAAAATGAGTATTTCGATAATGAAATATTTCATCTAAAATATAAAGAGAAATGGTAAATGTTCCTGTAAATACACTTTTTAAAAAGATCCAAAAAGTATATTTTTCGAACGTCGAATGACTAGCCTAAATTCTCCAGTAATAATGCGCAGAAGAAGTTTCTTGTGTAGTTAATTTATCTAGTTGCATATGAAAAGCTGGAAGACCTTTCAATTTGGGGAACCATAATAGACTGGGAGGTAGCTACAAAGACCATCATCTTATCTACTAAACGGTTGAAATTCCAGAATTAGACAGAAATCTATTATCATATTAAAATTCAACTGGTCTGTCAAGTCGCATCATGGTGGAAACCACCTGCATATCCGAATTTAGCTGTTGTTCAGGTTTACCATGGTATTTTCCTGCATCCAAAGGTATAAATACATGGAGGACTACGTGTTATCCTCCACAATGGGAAGCCTACCAAACAACCAATAAAATGGTGTATGAAGGTGGTTTCTACCAAGATAGGACTTGGCAGGCAAGATGCATTTTAATATGCGAATAGAGTTTTAACTAATCCTGGAATTTCAACTGTCAACTCGATGAGGTGTTGGTTTGTGCAACCGCCTTCGTCTATAATGAAGGTTCTTGAATGACATGTGTAAACGTATAAAAAATTATATATTTAATGTCAATCATACATTAATACTTTTGAAAGTTTTTTTTTTTAATGGTATTTGAAAATCAGATTGAAATGCTTCTAATATTAAAATCATTTGTAAAAGTTCCAAAAAAGGTATTTGTCAGTGTAGTGTTTTAAGAATATCTTAAAATTTAATCGACGGAATGAGCTTTAATTTTGGATTCAAATATTAGAAGCTTCAAACAGATTTTCGTTCATATAATTCATAAATTCGTATTTTTCTTTACTATTACTTTGAAAAATAGATATTCTGAATTTATTATTAAATTTCGCATTTAAAAGAAATGTGTTTTGCAAGATAAAGAATAACTTTAACTTTCGAAATTTCAAAATTTATACCTACTACAATTACTAAAGTTTTTGAGCAAATGACAAAACTAGGTGTTAGTTTTGAAAATGCTAAAGTTAATAATACGCAATTTAGGCTTAAGGATCAAAACCACAGACATATGTTTTAAGAAGTGGAGTAAATGTAATGTCGAGAGGCTTTTATGATCTATTGAAAATTATTTCTATAAAACGTATTAAAATATCTTCCCATTCAGAAGAAGTAATGAAAACAGCTGGTAAACCAATTCACATTTTTTTTTCTGAAGCCAAAAAGGAAATAACTGCAACCGAAGTGTCTAAAAACATAATGTGTCAGTATACAGGCTGCAATATGTTATCTATCGCCGACCTTTAATTTCTTAACCGTTGGTCGTAGACATATAATTCCAATTACAAAAACGTTTCAAATGAGGTAAATATTCATGTTGTGGCATTATTAAAATGAAAAAAAATCAATTTTATAAAAATTACGAAAACTAACTTTTTATACGATTCCCCAGTCCCTATAGTTATATTTAGTAAAAGTTTACCCATATCATAACAGATGAAACACAAAAATTTTGACATCTGTACTACAAAAATCAACAGAGTTATTAAATTTCAAAGTTTGAGATTTTTGCACATGATTTTGTCCTTCATTGAGGGATCAGTTAAAAGATCAATTCAAGTAATTTGAGATCAAAATCATGGTGCAATGTTCTTTTTACGATGAAGCCATTTTTAGCCGGTATCGTCGGTACTTTTGAATGTCGTTCGACCCATAAAAGTTAGCTCAAATTTTTAGATGAAATAACCCTATTTGGTGATACCGGCTAAAAGTGGTTTCGCCGTAAAAGGGACATTGCACTCTGATTTTGATCCGAATTACTTTAATTCATCTTTTAACTGATCCCTTAATGAAAAACAAAATCATGTGCAAAAATCTCAAACTTTGAAATTTAACAACTCTGTTGATTTTTGTAGTACAGATGTCAAACTTTTTTGTGTTTCATCTGTTATGATATGGGTAAACTTTTACTAAATATAACTATAGGGACTGGGGGACCGTATAAAAAGTTAGTTTTCGTAATTTTTATAAAATTGATTTTTTACTTTTAATAATGCCACAGCATGAATACTTAGCTCATTTGAAACGTTTTTGTAATTGGAACTATATGTCTACGACAAACGGTTGAGAAATTAAAGGTCGGCGATAGATAACATATTGCACCCTGTATATCGGATCTGAATATTAATCGAAAATCGCTATGGAGAAAATCAACATACTAGTCGACTCTTTAATAGTCATGTAAACGAAATTAACTTATGTATTTAATGGTTCTGAAGCAAAATGAAGTTTTTTTAAATATTTTAGCGTAATAAATATTATATCGCGTAAGCAAAATTTAGAAAATCAAGCTATTTAAAAGGTTATTTGATTTAGAATGTTTGGGATTCTTCCGTATTGACAATTTGAATTCAGAAGATAAGGAATATTCTAAATAGTATTAAAATTATATAAAACTGATACACCATCGATAGTAAGTTAAACTAACTTGAACGAACATTTTGAATCGCTAATAACCGTTTAAAAACTGTCTTTGCAAGAATTAAGAAAAATCGAGATTTTCATAATCAGTTAAAGGACGATATTTCAAGGCATATAGATCAAGAAAGTGCTGTAAAGAATAATGAAAACGAGTATGGTGATAATTATATAATCTCTTATATAACACATCACGCGGTAATATACGAAGTCAAAACAACTGCGAACGTTAGAATAGCTTTCGATTTCTAAAAAAAAAAAAAAAAAAAAAAAAAAAAAAAACGAAATTTCCGTTACTTAATGAGTGTTTATCCCAAGTATCACGTAACAATCTATATTCTGATACTTTCTTTGCAATTCTGTCTAAATGTGTTTGGCATAACAGTAGATATAGAATTTGCATCTTTGCAAATTGTCTTGATGCTAACAGAAACGCAGTCAAATTTCTTTGTTATAGAATATTTAGACGGAAAAACAGAAGTCTTAAGGATGATACAAGTAATTTTCTAATCAAATTTTCTAGGTGTGACAATTAAACACCATACCATTAAATAAAATATTGTCTATCCAGCTTCTATCTAGGCGGTCCGATTCATAACTTAGTAGACACAGATTTAGCGTACACCAACCACAATCAATTAAAGTTCATTTTAGTAGAAGCTGTCTTCAATATGAGCAACTTGGGCAACTAATATTTACCCATTGCAAGATTGATTTCAGGAATAAGTTAACAAAGGTGAAGAGAAACTTTTTCTCTGCTCCCATGATATCGAAGGTCGCGCGATGCGCGCGCATCCTAGCTTAGAATGCGACTTTGTTTTTGTTGTGGCTGGGACGATACGAAGCAATGTTGTGATTTTAAAAAAGCATGATCGCTGTAATTTTTTACAGTTTGTTGATGAGGCTAAGCCTCCCTTATTTCGAAAAACCAGTACAAGTATTTGATAATTCTTGCTGTATATATGTATATAATCATGATCTGTAAATAGTCATTAAATATTTAAAGAAAAGAACCCAGAAAGCACCTCCTTCTTTGAGTTGATGTTCGACTGTCTTTGAAATTTTCTTCATGGTGCATCACGCCGGAAAGAAAGAAAGAAAAGTATTCGTTACCCTATTAATGTCTTCAAAACACAAATAAGGAAATAGAGCATAGTAAGTGATAAGAAGACAGCAAAGGTAAGATAAGTTTTTCATATTTTATTTCGAAATGTCTGATTTAGAAAAGTTGAAAAAGAATCGTACAGTTTTGAGAACAGCAGTAACAAAGCTGATTAATAATATAGAAAATGTTATGAAGGATAGTCCAATAAATTTTGATAATTTAAAAGAATTATTTATTCAGTTAGATACTAAAGCAGAATTATTGAAGTCAGTTGACGAGAAAATTGAGCCCCTTTTAGGGTTAGACGACTATGAAACCGAAATCAATTCTGTTTATGATTACGTGGATAAAATATCAGTTGCAAAATTCCGGGTGAAGAAAAATTAACCGAAAACAAAAAAATTGTTAATGTGATTTAAATAACAGTCAAGATTTAAAATCGAATGTGATTAATTATGAAAACTCAGTTGTTAAATTGCCAAAACTCAATATACAAAAATTCTATGGCGACTGTACGCAATATATTTCATTTTTTAATACCTTTAAAAATACAATTCACGAAAATAAATCGCTTTCGAAAATTGAAAAATTTCATTATTTAAAGAGTTACTTATCTGGAGCTGCGGCTAATGCTGTAGAAGGTTTTGAAATATCAGAAGCTAATTATGACGCAGCATTGAAAGTTTTAGAATCGCGCTATGGTCAAAAAGACGTGATAATTAATCATCACCTGAACAAGCTTCTTAATTTATCCCCTGTTTATAAGGCTAACGAAATTCAAAAATTGAAAAAATTGCACAGTGATATAGAAATAAATGTTCGATGTTTGTCCACATTAGGACTCGAACCAGCAAATTATGGCTCCATGCTTATCGCCGTAATTTTAAAATTAATACCGGCAGAATTAGCTTTGGAATATAATAGACAAAATGTAGATAATTTAACACATTCAGATATACATAAATTATTAGATTTTCTGCACACTGAAATAAAAAGCAGAGAACACACATTTTTTTTCGAGAATGAAAGCATTTGAAAATAATAAAACAAAAATCAAGAGTCAAACAACAAAAACTGAATTTAAATCTACTTGTGAATTTATGAACATTTCGAATGATAAATCGACTTCAGATAGGCAGCTAACTCATTGCATTTTTTGCAACGATAGTAAACATTCATCTGATTTGTGTAAGGCTGTTGATGTAAACACTAAAAGAAATTTGTTGAAATCTCAAGGAAGATGTTTCCTTTGCTTAGGCAGGAAACACGTTATCAAAAATTGTAACTCTAAAACTAGTTGCAAGAACTGTTCAGGCAGACATAATCAAACGATATGCCTAAAATCTAAATTAATAAAAGAAGTAACTACACCCGAATTAAAAGGTAATGAAAATGAAGCTAGTGAAAAAGTAATTTCGGCTATTTCCTCTACAGAAAATAATAAAATTCTTCTACAAACTTGTTGTGTAAAAATAAAATGAAATGGAAAACAATCTCTAATTAGGTTACTTTTAGATTGTGGGAGCATGCGAACCTTTATATCTGAAGAAATAGCAAATAAATTGAATTCACAGGCAATAAGAAAAGAAAAATTGTCGGTTTTTACATTTGGAAATAAGAACCCCATTGAAAAAACCTTTGAAGTGGTTAAACTAACTATTGAAAATAAAAATGTACCTAATTCAAAATTAGATATAGAAGCGCTAGTCACCAATCAAATATCAGCTACTGAAATCCCCCACCTGAAATCAATGATTTGATGAAAAGTAAACAATTTGAAAATTTAACCCTTGCGGACACACCCACATCCAAAGAACCCATTACATTACTTATAGGTGCTGACTATTATTATGAGATTGTTACTGGAAATATAAAACATTTGAATAAAAAATTAGTAGCTGTCGACACCATTTTTGGTTGGTGTCTACAGGGAAAAACAACTGACAGTTATACGCTCTTAGCATTTAATGTAATAGTAGAAAAAAATTTTATTTCTGAACAGATTGAAAAATTCTGGAATATCGAATCATCTGGCCTTTCTAATACTAAACAGGATTCAGATTTTTCGGAAAATAATGTTATGAAGCAGTTTGAGTCAGAAATTAAATACAATGATAAGTGATATACAGTTCGATTTCCGTGGAAGCTTGAAAGGGAATGTTTAAATAACAATCGGAAAATTGCAGAATATAGATTTTTTAAACTCAAACAAAGATTGATTAAAAACCCTGAATTATTTTTTGAGTATAAGGAGGTGTTAGCAGATTATTTGAAACAAGGTATTATTGAGTTAGTTACAGAGCCTGAAGAAAAACAAAATGTAACTTTTTATTTACCTCATCGAGAAATAATTAGAACTGATAGGACAACGAGCAGATTACGCATAGTTTTCGATGCCTCTGCTCATGACACAGGCTCACTGTCTTTGAATAATTGCCTGCATGTAGGTCCAAATTTGTATCCTGAAATATTTGATGTTTTGTTACGGTTTAGATTTAATCCCATAGCTTTTACAACTGATATAAAACAAGCTTTTCTACAAATAATTATAGATGAAAAAGATCGTGATGTAACAAGATTTTTATTTTCACAAGATTTGTTTGATAATTCTAAACCCTTTGAAATTTATAGATTCACCAGAGTGTTATTTGGAATTAGTAGCAGTCCCTTTTTATTGGCTGCAAAAATTAAACACCACTTGAAAAAATACACCGAAAAATATCCAGACACAGTAAAATTTTTAAATGAAAATATATATGTCGATGACGTTATAGGAAGTCATGAAAATATTGATCAAGCCCTATCCACTAGTTTACAATGTATTGATATATTTGAAAATGCAAGTATGCATTTACACAAATGGCATACGAACTCTTTACCACTTAGTGAACTATGGAAAGAAAATGGCATAACTTCAGAAGTTAATTCTGAAGCTTTTGGAGAACAAAATCTCCCTTATAAAGTTTTAGGAATCGCTTGGAATAATTCCAAAGATTTACTTTATTTTGATGTTCGAGGTTTAGTTGATTTCGTTTCAAGAAGAATAGACACCAAAAGATTTATTCTACAAGTTTTAGGTAGGATTTTTGATCCACTTGGATTCCTAGGACCATTTACATTAAGACTAAAATGTATAATTCAACAAATTTGGAATTTGGGTCAAGATTGGGATGACACCTTACCCGAAGATTTACGTATACTTTGGAGTAGCTGGTGTAACGAACTCCCTCATTTGAAAAACTTTTCAGTACCCAGATACTATTTTTCTGACATCACCAATTGGCATGATTATGACCTACGATTGCATATTTTTGCCGATTCGAGCATGAAGGCTTATGGTACGGTTGCTTATTTACGTGTAGCAACAACCACCGAAAATGTTCGAACAGTTTTTGTTGCTTCGAAAAACAGGGTTGCTCCACTGAAAGCGCTTACCTTGCCAAGGCTTGAATTGATGGCCGCATTGTTGTCGGCCAAGCTAAGTAGTAACATTTTGAAAGCTTTAAAATTGAATGTACCGACTTATTACTGGACAGATTCAAAAATATCCTATTTTTGGATAAAAGGATCCCCTAAACAGTTTAAACCCTTTGTCAGAAACAGAACTGAAGAGATCCATAAATTGACCTCACCTGATAACTGGTATCATTGCCCTGGTACTGCCAATCCAGCTGATATAGTTTCTCGAGGATAAAAAATCTCTAGGATAATCAATGATACAACTTGGTTACAAGGACCAGAATGGCTAAGTTTACCTCCTGAGTGTTGGCCAATATCAGAAAACAAAGAAATCGCTTACTCAGATGAATTAGAATACAAAAAAAAAAAAATCCTAACGATGTTTTTCAGAGCGAGTGCTTAGTCAAAAAACTAGAAAATCCCATAAACATTTCAAAATATAGTAATTTAGAGAAACTTTTGAGAATTACCGTTTGGGTAAAGAAATTCATTATGAAGCTGAAAAAATCAACTGAAGTGCAAGACGTAGTAACAACCGAAGAATTACTCGAAGCTGAAAATTTTTTGATACAATCTGAACAAAAACAATTTTATAAGGAAGAAATAGAATATCTAAAAAATAGTAAATCAGTGGATAAGACGTCATCCTTATCAAATTTCATGCCCTTTATTGACAAAAACGGTTTGATGAGCTTGGGCGGAAGGCTCGAATTTTCTAACCTGTCCGCAGAAGAGAAAAACCCAATAATTCTCCCCAAACATTCTTGGTTAACTACTCTAATAGTTCGTCAAGAGCACGAGAAAATTATGCATGGAGGGACAGCCAGTACTTTGGCAAAAATTAGATCTCGTTTTTGGATACCTAAAGGTCGTCAGTTGGTCAAGAGTGTTATCAAGAATTGTATAATATGTAAAAAATATTTCTCCAAACCAGCAGACCAGATCACCGCACCATTACCAATAGAAAGAGCTGCATGGTGGGGAGACTTCTATGAGCGACTAGTAAAGTCAGTCAAAGACTGTTTGAGAAAAGTAATTGGTAGAGCACTCTTAAGTTATGATGAATTAGCGACTCTGTTGACAGAAGTGGAAGCAGTTTTGAATACGCGACCATTGACGTATGTATATAGCGACAGCAATGAACCAGAACCTCTTACTCCAATGCACTTTTTAAATTTTGGAAAAGAACTTTCATTTCCTATCAATTTTTTTGAAATAATTGAAGATTGTTCAAAGAGATTAATACTCCTGAAAAGAAAAAAATATCAATCTTTACTATTGAAACAATTGTGGACCAAATGGAAAAAACAATATTTGATGGATTTAAAAACGGCCCATTCATTGAAAAAATCCTAATGCCCATACGCCACTGAAAGTGGGCGATATTGTTTTAATTCAAGATGACGCAAAAAATAAGTTTCTTTGGAAACTTGGTAAGATTCAGACTGCCATTCCTGGAAGAGATGGCAATATTCGTTCATACGAAATAAAAACAGCGAGTGGAATCTTAAAAGGATCCGTTCAGCACTTGTATCCCTTTGAAGTACAAGACGACTAGCAAGTGACTTTTTGCAGACTTTTTATAAACATTCATAAACTCTTATAGACATTCATAAACTTTTATAGACATTTATTTAGTTTGTTTTTTCTGCATTTAGGACTCTAAATATTTTCTTTAGTCTTATTTATATATAGAATCTTTGAATTTTGGTAGTATAAGTATGTATATGATTTAACTGCAAAAAAAAAAAAAAAAAAAAAAAAAAAAAAAAATGTGTGTGTTATTTAACAGTCATTATTTTTACTGTGTAATTTAAAGTGTTTTATTTAGAATTTATTGATATTTTGAATTTGACTAATTAAGTGATTAATTAGATATTGTTTGAATTCTTACATTTAGTATTTTGTATTCGAATTTTAAAAATTGTGTTAGATTACTGAACCACTGATACGAAAAATTGAATTTTTATGATTTTATGATGGAATTTTGATTTGTGAACTCTTTAAGAGTTCAGGAGGGGAGTGTGAAGAGAAACTTTTTCTCTGCTCCCATGATATCGAAGGTCGCGCGATGCGCGCGCATCCTAGCTTAGAATGCGACTTTGTTTTTGTTGTGGCTGGGACGATACGAAGCAATGTTGTGATTTTAAAAAAGCATGATCGCTGTAATTTTTTACAGTTTGTTGATGAGGCTAAGCCTCCCTTATTTCGAAAAACCAGTACAAGTATTTGATAATTCTTGCTGTATATATGTATATAATCATGATCTGTAAATAGTCATTAAATATTTAAAGAAAAAAACCCAGAAAGCACCTCCTTCTTTGAGTTGATGTTCGACTGTCTTTGAAATTTTCTTCAAAGGAATAACTCGAATAACCCGAAAAGGGACCATTATACTTGATGGCAACTCCGATATCGGAAGAAATGCAAATGACTGGAAAAAAATGTTCTCCTTGTGATTGTAAGTCAAGATATCACCGCTGTCAAAAAAGATCAAGCGCTTTTTTCTATGACTATGTAAACCAGAAGCATAATCAGAATACTAGGTGACCTTTTTGTCTGATAGTTCCAGAGCGTCGAGATACAAATGCAAGACAAATCTGGGAATATAATGCTATATGTGAAGAACTGTCTAGCCCACCCGAAGAACTTTCAGATTTTTAAAAACGTACATGCTAAGGTTTTTTTTTTTTTTTTTTTTTTTTTTTTACTTGATTCTACGTTTGCCACGGCGGATGGCTCAAAGCTTTTTTAATAACCCGAAACATATTTAACGAATGTCGATTACTCGTCGGAACGATATAAACATAAAGAGTATGCGTTTTTCATTTTCTTCAACAGAAGAAGCCTCAGTAATTTTAGATAGCATAAAAAAAACAATGCAAACTATTTCCGGGAGGATGATTTTACATCAAACAAAAGTTATGCACAACGAGAGGCATGGACTAGCCACCTTCTGTATCAAAATAAATAGCTGTGGTTGAACACATTAGGAAAAAAAATAAATATTCTTCGAACAGTTATTGAAGCACAAGAATCATCACTGTAAGTCATTTTGGAAGGTCAAAAGACATTATGAAATGTCCAAAAAAAGATCTCCCTGTGTTTATACCCATAAGAATGAAGCGTTTAAGAGCAACCATGATGGTGAATCAGAATACTCGCCTAGTCTCAAATTATCTGCTATTGGAATTGTCTTCAAAATCTTCTTCAGATCCGCCGTAAAACTGCATTAGTAACTAGTCTGTGATGCAAAGATTTAGTGCTTTTGGTTTATGTTCAAACAATAGGCTAACGGGAGAAATTACTTTAGTACTTTTGTTTCAGGTTGTTATGTATTAATGACAATAAGTCCTAGTTGTATACATTTATATTATTAGTTATTATTCAAGCTAAAAACACACAATGAATTAAACTTGAACTTAAATACATCTTAATATAAATATGTGCAAAATATACCATTTCCCACATTAAACAAATAAAAGAAATCTCTGAACTGCCACATTATGCGGATCACATTTAGTACCCGATCCCGCTTAATAGGCAACTTTTGTCCAATCTTTTAAAACGCATATTAATCGGGTTCGACTGCATATTTTAAGTGAAATATCAGCCAGCAATATATTTTGAGTGTAATAAAATCATGTTTGAGACATACTTTTCTAAATCTGTATCACTGCTGTCTACGTTAAGGGATATATATGTTTTTTTCCAAACCAACGTCACGAATCACTATGAGATGAAATAAAACGGGAAAAACATATTCTAAATAATAAATAAAATGGTTTTAAAAGATCAAACAGCGAAAGTAAAAGATGATAATAATTTAAAATCTTCCTTAGAATTCGTATTGATTCAAATATTTAACATGCAAAATAAAATTTTATATAAAAATTATACATAGCAAAAAGCCTAAAGCTTTTAATGTTTAAGTTAATATCTTCATTATGCTCATTATAGGATTAAATTTATTTTAATTTTAGCTCTAAATAAAAATTTTACAATAATTAACGATATATATATATATATATTTTTTTTTTTTTAAGTAGTTTTGTTCCGGGTTTTCGATAATTACTTTAAAAATACATGTATATTTTCTTGTCTCAGTTATTTTAAAAGTACTTTTGTGGTTTCCTATTTGTAATATGATTATACACTATATGGCCAAAGGTGACCGGCTACTCGCGATTTTTGACGTTTTCTTAAATATCTAGAAAAATTCATGAAAAATTATCCTAAAACACCAGGTGTGTAAACAGAATAGTACAGTTCATATATTTCCATGAAGATTTTTTCTCGAAACCCCATAAGGGACCGTCAAAAATTGAAAAAGAACTAATATCTTTTGGATAACCCTGTTAAAACTAATACAGAAAAGCGTTCAAACTGTAGTTATGATTAAGTGCCTTATTGTAATACATTGTGTTCATTTTTATGAGAATACATTGTGTTCATTTTTATGAGATTAGCACGTATATTTGTAGAGAAATTACAGTTTTTATGAAAACTAGGGGATCATACCCGGGCTTCCCGGGTTAAAGAATATAGGTGAGAACTTTTATTTTTGTTGAAAAGTAATTTTTTTATAAGCAATATTTTTTTTATATTGACCACTTACATTAAAAAAGCATTTTTCATATGGAAAATACGAATTTGAATAAATTTTTGAAATTTATCAAAAGCGATATTTTCTTATTAACCGCATGCTAAGAGTTATTTGCCAAGATTTTGCTACTTATGGCATCCTTTTATATTCTGATAATTTCAGAGCTTATACATGTCTGGTAAATTTGTGTTTTATTTATATTATTTTATTTATTTATTCATAGGGCAATTTTTTTATGGATATTAGCCGTAAGAAAATGATCAAGTCTTTATTTTGTTTTAAGGGCAAACGGATTAATCTTTCGTAATCGAGCTCCGTGCGATATAGATAAATTTAAAAAAAATATTTCATGCTTTAAAATTGTTTTTAAAACCATAGACAATCAGTAAACTGAGATGAACTTTGCAAATAAATTCCATTTGAAAAAAAATCCTATTTGGTGATCTAAAAATTTAAACTGTACGATTACAAATATAATAGATTTGTGTTTTTTCAATATTATTCTTTTAATTGTGTATAAAAGAAGTATTAATTTCGTTAATTTGTCCTTCGCAAATATGTTAGATTGGTGGGGTTTTTTAATATTATTCTTTTATTTGTTTATGAAGGAAGTACTAATTTCGTTATGCAAAAATAGTCAGAAACAAATGCTGAAAAATATTTGTTACTTTATGTGCAAAATGTTTATTATTATTACGTATTGAAACCGGCATGTGATAAGATAAACTTAAAAAAAATACTTAAAAATTATTTTAGAAAATATAATACATCAGTCAATGAATACAGTTTTTAAACAAATTGCATTTGAAAGCAATTTTTTTTTCCTTATGCGACGAAAATTGAAAATGTACGATGGTCAGAAGATTAAAAAATTGCAGTAGCGAAAATTTCAAGACCTAAATTTGATCGTGAAGTGTTGCTATTCGTAAAATGACGTCAGCGTTAGAGCACAGATACGTTTGTTCTTTATATTATAGATACTTAATCAGTAAAATATAATAAAGATCAGTTATTAGGGTGTGGTTATCAACTGGGGCTCTTATGCTTGGATTTCCGGAATGAAAACAGCAATTTTCACCATCTCAAAATTTGCATGCGCACTTCTCATATCCATATTCATCATTTAAAAAAAATTGTATCTTGTTTGATCATTTAAAAATCCTTTTAACTCAAAACTTGAAGTCACAATTGTCAGCAACATCTTTTACGTGAACAGACGCACTCTTTACTCGAGATTCTAATCTCAATTCCGGAGAGTAAAAGTTTCCGTAATTTATATTTTTTAGATGCATTTGAGTTAAAATGTTTAGTTTTATCTAAGAAAATGATCGTTTTATTTTAAATATGACTTCATTTTCACTTAAATAAGCATTTCGCCTAGTGTCTGAAACTTAGTATCAGTACACGTGCAGAAGGAAAACAATACAGAAAATTTATGAGGAAAAATGCGTGTTTTCAAAAGCAGTATGTCATTTTCCGTTATTATGCTCCTAATATAACATTCTGCTCCTAATGGGATTTTGCGCCACTAAACCCTATACAACAATTTTTATCAACAATTTTGAATTTTTATCAGAAAAAAGCATGAATAAAGTTAAAAATAACTCATTGTTTCTCTCTTGTTTGCAATAATGAAAGCATCTAATTGCATCTAATTTTCATCATTTTGAAGAAATTTCATAAAATGCTTTTAAAATTAAAATATAAAAGTGGGGATATTAAAAAAAAATAAAATTAAAAAAATTAAAAAAACAGATAGTGCGATTACATCTACAAAGGAAGAACTTTCAGTTAAAAAAAAAAAAAAATTATATATATATTAGTAAAATTGGTTCAGCATAAAGATCACGGCAGATGACTAAAAAACACATTTGCGTTTTAAATATATAGATTATATAAAATTAGGAAAAATTAAATTAAGCAGTTTATGTTTTTTGATAAAATTATAGTAGAACGTCCTAAAGAATAGCATTAAAATTTTATTATTCAAGAGAATTTTTGACAAAAACTTCAGGAACACGATATTATTTTAAACCACGAATTATTTGTTTGCTAGTCTAACTCGGCGAAGCAAATCCATCCAGGCGAAAATCATCAATTTCTGTAATATAAATCGCTATTATTTGCATTTTACCTTTCTTTTATAAAGACACTCTAAATTTTTGTAAAACATTGCGTTTTATCAGTATGTGATTTCGATTACATTATTTTTAAAAGTAAAGCATTTTCACCTGTGAAGAATTTCAAAGCAGCTGGGCTGTGAAAATGACGCACTTCTACAAAACATAATTCACGTTTAAGAATTAAAATACACGCTTTTTTATAAAATGACGTCATTTGCATCCACTAAAGCAATCCACTATTATAATCCAATCTTAAACTTCGTCTGTAAAAAAGTGTGCATATGACGTCATTATCACGGAATAACAGACAATATTCTTGACGTAGCCCATATTTTAATTTCAACTTTTTTTCAGGTTTTATGAGAAAATGGCAACAAAAAGATACAGTATTTCCTATTTTTGACTATTTTCAGTTTACTTTCAATGGCTTTCAATAGAAATGAGGTACTTTTGTTGCCACGATAAGAAAAATGGTATTAAAAACTACAAAAAAATTAATATCTCAAAACTAAATTGAGATACAGCTTTCAAATAAATTGCATATAAAAGAGTATTTTTTTCCTTATACGACGGTGTAAAAATTTTAACTGTGCAATGTTTAGAAGTTTAAAAATTTGCAGTAGAGTAAATTGCAAAACCAAAATTTTATTTCAAATTTCAAAGTGTTGCCATTCGCAAAATGACGTATGCGTTACGCACAGATATGTTTGTCCTTTATAATATAGATAGTCCCAAATTTTGCCAAGTTTTTTGCTTATACAGTACAAAGTCTAAAGTTCGGACATCCAATGTCGGAATTCTCCAAAGTTCGTACTTTCAAGTGGCAGTATTCAATAAGAAGTGAAAAAACAAAATTGTTGAAACAAAAAAAGGTCCAGAGAAAAGAAGCTTTATTACTAAATCTTAACTCATTTCTCTGTACAGAATAAAAGAAATACTTCTTAATGATATACCTAAAATAATAAAGCAGACCACATTAACTAAAATGTTCAATAATTCAGAAAGTTACAATTTCTTCTTAAATTGCTTGTTTCCATAAGGCTGTTCTCAACTTCTCTGCTCTAGAAGCGCAAAATGTTTTGACACATTTAGAAATTCATTCTTTTAACGGAAAGTTATAAATTGGAAGTTCTGACTATGGAAGCGATTTGGAATCGAACTGTGTTTTCCACTTTTTTTATAAATAAATTACCTATAGAGTTATAAGCAATTTTGATCATGTGACAAAGACGTTTTTCACCCTTCCTAGTGTGGTTATTCTTCTTTTGCGCGGGAATTCTTTTCAAAACGCCACCTTTGACACTATTTTCTAAAAGATCCATTGCTTTTGCAAAAAACCCCGGAAAACACAGTTCGATTACATAGTTTCTAAACAACAACACCCGCTAGTTTCATGCATCTCCAAACAAAAAGAAATTAAGACTTATGTCATAAAGTTGCTCTTTTGGATTTGAGAACAAACTTAAATAAATGTTTTTGTTTTACTTTTTATTTTGTTATGGTTTAGTTAAGAAAAATGATTATTTAATTTGATATTAATAGTTTTATATGCAATTTTTAACATATAAACGTCATATTTTGCTTTTTTTATGTGGTGAATTTTATTTTCCTTTTTATTGGGAAAGCAATAATTTTGATGACCCAAAGTTCGGAAAAAACCGAAGTTTGGACTTGGTAAAGTCCCGAGGATTCCGGACTTCAGACGTTGTACTGTAATTTGTAGAGTTCTTCATATAAAGAAAAGTTCTTTTCAGAAAATATGACAAAAAAACATTGTACGCATTACCTGCAATCAGAATGACAAAATAATAAAAAATGATCAATTTTACTAAATAATGATTCACTGCGCATACCCGAATGTAAACATAATATAATTTGCTTATCGTGTTAGCTAAATGTATAGAGCAACTTTTGTGAAAATCTCAAAAATATAATTTGAAAAGTCTGAAAATTATCGTTTATAGAATAAGCTCAAAATCCGTTACTCCAAAAAGGAAGCAAAAAGATGAGGGCCTGTATCAAAATACTGTAGTAAGTGCAATATTGTGTATGCTATACTGGCACTAATCAATAGATATATGGGTACAACTCCCCATCTTTTTGCTTATTTTGGAAACAACGGATTTTGAGATTATTCTATCAACGATAATTTTCAGAATTTCCAAGCTATGTTTTTGAAACTGTTACAAAAGTTGCGCTATACATTTAGCTAACACATTATGAACATTATATTTTGTTTACGTTCGGGCATGCGCTGTAAATCATTATTTAGTAAACGTGCTCATTTTCCATACAATCTTTGTTATTTTTTCAATCTGATTGCAGTGTGTTAAGTACAATGTTATTTGTCATATTTTCTGAAAAGAACTTTTTTTAAAAAATATTATGAACTCTACAAATTATAAGCATAAAATTTGGCAAAATATCGAACTCTTTTTATAAAAACTTTAAATTCTCTACGAATATACATGCGTATACACATGCGAATATTCGTTTTTTCAATTTGTTGACGGTCCCCTATGTGGTTTCGGGAAAAATCTTCACGGAAATATATGACCTGTACTATTATGTTATTATGTTTAGGGCAGACTGGGGATGAAAGGGACAAGGGATGAAAGGGTCATTCAAAATTTGAGGACGATAATAAAATGCAGAAATTTTCAACTTTAGCTCAATCGATGGCGATACTTGTTCTGCCGTAATAATCCTTAAAAGTGACGTCAACAATTGTAGCGTTCTAGGTGGTGAAATCAAAACTTGTTTTTGACATAAAAAAGTAAATTTTGATCTTACTTTTATTTTTTTCTCTATAAAAATAATATGGTGTTTAGCATTATAATATTTATGTTATTTAGCACTATAAAGTATGCACTTTATATCAATACCGGTATATTTTGTTAGCTAAAATACTGTCATGCATGAATACATTTTTTACGTAGCTAGCTGGGTATCGGTTTGAAAGGTACAGCAACTGAGGGGAAAGGGACATGTCCCTTTCAACCACCCGTGTTTTGTTATTATTTAAACAAAATATTATTTATATTTTGTAAAATTTATGTTATGGTTTTAGTTTTTTATGTAGAAAGAATGAATGCATTACTATGTACAACAAAAATATGCAAATATTACAATAATATACAAATATAATTCTGGAATTTTTTTTTTTTCAAAAATCATCAAAAAGTCAATATGCTTCGAAAATATAAAAGGAAATTTTAGAAAAAACGAATTACGGAAGAAGAAATGATGTGTACTGTATCTGAAGAAGAGAACAAAGCAGTGTCCGTTAGATCAGCAGATAAAGCCTACGTCATTGAAAAGTCCTGTTTAGAAAGAATTGTTCTAAAATGTAAGAATGCACAAGAAGATGAATTTCAATACACCCATATGGTTAAAAAAAAAGTTTTTAGTGGAGGTCCATAAAAAGAGTTAGGTTCATATTTGCTCTAAGCATCTAATATGAACTATGGTTTAACAATTGTGCATAAGAGTATTCAATTTCTTTGAATTCTCGAAATAGGTCCCTGTCTTGGGACACAAACAAGCAAGCTGGAAATGATTGTTTCCAAGATTTCAATTAACAAAATTCATTACTTTCTCTTACGAAACCCTATAGTCATTAGTTTAAAAAGAAGTACTGGTTTCAACAAAGCTAATGTTGATATTTTTTTAACACTTTTAGTCAGTTATGAATCGCTAAAAATTCGCACGGAATATAATATATAACTGTGATGAAACACGTTTAATGAGAGTACATGCCTCCAAATATAGTAGTAAAACGCGGTGAAAGAAATTTTCTGACGTAACATCAGCTGAACGTGGTCAACTTGTCACACTTTTGTTTCTGCATCAGGTAACTCTGTTCGAAAGAATTCGTTTCCCCAAGGAAGAATTACAAAGTGTTCATGCTCGGAGCTGCCCCATCCCAAAGGCTTGGACTTGCTCATCAAAGTTGGTGGATGACCGCAGAATTGTTTTAAAGCAATTGTGCATTAGCCTAATATTCTATTTGTTCCAAAAGTGATCCCATTCTTCTCTTATTTGATAATCATGGAAGCAAAACAAATATTAAAGCAATAAAATTTGCGAAAGGTAATGGAATAATTATGGTAAAATTCCTGTCGCAGTTTATCCACAAACGACTGAAAAGCACTCGGAATGAATTCGAAGTACATTTTCTTAGAAAAAAGAAGAATTAAAACCACTTTGTATTTACTGATACTATTGAAATGAATGACGCGAATATCAATGATTTTGTGATGAAATTACCTATGTCCGTAACTGGTGTTGAGACAGGTAGAGCTAAATCTTTCTTAAAATTTTTGATTTAAAGTTATTTTTTTGTCAAGTAGACCTAAACAAGTTATTTTCTTGTTTTTGTTTTATAATATGTTGCAATATGTTTTATTTTTAATGGTGTATTATTATCTTTTATTTTTGAATAATGTAATCACAAATGAAAAAAAAATGTTCATAAAATTGTTTTATTTATGTGCGTCCCTTTCAACCCCGCACAGTTTCCCTTTCAACCCCACAACGGGGTTAAAAGAGACATTTCTCCCAATTTATAAAAATGCGTACAAATTTTAAATTACTGTATTTGAGGATAAGAGGTTTTTCTAGTATTAAAGCAAAGGTTTTAGACAAAAATTAGACGCAATCATGATAATGATATCTATTAATGTCATTATTTTATAACCTTATAAAGACAAAATGTCTCTTTCAACCCCACTCTCCCCTACACACGTAGAGTTTCAGGATAATTCCTCATGTATTTTTCTAGATATTTCAGAAAATGTCAAAAATCCCAAGTGGGCGGTCACCTTTGGCCATATAGTGTTTATTGATCCTACTTTTGCAATTTTCTTATTAAAAGCATATCTATTAAATACTTATCTATTTTTCCTGGGATTTTTCAGTTTAAGTAAAATAAATTAGAAACTTAGCTGAACAGAATTAAATTAAATACTAACAAAATATTTATTTTAATATATTTTATATAAAATGCGCTCAAAATTAGAAATGGTATTTGAAAAATCGATTTTATTCCAAAAGCAAATGAAAAGGATTATCCAAAATTATAGGATTTTTTTTTTTTTTAAATTACTTTTGGCGCGGGGTGCAAAAGTTGTCTTCTATATATATTAGTTTACGTATATTTTTTTATTGAAATTCATTCATATATTCCGGTGTCCCTCCCCTCACCACAAAAAAAGTTAAAAATCGAAATGTTTCTGAAAAATTATAATTTATTTTTGCTTTATTTTATTTTTTTATTACATTTGAAGTTTTCTTTTATGTGTATTAGTTTACACGTTTTCTTTTTATTATTATTATTTAAATCTATTCATATCTTCAGGTGCCACAAGTGCACCAATAATAGTAAAAAAATAATAATTTTCATAAAATGTTTTATTTTTTCGCTTATTTACTTATTTATTATTTTAGTTCTATTTGTCTCCATGTTAGAAAGTTGTGTATTGGGTGCCACCCATAATTGTGTAGTTTGCATATTTTTTGATCGAAAGCCATTAATATCTACCGGTGCCTCAGGTATAGTTAAAAATTGAAAAATTTAAGAAAATGTTTTACAAATTTTATATTTAGAAAATTCTTTACAAATTTAGCAAAGTGTTTAGTTAATAAAGTATAACCTTATAAGTAATCATAATTTTATAATAATACATAAAGTATAAATTTAAAAATTGAAGCATTAAATAATAAAAAGTATGAAAATTGAACTTGCCTATCGAATATTTTTAATTCTGTTATTTTGAAAAAAATTATTTACAATATCATTTATCCTTATTTGATTTATTTTATCCTTTTGGTAGTAAAATGTTTGATATATCTTCTTCATTTAATCCTGTTCTTTATGAAACGATGTCTCCTTTCTTGTCCAGATACACCTTCTTATTCCACAGACACTAGGCGAATGCATCTTTGAACAGCTTCGATATGGCATGAATATTTTGAACATTCCTTCATTTTTTTCTACTTTTACCATGGACTCAATTTTTGCTCAAGGGTCTTTCATCAAAAGAGGTGGTTCAAAACGTCCAATTCGTTGCCAGGCAATAAATTCATAATAATCTTATATTTTGAAATGTATTTTTGGTACTCTTAACCCCTTCATTCATACGAGCATCATACGTGACCAGATAAGTACCGCCATAAAAAGCAAATAAAATTTCAGCATTCATTTATGGAGATCTGATTTGTGGACAGATAATATCTAGCATGCAAAACGATAATAAAATTATCTTATAATGGTTCTTATTTATCACAAGAAAAGTTTTTTTGTGAATAATGGAAAATAATGAAAAATAATTTATGCATGGAAGGGTTAAAAGTTCTTACTTCTAGTGATCCTCTAGTTTCATTTCCAGTAAAAAGTAAATTTCATATTATCAAAGGTCTTATTTGCTCTCTGATATCTCTCTCTGATATCTTATTTGCTCTCTGATAATTGGTAATAACAAATTTTCAGTAGGAAAAAGAAGCTATTTCGTTGAAAAAACAGCGTCTGCAATCTTTCTTAGATATGTTTCCAAATGTATAGAAAACGTGATAGATTTCCAAATATGGCGCGCTCTTTCGGTTATGGCAGGCTTTGTTTTGATATAGAACTATACAGGTACATATACTTTCATAATGTATATTGTAAGAATAATGAGATTCTCAGATGGATTTTCTGGAGTCACATACAACCTTAAAATTTCACCCGCAGTTGTTAGCCATCGAGAGTGAACAATTGGACCCTGTTTTTTAATGCTAGGTCTGAACCACTTTCACTATGTGCTATTGCTACGCAAATATCATATAAATATTACTGAGCATTGCTGAGAACCATTCTATCTATGTTATCTGGCATATTTTCCAAAGTTATTGAAGAAAGGAAGCTACATGTAGCTCCTCGCCGGTTTTAATTGCTGTAACAATTTGCCCACAAAATGCTGTAGGACCAATTGTTGCTCCAGCCAAAGAATGTCGTAAAAGCAACTGTATGAAGCAAACAAATACACCATTGTAAGATTCCATTGCGTTCCAGCTCCAACACACTAATAAATCCTCCTTTGTACCGAATATTTACATATTTCCGTTGCATCCAACTGCTGTAAGCCTATTTAATTGCATGTAATTTAATTTAAAAAAATGCTTGTTGCTTCTTTTATGGCTTTTGAGTCTCCTGTTGCAACTGTAATGTGTATAATATACAGGAAGTAAGCTTTCTTTACAAGAGTATAATGTTCCTCCTTTGTGGGTTTTGTGTAGCACATTTTATCCTTCACCACTTGCATTTTTTTGTTGTATTTTCTCCCAATGAAATATAATACTGTTAAAATAGAGAGAAACGGTGCTAAATAACGCTAAAATAACGCTGTGTGAATTAAGTTTATTAATAAATAATCTAATTTAGTTGACGCTCAATGTACGTTGTAATTGTTGCATGCTGAGTGCGATGAGTTGCGTGCTGAGTTGTGAGTGTGTTGCATGAGTGATATCTCTGCCATCCACGCAGCACATGGAAATTATTTTCTTTTAGATATGTAATTGATCTTTTAGAAAAGTATTCTGTAATAGTAAGACATGTTCATTATGTATAAAAATAAGTATATTATGTATTATACTTTTTAAGTATAAAGTATTGTGTGTAAAAGTATCATATACGGCATAAATGGATCTTGAGCAAAAATATTGCATTTTGTTCTACAGTCAATCATTTTCCTGTATGAAAGTATCAACTACTAAAAAAAAATAAAAAAAAAATAAATAAAAATAAAAATACAAAATACAAAATACTGCTACCTCTTCCTAAAGCTTTAAATGCATTTTTTTTAATTCTATTTTGGAAAAAGTATTTGTCAAATTTAGTATAATCTGCAAATCAACATTAGACATTTAATTATCAAGTAAATCATTAAATTTATCTTTTTATCTCGTTTTTGTAAAACGGACTCTTAAGAAATTCCTTTTTGGAAAATTTCACTTTCAAATTAAAAATAATAATATTGTAATTTTGTTATAAAAATAGAATGCCGGATTATTCCACTCAATTTAAAAATTTTAAAAGCCTGTTTTAAAATTAAAAAAAAAAAATACTGCAAGCAGAAGCGTCAACTAGCGAGACGTCCAGATTTGTTGCTGTGTGCATTTTATACCGGATGTTTTCTCGTACTTTTTTCGTTCATAGGAATTGTTTACAAATGGTGTTGTAATATCATTTTCGGGTTCATTTTGTAATTAATAATATTTTTCAGTACATAGATTATTACTATTAATGTAAGCGTAGGTTATATCTATAAAATCATGAGAGGAAATTTACCCATGGTTCAGGGCTCCTAGCGTTCCTATAATTTCCAAACCTTTCTACCACTGTTTTAAAACGACAATCTTTATTCTAGACTTCTATTGTAAATGTTAAAGGAAACTTTCACGAATTTTTTTTGATTTAAAATGTGGTAGGAAATGTAGGAAAAATTAAAAATGCTGCGAGCCTTGCTGGTTGAAATTTATAAACTATAGTCTACAAATTTCAAACTAATAACGAAAATAAGAAATTGCTGTTAAGAAAATCACATCGTGATAATTTTATACGTAGTCCAATGGTAGTGGTCTGACTTAAACATTTCGATGAGGGTTTTATGATTTAAAAGATAGAAATAAATGAGATGATGGTACTGAAAGTGTTGTGCAGAGAAAAAAAAATAACGTTTACAACAGATTGTATTTCTACTGTTAATGAAAATGTTCCAGCGTATTTGAATGTACGTTTACCTACAAAACGTAATGAGCCATGAGTCATTGAAAAAAAAAATGAGCCAGCGATAAATACACTGCTAAAACAAATTAATGGAACAAGCAAAAAAGTGAAGAGAACAGTGTGTGACAGCCTTGCTTGGGCATAAAATAGAGAGTAACATGTGCATCAATGCGCAATATAGAAAAAATGCGCACTAAACTTGCAAGAGAGCTTTAATTCTTTAAACGATGCGTAGAACATGAAAAGATGGTTTGGGAAAACAATTTGACTACATGTAAATGACAAAAAAAAAAAAAAAGATTGTTTATGAATGATGCAAGGTATTTATTATGGTGTGTGATCCCTTCGAATAGATAAAACATTCTCATACCTGTTTTCCACGGATTCAATGACATTACTGATAAGTTTTCGGAGTGTACTGTTCCATCGTTTCTCAAGAATTGCAATCTCCAAGTTCGCGACAATTAAAGGAGGCCTCAGTCTCGCTGCAATGCGTCGTCCAAGTATGTGTCGTCCTACACATGCTCGATCGGATTCAGATCAGTAGAGCATGTTTGCTATGCCATATGCTGTATTGTTTCAACTTTAAGAATGTTAACCACAAGACGAGCTGTAAGCGGTCTGGCATAATCATGCATGGAAAAAAAGAAATCACAAATTGCTGCAATATAAAATACGATATCATGTCTTGGTAACAGGTATCTATAAATTCGGACCGTCGAAGTGCTATTACGAATCATATGCAGGCCTCTACGTCCACCTATGCTGATTCCAGTTCATAGCATCAACCCACCTCCTCTATAAAGTGATCTTTCACGAACGAATGTGGGATTATTTTGAGTGCCCCTTTCTCTACATACCAAAACATATCGCACTTCACATCCAGACTGAATTTAGACTAGTCAGTAAACAGAATTTGTCTCCAACAACGTTGCCTCCAAACTCGATGTTCAGTTGCCCAACTTCTTTGGACCGCACAGTTGCTTGAGTTGAACGGAACACAAACCACTGTCTCTGTCTTACGTGCATAGACACCACCCTGATGAAGCTTTTTTCGGACTGTTTAGAAGGACACCCTTCGTCCTATGACCAAGAACAACTGTGTTTGTAGCTGAGTAGCATTGCCCGTTCCTTCTCGACTAGCTGTTTACAGGGTGTATTAGTCATCCGTTTCTGTAGTAGCACATGGTCTAATTTGTCGTTGTCGATGCCTACCATACCATGTGTCTCGGAATCGATTCCACAGCCTTGCATTGATACTTCTTGCAAATCCAACAGCGTCCACTACACTTCGTTGTGTTCCCCTAAATTCAACTGTCCCGATAACACGCCAAGTCATGGAGTCCGAAAAGTTGTGACATTTTCAAGTCATATTTTCTCAAAACACAAGCTGAGCAACTGAATTTTACAACTCAGACTGTGAGACAGACGTTTCTGCAAAATCCCGATTTCTGCACTTATCTCCTTTTTCTAGTTTCTGACGTCACAAATTTTAATCTGCGAGTGAAGTTTATATGTTTTCAACTACGCTTTAAATTGTGGGTGTTTTATTCTACGTTATTTATCGGCGTAAATATTTGCGTAATTTTGTTAAAACCATGTGCTCCCTAAATGTTTTGAGCAGTGTACTTTGAAAAATGGAGCAACGATGACATTATAACGTCTTTTGTCGATTCTGCAAGTAATTAGGTAAATTCATTCTGTGGTGTCAAAACACTTATTTTACTTTTCATTCTGCATACATTTTAATTCAAAACAGTAAAATTTTGGCATTACTTGTTTCTTCTTATTTAAGAAAATTAACCAATTTAGCTAATAGCACAACAAGCTCATACAAAAGACTAAAATCCTACATATCAACTGAAGTTTCAAGTTTGAATGGTTATAAAAAGGAATATAGAAAATGGCCTGGACTAGACTGAGATTTGACGACAGATTTTCTGCAACCTATTCTCTGTTTCATATGCACAAGTTGTTTTTTCAATATTTATACAGTTTAGTAATTACAACGAATACATTTATATTTTTCGTTACAGAATTTTTCAGAAGTCAAAGGAACATAAAAAATCAACAATAATATATATATATATATATGTAATAATAAAAATTTTCGCCTCTTTTTCTTAGTAAAACTATTCCAAATTCTTAATATTTTTCCTTTTTGACCTATCTTTAATAATATCTTAATATCTTTTGTCTTTTATTTCATGCATTTAAAGTTACGTATTCTTTTATTATTCTAAAAATCCTTAATCCATTCGCCTAATCTTATAAAACCCATTAAAATACTTCTTCATTTTATTCTAAAACTAAATTCTCTTTCTTTCGAATGTTTTAATATAATTTTTTCTTTGGTGTTCTATACCAACAATAACATGCGTCCGCCAGCACTATTTGCACTTTAATTCTGACGCCGTATAAAAGAGCTCATTATCGACGTCATCCTTTCCCATCGAATCGCAATCTGTTTTATGTCCCATCCTTCCCTACCTCTCTTCTAGCATTGGACTTTTACCTTTCTGTAACCGTCCGCACGCTGTTTTTTCAGAGTACAAATATCGTCGGCGAAGGAGCAGAAGATTTTACGTTTTTCTGGTTGTCTAATTAAACTGCGTCGCTTGGAGTGAACGTTCTAATGTGTAGATCCTATTCTTATAACATCTAAAGTCTTATGAAGTGATGATCGATTTTTGAGAGTGGATGGAATAACTACTGGAAGTGTTTTACTATGTTTTTTGTCAATAACACCAGTTTAAAAAGTGACGATGACTCTCTATATTCATTACGTAAGGGAAATTATCCCAATGTGTTTCGAGCCTCTCTTTCTCACCACCCTGACTGCAATCCGATATTTTCAATATAACGGATGGATGGTTTTGATTGCTCTACTACAATTTATGTCGAGGTGTACTGGTGTCGCCTAAATATTTGAAAGTCGGTAGCAAAATGCTACACACACACACACATATATATATATATATATATATATATATATATATATATATATATAAACAGACATGAATGTTCTTGTCTGATGATGGTTTCTTTAAAAAGATGATTATATTATTTTGAAAAAACTCACTTTCTGATTCTCTAATTGCAGCAAGCTTAAAAAAAACACACTAAGACTTTTTATTTGGAAATTACCGATTTCTACATTTAAATTGATAATTGTTTTATTTTAGTTAATTTGTAGTTTCTAGTGGTAAAAAGGTGGAATGTGTTTAATTTTATAAAGGTTTTACCATATTTATTATCCATTCCGTACGTATATTTAATGTAAAATAAGGTTTTTAGAAAAACTCTTAAGGCAATTTGTTCATTCAGATTTTTTTATTATTCAAAACTGTTAATTTTCTTTTATATAATTAAAAGCTATAAAACCTGAAATTCAAAACATCCCTGTTTATCAAATCTTTATGCTGGGATGTAATAACCGGAGCAGTTCTCCTTTGTGTCATCAATAATACTTCATGCGGAGCAACGATAAAAGCAAAAGCGGAGCAACGATAACATTACAACATCTTTTGACGATTCTGCGGATAATTAGGTAAATTCATTCTGTAGTGTCAAAAACTTTATTTTACCTTTCATTCTGCATACATTTTAATTCAAAACAGTAAAGTTTTGGCATTTCTTGCTTCTTCTTATTTAAGAAAATTAACTAATTTAGCTAATAACACAACAAGGTCACGCAAAAGATTTAAATCCTACATATCAACTAAAGTTTCAAGTTTGATTGGTTATAAAAAGGAATATTGGAATTAGCCTAGACTAGACTGAAATTTGGCGACGTATTTTCTGCAACTTATCCTGTGTTTCATATGCAGAAGTAGTTTTTTCAATATTTATACAACTTAGTAATTACAACGAATACATTTATCTATTTTTCAGAAGTCAATGGAACATAAAAAAAGAACAATAATATGTATATATATATCATTGTTATGCCTCATAATATATAATTAGGCAGATTTATGTCCAGAGTACCAATTAGGAAGTTGCGCAACTAGACAGACAAGAAACTACAAATTAATAATAATATGAGAGCATCATTGTCAAATTTCTGATTTCCATTTTAATATTTTTAAATGATTTACTGCATAGTTAATCTGAGGCTGATGGTTAGACTGATATGTATATATATGTATATATATTTACTTTTTGAATTTTCTTGCAGTATTTGTTTCCATTGACACTTTCAAATTGCGTAAACTTTGAAACATCACTCTCGATCAGCAAAAAACAAAAAAACAAAAAAAGAACCGCGGCTCCGAAAATGGCGATTAAAACATTTGCAAAAGGGTTTGTGCGCATCAGGAGATTCTGTGGATTTTAGATGGTTTAGTACCAGGAAGTTCGCAAACTACTATATCTGGAATTTTTTTTAAATATCTGAAAATATTTTTTCATCAAATGAGCCAAGTGTTGCTTTACAAAAATTCTAGTAAAAGGTGCTTGAATGTCCTTGAAGCGTATGAACCCTGTGCGTGCTCGCAAAAATATCATGTATTAAATTCAATTTATTACTACTGTTAACGGATTACTAATGTATATTTATTACTGTTAGTAATACAAATTTCTTCTAACTCTCTTAGATAGCGATCGATGTTTCTTTATATTAGTTAAAATGGATAACGAAACCAAGTAATCAAAAAAATATGATGATATAAACTGGTATTTGTAATTATTTTCATTTAAAAACTCACAGGAATATCTATTATTTTATAGACAGTTACATTAATTAAACAATATAGAAAAGGTTGTATTTTTTCTAACAATCAAGTGGAAATTGAAGGGAAGTCTACCAAATGCATATTAGGTAGCTTTCTTTACAAAAAGCTACCTATTGCAGCCGTTCGGAGGAAAGCGATTTCAAAAAATTTTGGTATATTTTCATCGATCATGACCCCCAGACCCCGAAACCACCCTCCGTTTAAAATTGATATATATATATATATATATATATATATATATATATATATATATATATATCTGACCTATGTCACACTGTAACTCTCGTATTTATGAACCGATTTGGATGTAATTCGGTGTGTACATAGTACATACCAATGTCTCGACCGAGTTCGTTGGCCAGCTTCATCCGCCATTTTGTTTCAAAATGGCGGCCATTTAAAAATTTTAAAAAAATTTAAAATTTAAAATGTGGTACCAAAAAATTGAAAATGGAAAAATATTTTTTTCTTATGTATTTGACCTTTATACAAAGACTCCGTAGCAGTTTTTGTTTCGTCTATATCTTAAAAAATGGCTGAGTTATAGCATTTTGAATTTCTAGCGAAGCTGACATTTTGAAACGTCCTGAATTTTGTCACGCGATAAAAGGCGTATTTATGAACCGATTTAGATGTAACTTCGTTTATACATAGTACAGACCAATGTCTCGACCGAGTTCGTTGGCCAGCTTCATCCGTCATTTTGTTTAAAAATGGCGGCCATTTAAAATTTTAAGAAAAATTTAAATTTGAAATGTAGTACCAAAAAATTGAAAATTGAAAAAAATATGTTTCCTTATGTGTTTGACCTCGATAAAAAGATTCGGGAGCAGTTTTTGTTTCGTCTATATCTTAAAAAATAGCTGAGTTATAGCATTTTGAATTTCTAGCGTGGCTGACATTTTGAAACGCCCTGATTTTTGTCACGCGATAACAGGCGTACTTATGAACCGATTTGAATGTAACTTGGTCTGTACATAGTACATACCAATGTTTCGACCGAGTTTGTTGGCCAGCTTCATTCGCCATCTTGTTTCAAAAGGGTTGCCATTTTAAAAAAATGTAATTTAAAATTTAAAATGAGGTATTAAAAAATTGGAAAATGAAAAAGATTTTTTTTATGTGTTTGGCCTTGATACAAAGATTCTGGAGCAGTTTTTGTTTCTGAAATTTTTTTCTTTTGTTTATATCTTAAAAACTGGTTGAATTATAGCACTTTGAATTTCTATCACGGCTAACACTTTGAAACGATCTTGTATTTGTCTCGCGATACCACACGTATTCGCCTATTTCGATGGAAGAAGGCATGTGGATAGTATACATCAATATCTCGACCAAGTTCGCTGGCCAGCTTCATCAGCCATCTTGTTTCAAAATGGCGGCCATTAAATTAAAAAAATATATATTTAAAGTGAGGTGCAAAAAAATTAGAAATTGAAAAAGGTTTCTTTCTTAAGTATTTGACCTTGATATAAGGATTCAGGAGCATTTTTTGTTTGTCTTTATCTTAAAAAATGGCTCAGATATAGCAGTTTCAATTTCTAACATGGGTGACATTTTGAAAAATCTGATTTTTTGGCTGCGACAGCACTCGTATATATCAACCGATTCCTATGTGAGTGAGCATGTGCACAGCAATTACTAAGGTCTCGACCAAGTTCACTGGTTAGCCTCATCCACCATGTTGTCTTAAAATGGCAGGCACTTTAAGAAATCGCCGAATTTGGCAGCGAAATATAAGTTACTTTAAATAAAAGCAGCTAGGATAAAGCTGACTAATTTTGCGAAATTCTCATTCATAATGATTTAGTATTGATAAAAATTAGTATTGAATCTCCTACATTCGGTTTCCACTTAATTGAGCTTCGTGTGTTTGAATAATATAAGTTGGCTTTTTAAAAATAAGGACTATGAAAGCTACCTCTTCCTCCCGGCACTGGCCGGAAGGACTTTTTTATATTTATTTTATTTATCTTCAAATTAACGTAATTTTCGTCGTATAATCCGCAGATCAAACCATTCTGTTTGGACCCTGAAATTTTATTTAGTTATTGAAGTCAAATATTTACCGCGATTTGAAAAAGTTACATTTTATTTTTTAAAAATTCTGAGTGGAAAAATGATTAAAATAAATAATCATTATTTAACATGTGATATACGATTTAAAATAAAAAATATATTACAGTTCATCAGACATACAAGTAAAAATTACATAAGTACAATAATCCACTATTTACGTATTTCTACCATATAGTGAAGTGGGGACAGATGCCGCAGTTTCTCTTTTCTTCTTGTAAAATTTACAATAAAGCAAAAAACAACAAACTAACTACCAGAAATCATTGGTCGAACCCTTTAGAATATAATTTCTATGTTAAACAATTTAAAACCCTCTTAATAAGGTAGGTATAATTATTTTCTCACAGATCCTTTTTTAACATCATTTTTTACGTGCTGGATAAGATGCCGCATGGGGTGTGGGACAGATGGCGCATGGAGAAAAATGCTAGACTCTTTATTTTTTTTTCAAGCAAATCACATTTTTATGTTGTCAAACTACTTAAAATGAAAATAAATAACAGTAAACTTACAAAAATTATATATATCACTAAATTGTGAAAAGTTTAACGAAAATGCAAAAGTGTAATCTCTATAAATAACACTTAAAACAAAAAGTGAAAATGAAAAGAAAATCACTTGAATCTACATGACTTTATAGCACAATTAATGGAAACAGTAGAAAGCCTAATTCCAAAAAAGATGTAATTCTCTGGTTCACATCCAGGCGAACATTGCAGTTTGCTCTTAATGTAAATATTAGTTCTATTCTATTTAGGCTCTAGTCTATTTATTTTTGGCATTTCCTCTCATTTTTTGATTTTGTATTTCCATTCGCCCACAATCACACCACACTACCCGTTGCAAAAGTAAAGTAAGCGTTTTTCATGCAGCTATCGATTGAATTTGATGCACAGAATCCTTCTCGCTTTAGACTTTGCTCCTTGAAGACTCCCGCCACTCGACATATGCAGGGCCATCAAATTCCGATCCAGTTCTGCCATCTGAAGCCATAAGAGGAAAAATTTACCCATTGTCGGAAGATGACTCATATTTTAGTTTTTACCTCAAGTAAGGCGTTTTCAAGTTGATCTTTCCCTTCTTTTTTTACACGTTTTACATCCGCCAAATTGTCGTGTTTTAATGCTTTCTAGTTTCTTTTGTTTTTCATTTCCTTCTTCTTTTTATTGTTTATAAAATCTGTGCTTATAATATTTGCCTCCTTTTACTTTTTCTTACTTGGCTGTACAGGTCTTTTGACCATTGGGGTAGGAGAAATTTTATTTAACAGTTTAGATGGTGAGAATTGTAAACGGCCTACGTTTTCCTTATTCACACATGGTGAACCAACATTGTTGCTGAGAATATTTTGATAAGTAGCAGAATACGCTAATATACATTCATTTAAATGTAAGCTCTACTTAAATCGCAGTGATTAATTAATTGAACCGAAAAACAAAAATATATTTTGTGGCATCTGTCCCTCAACCTCGGTGCGGCATCTGTACCATAGTGGCGGGTAAGATGCTGCCCCGCCATTTTGTGTCATTTGAGCGACGCGAGAGAAAGTCAAGCACATGTCTGTATTCTACGAGGATCTAGTCTATAGTTTCAATATATTTTGGGATGATCTCTGTTCATTTTTCTTAAAATATGAAATACAACTTCATTAGAATAATTTTAGCAACTTACCACGCATGTTCGAGCCATAAAAACTAGCACAAATATGTAAATACTGACAATTAAGTGGTGGAAACACATACAACACATCACACAGCACAGAGGAACACTGCGAACTTCTAAAATTGGTCTAGGGACAGCTAGCGTCGCCTACACAATCTCTGAGGCAACTGTCCCACCGCGGCGTCTGTCCCCACTTTACTATACAACAAATATCTTTCTGAAAACTTTTCTAGTCTTTTGAAGTGTCATAATACCGGCACATCATTCAAGCCACAAAATCTTTTGGAAAATTTAGTTTTTAAATCTAAACCTAAAATTCCCCCTTACTAAGAATCGGTTCAATTTACAGTATCCGATGTAAAGATTGCGACTAAGTATATATCGGCGAAACTGATCTTACTTGCGCCATTCTCCTTACCGAGCATAAGCGGGCCTACAAATCTAAAAGCCTTCAGTATAAAATTGTACAGCATTCTTTTTATAGCGATCATATCCCAGATTTCGAATATATGACAGTTATCAAATCTGGTTGCAATAATGTTAAAAGCAGAGTTTTCCTGGAAGGTGTGTTCCCTCGTAAGCAAACTTTCCCGATTAATGAATCATGTGCACTTCCACCTGAATACACAGCATTGCTTTGAAATGTTTTATTCTTTCTTTAATTTTAACTGCTAATAATTATTAGCTGTAAACATGATATATAATTTTCGGGTCATTTGAATGTTATTTATTACACTGATGAGGGTAAAATTTAGCTCGAAGCGTTTGCTTTTTAATTGTATTAAATACATTTATGTAATTTTTACTTGTAAGTCTGAAGAGTTGTAATACATATTTTATTGGGAAAATTATTGATTGTTCCGCGGATTATACTCCGGAAATTATGGTCCTAAAAATATTCTTAAAATTATATTATTTTTAGTTCTTCTCAGAACTGATAAAAAGAAGCAATTTTGAAAGGATTTTTATTGTCTATCTCTTACCGTTATTCAGTATTAGTATATAATTGGAAATGTTCCTGGCTAAAATTTTAACCCTTAAGTTTATACGAATTGAATAATTCCAACTGATTGAAAAAATCCTCAGGCTGGGAATCAAACTCAGATCCTTGGTTTACAATGCCAATGCTTTACCGTTTAAGCTAACTGGGTCGACAACCTGCCAGCATATTTCGCTGGGCTGGTTGTCGGCCCAGTTAGCTTAAACGGTAAAGCATTGGCCTTGTAAGCCAAGGATCTGGGTTCGAATCCTAGCCTAAGCATTTTTTCGCTCAGTTGGAATTATTCAATTCGTATGATAATTTTACCAATCAGTTTGATTGTGTTAAAATAATAGTTCCTTAAGTTTATTCCAGAAGAACAATTGATTTCCATACTTTCACAAACCTTATGTTAAACCCTAAAATTTTATAAAATTTTGAATTCGCGAATAGGGAACGTATCTTTGTAAGCATAAAATACATATATTGAAGTAAAATAAATATTGAAAAAATATATTATTTTGATTTTATATGATTAGGTACTTCATAATCAGAATAACAATAAGCTTCAATAATGAAAACAAGTTGGAAAATGCTCGTCAAATGTGGCAAATAAGGTGCGTTCGTACTATAACTAGTTTTATAAATATTCTTTTGCACAGAATATTGTACTGAATGTCTGTTTTTGGGAACTTCATAAGTGAATATCAATTCCATGCTTTTCAAATGGCTGTAACATCATTAAAATGCATTTGAAATAATTTTTCCCATTAGCCATAACGTAACGGGGCACTTTTGACTGTCCCTGTAATTAAATCATATAACCGATTTTCATAAAATTTTAAATGATTCGACATAATTTTGCAAAAATTATATATTTAAAATTTCAGACCATTCGGAAGGCTATAAAATCACTAAAATGCACTAGCAATATTTTTTTTCCCATTGACCGTAATGTAACGGAAAAATTCGACTGTCCCTGTAATTAAACTATATATCCGATTTTCATGAAATTTGAAATGACTCGACAAAAATTTTCAACAATTATATATTTAAAATTTCAGATCATTCTGTTGGGTAGTTTTTGCTTTGTTATATTCGGACAGATGGACGAATAGACAGACGGACTTAACGACCACCAATGGTGCTACGTATTTATATATTTACGAACGCACCTAAAAAAGATAATACTGTTATTCCTATAATATATTTCTTAAGGAGATTTTTTTACATTTCTGAAAAGTGTGAAAAGGTAAATGGAATATAACTAAAGTTATTATTCCTGATTTATTCGATTTATTCATACTAAAGACCTATCATTACGAAAATTGTTGAGATTTAGAGGATATTTCTTTTCTTGCACTTTTTGTTATTAGAAATAAACTTTGGACTTCTTTTGTTTATTTTCTTCTTATAGAAATATATTTATTTTATTATATTAGGCTGTTATAAGAGTTAAAAAAATAAATAAAGTTTTCTACTGACACTCGATGTTACAACATAAAGACTGCCTTTTAAAATATTTTTTGTATAATTATAGACCAGAAAATATTTATTAGTAATAGCATGTGAATTTCAGACTTATTGCTGATCCCCATTTTAATCTAAAAAATTACAGAAATACAGAAAACAATAAATTAGAAAGTTTACATTACACCAGTTTTGCATAAAATGGTGATTACGTGGAAAAAAAAAAAAAAAAAAAAAAAAAAAAACTTTTTTAGAATCAATTTACTGCGTTGCTGTGTATTTGTTTAGTGTGAATTCTCTTAATGGGATATATTAATATTTTCTCATAAAGCTAATTTAAGTACATATTTTTAGGTATTCCATCGGGAGGTAGTGGAAATCAATTAAATTTCCAACAGGAGCAGTAGTTTCAACATGGTGGTAGGGAAATAGTTGATAAAGAAGGAAGCACATAACTTGGTCTCCGCAAAGTACCACATCTTCCAAATCAATTCTCTATCTATTAAAAAATATTGCTTCTTCTTTATTTTTTATGGGTTTGACTATTTAGGAATAAGGATAATCCTGGTGCGTGAGTGGGAAATACACACATTATCACATTAAGTCATACGTTAAATACATAAAAAACCTAGGTGAGTAATTGCGTATGTATGGGAAATGCAATTTATCCCATTAAGTCTTACATTAAATACACAAGAATCTAGATGTGGGATAGAGTAGATGGTATGTATTGTTACAGAAACTCATCAAAATATCATTCAAACACCGTACATAGTTACAGTACACCAAAAGAAATGGATTCAGATTTGTTTGTCCACTTTGTCCATATAATCCGGCACACAAAAAAGCTATGCCATCTCCCATTAAAAACCACGTCTGTCATAAAGATCGTTACAGGAATGTTAATGTATTTTTACATGTCCTGCTCTTGCTCCATATTTTGTATAAGTGTCTTCCTGAACATCCAATTTATTTTTGAGCTGCCCTTCTGTGTTTCCTATATTTTTAAATTTTAGTCATACAGTGGTTTATTTCTTACAAATTTTAAATACATTTAAGTAGATTTAAATGTACAAAAAAGATATTACGCCAATAACATTAAAAAAAACAGAACTTATATTAACTAATTGTTTCTATATATTTATTTTGTAATTTCTAAGTGCGAACTTAAAGGAATGTGTAGATAAATATAAAATACTAAATAACAAATTAAAATGTGAGAAAACACAAATTTCTGAATGATGTACTCCGTTAAAAACATCCTGATCCTTTAGTTCTTTATATAATGTTCATAGCGTCAGATGAGGGTCGAATCTGCCAATCTGTGTGTTTTCAATGTAATTTTAATGTTTTTTTCCGATGTACATAATTTAGCAATATGACGAATTTAAGGAGACCTTCTACACTAGGAGACCAAAAAAAAGTACTTTTCTATGATTTTTTTTGCACAAAAACTGCATGTTGGATCTTTTTGAAATTTTAACAGTTTATTTTACGTATCTTCAAGTATACACAAGAATTTTGTTATTAGATTTTGTTGCTTCTACTCTAAGTTATAAACAAATACGTTCAACCACATTTTTTGACACGGTGGGCAAGATTTAAAAAAAAAACTACTCAATGGATCATCTGGATTTTTTTTTTAATTAAAGCTTGTTTAATTGCCTTCGATATGAATTAAATCTTTTACTAAGATCATAAAAAAAAGTTATTAACAAATAAGAACGAATTTTCGTAACCTTTTTTTTTTTTTCTTTCTTTTATCAGCCATTACATAACTGTTTTTAAGGTATCTATCTGACTACGTTGAAAATGCAATTTTCGACCAAAATTGTCAATTTTATTTTATTTTATTTTATTAAAGACCAACTCTTTACCTTTCCAAAACTGTATTTGTTTTTATTGTGCGATAAATAGATACGGAGTTATAGCAGTTTTAAAACTACTCAACAGCTGTCACTCAAACCGAAAGTGCTGTTTAAATGGCTTTAAAATTTAAAATTTTTAAATTTTTAAATTGCTTTTAAAGGGTCGTATGTTTGGAGAAATTTCGCGATTTTGGATGCATTTGTTTAATAATAAGAAATGTAAATAATACGCTCCATGAAATTTAGATGTATATTACTGTAAATTCTTGTAGTAAAACATAAATCTAAAATTTAAATGCATTTTTTGGAAAATGTAATTTTTGGTGAAAATTCCATACGCAAAACATGATTTCTCAAAAAGTTATTGGAATATCACTATGAAATTTAAAATATATGTTATTTACACTATTGTGAAGGCAATGAACTAAAGATTTAAATTTAGAATAAATATTTTTTGTTTTATGGATGTTTTTGTGGAATGACATCGATGAATTTCATGAAAATTAACATGTAAACAGTACATAACTTTTTTTAAAGAAATTTATGGGTTTTCCTTTAATTTAACTAGAAGCAAGTTTACAAAACAAATTTATTTTTGAGTTTCAGATAATTCTACAAGGCACTATCATGCCCACCGTTCAGACGAATTTTTCCAAAGCAGTTGAAAATATTTGTTTAAAACTTAGAGTAGAAGCAATAAAATCTATTAAACAAATTATTGTGTATACCTTAAGATATGTACAATAAACTGTTAAAATTTCAAAAAAAATCCATGATGCAATTTCCTTACAAAAAAAATCATAAAAAAGGGCTTTTTTTTTTTTTCTCCTAATGCAGAAGGTCCCCTTAAAACCTAGTAATACCATCCATCGGGGATGGGAGTGGCTGAGAGGTTCTGCTCTCGAAACTGGTAGACGGGAAGTGCTGGGTTCGATCCCAATCGCGCCCGTCGGCCTAATCGTTCGGAGTTTTCGTGGTTTTCTTCGAACCATGGATTTCCATGCGTTAATACGGGTTAGGTTCCCTTAGAAAGACCCCCACGAAGGGCACTCCCCCTCGGGCCTATATCCCTAGTGTAGATAATCGGCCGTCACAAAATCAACCAACCAACCAACCAACCATCGGGGATGAAAGAGTCGATTTGTGTGTTTTAATGTAATTTAAATTTTCTTAACAAAGTACATCATTTATCAATGTGTGTTTCTCATATATTCTTTAGTTATTTAAATTGTACATTGTGTAAAGTTCCAAGCCATTTTTAATATTTTTTATGTAAATATACTATTCCTCTGATTTTGATTTCATATTACATAAAAATTAAAATAACTGTTAAAATATATAAAACTTCAAAACAGGTTTAAAATATTAGTTATGCATTTTAAGATAAACAAAGAAAATTCCCAATATGACTTCTAAAAAAATATCGATTAATTACGATGTTTGATTTACATTCCATTATATGAGAATTTTTATTTTGTTTATTAAAACCTATAAGTCAACTACTTAAATATTTTAATATATTTCAATGTTCAATTCTTTCTTTTTATTCTGAGATAAAAACAATATACTTTAAAAATATTACTACTTTTGATCTGCTTTCTGGTCACTACTATTTCTCAAAATGTTGATAAATTAAACAGCGGGGATTCAAAAATTTAAATGTTGCACAAATATATTTAAAAAATCACTAACTACTCTTTATAAAACGCTGTCAATACAAAATGATAAATCGTACTACAGTTGTGATCATAAAAAATCGTATCTATAAAAGATAAAAAGATATAAATGCCACTCATGAAAGTCTTAAGAGTTTAAGCGTAAGAACCGCATCACTGATGAAGAATGATTTGGATTTTCTGATTCTATTTGCTATATGTTATAAAATATTTATAATATTAATAAACATTTGGATGATAATATATTCTTATTTTAAAATGCTTATATTTTCTGTTAATTTTTATTCCTTTTTAGAGACTTTTTAAACTAAGTTATTGTTAAATTGAACATGAATAAAGTGTGCTAATATGAAATTATGAAGCATTTTACAAGCGCACGTAACAGCTCAAGAACACATACATGCGTAGAGGTATTTTTCAAAATTATTTTTTTTGTTATATTTTTTTGTGTGTGTGTATTGGCGCAGGTATGCATGAATACACAAGTGCGCGAATTCTTTTATGTGTTCATGCATTAAAATAAAGTATTAAAAATCAAATACGCTTTTTATTTCTTAAATATTTTTCTTTACAGTAACTGAGTATGTCTTAATTTAGTGTATTTATGATTTAAATGTAAATGACACTAAAAACATTATTCGTGAAACATAATTATATATTTAGTATTATACATTTCGTTAGGGACAAAATTCACCTATTCAGGAATGAAATTTGGGTATCTCTGTTATTATTGTATGAGGGTCAGTGGAATGTATAATTGCAGATTATTTCTTGACATTTATTTCTGGTAAAGTAAGATAAATAATTATACAAAAACTAAAAAATCGCAGATTTACTTACAAAAATTGTAGCGCTATTAGACTAAGGAAAATAAATTATTTCTAATGAGTTTTAATGCGATGTGTTTACTATTGTTCAAGTATGTCTAGGTATAAAACTTCAATTTAATTGTTTTTTTATATCTTTCTTAAAATTAATTCCAACTAGTTATACAGGGTGTCTCTAAAATCATGGTACATAAGTTAAGGGGTGATAGAAAACAAATAGACTAGCACAAATCATCATACAATCCATGGTCGGAATACAAGTCGTAAGGCGCTAGAAGGTGTCTCTCAGCAACCGCAATAAAAAAGCAGTTTACAGCAGCTGTCTTCCTTCGTTCTGTAGATCATTGATAAGATGGATGCGTACTCAAATCAGGATAAAACCGAGATGTATTACATGTACGGAGTGGCTGACGACAATGCAAGGGAAACCCGAAGGTTGTATTCAAGGTCCAATCATCTGACCGGCCCGCTCACCCGATTTGTCAGGTCTGGACTTTTTCTTCTGGGGTCACATGAAGAACCTCATCTACGATGATGGTCCCATAGATTCTGTTGAAACCCTTTTTAACCGGATGTCCGTAGCTGCTGACATCATACGAGAGATGCCTGGTTCTCATTTTGTGCCACAATATGTCTCGCGCTCTAGTTTATTTACGACTTGCCTTCCGGCCATGGATTTGTGCATGCCTAGCGGTGTTCTATCACCAGCTAACGTATCCACCAAGAGGTTAGGGACTATGTATACATAAATGTAACTGATGTTGATGGACGGTTTAAACACAATTGTACATGATAGATTAAAAAAATGAGGTCATTTCTGGAAGAAGCCCCTCAAAATGTATAGAATATGTATAAAATTAAAAAAAAATAATTAACGCAAATTTATCAGACATATATTATTAATTTATTTTACTGAGTCACATTATACCAGTTTAAAAGTAATTGAAAAACAATTTAAGGTAATATGTTTCTCGAAAACAAAATATTTTAACCCTTAACCAGAAACATGAATTATCGTACGGAAGCTGTCTGCAATGCCGTTATTTCTAGAAACTAATAAAAAGAACACAAATAATAAATTACCATGAATCGAACGTAATTCTTTATTTTTCAGTACTGAAAAATAGTTTTACACATTTTATTAGAAACTTCCTGATCAGGATACATAGATAGATTTGCAATACTACAGGTACCAGAAACAAGATGTCAAAATGAAACTACCAAATTCTAATTATGCTAATTTCGATGATGTTATGAAGGATGCTATCATCTCCAACTGGTCAAAAAGCGATAAGAAAAATGAATACAGAAAGATAAAATTTGATTGTTTTTGTTTGCAATTTCCTTTCTGATCATATGGTGCGGTAGCAAAAAATAACATGGGCAAACGTTTCACCGTATATTTATTTTAATAATTATGGAGAAGAAAATGAGTTTACTAATATACAATGAATCGATCTGTGAATTACTGGAAAACGACAAGCTCCTATAACTTGTTTTGGGTCTGGCACAAGTTAGATTTTTTATGATATTCGTTCAAACTAACCTATCTAGTTGAATAGAAAGTACAGCGGATTTTTGTGATCTCTATCTGAAGTCTTCCTCGTGTGACTTGCATCATTCTTATATTTTTCTTCAATGTGCTTAGACAGAAACTTTACAAAAAATCATTTTTAATTTGTCAAATGCCCTGGGTATCAAGGAAGCAAATAACTCTCCGAATTGTTCTATTCGTTTTATGGAATTCTTTTTTGATTTCATCAACAGAATGGAGCGCTGTTTGAGAGTTTAAACAAATCATAATCTAAACTATAACTAAAGTTTATTCTTTTTTAAAACAGCTGTAAACTAAGAATAGCCTCCGACCGTACTCGATTGTTATATTAATTATGGACCAATTTGGTTGTGTAATTTTTTAGATCTTCTTGGTACTCAGCATCAGCGGTCATACTCATTTTTGGTACCCATTTTTTAAGTCTTTTTTTAAAGAAGCGTAAGTTTTTTTACACTGCTTAATTTTCAATAACTCTGTAACACATTATTAAACCACATTCCAGTTGATGATCCTCTCTTTCAAAACCTTTTTCTTCGAAATACAAGGAATGCACCTGATTCTCCTGACGGTCATTTTCCTTTTTACCCGACTGAAAAGAAGGGTTATGTGTTTAACGCGTATCTGTGTATGTGGATTTCTTTATAACCTCGAAACATCCCAATGGCTGATGGATTTTTATGAATGAGGTCTCTATCTATTCGTCTTAATCTTCCGACGGTTATATGTTAGGTTTTGTTTTTATAAATTCAAAATGGCGGCCGTAAAATAAAAAATGTCGGTAGAGACGAAAAAAAAAAAAATTACGCACCCTATTGAGTGGCATATCATTGGATAGGTCTTTCAAAATGAAGACGATGTTTCAATGACCATTTTCAGAAGCTCCGTTTAAATATTACACAATCTGGAAGTTGTGTACTTTAGATCGCTACCTTTACTGTAAATCTAACCTTCATAATATACATCTATAGGTCTCATCAAAAGAGTGTTTGTAGATAGGAACTAATAATTAAACACAACTTAAAATCATAAATACAAGTAAATAAAAAAAAGGTAACTAATATAAAAAAATAGTTTCATATTGATGAGAAATAATTAATTAGTTTGCTTTTTACGCAGTCGGGTTTTTTGATTTTTTAAATTTAATATATTAATTAAAAACGTTTTTGTTGCTTTTCTACATAGGTTTTGATCTTTCACAATTTTTTACAATTTCGTAAAGCTCTTTCACGGCTACCAAATAAACCTAACGTGGAACTCCCCCGAAAGAACTCTCATTTACTTACGCCATCATTTTCTTACTGCATTTTTCAATAATTGAATTTTAATCGGAGTATCTTAAACTACATGTAAGGATATAGATAAGTTTTCATATAGACGTAATAAAATTTGTAGTAGAGATCCGTATTTTTTGATGATTTCAAATTGTATTGTGTCTGGTTTATCTCTTGTCACCCTGTACTTTTGAAAAACTTCATTTTGTTAGATACTATTTCTTCGTAACTCCCGTTATAGTTATTATTTAAATAGTTTTTTTTTTTGGTCTAATTTATTTCGTTCCTTATATTATTGCGCTAACCTTAAGAAATATGCAATATTTTAAATTTTTATGGTTAATGCAACCTTAAATGTCTTCGTTCTTTGTATTGAATTAAATGTGAAAAGTACAAGATTACTTCTCCTTATCGTAATATTATTGTCGAGAAATAAAATGACTGTTTGTAATAGTCGTACAAAACTTTTAAGTAAACAAAAAAAGACGTCTGCACGTAGAAAAAATAAACAATTAAAAAATAAAAAACAAACAGAGCTTAAAGAACTATAATTAGATTTTTTGTAGACCAAAAAATATGTTTTACTCAAGTTTAAATATTTTATTTTCGGTTAAAGATATAATTGCATCGGAAGTTAGAATTTATTATTAATATCTGAAGATATGCATTGAAAATTTCAAATACAGCAAATTCTGTCTAAGGCGCACTCTGTATAAGCCGGAAGTTTGTCTACCGCGAAAAATTTTTCAAGTCCTGGCGAACCCATAGAAAATTACATTAATTCATGCTGCATAAGGCGGAATCTGTCTAACGCGAAAACGGAAAGGATTTTAATGTCCCACCGAAACCAAAATTTTGCATAAGGCGGAAAGTATAATTTAAAAATGAAAGGCGTTTTGTTTATTAAACTTTAAAACTGATAAGTCAAATACTCAATGTCGAGCATCTTAGTTAAAATTCCGTAATACTTTTAAAAAGTTAATTCAAAAGGACAGTAACTTTAAATGTTAAGGAATTTATTCTTATGCGAATTTTTCACATGCAAAATTGCATTTAAAAGTTAGTATTTCTAGTAAAATGAACATTTATCAAAATATATATTTTCGAAAGTACAATATATTATACTTTAAGATTGTAACAAATCAAATGTAAAATGTTCAAATCAAAAGGTTGGTCAAATTCAAAATTATAGCGTTCTGTCTCATTCTCGAAGTTTATTGGGGTTTTTGTGTTTGTGTGTGTGTGTCTAAATTCCCAATATGCATGTAAAACAGCAGTACTAAGAAACTGAATACTCTCATTTATCTATAAAGACATAGAATCTTTCAGAATTTCAGTTTTCAACCGATTTTTAAGTCAGGAGAATCAATAAAAAAATGTCATCTTCGAGGGATTTTTTTTTTCTGCGCGTGGAGGAAGAGAGAGCTCTTTTTCATAAGCCAGAATATTGTCTACCACGGAAAATTTTGTCAGTCCCGATCGATTCCGCCTTAGACAGAGTTTACTGTATAATCTTTCTTTAACATATACCGGACAATTGCACCATAAAATACAATAAATAAAGACACACAACCTTGCTTAATGGTACACAAAACATGAACTTTAATAAGCCAAAAGATGATTTGTAAGTTTCGAGCTGTTTCTATAGCCGTCTGAAGAAATATGATTTATGGAAAAATATGATCAAGATTTGCTTAACTTAGCTAAAACTTAGTTGAATGTGGTTCTACCCCTCATACGTAGGTGGCAACACTCGTGGTTTCTTTAATCGAACATTTGATTTATTTGGGCCCATTTCATTAAAAAGTATTTATTTTCACTGGATGGCACCATTGTATTTTTGTTTTCACACCTTTAGTCAATATTCGGCAAATTGTCTCTCGTAATGGAAACCTTCATCTCTGCGCTTTTAGCCATTTAACCATCACATTTTTCCTGAAGACGGCAGTAGAAACAACTCGAAACGTAGAATTTATCTTTTAGCTTATTAAAGTTCGTGTTTTGTGTACCATTAAGCAAGTTTGTGTGTCTTTATTTATTATATTTCTTTTTGTTAAATATAAAACTCCAAATACATTTTATTCACTACTTTTTATATTATTTAATAAACGTTGTTTCATATACATATGGATTATTGCCTGTGAAAATTATGAAAATAAACCTCATTTTACGTATGAATTCATTGGCACGCTTTTACGGATAAGCTGTTGGTATATTTACATAAACAGACCTAACCTGTATAATAAGCAGACTAAAGCATCAAGAAAATTTCAGCTAATGTTTACTTTACTATGATTGACGAAGAAAGATTATACTACAGAGATAATATTTAATTCATTAGAGGCCATTACTCTTAAGCCCACGCTGCGCTGAAGAATTTTCCAGATACATATAAAGTAAGTATACGCCTTTCATCAAAACTTACCTTGACATAATGCATAAATTACATTTCAGTATTTCATTCAGAGACTTTTTATAATTCACTATATTTATCTTCTCTTTAGGTATGAAGTGTATATATATAAATTTCAAACCAAGCTGAACGAACTTAAAAAGAAACTTTGATGATTTAATAGATGAATTATATAAAAAATACTTGAAATTATGTGAATTAACAACAGAAGTTGACAGTTGGAAATTTATATAAATATAACTCACAGAGTATCATAATCACTGTAAATAAAGAATTGGGAGTGTTAAATATAAAATAACAGGTTAGTTAAATAATTAACACTTCTGTATTTAACTCGCGTTTTAACTGAAGCTTTTATTAAGGATACGTTACATGGTGAGTTTGAAATATTTATCAAAATCTAACTCTCCTCTCGCATTCAAAAATAACTAACAAGATCTAAGAAAATTCATAAAATTAAAAAGAAAATAATAAATATATTTTGTTTATTCCAACATATATGGTATACATGCAATTTCAGCATCTTTCTTTGATTTAAAATGAAAAAATGCAAGTTCTGAAAAATACAATTCTTATTCAAAACCGTATTTTTTCGCTCTATGAAAACTCGATTTTCTACTTATCATATTAACTTGGATTTACGGATTCGACGAGAATATCAAGAAGCTCCTTTAAGGATCAGACTATCAGTAAATGGAATAATATCCAATTCAATAACCTCTACTTCAAATCTATTCTTTGGAAACTGAATAATTGTGAATTTAAGCGTCAAATGAAAAATAGAATCTAGTTCCTTATTTATTTTATTTCTGATTTAAAATGGAAGGTTTTGAGCATTATATAAATAAATAGAAAGCATCTATTTTAAGCTATTTTTTCCTTAACTGCTTAGCGATTATTGAAATATTTATGATACAAGGTATACTATGTGGTATTCTTTAAGGTACTTTAATTATTGTAAGAAAACAGAAGGAACCAAAGTGAGTTCGAGCAGCATTTAGCTAAATAAACCCAGGTTGTAAATATAATATATAATTTGTGTTGACAGTTATTGTGAAATGTAATCTCCAAATCAAGGACATTAAATTAATCAAACTCAGTAAATTGCTTTTCATCTGTCAAATGTGATTTATAAAAGTAATTGTGAAACGTGGTTATTATCTGAAACAAGGAATTGATTGCACAATTCTCAATAAACACTCTATTATAAACATTTCATCATATATTCAAGAATTAAAGATATTAGAACATTAATAAATTGCTTTAAATGACTATACATATAAACATTAACATAAATAATGTAATATTAATATAAATGGAACTAATTTTCTATTTTTCATAGTCAATAATGTAGTATATATGTTTTTCTACATTCAATTGTAAACTAGACTCTCCAAAGCAGAGATGTGATTTTTATGCTGGATTAAAATGTTTTTTCTTTCTTTAAAAGTTCCCAATATATTTAAATTGACAAGTCACAAAATAATTACGCGTGTTTTAAGATGACACCGAATATCGCATCTTTATCAATGGACTAAAACAGACAAACAACTAGAAACTATAGATTGGATTACCCTTGTCGATGTTTGATACCAAACGGATTGCGGATAAACATAAATACAAGGTAAGCCAATTTTATCTTACCTATGCTTTACTTTTACCTACTTGAAATACTTTGCTTTACCTACTACTGTATTTACCTACATGGCTTTGCTTGAAAAGTAATTAATATCATTGCTAAAGTGTTAGGGTTTAAGACAATGAATTTAACCTTCTCATGCATAAATTATATTTCATTATTTTCCATTATTCACAAAGAATCTTTCTTTGTGATGAATGAAAACCCATTACAAAATTGTGCTGCATGCTAGCTATCGTCTGTCCACATAAATGTGATCTCCATAAATTAATACTGAAAAGTTTTTTCTTTATAGAACAATACTTATCTGTCCTCCTATGAGGCACGAATGAATGAGAGGGTTAAGAATTAAATTTACATAGAATCAGCTTAGTCAGAAGCCAGCCAAAATGTGAAGAGCTTTTGAGCGCTATCAAAAGTGTCAGAAAGGGTTATAAACGGTTAACTCTTTTTGTACTGACTTACGAATTCATTGAAACTTTATCTTCTAAAGCATTTTTCGAGAATTGTTTAAACTACATTAGAACATTTACATAATCATTTAATAAATTTTAGAAGGAGTTTAGAAGGATTGAAGGATTTAGAAGGATTAATTAATTTTGAATTTATAAGGATTTTGTGCAATATTTATAACAGCCTCACACAAATCTTTTATTTTAAATATTTTTTAGTATTTTGTAGAATTAGAGGAAATGTAAAAATATAATGTTCCTACAATACAAATATACAAATATTTCCAAATTGAAAACTCCGCCAACACCAAGAAGGCTGAAAAGATCCAAAGGCAAAAGAAATCATCCTTTTATTAATATTTTTGTTTTGTGTAACCCATAATGCTTGTGGAACAAGATAAAGTGATGCATCTATAACTCGTTATAAACTGTATTACTACTAATCTAGGTATTAAATGAATTTTTTTAACAAGTTGTTTTAATGATACTTACAACTACCGTCAGTAGATAAAGGGTTAATATAAAGAAATACTTCAAAGTCAGCAGAAACTATTCTTCTATGGATAATAACGTCTGTGAGACAGAGTCTTATGTTCTGGTGCTGATATCGTTTGGAAATATTTGAAACTAACTGAAATTCTAGTTGACCTGATCAAAAATTCAGAAAGTTCTTGTGTTTCACAGTTCTGGTGGCGCCACCTATTGTTTGGTTATATAACACTAAAGTTTTTTTGTTCTTGAATATTATATGTTTAAAGTTAAAATTATTTTGGAGTTACACGCTAAAGCACATTATAACCAGTTCGCAGATTTCACAAACATAGTTTCACAATTAAACGTGTTGATTAGAGAATTGGAAATTTCCGACAGTTATTTTATACATTTAAAACATATTGAATAACAAACTTGTTTAGCAGTACACTATATGTTTAGATGTAGGTAGAAAATGTATTTGTTGATTTATAGATAGTGTGACAAAATTAACTACATGAAAAAAATTAAACCGTTCTGCTAGCTGGAAATGTAAAGTAATGCTACTGAACAAAATTCAAATAAAGAATGCTTAGCACTTAGGGATACTTAGTACTCATAGAGGAAAATACATTATAATACTCATCATGCATTATATTATTCTCTCCAGTAACACAAAAAATACATAAAGTTACACTTTTACCATTATTTATGTTATAATAAGGTTTCTATTTCATTACTTTTTATTTAAAGCATACAGACACTGGATACCTTAAAATGAATTCATACTGGAATATGAGATATTAATTATAGATTTAGAATATCGTATGGTGTCATAAATTCATTTATTATGTTTCCTTATTTTAATACCAAATGCCACCTGATGTGATTAAAATACACATCATCAAAACCAATGATTTGAAAGAAAATAAAAGAGAAAACCCCAGCGTTCAGGAGACCTCCCAGTAGTAAAAATCACTATCGGACACATTTTTACAATCCCCATTTACAAATAAGCAGAACTATAACAAATAAATTTTACGAATGGACAGTTTTACGACAATGTTCGGACATTAGACTTACGATACTGGACGAGATGCTTTCCCTCCAGGACACACAGCTGGAAGACAACGAGTGGGTGGTACAGACATAGAGGCAGGCATATAATTTTCAAAAACGACCATTTAAATCACAAAATAGGCAGAAGGGGAAGCAACAGATCAGATCTTATTGGATGCTGAGAACAGTAAATAATAAAAGGGACGAATAAATTAAAAAAATAAAATGTAAGAGGAATACAACGAGAGAAAAAAGAAGGCATTCTAAAAAAATGTTTTGCTAAAAGTGTTTCAAAAAAAGAAGGTGCTCTACATGAGTTCTCACATCAGCATGTGGCAGTTCTTGATAGAATGAAATCCGAATGGAAGCCAGTGTACCCTCTTGATATGGATACTCATCAAATACGAATCTGTCTACATATAGTGCTGATGTCCCCAACAAATTATGATTCCTGTCAAAAAAGGTACAATTTTATTTGATTCCCTTCTGCCTGTTAAATTGATGAATTATAGCATTTTAAATTGAAATATGCCCTTGCCTACCCTTGTCTGTAAATTAAAGACAGAATATCGTTTACTGGTTTAAAATGAAAATTACTCAAAATATTATATCAATTCAATTGTTTCCAATGGAAATCGTTCAGTAAATTATATGTGTTTGTGTTGTATATTTGTGTTTTTTTTTTTTTAAATCTAAATAAATGTTATTGTTTGTGTATAAAACGAAATAGGTTTGAGAAAATGATTCATGTGTCTGTTTAATTTTATCAATCGTTAATTTAAGTATTTTAGTCGGCAGCTTCAAAGGGAAATTGGTACTGCAATAATACACAGCGCAAGTAGATTAAGTTTATTTTTTTATTATTATTAATGAAGATTAATGATTGAGATGTTTCCTTTAGGTATACCAAATTCCCAGAAGCGAGACGATCACTAAGATTTAAATTATTCCTTTCAGCCAACTAAATATATGCTTAAAAGGGGTATTGGAGAGATGACTAAATAAAAGGGGTAATGAGAGCTAATTAGTCTATAATGTCTATAACATTGATTGTAAAATGCAAATTTCTCCACATCATCTCCCATATATTCCTATTTGGTGCGAGTGACCTTCCCTTAATTATTTAACTTAATCAATTTAATTTACATAATTAAAATTTCGGACTTAGGTTATTTCGGTGTTTTATTAATATCGGTTAAATGTAGCTCTCAATTATATGTCAGAAAACTAAAAGAAATTCACAAATAATAAATTATATTATAATTTCTAAATTAACAAAAAAAAAATATTCTTTATATATAATTAGAATATTTCATTATGATAGTTATTTAAATTTTATAAATATTCTTTTAAAGATTACGCGGCAGACACATAGTCAAATAATATATGTTGATTCACAAAATAAACGAACATC